>CM077467.1:18854029-19454029 GCA_039654755.1 Calcarius lapponicus | reverse complement strand
GCAGGAGCTAACACAGCTGGGAAGTGATCCCTTACTCTGCCAGGTCTGTTTCCAGCAGGCAGAGGAAGGGACCCTCCTCCCCATCCTCCTGGGATCAGTTTACAGCAGCAGCAGCTGAGGTGCCAGCCCCTTGTCACCTGTGCTGTGCCAGGCACTGCTGCTGGACACTGCCAGAGCCGCAAAAAAACCAGGATGCCCAAGCCTGAAACATGGGCTGGTTTCTTTCCAGCCTGTTTACTGTGTGTCCTGCAATGTCCCTTTCTGGCTCAGGTACCTCAGCAGTCACCTCGGGTCACCTGAACAGGTACAGCCCAGGGCAGGGAAGTACCTGGTTCTGCTCTGGAATAAGGGAGCTGCTCTCAATCATCACAGGCAGCAAACAGCTCTTATCCTCCCATGGATCAGTCCTTTGAAATCTCCGTTTCCATCAGCTCCACCGGCTGAAGCACTGTATGTCCCTCAGGATACAGGAGAAATCCCAAGCCCTGCTTGAGCTGTTCCTGTTCTGAGGCAGGAATGCTGTCCACGTTTTCCTTGAGGTCTGCAACTCTCTGGGGGCAGAAGGATAATGAAGGAAGCCAGGGTGTGGGATCTCTGAGGTGTGGAAAAGTCATCAGTGTCCTGCGCTTGGTGCTGCTGGAGCTCCAGACACAAAGTCCCAGTCCGGGGTTTGTCTCCACCTGGGACAGGCATTGTTGTGCCGATTGTCTCCCTCAGTGGTACAGAATGTTCCTGTCCTTGCCTCAGCCTTTGCACGGGCAGACGGACAGGACAGAGCTTTCAGGACAGACAGTGAGCCCTATTTTTGCCACATTAAATGCATTTAATTATTTTTTTCTGAGTTGCTCAGGATATCTGAGGCTTTTCAGTGATGACATCTGAGCTTTGCCAGCAGCAACATTGGATCAATAATCACGTCACTTATTTTTGTCCTATTCTATAGCAAGTTTGGATGATTTCAGCACCCTGTTTCTTAGGGATTTTTTTTCCCTTGGCAGCACTAGGAAATAACTGTTTTTCCCCAAGACCCTGCCTAAGCCAGTGTCCCCTGTCACCTGCTGTTTTCCTCAGTTGGAATCCTACTCGTGCTGAGTGAGCAGCTGGGTGTGTGAAGCTTCCTTGTGTGGCACACCAGAAGATTTTCTTCTTTTCAGCCTTTTCTCCTGTGCGTGGGGTTGAACTTTTGCATAATTGGTTTATTTGCTTAGGGACACATTGGGTCTCGCTGCTCTCTGTAGAATCTAAACTCTCTTACCTGGAAGTTTTTGGAGTTCTCCTGTATTATCTCAGTGGGACAACACCACTCTTCAAACTTAAGACTATTCACACCTCTTCATAATAAAATCCAGGCAGCAAGCTTCTCTTCAACAGGAGCTTTTCAGATTGGTAAACAGGAAAATTACCTGTTTTTAAATGGTTTTGGATCCAGCCTGCTGTTCTCCATCCCCTCTGGACACAGATCCTGCTGGAGCTCAGATGCCTCCTGGAACACCCAGGCAAAGAGTCATAGAATCATGCACTGGTTTGAGTTGGAAGAACCTTAAAGACCATCTTTTTCCACTCTTCTACCATGAACAGGGACACCTTCCACTATCCCAGGTTGCTCCAAGCCCCATCCAACCTGGCCTTGGGCACTGCCAGGGATCCAGGGGCAGCCACAGCTGCTCTGGGCAACCTGTGCCAGGGCCTCACCACTCTCAAGGGAAGAACTTCTGTATATCCACCTTAAATTTCCCCTCATACTCGTTGCTTGGTTGGATTAGTCTCTGGTGGCACAGCCTTGCTGTCCTCACTGAGATGGGTGCTGGCTGCCCTGGATCACCTGCCAGAGGTTCTGAGGATGGGATCTGGGTGGAGAAGCTCTTGAAGAGCAGGTGCTCGCTGTGCCTTCTTGGTAGGGCCTGTGCAGGCAAAGCCTCTCTATATCCACCTCCCTCCTTGCTGTTCCAAGCTCTTCCAGGCTAAGGATATGTGTGCTGGCATGGGAGAGGGGTCAAGGTCATTTTGGAGAGAGTCTGGGGTCTACCAGTGTGGTGGCTGATGGTGCAGACCGTGCACTGTCCCAGCTGTGGGACCAGAGCACACCTGAGCTTGCTGCCACGACCCGGGACGTTCTCCCCACCTCACCTGGCCAGTGAGCAATTTCTCTATGCAGAGCAGCCAGCACTTGCTCCATGTTCCTCTGGGATGAAGGGCTGGAGGGGAGCAGGAGGGGTGCAGTTCTCACATGGCTGCAGGAATGTTGTGGGAAGGTGCCCGTGGGGTTGTGGCAGTGGCCAGGGAGTACCAGCACGGGCTGGTGTGTGAGTGACTGAGCAGTGCCAACCTCTGTCCTGTTGCAGAAGGAAAGGACAGCATCGGCTGCGACCTGCTGCTCAACCCTCCAGGGAGCTCAGACCAGGAGGAAGAGGAGCAAGAAGCAGATAACTTCATGTTTGAGTTCTCAGACAAGCCACTGCTTCCCAGCTACAACCTCCAAGTGTCTGTGGCCCGGGGGTGAGTGCCTTTTCCTGAGCCCTGAGCAGGACCACGCGTGGCTGCAGCCCCGGCATGGGCAGCAGCACCTTGGTTGTTCCAGTGGGGTTAATAGCTGCTCATATATCTCAGGTGGCTTTTTCACAGAATCATCACAGAATCCCAGAATGGTTTGGGTTGGGAAGGGCCTTACAGCTCATCCCATTCCCCCCCTCTGCCATGGGCAGGGACACCTTCCATTAGAGCAGGGTGCTCCAAGCCACAAGCTGGCCTTGGACACTTCTAGGGGTGGGGCAGCCACAGCTGCTCTGGACAACAGAGGGAAGTTGTGGCCATGGCACTAGGAAGTTGGGGAAGCAGTGCCTGACTTGGCACAGCCTGGAATGTTCTCAGGGAGTAGGGAAGGCTCATCAGGGTTCCCCCCACCCTCCATGGCCAGGCACATACTGCTGCCCTGAGTGTCCCTGTGCTGGGCCTGTCAGGAAGCTCCCCTCCCTCATCCTTATGATCCTACTAGTTCTAGCCCCATGTTCCTTCAGCAGCAGCTCACACTTATGGCTCTGAGATCGTTTCCTTTCCATCATGGCTAAATCAGTCCCAGCACTGGAACACCATTCCCACCTGCACCCCCTGTGACACAGTGGCTGTTGCTGGAGCAGAAGGGTGACTTGGAAGAGGCAGCAACCAAAGCACCACTCTTCTCTGCAACAAATCTGTGCCTGCCAGTGTTTGTCCATGCAGAGGGACACATGCAGCATGCCCTCCAGCAATAAAGCACACCAGAAGCTCCATTTCCTGACCATGTGGCTTATTCCTGGCAGGGAAGCTGCCAGGACTTTGTTGAAGGCAGGACTTTTCATGTAACTGTCCCTGCCTGGCTGTGTTTTAAAAAGCTGGGACCTGTGAGGCTGTGATCAAACCCCAGTCGGTGGGCTCCTGAGGGGAAGCAGCACATGGAGAACAGTGCCAGGGCCAGAGGGAAGGGGCCAGCATGGCAGGAGGGAGGGCACCGTGCCTGCAGCCCCCTCCACCCCTATAACCCACCATGCTCTTGCCATCTTCACAGGCCCTGCAACTGGTTCCTGTTCTCTGATGTGCTCAAGCGGCTGAAGCTGTCCTCCCGCATATTCCAGGCCCGCTTCCCACACTTCGAGGTGGCCACGCTGCCCCGGGCAGAGTTCCAGCGCCAGGTGTCCCTCAGCCAGGTGCTGGCGCAGGAGGAGGTGCCAGCAAGCCCCGAGCTGGCGCCGGGCGCGGCAGAGACTGTGGAGCTGGTGCACTACGAGCCCGAGCTGCTGCAGCTGCTGGGCTCGGTGGTGGAGTACCAGGCCTGGAGCAGCTGACGGGGACAGGCCACTCCCGGCATCACGAGGCAATAATAAGGACCAAGGGGAAGCAGCTCTCTCAGCGCCAGCAGCAGGGACCCGAGTCTTAGAGCAGCAGCTCCTCCTCTCCTCAGGGTCTCCGCCAGCTGGGGAGGGAGGACCCTCGCCTCCAAGGCATTCCCAAGGTCCCCCGCCCACGAGCAGTGACGGTCGCTGCCGCCGCCGCCGCCTCATCCAGCTCCGGTGGGTGACGGAACCCCCTGCACGGGGCTCAGCGAGGGGTGCGAGCCGCCGCCCCTCCCCACCGGACCCTACGGAACTGCGCCTCTCCGTTTGCCCTCCCCCTCCCAATGTCTTCCATAGTATTTATTTAATTAGTATTTAATTTGTAATGTTTTCTTTGTTTTTGCTGAGTCTGTATCACTGTGATGGTGAGCTCCGGGCTGTGGGATGAGGCCGTCCCCCGCCCCTCTCCACTGTGCCCCGAGGCCAGCCAGGCCCAGGGGTTCCCGTCCTTCCCTGGCAACAAGCCAGGGGACAGCCCCTTCCCTTGCCCTTGGAACTGGCTCCTGCTGCCAGCGCTCAGCCCCAGCCGGGAGCCAGCCCCACTGCTCCATCCTCTCCCGCGCCTCCTCCTCCATCTCATTCGTGCTGCAGCTCCCTGTCCCCGGCGGTGCCGCCCGGGCAGGCGCAGCCCGCGGCCCCCCGCGCGTCCCCGCTTCGGCAGCTTGTGCCCCGCCCCAGGCCCTGTCCCCTCGGCAGGAGCCGCCCCCTTGGCCCGTTCCCCGCGCCCCGCCGGTGTCCCGGGAGCGGCTTTCTGTGCAGCAGCGGGTGCGGGTGGGCTGCTCTGCCTCGGGGCCGGTACAGTTTTATTGTACAGGTGCTAACAGGACTGAGGTCGGGACAATCGGGGGATTTCTGGCTCTCCCCGCTCCGCAGCGGGAGCCTTGGGTGAGTTTTTTTGTTGGTTCGTTTTTTCTTTGTGTTGTGTTTCTTCCCAGCCAGGGCAGGCGTTTTCCCCCTTGGAGCCCCGCTGCCAGCCTTCCCTCGAGGGCCCGGCAGCACCTTCTTTAAGCCAAGGGTTTTTTTGCCTTTGGGTGTGTATTCTGGTTGCTCTTTCTGATTTCTGTTTTATTATATGCAGCAACAGGCTGTGGTGTCAAAAACACTGATGTACAGAAAAAACCTGCATCAGGCTCCCTGGCTCCTGCCTTTTTTTTTCGTGTCCAGGCAGATTTCTGTGCATGTCAGCCTGAGTCTGTGGCTCAGGGAAGGGAGAGGGGAAGCAGCCTGTGGACTTGCAGGGCCCATGTGTCTGCACGGCTGGAAAACCAGGGAGACTCCACTGCTCCTCCTAGCTTCCTGCCTGACCCTGGTGCTGGAACTCTGCAGCCAAGCCCAGCGATGCCCAAACACAGATGTCGGGGTAGCCCTGTCTGGTCCCAGCACCCCCAGCCTGTTCATGGGGCAGCTGGTCCCTGGCTGGCTTTCTCACCTCTGTGGGAGCAGAGGGTGCTCAGGGCAGTGCTGTAGTTTTGTTGTTTCCTTAGGAAGGACAGCAGGAATTCCATGATGACAGGACTAGGAGGAAGGCTTTGACCACACACCACCACGAGGAACTCCCCAAAGTGGTACAGGAGCAGTCAAGGCAGGTCTTAAAAAGAGAGGAGAGAGGTGCTCCCACACTGGGGAGGTTCCTCATGAACCTAAGGAGGTGCAGCCACAGGGAAAACTCACCAAATGAATGATCTGAAATGTTCACTTTGAAGCAGATGGGTGGGAGGGAGCTGACAGGGTTTAGTTGGAGGCTGGCCACCAGCACCAGCCCAGGGATCTCAATCACAGAAGCTGGAGCACCTGAAGCCTGGTGGAGGCTGAGGGCATGGGCACTGCTTGGCTGGAGGAGCTCAGGGGCTTCCTGCTCTGCACGGGCCTCACCTGCAGCTGGCTTTCTCCTGATAGACCAGGCAAAGGTGGGCACAATTAGAGAAATGAAACATTTTATTAAAACCGGTTCATCTCAATGAGCCATGGCCAAGAGTAGGGCGGCAGTGCTGTCCATCCCCATTTGTCTGGTGTGCTGCGCTCAGGCCGTAGTGGCTGCCTGGAGCAGCGGCTGTCCCTGAGATCCTGCAGGGTGCTGGCAGCACCAGACTGTCCAGCCGTGGAGGAGTGCCAGAATGCCCCGCAGGACAGGGAGGGCGGCTGCTGGTGAGCCAGGGCCTCAGTGCCTGTGGAGGGGGCAGAGCTGTGGGCCTTGGTCTGTGTCCACTCATCAGTGATTCGAGAAGAAACTGAACTCTTCTTTTGTTTCGGAGTCTCAGTTTCTGTCTCCTGGTCAACCATGAGGGGAGCAGCTGAATTTTTCTCTTCTTCTGCCACAGTATCTGTCTGTGTCTCCTGCTCAGCATATTGAACAGCCGAATCCACCTCTTGTGCCCAGGTCTCAGTCTGGGCTTCCTGATCCACACGGTGAGAGGCCTTTCTCCGTGGGCCAGGAATTGGTTTCCTCGTGGAGGCCTGGAAGGAGAGTTGAGCATTTGTAGGGGCCACTGGGCTTCCCCCAGCAGCAGCAGCTGGGACAGGAGTGCCGGAGCTGCTGGGCCTGCAGCGCTCTGGGCAGGGAAAGCCTCGTCCGGCCCTCTGTGCTTGACCCTCACCAGTTCTGGTCCCACCAGGCCGCTGCGGGCCCGGCGGCTCCTCACGGGTCGATGCTGGCCACGGGCTGCGGCTCTGCTGGCCAGGATGGCCGGCTGCAAGGAGCCACCAGGGCGGGACTTGCGCCTCTGCGGGCCTTGTTCCCGGCCCCCCGTGTCCGGGCTGAGGCGGCTCTCGGTACCCACCGAGCTCAGGGTGCTGCGGGACGATGTCAGCCGGGACACAGACCAGGCCTGGCTACCCTGGGAGCTGCAGGGCGATGTCAGCCGGGGCAGGGACCGGGCCTGGCTGCCCTGGGAGCTGCAGGGCGATGTCAGCCGGGGCAGGGACCGGGCCTGGCTGCCCTGGGAGCTGCAGGGCGATGTCAGCCGGGGCAGGGACCGGGCCTGGGTGCCCTGGGAGTTGCAGGGTGATGTCAGCCGGGTTAGGGACCGGCCCTGGGAGCTGCGAGAAAATGTCAGCCAGGTTAGGGACCGGCCCTGGGTGCCCTGGGAGCTGCGGGGCAATGTCAGCCAGTGCAGGGACCGGCCCTGGCTGCCCCGAGGCTGCTGCAGCTGTGGGCGGGAGGAGGAAGAGGCGTGGGATGGAGGCAGATTCCTGGGCAGGGTGCTGATACACCTGGTGCCATCCTCCTGTTGGCCTCTCCCTCTGTCTCTCAGCTGGTGCCTCTCCTTGGGGCTCTGGGGACTGGGGTTCTGCTCCTCCATGGCTCCTTTTCCACAGATGTCCTGGGAAGCTGCTGCTTCCTCAGCAAGGTGGTCTGCTTGAGTTGGTACCCCAGAAGGGCTCCTTAAACACCCCATGGGGAGGATGTGGCCCTGCTGTGTCACAATGGCCCAAGGGCACCATGAGGCCCTGCATCACCCAATGCAGTTGTCAGGTCAGGTGTGTTGGGTTTGCATGGCCAGCTTTTGGCAGCAAGGGGGCTACTGGGGCGGCTTCTGTGAGAAATTGCCACAACTTTCCCCATGTCTGACAGAGCCAACGCCACTGGCTCCAGGATGCACCCACTGCTGGCCAAGGCTGAGCCCAGCAGAGATGGTGGTGACACCTCGGGGATAAAAGATTTAACTGCAGCCCATGAGAAGGACTCACACTGGAGAACTTCATGGAACACTGGCTCCTGTGGGAGGGACCCCACACTGGAGCAGGGGAAGGACAACCCCTCTCCCTGAGCAGGGACAGAAACAACATGTGATGAACAGACCATGGCCCTCATTCCCTGTTCTCCTTGTGACAATGGGAGGGAGGATGGAGAGCCCAGCAAGGAAAGGGAGGGAGGGAAAGTGTTTTTAACATATGTTTTACTTCTCATCATCCTGCTCTGATTTTAATTGGTAATTGATTTTCCCAAGTTGAGTCTGTTTCGGCAGTCTGGAATACAGGCAGAGAGCCTGCAGGCCTGCTTGCTCCCCAGTGGGAATTCCTGCAAGGAAAGAGGGAGTTCTGCAGGCTTCTCCAAGGCTCGCACAAGGGAAAACTGACCCCAGTGGGGCAGCATGTTCCCCTTTCCTCACCAGCCAGGCAGTGGTGCAGGAAGGAGCGGGTGACTAGAACAATCTGACTTTATTGGTGCAAACACTGGGCTTGGGTGAGTGGAATATTCCCAAGTGCTCCCAGGAAGCTGCCCAAGGTGCAGGGGTGCACACAGCCAGAAGCCCACTCCCTCCAGGTGTCCCTGCTGTGGAGTTCAGTCTTCGTGGATGTTGAAGAGCTTTGCTACTTCGTTGAGGTCCTCATGCTCCTCCCCATCTTTGATGATCTGGAAGGAGGAGAACACATTAAATCCTGCAAATCCTGTAGAGAGCCAGTGCTGCAGGACTGTCACAGCCAATGGCAGGAACTCCTTGGATCCTCTCTGAAGCACCAGACTGAGACAGCCACAACACAACAGCACATTCTACACCCAAATTCACATGGGAGTCTTAAATGTACCATCACCTGCCTACAGGAACAGCAGGAAAACCAACCTCCTGTCCCTGTTTCTGGGTTTCTCTTTACAGCCAGGGAGAACAAGTGTTTTAAAAAGAGATTCAGCTCTGCAAAGGTGAGCCTGGCCCTGACTTGGAGCCAGGATACCTGGCTTGAACCTGCAACTTTTAGACAAGATGAAGAGTCCATGGATTTAGAACTACTGAGGGAGGGAGGGAGGGAGGGAGGAAGGAAGGAAGGAAGGAAAGGAAGAAGGCAGGAAAGGAAGAAGGCAGGATCTCCCAAGGGGATGGCAGAAGCAACATGTTACAACTTCATCTTCATATTAGATATCAACAAAGACTTCCACCATGAATAGTTTGTCTTGGGACAGATCACCCAAGGGCAGTGTGGGATCACTCCCACGGTTCAAACAACCAAAATTCTTCAGAGGTGTTAAAACCTGACCCGCATCTGGCTTAGCTGAGCTGAGAGGTCTGGGCCAGGCCACAGGGGTGGGGACACACTAAGCCCCTGCTCAGGGCTGCTCCAGCCCTGCCATGGTGTCTGTTTCTGGGATGGTAACATCTGAGACTTTTTCAGATGCTTGGACATGGGACAAAGCAGCACAAAAATGGGACACTTCACTCTGGTGCCATCACTGTGACTCCAGCCTGTACTACAGACCTGGAATTTCAGCCATGCGAAGGCAAGGCTTGGAGCACACACCCGATTCGAGTTATTTGTGTAAAAAATTTGCAAACATCCAAAAAAACCACAGGGACAGTTCCCCTAATTCACCCGGAACAGTGTTCCCATTGGATGTTGCACCAGACAGAGCTTCTGCCTTTATTTATCCTCACTTTGAATTGACAGATTGATTTTTCCACAAGAAAAGCCCCGCTCTAACAAACCCCCCTGTCTGTCATCCTCCCTGCACTGACCTTCCGAGCAATGGGCATCCTGTTGAAGATGTTCCATAACACAATTCCCACCACGACCTTATCCCTGAGGTAGAAAATGACACCTTTGCCGTAATCTTCTCCTTGCTTTGGGACTTGAGGCATTGGTGAAGAGCTTTGAGAGATCTGCACTTCTGAGGCTTCCGCTTCTGTTTCACTCTCAGATCGAATTCCGGTCCCTAAGGCAGAAATAGGAGGAGTCATGCACCCCGTGCAGGACATGTGATGATGGGAGCAGACTCAAGAGCATGTTCTGCAGGAGCCTGAGGTGTTTCCCTTTGAGTTGTGTTCCCCAAAAGTCAAGTTTCATTAACACAAGGATGAAACTATCCCAACATGGAGCATAACACCAACAATCCCCAACTTCTACCCCCAAATGCAAAGGAGAGCACAGTCTGCTTCCTCCAGGCAGCAGATACAAAATAAACATGCTTGGATCCAGAGTCTCTGTTGTCTCAAACTGATCATTTTATTGCCAAGAAGGAGATCAGACTTCCCTGAGAAAGTCTGCCTGGCAATAGACATGTTCCGTTATACCTTCTTGGAGGAATGTTTTAATCACATTTTAATATAAAAGCCAGCCTTTAAAGCTTGGTGGAGAAATGAGACAGCAGATTGCTGTTTCCTCATGCTCTCAGAGGTCAGGGTGACTCTATGGTCCCCACACCAGCACGTGCAGGAGCTCCCCAGTCCCTACCTGACTGTTCTGTCGCGCTTTTGGGCGTGTCCTTCGCTGTCGCCTTGGCAAACACTCCCACTGTGGGCAAACTGCTGTCCACAAGGCCAATGGCTTCATACCCCACATTGGGGCCTAGATCACTCCTAGGAATGAAGGGGCAATGAGGTAATTTGTAGCAGTAGCAGAGACAAATCCTGCTCCACTCCTTACTCCAGCGTGGTGTGGGCAATGCTGGACACTGACACGCTGACTGAGAAATGGAGTCTCCTCTGCACACACAGGTGGAACAAGGAGTCAAGACATGACAAGCCCATGGCCATGAGAAAAAGGCGCTCACTGGCCAAAACTCTGAAATCCTTCAGGCCTGCTCCCTGGGAGGCAGCTGGAGGCTTCCCAGCTTCTGGCAGTGCTGTTATCCACACCAGGCTTGGCAGCATGGACAGTCATTCAGTGAATATTTTTGAGAGCATTTAGAAAAGACTAAAGAGAAGAAACCTTGCCTTAACACCTTCTTGAACAGGGCACCTGGATCTGAACTGGGATGCTGACAGTAGATAAAGCAGCTGTGGTTTGGGACTAGTAAGTGGCAGGTGTCTGAAGTGTTTCCCAGGATGCTGAGGAAATGGGTGCATCACAACCATGAATCTATGTACAACACGACCTCCCTGGCCAGAATCCTCCAGCACAGACTGGGGTGACTGCAAGGAACACCAGTAACATGGCAACTGTGATCAGCTGGGATCATGGAATGATTTGGGTTGGAAGGGACCTCAAAACCCATTTCATTCCACTCTTCTGCCATGGGCAGGGACACCTTCCACTGTCGCAGATTGCTCCAAATCCTGTCCACCTCCAGGGATCCAGTGGCAGCCACAGCTTCCCTGGGCACCCCGTGCCAGGGCCTCATCACCCTCAGAGGGAAGGATTTCTTCTGTATATTGAACCTAAATTTCCCCTCTGTCAGTTCAGAGCCTCTCCCCCTTGTCCTGGAGGAGGGACTCCAGTCCCTCTCCAGCTTCCTTGCAGCCCCTTCAGACACTGGAAGACGCTGTGAGGTCTCCACACAACCTTCTCTCCAAGAGGATCCTGAGCATGCTGACGAAATGCATGAGGAATTCCTGTCATTTCCCAGCTTTTTCAGCACGGGGGATGGAAGTGTCACTCTTTGAGGGCTGGCATAGTGTGACACCAGCCAACAACACAGGGCTGCAACTCACAGCCCTCCTTCACCTGCATCTGGTCATGAGTGAGAGTGTCCCAGGGAAAGCAACCCTGGGAAATGGCTGTCTCTGTCCTTAGCTGCACTTGATGACCTCTGAAGCTCTTCCCAACCTCAAGGATTCTGTGGCTCTATGTTTCTTGTTTAAAAGTGAAGTGAGAAATGCTCTGGGCCCTGAATCCAGGCAGGACAGACCAAGAGTTCAGGTAAGTGACAGCAAGTCATAAATAACTGTTTCTATGGGGATTTCTCTGAAAAAACTCTTTTACCCATATTTGAAATCCTGTCAATAAACAGGATTTGGGATTTTTAAGTGGTCTGAACTAACAGCCTTTTGGATTTTAATTTTTTGGGGGCCTTTTTTTTTGTTTCATTTTTCTTTTCTCATTCATTTTGTTTTAAAAAGAACTTCAGGAAAATATAGCCAAGTTGCCCATTTTCCTGATACCTCTCTCTGGAAAACAACTTTTCAGGTACACCTGGATGCAGCAATCCTTTGCCACTAAAACATCAGTTCAGCAAAGTGCAACACTCAGATCCACAGATTGGGCTGGGGAACTTCAGATAATCGTAACAGAAAAGTTGTTGCTAAATTCAACCTGTAAATCAGTCTGCTCTGAGGAAAAAGCTGTTCTGTATTGCTCCTTGCTCTGCGGAATGGGACTCGTTCTGGGAGAAACTGGGATCTGCAGGAAGGGAAAGCACTTGAGGGAGATGAGGGCAGAGCAGCAAATGCTCAAACACCTCTCCCACACTGAGCTTTTTGCCACCTGTACCAGGTGTTTGCTGAGGTGGTTTCACTCCCCTTGGGAAACAGACACTTCTCAAGGTGTATCTTGTCCAAGCTCCTGCAATGTGGCCACACAAGGAACCCCCAAAGAGGAAAGGACTGTTACCAGAACATGGACTGGTGCCAGTAGGGCTTTGCAGCTCCTGTCATGTTTTCTCCAGCCAGTCTCCCGCTCACCACGGCGTGATCATGGTGCTCCACACGCCTGCGGCCCAGTTTGATGTCATAAAAGCAGGCAGCATCCCCTGCCTTGGAGAGAACCATCCCGTGAGCACCGTGACAGGGAAAGCTTCCACCAGTGCCCAAACAAAAAACATCAGGAAGAGAACAAATGGAACAAGGAACTGAGTTTTTCTGACAAACCCCAAACACCACCACTACGCCATCCCACTCTCTGGACTACACAATTCCCAGTTTCTCAGCATTTTTTCCTGATGTTTGGAAAAATAATACAGCATGAGGTACGTTTTCCAGAGGAATCAAAGTATCAACGCCCACCAAGGGACTCTTATGCAAGCAAGTGATCCAGGCTATCTTTAGGTTACCCCAACTCCTCTTACACAGCATAAATATTCCAAACTTGCTGTGGTTACCACGGCAACAAGGTGGCTGCAGCGCCTGACCAGGCTCTGGGCCTGCGCTACAACTGCTCTCCTTACTCACTCCTGTTCACCCCCTTCACCTCCTCCTGTCACTCTGTGTGTCCCACTACAGCAGCAGCAGCACTGGGAGGCTATGCCCACACTCACCACCCAGATGTTGTGGGAGGCTGTGCCCACACTCACCACCCAGATGTTGTGGGAAGCTGTGCCCACACTCACCACCCAGATGTTGTGGGAGGCTATGCCCACACTCACCACCCAGATGTTGTGGGAGGCCGTGCCCACACTCACCACCCAGATGTTGGAGCGTGCCTGCAGCTCTGCGTTCACCCGGAACCCCCCAAAGTCTGAGTCCACCTCCAGCCCTGCTGACTTGGCCAGTTCCACATTGGGCTCCAGCCCCACTGCAGCCACGATGTGATCTGTCTCCACCTGTTTGGGAATGCATAATTAGGATGTTAATTCCCTGCATGCTCCTCCGAACGTGACCCTCTCCCTGCTTTCCCGTTTACCTTCCGGCCATCCTTCAGTTTAATCACCAGCCGGTTGCCGGAGACAGAGACGGATTTGACCACGGCATTAGGCAGGACATTGACGCCCTCTGGAAACGAGCACAGGACACCTCACTGCCTGCTCAGGGCTGGGCAGATCCCACCTGCAGCAGGTGGTTGGTGCAGACAGATGCCGGGTGAGGAACCAAGACAGGGCCCACTCGAGCTTTGCTGCATGTGCTAGTGCAGCTCTGGGGGAAGCACGAGGAGAAACCCAGATAAAAAGTCTGAAAGCTGCTTAAAAAGACAATCCAAAGTACATCTCATGTGATGACAAGGCTACATCCAAAAGAATTCCCTAAAACAAGTGTTCAGGAACTAAGGACACTCAATTACCTATTGCTGTGCCACAGCCAGACCCAGAGGTCCAACAACGCAGCTTCCAAAAAAGAAAGTAACTCAGACCTGTGGGTTATCAGGCCCTGCAATCCACACCCCAATGACATTCCTCCTCCCTCTCTCCCTCTCCACTTCCCAATGCACAGGATTATTTTGCACTTAATGCAGCAAATGGAAAAAAGTGTCTTGGATCTTACTGACTTTATCAGCTAAACACTACTGAACCTGGCCTGACCCAAGTGTGTGCATGGACACAGAGATCATTCCAGGGAAACAGCCACAGGGAGGGAAAGCCCCATTGACATGAGCAAGCCTGCTTACTCAGCTTCCCCAGAGGAACTGTTAAGAAGCCAGGATTCATGGCAGCTTTGTGCTGCCCTAGCTGCCTGAACTGCAACTTCCCCTGTGCTGCATCCAGACCACTTTGCAGGGCCCAGCCCTCCCAAGGCTCCAGGGACAAAAAGGAGCTGAATGTCCCCAGGAGCAGCTGCCCGGCAACCACCAGCCCAAACCCACTCAACAGCTTCACCTCTTCTGACTTTCTCCGTGGTCCAGTTGCTCAGGTATTCGGGCAGGACTTTGCCCATGTTGCCATTCTCTGGAAACAGCTGGATCACCTCCAGGCCTCGGGTTCGTGCTGGAAGGGAAGCATGGAGCAGCAAGATGAAGAGCAGCAGCAGATGTTGGAACACACACACTTTACACAAGGAGCTTGACAGAAGTTTCCAAATCTGGGAGTTCTGACTCCCAAGGAGTCACAAAGTGACTGACTACTGTTTCACATATACCTGCAAAGTCTAGATAACAGACTTTTAGGGAAAACGCTTGGTGTTTTGGCAAAAACTTTTTAAAATTACCATAAAGGTCCTACAGACACTGACAGAATCCAGCTGCTCACCACCTCTTTGAAATCACAGAATTATGGACTGCTTTGGGTTGAAAGGGACCTTAAAGATCATCCAGTTTCAAACCCAAAATCATAGTCTGAGGGTGGCATTGAGCACAGAGAACAAATGTAACTTTTCAGAGGGTGGAAGGACTCTGCAGCTCACACTGGCCTGCAGAGCTCTCACCTCTGTGGTCAGAGGGTGAGACTGGGAAAACCTTGGCCACACAGGCAACAAAACACTCGTGTGTTGCTTCCTTTAAGAGTCTGTGCAAAAACTGAGCAGTTGGGGACTGAAAAGAAGTTTCTGATGTGAGGCTGTTGCCACTCAGTGCCTGTCACAGCTGGGGACACACTCACCTCTCCTTCCCAGAGCGCAGGCCAGCTCACTGCCGAGGAAACCACCACCAATAATTGTGATGGACTTGACTTCCCTGGAAATCTTCTCCAGCCTTTGGAAGTCCTCGATCTGAAAGAACATTTACCCCCATTTCTAATCCTAACAGGAATGGCAACATTGGTCATATTCAATGGCTTTTACTCACTTTGGAAGATGCAGCAAAATCACACAGGAGGTAAAATTTAAAAAAACACCTAAACCCCATAATCCCACATACTGTTACAGCTCTCAGGCTGAGGCAAGCAGGTGAGTGGTTGAGTAGACTCTACCATGGTTTCCTGCCTGGGAAAAAGAATAAGCAGGCAATGGATTCCTGGGCATCATCTGAGGGAAGCATATGAGCCAAGGCAGGACCATCCCAACCCAAAGCAGAAGAGTTTAAAAACTGAAAAGAGTGGTAAATGGCTCTGATTTATTCAGCCTCACTGGGGCTGGCAGCACCTGGAGGTTACCTTTCGGAACAGGGTCAGCCTTTTCTGCACGTCTTTTCCTGCTCTTTCGATGGCAGGCAGGTTCCTTGGGGATCCCCCTGTGCACAACAAGGAGAGGAGACTAGTGGCACCACAGCCATGGCACTGGATATCCAGACAGTGCAAAGCTCTCTTGGATCTCAGTTGTGCTTCCCAAACTGTTCCAGTATGGGAATATCCCAGTATCCCTGTTGCTGCCTGAATGTCCCAGAAAATCTCACGATGCAAGGCAGGCGAAAAACGCAGCATGGTTGTCTGCACAAGTGTCCTTTATGTGACTGCTCCACATCATGTTTGACACTGCAGAGACTTCTTCTCAAATAGAACCAAAGAATCATGGAACGGTTTCGGTTGGAAGGAACCTTAAAGCTGATCCCATTCCACCCCTTGCCATGGGCAGGGACACCTTCCACTATCCCAGGTTGCTCCAAGTCCCATCCAGCCTGGCCTTGACACTTCCCAGGAATCCAGGGGCAGCCAAATTTTTTCTGGGCAACCTGTTCCCAGGAAGAATTCCTTCCCAGTATCCCACCTAACCCTGCCCTCTGGCATTTCCCATTGTCCTGTCACTCCAGACCCTTGTCCAAGTCCCCTCTCCAGATCTCTTGGAGCCCCTTTAATCACTGCAAGGCTCAATGATCTCCCAAAAGCCTTTTCTTTTCCAGGCTGGACTCCCCCAGCTCTCCCAGCTTGACTCCACAGGGGAGGTACTCTAGAGAATTTATCTCTAGCTAAATGTCACTGAAATAAAAAGCCTGGCACAAGACCAGGAACAAGAGAAAAAAACACAGCACTTACCAGTGGCAATGAGACATTTGTCGTAGGATATCTGGGTCCCATCATTAAGCTTCACTGTGTTCCCTCTGACATCCATGTGCACAACCTGCAAGATGAACCCAGATGAGCTCGAGCTCTTCACTTCATGGACTACTGAGCAGAGTTACAAACTTGGAATTAACATTCTCCTACCTTTAGGTTTAGGGTAGGGGTAGGAGTGGGGAAGTGAGAGGACTGGAAGTGGGAATTGAGACAACTTCTTTGGGAGTCACCGTAACTCAGGTTGATCTTCCCAAGGTCTGAGTGTGAAAAGGGCTCAGACACAGCACATCTCAGCAGAAGAGGAATCACTGACATTTATCGTAGCAACATACAAACAACCGAGGATATAAATATTTTTGAAGGTTCACCATAAATTTCTCCACCTTCCTGCTGCTTCAGCACAGTGCTCCTGCTCACCTTATCACCCACTACCTTGATCTCTGTGCTCTCCTCACCTCACCTTCCAGCCCACACAGCCCAGTTCTCACTTGTCACACCCTGTCTCTAAGGTCTACATATTTTTGTCCCATGCCCAGACTCCAAACGTATCCTTCTCTCTTCCTCATCATCTTCCCTCAGCTCACTGCTATTCCTCTTGGCTTCTCCCACTTTCAAACTTCAATTCAGATTAGCATAATCTCTGCTCAATCACATTTTTCCCAAACTTATCCAAATTCCCCTTCCCAGCCAACTCCTCCTCCAACTCCAGTGGTTCAGTACCAGCTTAGAGTGCAGGTTCTGTTCAAGAGCTGTGGGAACAACAGCCAGTGCTGTACCCACCTTCTTGCCAGGCAGAACTGCCACCCCACCATTTTCCACAGAAGGCAGGTCCTCGACAGGCACGTAGAAAGATGGCGGCTGGAAATAGATACTGAGAAAAGCTCCATTATCAAAGAGGTTATCCTTGCTCTGGGATACCAGAAATCCAGCTGTTCAGCAACTCCGACAAGATAAAGACAGCTCTGTGCATCCCTAAGAAGCTCCACAATTATTTATTTATTTTTAAGAATTAGGGGTCTTCACACTGTTGAAGTTCTAGGGTTTGGATCACAGAATCATAGAATTGATCAGGTTGGAAAAGATCATAAAGTCCAACCACCAAGTAAGGCTTAATCACAGAAGTCACAAAAATCAAGTGTGATCCCATGTCCCTGGACCTCTGTTCTAACCTGTGGAGCTTCACCTTTATTAACTTATGTCCCAGGACTCCTGCCCATAGAGGAACATATCTAAGGGGAATCACAGCAAAGTTCAAGAGGCATCGAGTACTGAGCGAGCCTGGTGGGAAGCAGAATTCCTGAACCCCTGCTAGCACCAACACACCTTTCCCTGCCCTCAGTGCTCCACTGGCTGGTGGTTCTCTCCCAAGAACAGTTTGGTCATTGTAACCTTGTCACTAACCACCTCCTGTGCCCTGTCACCTGCAGTGCCACGTACCTCCTCTCCTTGCCGTTCCACTGCTTGAATCGCAACGTCTCTGTCACGTTGGGATCATCGGAAAACCACAGTTCTTTGGAAAGGGGTGGACGCATGTAGGGCAGGGCAGGATCTTCAGACACAATCAGCACCTTTAATTGGCCAGGAAACACGTCAGCTGGAGCGAGAGCAGGCAAACAGGAGCGCACACAGAGCAGGACAGGACGGAGCAGGACAGCTCTTACCCGCGCGCCGGGGGTCGCGGGCCCGGATGGATCTGGCAGCAGCAAAAGCAGCAGTTCCTCCGCCAATGAGCAGGAAAGGGACGTGGGATGGGACCTTGGGAGGAGTGCCTGGAGCTGCAGGTGACAGATGGGACAACTTACTCAAATACAGGCGCACGGCGCAGCCCCAGGGCACAGAGTATGTCACCAGAGGCCTTCCACATCCAGACTTCCTTTGGAAATTGTCCTCCTTCTGCCCCAGTACCCTTCCCAAGAACCCTGCTGCTGCTTCCCCCAAAGCTGCTCCCTGCAGGAATCAGTCAGATTTCAGCAAACTGGTTTTTCTAAGCAAGCCTGAAAGTCTGCACTGGCCAACCAGTGAGTAGTTTATAAGAAAGGGAAGTTCCCTAAAAGGCCAAGGCACATTTTTTGGTAGTTTTGTTCAAGGAGGCAACTTTTGAGTTGTGTGCAGAAGGCACCTCCTCCCACAGGCAAGTCCTGTTGCTGAGAAACAAGCAGTTAACCCGTGGGCAGGGACAAACCAGGCAGTTAAGTATTGGCACCAGAACTCACCTGCTGTGCCCTGAGGAGCAGCACCTGCACCTGAAAGGGAAGAAAGACATGGCTTACATCAGTGAAGCACAGGCTGTAGTTTGAGAGCTGCAGTTCAGGACTCACTCCAGGATGAACAGGCTCTCCACCAGCCAGGGAAGGAGGCCCTATGAAATCAGTGTCCTTGCCAGACTATGCAAAAGTAAAAGCCAGAAGGAGGACACACTTTTTTCTCTTTTTACCACAGAAGGAGTAAATGACAGAAATCAGCCCCAGGAGACATCCTACTTCATCCTCAGGATGGTCTGTAAAACAGCCTCTTCTGGGTCATGGAGCCAGCACTGTCTTCTGTGCTGGAAGTCACAGAACAACAGAATCCCAGAATGGGTTGGGCTGGAAAAGACATTACAGCTCATCCAGTTCCACCTTCCTGCCACGGGCAGGGACACCTTCCACTAGACCAGGTTGCTTCCAAGCTCTGCCCAACCTGGCCTTGAATGGGAATTTGAAACAATGGCACACACTGAGAGGTGCAATCCTACAAAGGCACATCTATGATTCCAGAGAGGCTCTGTTCTGTTTGTTTTGGAGGCCTCAAGCTCATGAAGAACAGAGCCAACCCCTGACCTGGCAGGGTACCCACCTGAGGCAGAGGACTCCTGGTCTTGGGATTGCCTGCCTATCGTCGCGAGCCGGCTGGCGTATCGCTCTTTGCTCTCCTGTATTGCTTTGTACGCCTGCAGACACACAGGAGACATTGACCTAGTACCCCTTACAACACCAAGGCACCATCCTCCTGCTGCCCCTGACCCGCTTTTGTCCACCCCACATGCTGGAAAAGCCAGTGACAACATGTGGGGCAAAATACACCTCCCTGGACAAGGTGCCCATTGAGAACGTGCTCAGAAAATGACCTGCTCCACCAGGTGTGGTGAGCCCTGGATGTCTGGCTGCTTCCCAGAAGCAATGAACCTTCCTGCAGGTGTTTGGCTGCACACCTGTTCTAAGGGCAACCAGCTCCAGTGAAGGAAATGCAGCCAAACCACCCCAAGATGACATGTGAGCTGGGCCATGACACAACACGAGACTGCAGAAAGGGAAGACAAATCCAAAGAAAAAGCAGCTCCCACCTTCCAAAGCCCAGAGCAGCTGGGCAGAGCCAACACCCTGACTGCCTTTCTCTAGGCATGGTGGTGGCAGGACAGCCCTGAAATTAGCAGGGTCTTGAGCCACGGGAGCGGGGCTGTTCCAGGCACTGGCCCTTGGATGTGGAATCTCTTCCAGCTGAATGCTGACCTGGGTATTTGACTGTGAGACTCAGGATACAGCATAAGCAGAGCCTGCATGTACAATTTACTGGTACACACAAGGAGGAACATCTCTCATATCACATTAACTTACAAGAAAAACTGGGTTCTCCTGAACAAGAGCTGAAGACACTGGGAGTGCTGGGAGCAGGTCAGAGTCCAGTATTTTTCCCCAGGGTAAAAATATTAAAGGGAAGCAAACCTTTCTTTGGGGCAAAACCCAGCCTTGCTAATAATCTCTATCATGTGCATGACATCAAATTTCATTTGCCAATCCTCACAAGTTGGTGTTTTATAGCAAATTCTTTTAAACAAGAATGGAGGAAAATAATGCCAGGCACAAAAAAGAGCACAGGACAAAGGCCTGTCCAGGGAGCTGGAGAAATGCTGGAAATATTAGAAAACAAGAACTTGTCAATGTTTAGAAGAATTAAGATAAAGTTATTTTAAAGCCTTTTGCTCAAAGATAGAGAAACCAAGGTTTACAAACCACCTCTGCTTTTACAAGTAGAATCAGCAAGGTTTTAAGTGAGTCCAAAGGGCAGCATAGAGCAAATTAAATCCGATCCGTTAGGAAAAAACACTATTATGCACAGGCAGAACATCAGATCAGCCCTTGAGGATAAATATTTCCAATGGGACAATGTCAAGTTCTTTCTGGTTAGAAGCAGAACTATACTTTGCCAGGACATGGGGTGACATTTCAGTGCTCCTCCATGAGGAAATCACCAAGTTGGACAAGTTTTCTTTCCTTCCCTTTAGCACACTTATATTCAGGTATTATTTCCTTTTCTGCATGCCAACATTACTGATATAATGAGAAGTGCACTAAATAATTTGGGCCCTTACACAGTCACAAACAAAGACGGCCAGTCTGAGTTTAGATTTACTTAATGTGGAAAGGTTAATTCTAAGGCAGGTTTCTCCACTAAGAACCGCACCATCTGAGAATATTCAATTTGTAACCTTAAATTATTTGGCAATGTCCCTTGAAAATGAAGTACCTGAGGCCAGGGAGCACAAAGAGGGCTGGAGGTGAAGGGCTACAGGGTGGGAGGTACAGACAGGTGCCCACCCTCCACCCTCCCACCCCACAAACACCTTTAGTGAAGCATCTTACATAAACTCCTGTCCCAGTGACTGTTCCTCCCACTATTAAGTATAACAAGAGGTTGCTGCCAGCTTTGCCAGGAACACCTGAAGACGTCAGGGATCTAGAAGGGCATCTTAGCTGATGGCATTGCAAAACTGCAAGGGAAGACAGGCAATGGAAGAGAAGAGGGAAAGAGCTGAGTATTAGGAAAGATTCTTGATTAAACAGGTCTTGGGAAAAGCAGAGTGTGCTTTGTAATTTCAGCTACCTTGTCTGCCAAAAAAAAAAAAAAGGGCAGCAGGGCACAGGAAAGAATTATATTTATTATATTTAAAGGAAATAGGAAAATATTTTTCTTCCATGCACTGTTTTGAAATTTTTTTCCACTTTCCAGGAGCTTCCTTTGGAGAAAATTGGGATTTGGAACTTTTAGTGAATATGATCCTCCTAGAGAAAGAGCTTGGAAACAAAGATTTGTGTGGTGTAAACTTGGGATCCATCCACTCCCAGGCAATGCTGAAACTCTTCAGCTCTCAGAGAGTGTCATTTACTCTCTCAGTGAGGCTGCAAACCTTTATTCTTTTTAAGTAGAACATAAATACTCCCCAGCTGGGGGTTGATTTGCTAAACTTACACAAGTTAAACAAATGTTCTGAACTGAGATTTGGCAAGGAATTGTTTGTCTCCTACAAGACAACAGACAGAGCTGTGTCTGGTCATAACAAAAAAACCCAAGGGTGCCTTTAAGGTAAAAAAAGTTTAAAGGTATCTGAAATTACAGTTAAAACCCAAGTAATCATAAGAAGTTACTTTCCATTTAGCTGCCTTTGAAGTTTTCTGAAGGAGGAAACAGAGATAAAGCTACAGAAATCAAAAGCTGAGTTAAGAGAGCTGGAATACAGCAAATGCTCAACAGAAGAGATGGACTGCAGCTTCTTCCCAGGAATCACCTTTCTACTTACATAGGCACCTGCTCCTAAGGTGGACAAGCCCATAATAAGGACAAAAACCGAATTACTGCCCTTTTGCCCAGGCACGCCTGTGCTAGCCACTTGTCTGCTCAGCTGCAGGTCTGGGGGCACATTCCAGCGCTGCAACAACGTGCCTAAGGAACACAATTTATTGGAGAAACAACACAAAAACACCGTCAATACAAAGGTAAGTCTGGAAATTTAGAGACTAAGTCAGTTCTGAGCCCAAACAAATTCCTTGTTTGGAAAACCCAGCCCCACATCTGAGCGACTGCAGGGCATTATCCTGAGCCACGACAGTGTGCTCTGGGCAGCTGTGGAGACCAAATTATCTGTAAGATCAAGGGGTAACTGAACTGACTGATAGCGGGAGCAGCTCTAGGCAGCTGCCTGCAGCTGGAGCCTCCAGCCTCTCTGGGCTGGCCGATCACGGAGACGTGTCTTGGTGGTTCCAACACCTTCTCCAGGCCTCTTCTGCCCGAGGATGCGCCTGGCTCCAGCAAAAGCAGGAGCCAGGTCAGGGTGGGCAGCAGGGATGGTGACACCGGCACCAAACTCCCTCTGCTCACACAGCTCATTCCGCCGGGATAAACCTCCAGCAAGGAACGGGGTTTTGCGGGCAAAAAGGGCATCCCCGGTGGAAATGAGCAGATCCAGGTGCAGGCGCTTTCCGCCGCGCAAGGCGGACGAGGAGCACCGGGGGCTGAGCCGCTGCACCGCGTTTTGTTTCTCCATCACCAAATCACAGCCAGCGGCCGGCCCAGGGCGCGCCTGAATGGAGCGATGGCGGGGACGGCTCCGAGCGCTGCTCCCAGCACGGCCGATGCTGCCGGGAGAGGTTCGGGCTCTCTCAATCCCCGCCTCCACCTGCTCCCGCCCGGTGAGAGCAAAACCCGCCTCACCCCTGCCTGAAGGCACTCATTTGTGACAAAAACCGCAGCAAAGCCGGCAGCGCCCGAAAAGAGACCAAGGTCCCAGCCAGCTCCGGGTCACTCACGCTGTCCCAAACACGTTCCCGAAGCATCCGCACCTCCGCCGCCCGCGGCCCCTCCCGCAGCGCCCCGGGCACGGCCGCGCCCGCACCGATCCCGCGGGATGACCGCCCGGCCCGGTACCCTCCGCACGCCGCGCTCCCGGCCGCCATCGGCCCCGGGCCTGTGCCGCAGCGGCGAGAATCGCGCCCGGCGCCCCCCGGCCCCGGTCCCGGCACTGACCCGCGTGGGCGCGTCCCCGCGGCGGGGGGCGCAGGGCGCGCGCCAGGCCCGCGCGGCAGCGGAACATGTCGCCGGTCGCCGGTCCCTCGGTCGCGGCCCCGCCGGCCCGGCCCGGCCCCGCCGCGCACGCGCCTCCCGCGGCTTCCGGGCGGCCGCTCCGCGCCGCCGCATCGATGGTGCCGCCGCCGACATGTGGCGGCCGCCCCGCCGCCTCCCGCGCCCGCTCCGCCGCGCCGCCGCCACCGGGCCCGGCCGCCGCCTGCTGCTCTCCACCCCCATCTTCTACGCGAACGGGCCGCCGCACATCGGGCACCTGTACTCGGCGCTGCTGGCCGACGCGCTGCTCCGCCACCGCCGCCTGCGCGCCGCCGGCCCGGCCCGGCTCTGCACGGGTCAGCGAGACCCCCGGTCCGAGCCCCCTCCCCCGGGGATGACCCCTTCTGCCGGGGCTGACCCCCCTCCCCGTGTCCCCGGGCCCCTGTGTCCCCGCGGGGCTGCGGGCTCCGGCCTCTCCCCACGGCCCCGCGGCCTCTCTCCGTTTCAGGGACCGACGAGCACGGGCTGAAGATCCAGCAGGCCGCGGCCGCGGCGGGGACGTCGCCCGCGGAGCTCTGCGAGCGGGTCTCGGGGCTCTTCCGCCAGACCCTGACCCAGGCCGGCGTCGCCTACACCGACTTCACGCGCACGAGCGAGCCCCGGCACCAGCGAGCCGTGAGGCACTTCTGGGGTGCCCTCCGCGATGGAGGGGTGCTCTACAAGGGCTCCTACGAGGGCTGGTACTGCACGCCCGAGGAGAGCTTCCTGCCCGAGAGCCAGCTGGCCGAGGGCACGGACGCCCAGGGTCGCCCCTGCAAGGTGTCCTTGGAGACCGGCCACGAGGTAACGGGCTGCAGGAGCACTGCGCGCTCACCTGCCGCTCTGCTCCGGCCAGATTTGGGGTTTAATGCTTCCCGTAGCCTTTTATTAATTCGTGTCGGCTGAGACTCACCTGTATTTCAGTGGAGTGTCAGAGAGTTGCCAGACCCCACCTGGCAGGTGCACATTGCAGCTATGTGCAATGGGAAGGATTCAGCCCCTTCTGAGTCCACAGGCTGTTGGCCTGGGAATGGTGTTCTACAGAAGTGATGACAGAAGCTGAACAGGAGGATAAGGGTGTATTTCACTGAGGGGTTCCAACTTTCAGACCTGTTTTGTGAGACAGTTCAGTTTGGCCTCTGGACACTTACCCATCACTTAAATGGGTTTTGGCCCTGCCTAAAGCACTGTAACATCACCTGGCTGTGCTCAGCCAGAATGGGCGTGCCCAGGATTGTGGTACCTTCCCAAGCATCTCTCTGCCACTGTTTCCTTAGAACGTGTGGAGTTAAATGGTTTAATCCAAGAACTACAGATAATCCTGCTCAGAGCTCAGCGCAGGTTATGCTCCTGTGCTATTTGTATGAGGCTGGGATGTGGGAGCGTTGGTCCACACAGAAAAGGTTATATTGGCAAATAGTAACTCTTGAGAAAGCACCTAAGGTATAAATGGGGAAAAGATAAGTTTCCAGGCAAAGTAATCATTCTTTAGATTTAAAACAGTCAGCAGACTTCAAAGTCAAGGATACCCTGGGAACAGTTCCTGGCCTTGCCTGTGTTTTGAACTGTCCAAGGAAATAGGAGTGTTCATGGAGCAGAGAAGCTCTTGCAGTGTGGTGAGCAAGGATGGGAGGGTTTATTCCCAACCTGAAAGAGGCAGTTGGGCAGTTTGTTCCTTGGGAATTTTGTGAAGGAAAAGGGGGAGTTTGCACATGCCATAAACCCCAGACTTCTGGTGAGTGATTGGGTTCTGGCATCCAGTGGAGCCTGGGGCTGAGGACGTACAGCTTGTCTTTGATGATGCTCTTTAGGTCTTCCTTGTACACTGCAAGATTGCTGACCCAGCCGTGGATCCCTGAGTGCCTTGCACAGCTCACTCGTACCACATCCACCCACCACGTTTTCACTGGTTTAGCTAAATGTGTCATTTAATGGATTTAACTGTGGGAGAGAAGTGCTGTCAGTGCAAGCAAACAAAGTTAGTGACTTAGATGCATTAAAGCATAAATTGAGGAAAAAGAGGAGTATGGCCTCAGGAGAGCAAAGGCAGGTACCAGGAGTGGCAGTAGGGCAGGAATTACAGTGTCATTTTGTCTTTTAATGATTTTCCACTATTATTGCAAAACTGTGTTGTTTAGAAGGTGTATTCTCATCTCCCTAACTCCTTTCTGATGTCACATCAGCCTGGCAGGTAATCCTTCCCAGGGTTACAAGTGTTTTTAGAAGCAGGATGCTGAACCATCCCAGGTGCCTGAGTCCTCAGGTGTGTTCCTGGGGATCCCAAGGAGGCAGTGTCTCAGGAAGAAGGTTGCTACTAGTCACGGAAAGGTGCTGGCAGCTTCCCATGGCATTGGAGGACACCCAGACGCAGGCAGTGTGCGACAGCCTCCATGCTGAGAATGGTGTGTGCAAATTGTCAGCCTGCTCTTGGGGCCATAATCCTTTCCTCTCCTGCTGTCCCAGGTGCACTGGACCAAGGAGGAGAATTACATGTTCAGGCTCTCAGCATTTCGGGATCCCTTGCAGAACTGGCTCCGGGACAACCCACGTGCCATTTTTCCTGACCCTTTCTACCAGTGCGTGCTCCGTTGGCTGGACGAGGACCTGCCAGACTTGTCGGTGTCCCGTGAGCGAAACCGGCTGCAGTGGGGCATCCCCGTGCCCAGTGACCCCACACAGACCATCTACGTCTGGGTGGATGCCCTGGTGAACTACCTGAGCGTGGTGGGGTACCCTGAGAGCCACGGCGCGTGGTGGCCAGCCGTGCACCACGTCGTGGGCAAGGACATCCTCAAGTTCCATGCGCTGTACTGGCCGGCACTGCTGCTGGCGGCAGGGCTGGAGCCCCCTGAGCGCATCCTGGTGCACTCCCACTGGACTGTGCGGGGCCAGAAGATGTCCAAGAGCCTGGGCAACGTGGTGGACCCCAGTGTGTGCATGGGGCAGTTCGGCGTGGACGGGTTCCGGTACTTCCTGCTGCGGCAGGGCGTCCCAGAGAGGGATTGTGACTACTATGATGAGAAGGTGGTGAAGTTGGTGAATTCAGAGCTGGCAGATGCGCTCGGGGGGCTGCTCAATCGCTCAACAGCCCCCAGCATTAACCCCAGCAACACCTACCCCTGCTTCTCAGAGCCCTGTTTCCCAAAGGTCCTGGATTCCAGAGAGGCAAGAGGCACAGGCAGGGCATGTGCTGAGGACTACAGGCTCGTGGCAGCAGTGGCCTCGCTGCCTGTACAGGTGGACAGTTACTTCGAAGGCTTCCAGATCTACAAGGCTTTGGAATGCATTGCCCAGTGTGTGAGGCAGACCAACGGCTTCTTCCAGAGGCACAGGCCTTGGAAACTTGACCGAAGGGATGCTGTGGAGCAGCTCTGGCTGGACACCATCCTGCACGTCACGCTGGAGTGCCTGCGCGTGTACGGGACGCTCCTGCAGCCTGTGGTCCCACACATGGCAGACAAGCTGCTGTCCCGGCTGGCTGTTGGGCCAGGAGAGAGGCGCCTCTCTGGTCTGACGTTCCTGGCACGCTATGATGGAAAGCCATGTCCCTTTGAGGGGAGGCAGCTCGGACCTGACACTGGCATCTTGTTCCACAGGCTGGGCAAGTTGGAAACTATGAAGAAGAGAAAGCAAGAAGCTCAAGTCCCTGACAAACAGCTTCTATGAATAAAAGCTTCCAGGAATTCCTGGAAAACATTGTTAAAAGCACTTTCCTCCCATTCCTGGTGGTGGTGTGGAGGGGTGGGAAACTGGCTTGGGCAGGGAGGATCAAGCAAGCCCTGAGGAGAGATGGGCTTGGTCCTGGGCCTCCTTGGTGGTGTGTCCTTGCACCAGGAGATGGAGGAAGCGTCGCTCTGCAACATCCTCATCTCACTTTTGGTCCACAGGGTTTTGGCCAGGTCAGAAGTAGCTGGGGTGGTCAGAAATGGTTCTGGGGGGCCCTGGTGCCCATTGGGTCTCTCAGCTGAGCTCCCTCTGTGAGCCAAAACCAGTCTGAGTGAGCCTCAATGGAGACAATCCTGTGTGGCTGCTCTTTATTCCTAGGGCAGGACGGTACCGGTACCATGGTCAGACAGTGTGTCTCATTCAGCAGCGCAGGACCTGCAGACGTGACCAGAATGGGAAAGGGGGGCATGTGTTTCATCAGACTCGGCTTTCTGAGGCTTTTCCAATTGCTGCAAGGCTTAGTGCACCCTGTTTTATGTCCATGCTGCTGGAAGCAGATGAGCCCTGACACTCTGGGGTGGTGGTGACCACTGGGAGTCTGCTAAATCCTTCCCAGCCTCTGGCTCCTGCAAGTCCCATCAGTGCTAGCACAGGAGGAGTCATCTTCCAGAGGCCCATTTTGGGGGTCTTTGGGTTCTTTTGGGATCACCTGGGCTGTGTGAGCAGGAGCTATGCCCCATGTTCCAGTCAGTCCCTATGCCACTGTTGCTGTGCCACTGCCTGATGCTGTCCCAGACCAGCTGATCTGAGTCCCCTCATCCCCTCCTGCCACGGCTCTCCTCTCCTCCTGTAGATTGTCACCTGCTCCCTTCACTTCTGCAACCCTTGTGTGCGTGCTTCCTGCTGCAGCCCCGTGCCCTCGTGCTGTGGGTGCTGGCTCCCCACTGCCCTGTTTCTTGGGGCAGGAGGGACACATCCGCATCCTGGTCTCTCTGATGCTGGCACACGGGGGCTGTGGCTGCCCAGCTGGACATGAGGAGGGTCATTCTGGCACCGGCGGTTGTGATCCCACTGCCACCTCTCGGCACCGGCACCGTGCGGATGTTGGTGTCCCCCGCTGTCCCCCGCCTCGCTGTGCCCCTTGGTCTCTCGCTCCCTCCGGGAGGGGCCGGGCCCGCTGCCCGCAGCCCCGCCGGTCCCCGCCGCTCCTCGGGGAACGCTCGCGCCGGCCCGGGCTGAAGGCACTCGGTGCCCGGTCTGTGGCGCAGGGCTGGCCCGGGGCCGGAGCTCTGAGCCGGGCCAGTGCCGCTGCCGGAGCCGGGAGCGTAGGGCGGAGCCGCGTGGTGCCGGTGCCGCTACGCGGGGCGGTGCCGGGCCGTGCCGGAGCCGGTGCGTGGGGCGGAACCGTGTGGTGCCGGTCCCGGTCCGCGGGATTGTACCGGTGCCGGTCCGCGGGGCGGGACCGTGCGGTGCCGTAGCCCGTGTGTGGGGCGGGGCTGTGCCGGTGCCGCTACGCGGGGCTGCGCCGGTGCCGGTGCGTGGGGAGGAGCCGTGTTGTGCCGGTGCCGGTCCGCGGGGCGGGGACGAGCTGTGCCGGAGCCGGGGTGTGGGGCGGAGACGAGCGGTGCCGGTGCCGCTATCCGGAGCTGTGCCGGTGCCGGTCGGCGGGGCGGACCCGGTGCCGTGCAGTGCCGTAGCCGGTCCGCGGGGCGACGCGCCCCTATGAGCCGGTGAGGCCGCAGCGGCGAGGGAGGGATGGCGGCGGGCGGCGGCGGAGGGCGACCGCCGGGCCCCGATCCCGCGCTGGAGCCCTACGTGCAGACCCGCATCTTCAAAATCATCGTGATCGGAGACTCCAACGTGGGCAAGACGTGCCTGACCTTCCGCTTCTGCGGGGGCACCTTCCCCGGCAAGACCGAGGCCACCATCGGCGTGGACTTCCGCGAGAAGACGGTGGAGATCGAGGGGGAGCGCATCAAGGTGGGCCCCGCACCGGCTCCGGACTGGCTGACACCCGCGCCGGAGGGACCCGCTAAGCCCGCGGTGGGTCCCACACCGGTACCAGTGGGTCCTGCTCTATCCTCCGTGAGCCCCACTCTGTCCCCGGTGGGCCCTGCACTGGCCCTGATCTGCAGCCCCAGCAACGATGGCAGCCGGTCCCCGTCCCTGCCTCTTGCCAAACCCCTCCTGGGGGTTTTTCCTTTCATCCCAGTTGGAGGGAGGGAACAGGGCCAGGGAAGAATTCTCTTCCCTGCGTTGCAGAGATGGCCCTGGACCAGTCCCTGCTGCCTTGTCACTATTTCTGGGGTTGGCTTGAGCATGCAGAGATCAGAAGTGATGGCTCTGGGTGAGTCACCGCCACCGCCACCGTTTCGATGGGCACAGCTGGATCCTCACTGCACTGGGGTGGCTCCAGCTCCGGACACGGGACCAGCCGAGGGGTAGAGCTGCGGAGATGGGGGACAGGACTCTGTGCTGCAGCCAGGGGGTCTGGAGGGGCAGAGGGCGGTGGGCTGGCAGCAGCCACACTGGAAGGCTGAGAGCTCACACGGGCCAGTGGCAGCGGGCTTGGCTGCTGTGGCAGCAGCGGTGCAGGAACCTGCTCCCATCTGCACCTGGAGCTGCAATTGCAGCAGGATGAATTTTCTTATGAAGGCTGGTGTTACACCTGTAAAGAATGATCAGCCCAGACCTGAAGAGATCTGGCTGGTGTGTCAGAACAAATCTGGCACTGGTAGGAACCACCTGGGAGCAGAGTTTGTGGTGGAGCTTGGCCTGCACAGCTGTGGGGATCAGCACCCACAGCCCCTGAGGCTGGTGCTGGAAGAACAAACCACTGCTGTACTGACAGATGGCTGATCAGAAGTTGAACTCACAATGAAACCAGACCTTGTGTTGGTGGGTGCGAGCTTTAGCTGTGCTTCTAGGCTGTCCATGAATGTTTTTCCCTTTCTTCTTTAGAGGTGCTCATCCTTCCTGCCCTCCCCGGCTCTGTCCAGCCCCATGGAGCTGTGCCGGTGTGAGCTGTGGTGCAGGCTGGCATGGAGCCTGTTTGCTGCCACTATCTGGAAAATTTTGCCAGGTTTTCTACCTTTGGATATTATTTGAGCTCCAGTGGGCAGGAGTGGGAGGTAGTGCAGCAAACCGACCTTTTCCTGGGACATGTGTCCTAGAGAGGAGGTGAGAGGTGGGACAAGGACCCTCCTTCCCTTGCTCTGCCTGGGAGAGACTGGCCCTGAAAGGACTGAGCAGCAGCTCTGCTTTGCCAGCATTTTTCGATTGGAAAGACTCTGAGGCAGGTACTGTCTCCATGGGTACAGGACAATTTGGATTAACTTGGAAATTGCCACTTCCAGGCTACAAAACATTACCAGGAGAAACCAGACTGACCCCTGGGGCATGCTGCTGGTTACCAGTGTTCAACCAGACTTGGTATCACTGACCAGCACCATCTAGGCCCAGACATTCAGCCAGTTCCCAATCCACCTCGTTGCCTGCTTATCCAGCCCAGAGGCCTCCTGCCATCTCTGTCACTTGGGTCAGGAAGTTGTCATCGATGGTGTCCTGGAATGTTCTGGATTGCCTGTGCCCTGCTGTGCTGTCCTTCCTTGAGATGTTGGGGTGGCTGAAGTTCTCTGTGAGAACCAGGGGCTGCAGACCCAAGGCTGCTGCTCACTGTCCACAGAGCAGCTCATCTGCTTGCTCTGCCTGGCCAGGTGGTCTATAGCAGAGACCCCCTACAATGTCATCTGTCATGTTTTGTTTTTTAATCCTCCCCCATGAGCTCTGTTGGCTCCTCACCCATCCCCACAGAGCTCCTGGCCCTCCCACTGTGCTCCTACACAAAGGGTGGCTCTCCCTCTTCATTTTCTCTTTTCCTCTGTGAAATCATCAGTGTTCTCATTCATGGCGTAGGATTTGGTGCACAAATAGACATGGATCTGTTGGAATGAGTCCAGAAGAGGCTGCAAAGATGCTCTGAGGGCTGCAGCCCCTCTGAATTCAGACTGGAAGAACAGTGGTTTTTCAGCCTGGAGAAGAGAAGCCTTGGGGGAGACCTTAGACCCCCTTCCAGTGCCTGAAAGGGGTCCATGAGAGCTAGAGAGGGACTTGGCACAAGGGATGGAGGGACAGGCCTTAAACTGAAGGGGGGCGGGTTTAGATTGGATATTGGGAAGAAATTCTTGGCTGTGAGGTTAGGGAGGCCCTGGCAGAGGTTGCCCAGAGCAGCTGTGGCTGCCCCTGGATCCCTGGCAGTGCCCAAGGCCACGTTCGACAGGACTTGGAGCAACCTGGGATGGTGAAAGATGTCCCTGCCCAGGGCAGGGGGTTAGACTGGATGATCTTTAAGTTGCCTTCCAGTCCAAACCACGCTGGGACTCTCTGAAACCCAGACAGCAGGAAGAGCTCCTGCAACCCCTTCCCCATGGCCTTGCCAGGGCCATGCTCCACACTCCTGTAGCGTCTTCTCTTGTCTGCTTCACTTCCCAGGTGCAAGTGTGGGACACAGCTGGCCAGGAGAGGTTTCGGAAGAGCATGGTGGAGCACTACTACCGCAACGTGCACGCCGTGGTCTTCGTGTACGACGTGACCAAGATGAGTTCCTTCACCAACCTCAAGACCTGGATCGAGGAGTGCAACGGGCACGCGGTGCCCCCACTCGTCCCCAGGGTGCTCGTGGGGAACAAGTGTGACTTGAAAGACCTGATCCAGGTGCCATCCAGCCTGGCCCTCAAGTTCGCCGACGCTCACAACATGCTTTTGTTTGAGACCTCGGCCAAGGACCCACAGGAAAGCCAGAACGTGGACGCGATTTTCATGTGCCTGGTGTGCCGGCTGAAGGCGCAGCGCTCGCTGCCCTGCCGGGACACGGAGGGCTGGCCGGCGCAGCCCCAGCCGCACCCCCGGCGGCTGGACGAGGCCAGCGGGAAGGGCTCCTGCCCGTGCTGAGCGGGACCCGCCCGGACCCCAATAAAGGTTCTGAGCCCCCTGCGCTCCGACTCTTGCTTTGCGCCTCAGCCCAGTCGGCCGTAATCGCCTGTGATCGGCTCGGCTCGGCCACAATCGGTCCGGTTCGGCTTGCAGCGTGCGGCTGCAATCGGCCCGACTCGGCTGTAGTCGGCCCCATTCGGCTGCAGTCGGCCCTGTTCGGCCGTGCTCGGGCGATCTCTGTAATTATTGCCCTGACTCGGTTACAATCGGCTCGACTCGGCCCCATTGGGCTATAATCGGTCGACTCGGCTGCTATCGGCTACGTTCGCCTCGGCTCGGGGCGGTGCGGTGCCGCGCGCAGGCGCAGTGCGCGCTACCGCCGCCATGAAGTAGGTGTGGGGGTGTGGGGGCGCAGGCCGGGCTCGGCCCTGGCCCGCCAGTGCCGGGGCTGATGGTGCCTCGCCCGCAGCCCCCTGACGAAGGTGAAGCTGATCAATGAGCTGAACGCGCGGGAGGCGGAGCTGGGCGTGCAGGAGGCGGTGTCGTGGCACGCGGAGTACAAGGACAGCGCTTGGATCTTTGTGGGTACGGACCGGGCTAGGGGCGGGGGCCGGTGCCGGTGCTGGTACCGGTGCTGGTACCGGTGCTGTTGACCCGTTTCTTCCCTTCCCTCTCCGGCAGGCGGGCTGCACTACGCGCTGACCGAGGGTGATGTCATCTGCGTGTTCTCGCAGTAAGTGCCGCAGCCCCGGCCCCGCCGCCGCGGGCGCTGCCGCGGTGCTGACGGTGTGTGTGACGGTGTGTGTGTCGGTGTGTGTGTCACAGGTACGGCGAGATCGTCAACATCAACCTCGTGCGGGACAAGAAGACCGGGAAGTCCAAGGGTTTCTGCTTCCTGTGCTATGAGGACCAGAGAAGCACCATCCTGGCTGTGGATAACTTCAATGGGATCAAGGTGAGTGGAGCTCAGGCGCTGCCGTGGCTCCCCGAGTGCTCCCTCCCGTCGGCAGCGGCGCTGGGAGCCGGGAGCCGGCGGTGACAGCCCGGCCCCGCAGATCAAGGGACGGACCATCCGCGTGGACCACGTGGCCAACTACCGGCCCCCCAAGGAGTCTGAGGACTGGGATGACGTGACTAGAGCCCTCCATGCCAAGGGCTGCGGGGTCAAAACGCCACCTCACACCTCGTCCGACTCCCCGTCGGAGGATGAGGATGTGCTCGTGAAAAAGCAGAAAGGTAAGGCGTGGTCCTGGCAGGCTGGATCCCAGGTGGATGTGCCCATGGTAGGGGTTTGGGGGCTGGAGACTGCGTGGAGAGAAGGTTGGAGAAACAAAACTGGGCACAAAATGAGGGTGGGAATAAGATGTTGCTACAGAGTGCTGAGGAGATGCTCAAAAATGTGGGAGAAGAGCCATGAGGGAAGAGTCCTCAAGTCTGGAGAGGTAATTTCCACAAAATGGATCGCAGCATTACTGAGGAAGGGGAATGAAAGGGAAGTTGGAAATTCTCAGCATTCCAAGTGGTGTGGAAATGCCCAGAATTGCTGGGAAGAACATGATGTGAATGTTAAAGAGAGAAGTGGGGTGGCTGCAGCTGGAGGAGAAAAAGTTGTGATTGGAAGTGAACTGGGATCTCCCTGAGGGGGAAGCAGGCTGGGAAATTGGGTGGAGGGGGAGAATTTGTAATGGAAGATGAGCTGGGATGGTGCCAGGGGAGCCATGGGGAGCAAGCTGCTCCTGGAGTTTGGTCCATGCCGAAATGTGAACCCTAATTCCAGAGAAGCAGCAGAACAGAGCAGAACGGTCAAAGTCGAGCCCACAAGCTGGGAAGCGGGGGAGCACCGAGGAGCCCCATCCCAGGATCAAGATCAAGAAGGAGAAGGAGGACCCGGGGTACGAGCGCTATGCTGGCGGGAGCGCCGGCAGGAACGCCGGGAGCAGGACGCAGCGGGATGAGGAGCAGCGGCGGCACCAGCGGCACTCGGACAGCAGGGGGGACAAGAACTGCCGCGAGCAGAGGGGCCAGAGCGGCTCCTGGGAGGAACGGGAGAAGAGGGAGGAGGCTGGCAGGAGGGGTGACGGGCGCAGCAGCCGGCAGGACGCGTCCCCCAGGGGAGGCAGATCTCGGGAGTCCCATTCCAGGCACAGGGAGCGGGGCTCTGGCAGAGATTCTGGTCGCTGCTGAGCCCTGGGAGAGCTTTTGGGGTGAGGGAGGCTCTGAGCTTGCCCAAGCCTGCTCCAAGCTCCTGGGATGCCATGGCTGGACCTTTCACCTGGGAGCTTCCCCTTGCCTCTCATCCCGCCCTGGGCCAGGGCTCTCCACGCTGCCTGTGCTGCTGGCTGGGACAGGGGCCTGTCCTTCGACTGAGGAGGGTGTCAAGCAGTGAAGGCTGGGAGCAGCAGGATGCTCCCCTTCCCTGAATCCCTTGGGGAGGTGTCCCCCTCTTGCCCTGGGGGCAGAAGCTGCCGGGTGTCCCGTCTGGCCTCGTGGGCCAGGTTTGGGCCCTGTGCCCACCCAGCATCTTCTGGATTCTCTGATGAATCCATAGGGCTGCACCGCTGTGTTGGGTGATTTATCATGGATTTGTTTAAAGGTTTCTTAATAAAAGTTCCTGTTAGGGAGAAGCTGGTCCCGGGAGCAGTGTTCCTGTCTGTGGGTCAGGGAGGAGGTGTCATCTGTTTTTCTTACGCTGATTTTAGGCTTATTTGGCTGGAAAACCGGGAGCGACGGAGTGTGGGATTCGCAGGGCGGAGAAGGGAGGGGCTTTAGCTGGATTTGGTTCCTATAACGAGTGATCCCTCCAGTCCGTGCCCGTGCCGCTTCTGGGCGCAAGGGGGAATTTCCTCCCCGGCGTAGCCGGGACCGCTCCGAGACAGCCGCGGGGGCTGCGGCGGGGTCGGGGCGCGGGCGGCTCCTGCGGCTCCCCCCGTTCCGGCGCGGGCGGTCCCGGCGCGGTGCGGCCGGGGCCGGCAGGGGGCACGCGCGGCGCGGCGGTGCAGAGCCCGGTTCCGGTCGCGGTTCCGGTTCCGGTCCCGGCCCGGTGGCGGCGGCGCGCGCGGCGGTGTCCGCCCGCCATGCGATGTCCGCGCTCAACTGGAAACCCTTCGTGTATGGCGGGCTCGCCTCCATCGTGGCCGAGTTCGGTGAGGCGCAGGGGACGGGCGGGACCGGGGCGGGCGGGACCGGCAGTGTACCGGCGGGCGCTGAGGCCGATGTCCCCGCTATCCCCGCAGGCACGTTCCCCGTGGACCTCACCAAGACGCGGCTGCAGGTTCAGGGTCAGAGCACCGACGCGCGGTTCCGCGAGGTGCGGTACCGGGGCATGTTCCACGCGCTCTTCCGCATCTGCCGCGAGGAGGGCGGACGGGCCCTGTACTCGGGGTGAGCACCGGGGCCGGGCCCCTCGGGGCCGGGGCCCATCGGCAGCGGGTGCCGCTTCCCCCGGGGCCCCATCCATCCGTACCGGGACACCCGCCCATCTGCCGCGCGTTCTCCACCCGGCCCGGCGCCTCCTTGCACCCTCCCGCCCCGGCGCCTGCCCCGGGTCCTTCTCCTCTGGCTCAGGAGCTCCCACCGCCTGTGCTGGGCTCCCTCTTCGGCCGCAGCATCGCCCCGTCTGTCACGTTCGCTGCCACCAGCCCGTCCCAGGTTCCCCCTCCATCCCGGCATCTCCCTCCGCCCACCCCGGGACCTCTCCCACACCCCGGCATCCCCCCCTGCTTTCCCCAGGTCTCCCCCACCCATCCCGGGTTCTTCCCTTCTGCCCGCCCCGGCATCCCCTCCCCAGCCCGGGTCCCCTCTCCCACCTTCTGTCACGGTATCTCTCTGCTCCTTGCTCCCTGCCCATCCCGGCCCCCCCATTTCCTGTGCGCTGCTGTCACCCCCTGGATCCCTCCCTGCCTCGTCTCCCTGAGCGGAGTCCCCCCGTGTTCCCGAGGCCGGGAGCAAGGCCAAGGCTGCGTGGGTGCCATCCCCTGGCACTGGGGTGCGTGGGGCAATCCCGGATAACCCGGGCAGGGCTGCGTTCTTGGAGCCCCAGCGGGGTTGTGCCTGGCCCCGGCAGTTTGAGGGCGGGTGGGGAGTGGCCCGGGCTGGCCCGCAGGGATGCTCAGGGTCCATTCCCCCTCAGGATCGCCCCAGCACTGCTGAGACAGGCGTCCTACGGCACCATCAAGATCGGCATCTACCAGAGCCTGAAGCGGCTCTTTGTGGATCGCATGGAAGGTCGGTGCTGGGGAAGGGCAGCACGGGCACCTCCCAGCTCCCCCGCCTCACACTCTGGGCTGTGTGTTTTGCTCATTCCTTGCTCTGTCCTTTCCACCCCAAGATTCCCAAAGGAATGGAGCTCCATTACTGGGTGCTGTGGTTTTGTTTGTCAGTGAGAGTAAGGATTGGATTCAGTGTGATGGGAACCTCACTGTGCTCTGCACTGCCTGTGGCTCCTACCCAAACATCTCCTTCCAGCCAGGTTCCTTCCTTTCACGGAATCATAGGAGAATCACAGAATCCTTTAGGTTGGAAAAGATGTCCAACCTGTGTCTGATCCCCACCTTGTCCCCAGCCGAGAGTGCTGAGTGCCATATCCAGTCCTTCCTTGGACACCTTCAGGGGTGTGGACTCCAGACCTCTCTGGGTCCAATGCCTGACCACCCTTTCCGTGAAGAAATTCCTCATGATGTCCAACCTGAGCCTCCCCTGGCACAGCCAGCACATTCTGCATAGGAATTGTGCAGTCCAGCTCTCTGGCTTTGGCCCTGACTGTAAAGGTGAGGTTCCACCAGTGCCCTTGACCTGTGCCCTCTGCAGCTCCTGCCTGGGGAGTGGAGCAGCAAGAGTCTGGTGGATGTTCCCTGAGGGAGCACCGAGATCTGCAGGTGAGATTTCCATCCCTGCTGTGATATGAGGGAATGGTGTAACACCGTTCCAGCCTGGGAAAGCGGGATGGGCGGGGGAAATGCAGCACACTAATGATGCCGAGCTGTCTCAGGGGAGCTTTAGGTTGGTATCAGGAGAAGGTTTTTTTCCCAAGAGGGTGCTGGGGCACTGCCCCAAGGTTGCCAGAGCTCCAGGAGCGTTTGGACAGCACTCCCAGGCACAGGGTGGGATTGTTGAGGGGACTGTGCCAGGTCAGGAGTTGGACTGGATGATCCTTGTGGAACCCTCCCATCTCAGGAGGTTCTGTGACTCAGAGGTCCTTTCAGGGCTGCTGTCCTGCTTTAGAAAGGCCTCTCCCTGCCTGGTTCTGTCTGTGTACACAGTCCCCACACTCCCCTTGCTGTTCCAGCCTTTTCAGCTGTGAGCTCCATGCCTGAATGTTTGTCTCCCTACAGGCCTGGGGCAGCCAGTGGCCTGGTGTCCTCTGGGAAGTGTCGTGGTCAGTACCAGCAAAGGCCTGTGTGTTTTCCCAATGTAACCATCATCCTAACACTGGGCCTGGAATCTGGGGTTATTCCCTGGCACTAATCACATCTAACTCCCTGCCTGCTCTCGATTCTCAGCTGGCTCCAAGTGGCTGCGTGTAGGCAAATCCAGGGGGCCTGGGGAAACACTGGGTTGTCCCTCTCTGTCTGCCTCTGTCCTGGCTCATCCCTGCAATGAGAAATCTCAAATAATTGTTCACAATTTTCACGTGTCCAAGGATTTTCCTTCTCATCAGTCAGACCCTCTGAGAGTGCATTGCTGAGTGTTTCAGCTGCCACCTTCTGTCCGTGACAGGTGTGGGGACAGACCTGTCACAGGCTGTGGCACCTGCCCAGGCCCTGCTCCTGCAGCTTCACCGTTTGAGAACTGAGCTGCTGTACCCAGCCCTTGTTCCCTCCTACTGTGCCCCCTCCTGTGAGGGTCTGACCTTCTTTCCTTGGTTGCAGATGAAACGTTGCTCATCAATGTGATCTGTGGGGTGGTCTCAGGGGTCATCTCTTCTGCACTGGCCAATCCCACAGATGTGCTGAAGGTAAGGGCTGCTTCTGGCTGGCTGTGGGACCTGTGGGAGGAGCAGCTCAGTGCTCCCTGAGCCACCAGTTCTGCTTGTTTGGGTTTTTTTAATGAATGGGGACCAAAGCCCAGGGTCATTAATAGATGTTTAAAAACACAGCTCTTAAAGATCACAGAATCCTGGAATGGTTTGGGTTGGGACGGACGTGAAAAATCATCTCCTTCCACCTCCTGCCATGGGCAGGAACACCTCACACTAGAGCAGGTTCCTCCAAACCCTGTCCAACTTGGCCTGGAACACTTCCAGGGATGGAGCAGCCACGGCTTCTCTGGGCAACATGACATCTGTACTGGTGAGGGGTGGGAGCTGTGTTATCTGACCTGGGCCAGGTGAGCCAGCTGCTCCTGTCCCCTGGGTCACGGTGCTGGCACTGCCCCAAGGGCCTGCCTGTTACATGGAGTGAGCAGAGCCCAGGGGGGACTGCCTGGTGCCCTGGGCTCAGGGTAGCCCTGCTCTGGGCAGAGAGAGCATGGAGAACTTCCCCGCTCTTCTCCCTGTAGATCCCCCTTCTGGGGCTGCTTTCAGGGGGAAGGCCTTGTTCCTCATGTTCCTGTGCCCCCACCCTGCTGCTGCCCCTGCCCCCTGCCTGCTGCCATCCTCGTCTGTGTGGTTTGCAGGGAGAGGGACGTGGAGAGCAGTGTGTTCTCTGAGCTGCTCTGTTCCTTCTCCCAGGAGTTCCATGGAGCTGCTGTCCCTGGTGTCCTTGCCCTGTGGTGAAGTGCTGGTGTCAGGACAGGTGTAGACGTCTGCCTGCTGACTCTTCCCTTTCTTTCAGATCCGAATGCAGGCTCAGGGCAGCTTGTTCCAGGGCGGCATGATTGGCAGCTTCATTGACATCTACCAGCAGGAAGGCACCCGAGGCCTCTGGAGGGTGAGCACCAACTCCTAGAATCCCTCAGCAGCAGCAGAACTAAGAAAAATCTTAGGGAAGTGGGTGCTCTCCTGCTGTTCTGTAGCAAGGAGCACTTGAGCCCCTCCTGGCCCCTTAAACTGCTGCTCATGTGGGACAGAATCTTTTCTGGTGTTGAAATTGTGCAGAAGGTGAGGGGGGTGACAGCCTAGTTCCCACTTGCTGGTGCTGGGAGCAGGGAAGCAGTGTGGAGTTAATCCAGCTGGAATAACGGTGCCAGGGTGGAGTTATCCTCCTTGGCTTTGAAGCAAAGCTGGGAAGCAGGATGTGTGCTTGCCCGGGAGGTACAGGGAAGGCTGTCAGGAGGAGGAGCTGGGGGATGTGGCTGCATTGGTGACAGTGTCTGTGCTGCACAGGGCGTTGTCCCCACGGCCCAGCGAGCGGCCATCGTGGTGGGGGTGGAGCTGCCAGTCTACGACATCACCAAGAAGCATCTGATCCTGTCGGGCCTCATGGGGGACACCATCTTTGCCCACTTCGTGTGAGTACCTGCTGCAGGCTTGGGGGGCTCTGTGAGGCAGAGGAGCCAGGTGGGGCTGGGAGGAGACCATTCATGGAGTGAGTGGTCTGGATCTGCAGGGAGCAGGGTTAGTGCTTCCAGAGGATCTGGAGCAGGCTTAGTGCTTCCAAAGGATCTGCTCTCTCAGCTGGAACAGCTCAGAGTTAGCAGCAGATCTGGAATCATTAAGTTTGGATAAGACCTCCAAGACCATTGAGTCCAACCATTTCCCCAGCACTGCTAAGGCCACCACTAATCCATCCCCACATCCCAGAGACCTCCTTGGGGAAGGACCTGGCAGAAATCCTTTGGTGACAAGGAATGCCAGCTTGGTTTCAGCTGGCTAATGACAGAAATGTTGCCACACATCTGTGCCCTGGTATGAGCCAGGCAGGAGATCCACGTGTGTAGCTACGTGTAGCAGTCCCTCAGAAGCTGCTCCAGTCCTTAGTCCTCACCCGTCCAGACCCTGTCATCTTGCAGCCCCTGCTGGAAGAGCCTTGAGAGAGGAGCAAGCACAAAGTTGGCAGAACCAGAGCAGTCAGTGCTGCAGTCAGCTGCTCTGGGCAGGGCTGGCAGAGAACACTGGAATCCCTTTTCACCTCCATGTTGCAGATGCTGCAGTGCTTCCATTGGCTTTGCCAGGTGGGGTGAGGAGCATTAGACTCTCTATGGAGGGGGAGACTGGCAGCTCTGTGGTCCTTTCTGGTGTCTTTGCTCTTCCTCCCTCCTTCCCAAAGAAATGTATGTTCTGGTGGGAAGGACGTGCATTTCCAGGGGGTCCCTTCAGGTCTGTGTCACCTGGGCAGTACCTGGGACCCTTGCAGGGCTGCCAGTGCCCTGTGGAACCAGCTGTGGGCTCAGGTGAGGGTCTGGCTTAGCTGAGCTGAGCATTTCCCTCCCCTGAGCTCCGCAGGGTCCTGTGGCAGCCCCGCCTCTGCCCCTTTTCCAGGTGGGAGCAAGTAGTGCACCTCACGTCCACTGCTAAATGCCTTTGCTGAAGTCCAGTGGGAGGTATTTTGTGTCTGTCTGAGCGGGAGTGGCTGTGTCCAGGGCTGTTCCTGTCCTGATTTGGTGTGTGCAGTTCCAGCTTCACGTGCGGGCTGGCGGGAGCCATCGCCTCCAACCCCGTGGACGTGGTGCGGACACGGATGATGAACCAGCGCGCCATCGTGGGCAGCACCGAGCTCTACAAGGGCACCCTGGATGGCCTTGTCAAGGTGAGGGGACAGGTGGGCACATCCCTGTCCTGGGAGGCTGGCCAGGTCTCAGCACCACACTCATGGGAGCAGTGAGATCCTGCAGCGACACAGTTTGTCATCAGTGAGGTGGGAGAGGGCCCAGAGTCACTTCCCTGAGGCCACTGTCAGCCTGAGCATCCTCCCAGCCTCCTGGAACAAAATTGAGGCCATGACACAGCTGGGTTCAGAGACTGTAGGTGATGCTTCACACACTTGCACGGGCCTGTGCTCCCTGCAGCAGCTGGGCAGGGCCAGCGGGGCACATGTGGCACTGGGGATGGGGGTGGGCAGGGCGTGGGCCTGGTGTGTCTCCTCATCCATTTGTTCCTCCTCCCAGACGTGGAAGAGTGAGGGCTTCTTTGCACTCTACAAAGGCTTCTGGCCCAACTGGCTTCGTCTGGGTCCCTGGAACATCATCGTATCCTTCCCTGTGCTGCTGGGAGGTGGTGGGGTGGGACAAGGGGAGAGCCCTGCTGGGAAGAGCTGACACCCCAATGGGGTGCACTGGGGACTCTAATGGGCACTGCTGATGGTCCCTGTAGAGCCTCTGAGGGCTTGGCTGAGACCTTGCATGGCCTGGGCTGCAGGAGATTCCTGGATGAGCTCCTGTTTGGGAGGGAATCGTGGGGAACATTCTGCTGCTGAGGCAGGTGCTGACTCCATGCAGGACCAGCGCTGCTGTGTGCTGAGCCAGAGCGTTCTGCCTGCTGAAACTGGGTGGGGAGTTCGCTGTAAGGAGCTCCCAGTCTGGGCTTGGAGCCACTTCCCCCTCCCAGTGGTCTGGGCAAGGCTGGGTTTGCTCTGGGTCCATTCTCCCGGCTCTGTCCTACCTGGGCAGGTCAGGTTGTGCTGCCTTGACAGGGAGCTCCATGGGTGGGTTTAAGGAGCTCCCTGGATGGGTGTCCAGCCCAGCTGAATGCTCTACCCACCCTGCCAGGCAGCTGCCTCACATCTCTCCCAATTCCTTGACACTCCCTTCAGTTTTTTATCACATACGAGCAGTTGAAGCGCCTCCCCTTCTGAGAGCTGCCTTCATCTCACCAGAGTCATCCTCAGGGCTGGCAGCAGAGCTGTGCTGCCGCCTCCCTCTTCATCCCACCGTCCCCATGTCGTGGTGTTTGGTCCCTGTGGGCTGGGCTCTCCCCACATGCATGGTCCCTGGAGCACGAGCTGCCTGGCACAGGCGGGAGCCGCGTGTTTCCCACCCGGAGGTGTCGTGTGCCTGGGCCTGCAGGAATATCTTCTGTGAAGATCTGTGTGTTCCAGTGGCCTTTGGGGCACTGTGGCTCATGGCTGGCAGGTGTGGGTCTCCTCCCGTGCCCGTGGGGCGGAGCCTGTGAAGGTGCCATTGTCATCATGTCTCTTGCAGAACTTGTAACTTCATTAAATTATTTATTGACCGGATGGCTTGAGTTTGGGTCTGTGCTCATTCACTTGCAGGGGTGTCTACCCTTGTAGAGCACAGAAGTGTGGTTTTCACCATGCCATAGACCCCTTTGTTCTCCATATATTTATATAAAAACAATCTATAGGATTCATTTCAGTAGAGATGTTTCTAAATCCAAGTTTGTTAGTATCAGAAAATGACCCTTTTGCCCTCTCAGCTCAATTTTGCCAAACCTCAGTCCCTTAAATTCCTGCTTATTATTACACTATTTGTGCTTAAATCATTTGTAAAGACAGGTACTGTGCTTTAAAGATGAACTCTGCACTTGAAAATAGTGGTTCTAGTATTGAGGAGAATATTTTGGTCATCCTCTTCTGATTTTTGGTTATTTTTAATGTTTATGGCTATGGAAGCAAATGTTTTTTATGTTCCTGCTCCCTTTCCTCTTCGTGGGGTGGCTTTGGTTTGGATGAAGGTCCCTAGTGACACAGCAGCAAGTCCTGGCTGGGCCTGCTGTGAGCTGAGTGTGTGTGGAAGTCATACAAGGAACGTTCAGCCAAATCCTGCTGGGAAAAATGGGAGGGAATTGGTTTTACCAAGTCAGAGCTGCCTGTAGAAACTGCAGGGGAAGGGAAGGTGACTCCACTGAGCGCTTGGGCTGAAATCCTGCCTTGAGCAGGGCTCTCCGTGCAGGGCCCAGCTCAGCAGGCTGTGCCAGGCGCTGTGTGGGAACCTGCTCCTGCGCACTCAGGAAGGGCTGGGGCTGGAACTCCAACATGCAAGGCTCCATGGGAACCAGTCAGCCCTCCCCAGGTGTTTAAGGTAGAAATACACGTCCTCCTGATACATGAAAGCTAAAAATGGCAGTAAAGCAGGACAGGGAGGCACTGGCTCCAGCCTGTACTTGCTCCTCACTGCCCTGACACTTGTCCCTTGTTCTTGATCTCGTTCCGAGGGTTTGGAGTCTCTCCAGCATTAGGGCAAAGGCTCCCCAAATGTCTCCCTGAGCAAACAGAAGTAGAGGATGTGCAAGGCCACCGCAGCCCTTCCTGTGGCCGCCCGCAGTGCAGAGCCCGGGTGTTTTGGAGGGCCCCCATGGCCGAGCTCCTGCCCTGCGGCACTGCCCCAGCCGCCCTCTCCCCGTCACTGTCTGACAGACACGCTCAGCCCTGCCCGTTTCCCGGCAGCTTGGCTTTTCCAGCTGGTGAGGCAGAAGAGGCTTGTGACACTTTGTGTAGGGCTGGAGCCGTCACTGTCAGACCCTGCTAAGGTCAGTTCCTAAGGGGTGTTGTGGGATTCTGTAGCATAAGGTTGCAGAGGCTTTGCTTTCATGAATTTCTTTGTTACAAGTTACTATTAGGTAAATACACTCATGACTAGCAAAGTGAGTGAGTGTGTACATAGAATCATTATTTTTTACTGTTAGTAGCACTTACACAGATTTCACTGGAAGTATCACAGCAAAGTTCATCAAACTCCTGCAGGAGTGAGGTCAGTCAATGATGGACAAGGTCACCCTTTAGATATGACCTGTGTCATGGAGCCTGGAGCCAGCCTGCTGTGCCTGGGGATCTGAAGGGATGTACATGGGGAGCTCCAGGACAGAGAGAGGCTTTTTGGGGCAGCAGCCAGTTACTTCTACATGGATCCATGAGTGGGCAGAAGACACCAGCTCTCAAGAGGCCCATGTCTGCCTGGATCTGAGGCCCCTCTGCAGGTTGTGTGGCATTTTTCCCTGTAGGTTCCAGCAATTCTTTGGTTTCAGCCTGTCCAAGGATACCCTGGGCTCCCTGTTGTGCCTGCCAAGGGCACTGCATGTTCCCAGCTGTGAATGCTGCTGTCCCAGGCTGGCAGACGTTTCTCCATCTGTTTGAGCACACATCCCTTGTCAGTGCTTTTCCTCATTGTAACCAGGTCGTCTTCAGGGCTGCTGTTCCAGCAGGATGTCAGTGGTGTTCCTTTGGTCCCAGCAGCAAGAAGCTGTCCTGGGTCTGGCAGTGACCCCCAGGAGCCCCACGAGCTGTGCTAGATTTTGGGAACTCTGTGCTTGTCCCTGTTCCCAGCCCCTGTGTCTGAGCAGGCACTGCTCTGCTCCAGCCCCTGGTGCCTGGAGGGGCAGCCACCGCCCCGTGTGCCACCGTGGCAGCTTCCTGCCCAGGTGCTCCCTTCTCACCCCCTGCTCCAGGGTTGTCTGGAAACGTGGCTGGAGGGGAGGGACCTCCGCGGGCACAGCAGCGAGTCCAGCAGTCCCTTCTGCGGGCAGCTGCTGGCAGAGCTCTGCTTCCCCAGAGACACCCCTGCTGCTCCCCAGGCTCCTGCTGCTCCCCCAGAGACACCCCTGCTGCTCCCCAGGCTCCTGCTGCTCCCTGGAGAGTGAGGGGCTGTGCCTGCTGCTAAGTTGCGCCTGCTGAGAGGCCCCAGGTGAGTGATGGCTGAGAATCGTGTTGGGGATGCACCATCCCTGTGGCGTGTCTCACATGAGGCAGCCACGGCCAGCTGGGCCCTGGGAGCCATCATCGCCGTGCTGGCCTCGCTCATCATCGCTGCCAACGTGCTGGTGGCCGTTGTCCTGCTCTGCCAGATCCGCAAGAGCGGCTCCAAGGGGCTCTGTTTCGTCCTCAATCTTGCCTTGGCGGATGCCATGGTTGGCTTTACAGTCATGGGCCTGGCCGTGGATGAGCTTTCCCAGCCCTTTCATGCTTCCCAGGAGTTTTGCATCCTGAGAATGGCTTTTGTGACCTCTTCCTGTGCTGCCTCCATCCTGTCCCTGATCCTGGTTGCATGTGACAGGCACCTGGCCATCCGGAAGCCTTTCCACTATTTCCAGCTGGTGACAGGCCCGCGGGTCGGGGTGTGCTTGGTGGTGCTCTGGCTCTTTGCTGCCATCATCGGCTTCCTCCCAGTCTTCATCCCACGGTTCCAGAGGATCTCCAACAATTGGAAATGCTCCTTCTTCAACATCTTCCAGCCTTCCTACATGCTCACCATGTTCTGCTTCGGCTTCTTCCCTGCACTCTTCCTCTTCCTCTACCTCTACTGTGACATGCTGAAAATCGCCTCGGTGCACGTGCAGCATATCCAGGAGGTGGAGCAGGCGGGGCTGGGTGGTGGCTGTCCCCCACCCCGTGCCACCAGTGACATGAAGGCCATGCGCACGGTGGCCGTGCTCATCGGGTGCTTCACCCTCTCCTGGCTGCCCTTCTTCATCGCCAGCATCGTGCAGATGGCCTGCCCCGAGTGCTTCCCCTACAAAGTCATCGAGAACTTCCTCTGGCTGCTGGGGCTGGGCAACTCCCTCCTGAACCCACTGCTCTATTCCTACTGGCAGAGGGACGTGCAGCTCCAGCTCTCCCAGCTGGCTGCAGGTGTGAAGAGGAGGGTCCTGCTCCACCTGGGCAATGGCCGCTGTTTCCCGGGCAGAGACACCAAGGCTCCTCCTGCCGTGTCCTGCCTGGAGCTCCAGGACTGACTTGGTAAGGAGTGGCTATCTCTGGCTTGCCAGCTCCCCTCCTGCACTGTGATCATGAACTCGGGGCCTGCCAGCTATGAAGGAGATCACAGATGGGTGGGACCAGTCTGGATGTTAATTTCCAGGCACCATCATGGCCGGATTCCAGCCTGCCCACTGCCCCACAGCCCCCAGCACAGCCAGTTCACCCCAGCCCCAGGCTGCCCAGGTTGCAGGTGCTCCCTGGAGGGCCTCTGCTGGAGCAGCCCCGTGTCTGCTGGACCAAGCTCTCCCACTCGCTCTGCAGGCAAAGACCCTTTGCCCATCGCTACCCAGCTTCCCCTGCCAGGTGTGCACCCCCTGCCCCCCTCTGTCAGGGGCACTGGCTCCATGGGCAACAAACCCCCCCATTCCTGGGGCAGGTGTAGGCACAGGGTTGGCTTTGTCCCCTTGGCCCTGGCAGGCTGTGACCATCCCTGAGCTCTCCTGGAGCACAGGTGCTCCCCCTCCCTTCCCAAACGCACCTCTCAATTCTCCACAGGGCCATCCTTGCTTTGGGCTGTGCCCACATGGAGCAGGGTGAGGGGGTGAGTTTGGGCATGGGGACAGAGGGGCTTGGCAGTGACCATGCCTGTGTGGGGGGTGGTGTAACCCAGGGCAGGGGGACAACCTGGGCACTGCTGTCACTGTTTACCCAGGCTGTAAAGTGAGTCAATGAGTAACTGGCTAACAAGGAGAGGGAGGAGTGGCTGCCTCAGAGATCCCCATGAAGAAGAGCTGCTGTGTCCCACCCAGGATTTGGGACTGGAAGGATCCCTGCACACCCACTCTGCCCATGGGAGCCCCCCTTCTGCCCTAGTGGCCAGATAGATGGCTGCCCCTGCCAGAGCAGGGGTGCTTAAATTGTACTTAATTGCTTCTCATAAAATAATTTCATTTCATCCACACGGCAAGAAAACTTCCCTTAGAAGAGGTTTATTTGCTAAAAAAGTACATTAGGCTGAAAATGAGGGTGCTGTGCACAAAACAACAGCTGTTCCCACCTCTGTCCTTGCCCCACTAGCAGACACAAAGGCTCACGGCTGTATCCACTTGCATCCAGAACTTGCCGTGAAGCTAAGGTCTCCCCCATCCTAGAGAAAGAGGCAAAAATGAAAGTGTCTTTAAAGACTCCAAACAAGAGGCCCTCTGTGGCATCCCCCTGGGTCAGGGAAAGGCCTGGGAGCAGGTTCCACATGGCAGACACCGTTCCTGGCTGCGTTGGAGGCAGTGACCCTGGGGGAGGGCTGCCCAGAGCAGGCTGCCTCTGGCTGCTGCTGTAGGGTTCTGGTGGGTGGATCCAGCCTGACTCAGCTCTGGGCTCAGCCCATCATCTCCCTGCACCGGGGATTTGCTGCCTGTTCTTGGTGATGCCTGAGCTCTGCCAGCTGTGCCTTTGATCATCCTCATCCTCGCTGAGCCTCTGCTTCCCTCCAATGTCTTCCTGCAGCAGGTCCCAGTGGGAACAGGGACACTTTGGGCACGGGCCTTGTGCTGCTTTCTGAGCTTCCTGACTGCCAGCTCTGCTGCGTGAGTCCGGCACTGAGCTGGCCAGGCTGCAGGTCTGAATCGGCGTGAGGAGCAGGAGCCCATTCCAGGCGGGATCAGGGCTCAGGCAGCCTGCTCAGTGCCACGAACACACTGCTGTGCCTTGGACGGGAGAGGGGACACCTCCAGACGCACCTCCCGGGGACACTAGAAGGGAGCCTACAAGAGAGATGGAGAATGCGGACTTTGAACAAGAGTCTGAAGTGATGGGACAAAGGGGAATAGCTTCCTGCTGCCAGAGGGCAGGGTTGCATGGCATATTGGGCAGGAATTTTTCCCTGGCAGGGTGGGCAGGCCCTGGCACAGGGTGCCCAGAGCAGCTGGGGCTGCCCCTGGGTCCCGGGCAGTGCCCAAGGCCAGGTTGGGACTTGGAGCAGCTTGGGATAGTGGAAGGTGCCCATTACAGAGGGCTGGAATGGGATGGGCTTTAAGTTCTAATTCAAACCATTCTGAGATTCTGTGACACTGTGCAGGTGGGGGACAAGGTGCAGCTGGAGGCAGAACTCCCCCTGCAGTGGAGTGTCCCTTTCTGGGCATCTCACTGTGGCACTGACCCCTCTCCTCCCTCTGCAAGCCATGGCTGGAGGGGCTCACAGGCTGCCCCAGCTGGGGCTCCATCCCTGGATACAGCTCCAGATCCCACTGGGGCAACCTGGAGGGGCGGCCGTTCCCTGTGAGGCCAGGCCTGCTCCCATCCCTCATCCCAGAGAGCCCCTGCTGCTGTCCCGCTCCAGCCTGCGGGGAGCGCGCACCGAGCACCGGCGCGGGAGCGGCTGGACTGGGGTGCCCAGGGCGCCCATGGCGGGAGGGGGACGGAGCCATCCCGCTCCACACCGGCACCGGCCCCACTGCTGCCCTGCGCTGAATAAACGCCCTTGTGCCCGGCTGGTCTCTGCTCCGCTACCGGGGGCTCGGCGCGGCACCGGGGACAGCTGGGGGCCGCTCTGCCCGAGGCCAGGAAGCAGCAGCGGCGCGGGGGGCGAGCACAGAACCGGGGCGGCGGAAAGGAGGGCGACAGCCGCGGAGCCGCTGCTGCGGGGCCGGCCCCGTCCCGGCGAGGTGTTTACAGTGGGACGTTCCTGCTGGGATAGTCCCGGTCCCGGTGGGATGATCCTGGTCCCGGTGGGATGGTCCCGGTCCCGGTGGGATGATCCTGGTCCCGGTGGGATGGTCCCGGTCCCGGTGGGATGATCCTGGTCCCGGTGGGATGGTCCCGGTCCCGGTGGGATGATCCTGGTCCCGGTGGGATGATCCCGGTCCCGGTGGGATGGTCCCGGTCCCGGGGGGTGTGACCGGCCCCGGTGGGATGATCCCGGTCCCGGTCCCGGTCCTGGGGGGTGTGGCCGGTCCCGGTGGGATGGTCCCGGTCCCGGTCCCGGTCCCGGTCCCGGTCCCGGTCCCGGTCCCGGTCCCGGGGGGTGGAGCCGGTCCCGGGGGGATGGTCCCGGTCCCAGTGGGATGGTCCCGGTCCCGGGGGGTGGGGCCGGTCCCGGTGGGATGGTCCCGGTCCCGGGGGGTGGGGCCGGTCCCGGTGGGATGATCCCGGGGGGTGTGACCGGCCCCGGTGGGATGATCCTGGTCCCGGTGGGATGGTCCCGGTCCCGGTCCCGGGAGGTGGGGCCGGTCCCGGTGGGATGGTCCCGGTCCCGGTGGGATGGTCCCGGTCCCGGGGGGTGTGGCCGGCCCCGGTGGGATAGTCCCGGCCCCGGTGGGATGGTCCCGGTCCCGGTGGGATGGTCCCGGTCCCGGGGGGTGGGGCCGGTCTCGCCCCGCGCGTTCCCGCCCTGCTGGACGCCATCACGTGCCCGTCACGGTGCGCGCGCAGCTACCGCTCCGCCAATGGGCGCGCGCAGCGGGGGCGCGGGGCGGGGCGGGGCGTGCGGCGGAAGCGGCGGCGCGTGCGGGAGCGGCCGGGCCGGGCCGGGCGGTGAGTGCGGGGAGCGGGGGGCGCGGACCCGGGACCCTGACTGCGGGGAGCGGGGCGGCCCTGCCCTGCCCCGCCCTGCCCTGCCCCGCCCCGCCCTGCCCCGCCCTGCCCCGGCGGGAGAGGCCGAGCGGCGGCCGGGGCCGGCCTGCAGCGGGCGGCAGCCGGGGCCGGAGCGCTCCCCTGCCGGGACTCGGGCGTGCGGAGGGGCCGCCCCGCTCTCCATTGCCCTCCGGGCCGCTGCCCGACCGGCCGCGGGGCTCGCTGGGCAGGAGCGGCCTCCTCCGCACCTCCGGCCCGGCCGAGCCAGCCGGGGAGTTTTGTGGAGGGCCTGAACGGCCTCGTGGGAGCCGTCGGGACTTCGGGAAGACCGGCGGGAACACCCGCAGGGCTCCGGGTCCGTCTGCGTGGTGGGGAGGCTGTGTGGGAAAGTTTATTCCACGTGGGAAGTGTCTGTGCCACTATTTGGGTTTAGTGGTAGTTAAAATAACTTCAAAAAGGACATTAACATTACATCAGAAAAGATGGAGATTGTTACGGAAAGGTCTGGAGCTGGGAAAGGGGCTCAGCCTGGAGAAAAGGAGCGACCTCAGAGGGGAACTCCTGGCTCTGCACAAGGCCCCGACAGGAGGAGCCGCCGGGGGGGGTCGGGACCTTGTGCTGTGTCGTGTTTGCTCAAGGTGAGAGGAAAAAGGCCTCAAGGTGTGCCAAGGCAGGTTCAGGTTAGGAATTAGTAGCAATCCTTTCCCTACCAGAGCGGTCAGGCCTTGGAATAAATTGCTCGGCGTGGCGGCACCATCTCTGAAAGTGTTGAGGCATTTGGGGGTGTGTTTTAGGGGTTATTGTGGTGGTGCTGGTGGGTCTGAGTGACCTTGAAGGTCTCTTTCAATCCCAATGATCCTGTGAAATTGGCACAAGGAGAAATCGTCCGCACATAAAGAAATTACTCTGGTGTTCCAAGAATGAGCAGTTTACAAAAGGGGTGGGGGGTGAAGGTGGCAGCAGCTTCCTCCGAGGTGGGATGCACCTGGCTGTGCTCTCTCTCCCCCAGCCCCACACTGTGCTGGGCTGTGCTGGGTCTGTGGTGCCACAGCAGATGGTCCATGGGCAGCACAGGGAGCTTTGGGGATGCTCGTGCTGGTGCTCACAGCTGCTGTGGGCTGCAGCTCTCCCACAGCCCTGGGCTGTAAGTCCTATATGCACATGCATGCATCTCTTTGGTTGCTTGAGCATTTATATTGAGCTTCTTTGGTTTATGTGCTTCTTACTCTCTTATTTTCCTCATATTTTGGTGCTATGTGCTGTTACCAGTAACATCCATCAATGTCATGCTGCGTGGTATGTTTTTGTTCTTTAGTGCCAGGTATTTGTTACACAAACATTAATCCTTGGGTAAGCTCCTCATTAGTCTGCACCGTCCCTGCCTCCCCTGTAGTTACATTAATTAGCTATTGTATTTTTCCATATTTTCCTGCAGAAAGTTGCAGCAGAGCTGTGAGACTGTGGGAAAGCTTGGAGGTGACCCAGGATAGGAGTTTGTCCCTCCAACTTGTGTTCCTTCTTACTCCAGCCGTACTCCTCCCTGTGCTGGAAGCCAAGGGGTTGGATTCTCTGTTTCTTCAAGGCTTATTTGAGGAATTTTGAGGATCTAATTAAAAAGGCCCTTGAGCTGAGTTGTTGAAAGCTGTGTGGGAGCTGGGGTGAGGTCAGGTTTCTGTGTTGAAGGTCATATGTTTGGAGCTCGTAGCAGGGATGAGGTTCAATCACCAAGTCATTGCAAAGATCAGGTGTTGCTACTGAGGTATTCTGTATACCTTCCGAACATGGTGTGAGATTTCTCCCTTAATCCCCAGCTTTTCTGCTGACATTATTTCAGTTCCAGCATGTCCATTCCGTCCAGCTGCTCCACTCTCAGCCAGCAGTTCCTCATGCTGATGCTGGCTTTCCATGAGACTCTCTTTCCCGTTAGTCCAAGCTTTTCCACTGGGATTTTCTGATGATCCTGACTGGAGTTTTATTGTCTTCCCTTTTTTTTTCCCTCTTTTTTTTTTTTAATTTCCCCCTTTTTTTCTTTCCCAGTAGCTCTGTGTAGTTAGTCCTGCATCCTTTTGCCCATCAGCTTTCTTCTCTGAGCTTTTCCAAAAGATATTTCTGAAAATAGGAGCTGTTGGGCGTTGTTCAGAGGTGGCTCTTGCTGGATGTTGCTCTCCAGGAGTGCTGAGGGAGTCTGGAAGGACAGAAGGGGATGGGACTGAACTGCCTGCAGCTGCCTGCTCTGCATCCTCTGGAGCACGAGCAGCTCACCCCATGGAAATGCCAGGGTTAGTATTCCTAGATGTGTGTGCGGAGGGAGGCTGGTTTGGCAGAGCCTTGTGAGCATCCTGAAAACATTTCATGGAGTATTTAATAATTTGGCATGGGCATGGCAGGTTTCACTGTTGGGAAGCACTGAGGGCTGTGTTAGGTCACTGCTGGTGATACACATACATGTACACACGTGCTGGTAAGGAGTTCTTGCCTTTGTTTTGGGTTACAACATTGGGTATAGAGCCCAGCTCGTACAGGACTTGGTCAAATTCCCCTGGTTTTGCTGCTGTGGCTGTATTTTTGTGAAAACTCTGCAGGTTGGTGTCCCTGACTGGGGTTGCTGACTGCTACATTCTCAGGCACAAAAGAGGAAGGGGCTCTTTGTGTCTCTTGGTTTTATAGAGCCCTGCTAGAATCATTAGATGCCTGAAATTAATATATTTCTTTCAAATACAAGCTTCCAGAATCAAGGAAAGTGAGCAGTGTGCCTCTTGCCATCAAGGATTACCAGGAATTAATCTTTCGGTGTAAAGGCCACTAATCTCGGGCATGCAAACAGGTTTATTGAGCTGCGTGCCAGTGCTTAGAGCAGTGATGGATGAAATCCCTGGCAAATTCAGATGCTCTGGCTGTTAATTGCCTCCCCACCTGCTCATCCGCCTCTGTCCCCTGCATGCTGGAATCAGTGTCTGGGTGTCAGTGCAGGAGATGGATGGTGACACGTGGAGCTGCTGGGTGCCAGCCCCGGGCCAGCTTGGGCTCTCACGCCTGGGCTGTCCTGCCTGCCCCAGGGCAGCTCTGCTGTCACTGGGTCCCAGCTTTTCTGTTGTGCTGGGAGCTGAGTGAGGGAGCTCAGCCTGGCACTCGGATTTTCAAACATAAAGCCAAGCTGGGAGCAGTGGGAGAACTGTCTGAACTCCTGCCTTACGATGAGCATCTTGCCATGTTCCTCGTGCAGTTCGCAGGTAACGTGGGGGGGGGGTTCTGGGATTCCCTGCATGGCTCCTGCTGCCCTGCAGGATTATCTGGAGTTGAGAGAAGTCACTGTCAAAATTGTGCTGCTCTCATCAGTGTGCCTGGCCAGCTCCTGGCTCAGACTGATCTTTGGGAAGCTCTACCAGTGATAATTGAGCCCAGAGTACGGTAGAGGAACATGCACGAGCCCAGCAGTAGTTTTTGAACCTGGAAATTAGTTTCCAAAAGGAAATGATTGGGATCAAAATGTAACTTCAAAGCTTTGGTATCCCTCTCTTCTGCCTTCCCTGCTGGTCTCTTTTCTCTTGTGTTCAAATTGATTGCTGCAGGTGTACTTTGGTGTATTCTCAGGTTCATTTCCTGAGGGCTTAAAATGAGAACTGTGTAATCAATGGCAGGGTGTATCCCGGAATCCAGTTTATTCCCAAAAACACAGGCACTTGCCTCAGACTGAGCAGTGCTTATTCCCTAAATTTGCTAATGTTGGCAAAAGGTAAATCCGTATTTATAGTAAAGCCTGTGTCAGCCCATTTCTGAAGTTCCCCTGATGCTCAGTAAGAGAAGCCTAATATGTGTTCAGAGGAGCCCAGGGGACCCCCAAATGTCACCTGAGGGGTTCAGAGGGACCTGGGGCACCCCCAGGTGTGACCCAGCTTAGCAGATAGGGTTCCAGGACATCCCAAAATACGACCATACAAGCACCAGCCTGCACAGGCTTTTTGAGTGTATAATTGAAAGGCTTTTAGGTGTGTGACAGTGTCAGAGTACCTGGTAATAGTTGTCATTTGAGTTTTGGGGCAGAGGTTTATGTTCCTGCTGTTTATTAACTGGTTGAGTGGTAGGAAAGCTGTTCCAGTGCCTGGGCAGAGTGAGGCTGCAGCTGGAGCTTGTGGCTCCAGAGCAGTGCCAGGCTTGTGGCAGAGCTCAGGCCACCACTTAACTGAATGTTCCTGAACCCAGCAGGGAACATTTTGGGAACATTTGCCCAAACCCCGAGGTGGCAGCCCTGTGGCTGCTGTGTTGTTTGTAAGTGGTCCCAGGAGTGTTTCACAGGAGCTGCACAATCCTGTGTTTTGGTTGTGATTTCCAGTGTTTTCTGTTGGTAATGGGAGTGATCTTAAAACAGCCTTTTCAGTTTGCCTCGGGGACTTCTTGAGGTTTATTTCCCCCTGGTCATTAAGGCAAATGGCCCAGCTCTGTTAGGATTGGAAAACCGAGTCCTGTCCTGGGTCTGGCATGGGACCCAGTGAGGATGGATACTTCCCTTGATTTATGCCTGGAACATTGAGATCTTTCCTCTCTCCTCAGCCCCTTTCTGAAGCTGTGCTGTGGAAGCTGCAGCCATATTTAGCCCCAGCACAGACCTGGATTGATCCCAGCCCAGTGGGACAGTGGGCTGTGCATTGTCAGTGCTGCTTAGGCCAGTGGGAAGCTGTGGACTCTTCCCATCAGGCACAGCTCAGCACCTGTTTCCAGAGGGGAAAACCACCCACAAGGACCCGCTGGGCTGTGGGAGATGCCTTGCTCAGTTGCCTTCTGCTCATCTTTCAGCATCCCCCACTTCTTTCTCTGATCCATTTTTCTGCTGAGGAATCTTCTAGTTTTTATTTTTAAATGTTTAGTCACTGCTTTATGGCAGTGCCTCATGTCTCACTCCATTTTTAAATGGACTCTTCTGAAAGTCCCTGGAGATAGGAACAGGGAGATGAAGGGCACACTGACACCTGTGCCACATATGGCTCTAGAAGTGCTGACACCAGTTCTGACACTTACTGGAAACCCAGATTTTCTCCTCCCCCTTTACCTTCTGTGTAGCATTTCCCAGCAAATGCAGAAATCTTATTTTGGCCTTTCCAGGCTGGCTTACTACGGGAATACTGAGCAAACCCCTGTGGTTTGCTGCTGTGCTGGTGCCTTCCCTCCTGAGCAGAGCAGCTTGGAATGGCCAAGGACACCTCGTTCTGGTTGGTACAAAGGACAGAGGGATGTTCCTGTTTGTGTCTCCCAGCTGTACTGGCTGAGCTTGTCAGCTTTTAACCTGCTCAGAGCCCAGAAGAGAGGATTTCCTGCAGCTTCAGCTTTCTTGGGAGCCTGTTCTCCATACCCAGTGGGGTGTGGCTGGAGCTTTGGCTGCTCGCTGAGATGACAGGAGAGAGGCAGGTGGGTCTGAAAGTTGGCTGCTATCCACATTTATCCTGTGTAGGGTGGCAAATCTAACATAATGAGGGGTTTCTTACTCCAGAGTGTATTGGGAATCTTCTCTCTGGCTTGTTTTAATTTTTGGAGCAAATTGCTGCTAGAGAGCAGCAAGCAAGGTCCCTTGCTCACGGCTTCCATCACCCACTTTCCATACTGCCCTTTACTGGGGCATTTGCTTTTTCTTCATCCTGGTGAAGTGAGAGCAAAGCTTTCCCAAGGAGTTTTCTGCTCGATGTTTGCTGTTAGGTTCTGGTAGCTGGTCCTGTTTTGGCAAGCCCTGAGGACAAGGCTCCTGCTCCAGGTCACATGGGTCCCTCCACCCAGAGCCTTCCAGCTGATGCTGCTTTGCTTCTGGCTGTCGAACTGGCCCTGGGGACATGCTGGGACATTTGAGATTCCCACTCAGACTGGGGCTGGAAATCCTTGGAGTGGGTGGCTGCCTGTGTTTCCCAGTGGGTTGGAAAGCAGTGGCTGGAGCAGTGTCCATTGGCATTCAGGTGCTGGTCAATGCCAGACGTCTCCACAGTGTTGTCTTCAGCCAGAGCAGGGTGTCTGTCCATGCTGGTGACACCAGTGTCCGGCTGTTCCACTGCTTCTCTCCATCCTTCCCTATTCCCAAATACAGGAAAACTCTTGTTCAAGTTCAATTTTGCCTTTTCTATCGCATGGATAATATCAATGTAAGCGTAGAACTGCTCCTTTTCTTTTCTCCTGCTGTCTTCCCTGTGCACGACCTCTCTATTTTTAACCTGCTGCATTCAGATTTGTTTTCCTGAGCCCTCATGACCTCCATGATATTTTGACTTTGGAATATTTAACACAGCATTGTAGGCATCCTGCGTGGCCGGGCGTGACTATTGTTGTTGCCAGCTGAATAGTCCTTGTTTTTTTTGGCTGCTTCTTGCGTTCTCAGCTTTCAGTGGCTCGGAGAGGAGCCTGCCAGGCTCCCTGTACCCTCTTGGCTATTTACAGCCAGACCCAGCAGCCATGTTTATTAAGTTCTTGGAATCCTCTGGAACAGAAATCACAACGCTGCAGAGGGGCTGGAGGAAGCTTTGGTACAAATGCCTCGGCCCATCAGTACCCTGGGATGGGAATTGTCGTTGTTGCTGCTCTCAATTCTGCTGATTCTCCTGGGAGCACAGAGCACCTTAGAAATGTGGTTATTTTTATCACTTTATATGGGTCCACAAAAAATATTTGTTTTTTTCTTTTTTTCCACTCTAGTGGCTGTTCAGGGTAAATTTGCTGAGACAAAGATAAATCAAACTTTATATTTCAATGCTACTTTGGCCTTGCATTCCTGCAAGTGCTGGCTGTGACAGAAGGTGGAGTGAGGAGCTCAGTGGTCAGTTCAGGGCACTGGATCCATCTCTTCAGCCTGGAGAAAAGGAGGCTCGTGGGAGACCTTGCTCTCCACAGCTTCCTGGCATGAGGGTGCAGCTGGGGCGGGGGTCTGGAGCTCTCCTTTTTGGGATGTGCATCCCAGAGCCCCTTCTATGTTAGTGACCAAGAGCAGCTGTGTGGCAGACTCCTTGAACAAAAATTCCAACAGCATCTTCTCATTTTGAAGATGTTCTCAGTTGTGCCTTGTTTTTTGGTAGTAAACCACTCCATGTGAATTCTCAGCTGGTGAAACTGGAATATCTCTTAACAGTGTGTTTCTGGAAGAAATAGGGAAAAATTCTGTCCTTTGAGTTTCCAGGCTTGAAATGCTGCTCAGCCCAGGGAAGATGCACCCCTGGCTTACACTGTCAGGCAGTTTGATTTGTGTGGGTGGTAGAATTGGTGCTGGTGAGTAATATTTTATTGCGTAACATTCAGATCAGGCAGAGCTGGGGCCAGAAGTCAGGATTCCTTCAAGGTCTGGAGTGCTGCTTGTGCCCAGAACTGGGCATTTCTCTCACTACAGTGATCAAAAAGCATCACAAACCAGTTTAAGTCAAGTCCCTAAGTGTGCTTTTCTCTTTCAGGTTTAAGCCAGCTGTCCTTTGACCCTGCCAGCAGCGAGTCCCTGGGGCTGGGCAGCGCCGCTGGCCCGCGCCTGTCGGACAGCCCGGCTGAGGATGGAAGTGGCCCGGGAAAGAGGAAGAGGAGCAGCATTCCCCCAGGTGAGCCAATACCAGCTCCCCTGCTGCTCCCAGCTCCATAGCTGGCAGGACTCAAGGGTTCTGTGAAGAGTGGCCTGGATCCAGGGCTGTGGCTGTGCAGGGTGGGCAGGGGGAGCTGTGTGCTGCTGCTGCAGCCCCACCGCTGTGCCTGGAGCCAGGCTTGGACTCTGGGGTCTCCCCAAGGGGTATATCGTGATAGAAGAGTGGGGAATGGCCTCCCACTGCCAGGGGGCAGGGATGGATGGGATATTGGGAGGGAATTGTTCTTTGTGAGGATGGGGAGGCCCTGGCACAGGGCAGCTGTGGCTGCTCCATCCCTGGCAGTGCCCAAGGCCATGTTGGATGAGGCTTGGAGCAGTCTGGGACAGTGGAAGGTATCCCTGCCCATGGCACGGGTTGGAATGGGATGGTTTTTCATGTCTTTTCCAACCCAAACCCTTCTTGCTTCTCTATACTTGTCTAAATAGATGTATTTTCCTAATTGAAACGAATCTCAAGATTTAAATCATGACCTTAATTAAAAGCAGGATAAGACACCTTAGGCTGAATGACTGGAGACACTCACATTTAAGATAATGTCATAAAAACAAAGTGTTAAAAGAACTGTATGATATTGTAATGTCAGATCAAGGAGTCTTGCAAGGAAAACTCCCTAGATGCCAGCTTCAGGATTTCTCACAGAGCATTGGGAAAAAAAGGGAACACAGAATAATGTCTTTGCAGATTATATTGTGGTTGAAAACTGCAATCCCACCAGTGTGACTGGGGAAATGTGGCACCTGGTTGTGCTATGGAGGTGGGATGTTGCAGCATGGACAGAGCAGTCTGTGGGAATGAGGTGGGAACTTCCCTAGGGAGGTTCCAGGTGCAGAAGGGAAGGATGAGGCTGCACGTGAGGCAGAAAGAAAGTGATGTGCAAAGCCCTCAGCTGCAGAAAGAGAGGGTGAAATGCAGCTGTTTCCCTGGAGAGTTAAAAATCCCTGAAGGAGAATCAGGGACTTTATAGCACAGTTCAAGGATGGTTTTGATGAGCTGACAGAGCACTTCAATGGCAGTGGGAGGATCCTACTGGGACAGCTCCCTTCAGTTCAGTGCAGTCTGACAGTTTATACCTGCTGGATGTGTCCTTTGTTCCTAAATCTCCTGTGAGGAATCAGTGTCTCCTTACCTTTAATCAGTGCTCCTTCAAGGTCCCTTAGAGCTGTTAATTGCAGTGGATGAACCATAAGTGAGGTGCTTTAAGGTATTTTCCAGGTCCCAGCTGCTCCAGAACACAGCACTGGTGTTTTTTTTTTTCCTGTCTCTTCCCTGAGAGTGGGTTTAGCTCTGGTTTTGGGTGCTGACACTGCAGACACTCTCGCTGGGCAGAGCTGAGATCTGCTCTAAGCCCTTAATCACTTTTATGTTCCTCTCAACAGATGGTGGCAGAAATCTGAGCCTGGACTCCATTCTGATGGGATTGCCAATGTCCGACCCGACTGCCTGGGCCACCGCCATGAACAACCTGGGCATGGCTCCCATGGGCATGACAGGACAGCCCCTCCTGCCCGGTGAGCTGAGCCTTCACAGCTCTTTGGGAGCAGCCTGTTGCACTGTGGCTGGGTAGACACCCACAATGTACACACTGAGCTGTGTTTGAAATGCATTCATGCTGCAAGTGATCTATTTAGAGACCTGAATTGAGAGGAGATGAGAGTACATGTATTTTAATGCAAATAACAGTTTTTGTGGGGTACCCCTAGGTATCCTGCAGTGGTGCAGGAGGAGGAGGATGCCACACAGAGGTCAGGAAACAAGTGATATCCAGGAGCATGTTACTCTAAACTGAACTGCAGTGGTTTGTAAGGAAGGGAGGAAGATGAAGAGGAAGCAACAGGGTAGCAAAATGGATATGGCAGAAATTAATGGAGAATTCTGCTCCAGAAATGACCACCTTGTAGTGTGAAATACATGTGCATGGCTGAATCATCTTGTACTGGATGAAAGAGCTCCTGCAGGAACAGAGCTGAGCTGTGCCTGGTTTCCCAGCAGTGCAGAATGCTGGACATCAAAGTCCTTAATGGAATTGACTGTTCCAGTGCTTTGCTGCACTAAGAAGGATGTTTTCCCTGCCCTAAGACCTGTCTGCTCACCTGGGGAGGGAATGTCTGTGTTGGCAGATAGCACAACCTTCTCTCCTCCAGTTTGAACAGCCCCAGCTCTCTCCACGGTAATAGAGTTCTCTCCTGTCCCCAAGGCCTTGTTTCACAGTTGGCTTTGCTGTGGAGGTGCTGTTTCTGTGTCATTCTCCTACTGACATTCTTCCATGAAGGAAAAATCAACACAGGCCTATCCCATGGATAAGGATACAATTCCTGTGTACTCCTACATCCATGTTTCACAGTTGGAACAGGGAGGTTTCTTGTCCATTCCTCCAAAAACGCTGGTTGGTGGCAGAGGATTGGCCTCAGATCTGTGTTTTTTGCTGTGACTGAGTTTCAGAGTACTGAGGAAATGGCAGGTTCTTAGCTGCTGCAGTTGCTGCACTTGTCTGCTTGGTGAGATGATGCCCTAAATCCCAGCACCATTTAGATTGGAAAAGACCTCCATATCGAGTCCACCCTGTGACTGATCCCCACTTTGTCAACAGCTCAGAGCACTGAGTGCCACATCCTTGGATACCTCCAGGGATGGGGACTCCACTCCTTCCAATGCCTGGCAACCTTTTCCATGTACAAATTCTTCCTGACGCCCTTAAGCCTGTGTCACAACTGTCTGTGCTGCTGAACTACTTAACACAACCAAACTGGGTCAGGTTTTCCACTGCTTTCATATGTCACAGGTGTCTTTTAGTGGACAAACCTCTCTGGGGAGGGTTGGACACTAGATGGGAGCCAGTGTCTGCAGAAGAGAGAAGGAAATAATTCAGTTTAATGGAGAAAAGTTACTTGACTGTGGCAATGAGCAATGAAATAGCTTTAAAACGTTATTTTAAGGGCACAGATCTAAAGTTTGATGTTGGCATGCTGCTGATTTTCACCGGCATGCGTGGGAGTGTTCCCCGTTTGCTGTCAGAGCTCACAGTCACTGTATGACTCTACCCCCCACGCTTGACTCCCTTATTCTCTCCCCCATTTAGATTTTGATCCTGCTCTTGGAATGATGACTGGAATCCCTCCAATCAACCCCATGATGCCAGGCCTGGGGATTGTCCCACCTCCCATCCCTCCGGACATGCCGGCTGTGAAGGAGATCATCCACTGCAAGAGCTGCACTCTCTTCCCACCGAACCCACGTAACTGTCTGCTTGTGCTTTGTCTCTAGAGGGTATCCCTTTGTTTATATAAACCCAGGTGTGTGTGAGAAAAGGGCCATTCCCGGGACTCAGTGCTGGCAAGAGGGTGACAGAGCAACAGAAAAACCTGGTCTTGTCACTGTTTGCCATTTTCAGAAATAGCCTTTCAGCTGCTAGATTGATAAGGTCTGGGGAAGAAGCCATTCCAGTCACTGAGTGTTTGAAGTCCTCATGGTATGATTCTCATGTGCAGTGTGAGGTGTAGCTCAAGCACACAAGTCTGGAGTGTGTGCAGTTGCAGCACAAAAAATCCTGAGTATGTTTTTTATGTGTTATTTACATTAGGACAGTTTTTAAGCTGTAATTTTGTAGCACCTTCCATGATGAAGTTGGGAGCTTCTGGTGCTGCTCCTGTTCTTTGACAGCAGCTTAGTGAACCTCCTGCACTCAGGAGTGTGTTTGGAGGGCTGTAGAATCCCAAGATCTTTTAGCAGACATGCTGGTGAATGTGCTTACTTTTGTCCAGCACCTCAGCAGTGCTATGGATCCACTCTGTAAATCTGAGTGTGGCATAGCCAGGTGTGTGTTGGGAGGAAGCCAGGAAGGTGTGATCATCTCTCAGGATAGAGGAGCAGGTGGAAGGAGTATGTTCTGGCAACCCAAAACCTGACCTGCTCTGCTTTCTCTCTTCAGATCTTCCCCCTCCAGCCACGAGAGAGAGGCCCCCAGGGTGCAAGACAGTGTTTGTTGGAGGCCTGCCAGAAAACGGGACAGAGCAGATCATCATGGAGGTGTTTGAGCAGTGTGGGGAGGTCATAGCTATCCGCAAGAGCAAGAAGAACTTCTGCCACATCCGCTTTGCTGAGGAGTTCATGGTGGACAAGGCGCTTTACCTGTCTGGTGGGTGTGTTTGGCTCAGAGGGAAGCTTAAAATTTTGGGACAGAACTGTGGTGGTGTGTTATAGGCAGAACAATAGAATTGGGGCAGATTTCTCTGATGCTGTGTCAGTTTGCCTTCTGCTGCCATTGCATTTCTGCATAAATATATGAAAACAGCTCTTGAGAGGAAAGGCAGCAATGCTTTGTCACCTGAAAATGTTTACAAAACACTGGGCTGAGGTGCAGAGTCTATTTTCATCTTACATGGATAAGTATCCAGCTCATTCTGTATTTAGTGCCTAAAAAAATGGACATTTGCTCCTAATTTGCTGACTGGTGGGCTGGACTTACTTGGCTGGTTGGTTTGCCCTAGTGGGGCTTTATTTGGCTGGTTGGCTTGTCCTGGTGGGGCTTTATTTGGCTGGTTGGCTTGTCCTGGTGGGGTTTTATTGGGCTGGTTGGTTTGTCTTGGTGGGGTTTTATTTGGCTGGTTGGCTTGCGTTAGTGGGTTTTTTTTCCCTGTTACCCAAACCCTCTGGGCTCCTTTAGCCATGGGAGCCTCAGGTAAGTCCCCTGTCCTAGTGACCAGCCTCCCTCCTGCCAGGCTACCGCATCCGGCTGGGCTCCAGCACAGACAAGAAGGACACGGGGCGGCTGCACGTGGACTTTGCGCAGGCGCGGGATGACCTGTACGAGTGGGAGTGCAAGCAGCGCATGCTGGCGCGCGAGGAGCGGCACCGGCGCCGCCTGGCCGAGGAGCGCTTCCGCCCGCCCTCCCCGCCCCCCGTCGTCCACTACTCCGACCACGAGTGCAGCGTGGTGGCTGAGAAGCTCAAAGGTGAGAGGGGCTGGACGGGCAGAGCTCTGTCTTCTCCAGGAGTCAGCACGCAGCAGTTCTTCCGCCATCTTCCTTCTTTTGTCAAAAACCCCCTTGTCTTGGTTTGGAAAGACAGGAGTCTGCTAAGGAAGGCAGGAGCCTCCCCTGAAATGGAGAATGTAAACCCTCTCCACCCCTCTGAATTGCGGTAAATTTTAAATTAAGGAGCTCTCAGGCAAAAAATATGAGAGCAGGAAATAACAGTTCTTTAATAGGGAAGAAAAATAAAAGGATAAAATAAACAATGCAGTACACTAGAACAACACTGACAGAGTCAGAACCCAACCTGACACCCTGTGGGTCAGGGTGCTGGCACAGTCCCATTGGAATTGTGGCTGCAGCCCTCCTGCAGTGTCAGGGGTGGCTCTGTTGGAGCAGGGGATCCTGTAGAGAAGGATGGATTCTTCCTCCGAAGATCCAGTGGAAGAGGAGGCAGCTGCTGTTCCTCTGGGGAATCCCGTGGAGAAAGCTGTGCTGGTGTCTCAAAACCTCTGGATTATATCTGGGTAGCAATGCCTGGCTCCTCCGTCTGGGCTCACATCTCCCAGTGGGATGCTGTAGTTCTTATCAGCCATGCAGTGACATTCAATAGTCTGTTATCAGCAATGTCCCCTCCTGAGGGAGGAGTGATTGTGGTCACTCAAAGAGAGAGATAAGGCAAACTGCCCACTTGACAAAAGACAACTGCCATACAGAGGGTAATAGAAAACATCTTGCCTTGCAATCTGGAACACCTCTGCACTTGAATCATATTTGTAGAATCTCAGGATGGAGAGGACCTGAAGGCTCACCTGGCCTGACCTTTCTTGGCAGAAGCATGGTCTAGACCAGATGGCCCAACACTCTGCCCAGCCCAGTCTTGAAAGTCTCTGGTACTGGGGAGTCCAGCACTTCCACAATGCTGCTGTTGTGAAAAGTCTCCAGGAGTACCCATTCCCCCTCATCCTTTCCATGTGAGTGTCTTGTAAAAGAGGAGTTTCCATCTTCATAGCCCTCCCCAGGACACAGTGATGAGGTCTCCCTTAAATCTTATTTTCCCAAGGCTGAAAAAACCCGTTGAATACAGGCAATTTGTGCAAATCAAAACTGTTTAGTACAAGTTTCTTCCACATAATTTTGGTTGGAAGGACTAATGTAAGACCTTCTTGGAAGCCTGAGATTCATGTGTGATCTGATGATTTTGGAGCTGGAGGTCAACTCCTTTCACAAAAGGTTCCATCTCAGTAGATGTGACGTTTTCCAGTAAATTTCTAGTGCTTGTTCCTCCTCTTGCTGCACCTCAGCAGGTGATCCAGCTTGTACAGCCATGTGTTCAGATCCTTCCCTGCTTCCAGGATTTCTGATGAGTCACCTGAAGGATGCTGACCTTTGAAGGAGCAGTTCAGCTCCAAGGAAAGAACCTAAAAGCTATCCAGGCCACCCCAGAGCTGTGGTGTAAAGTTGTCCTTTCTTCCTGCAGATGACACCAAGTTCTCGGAAGCCATCCAGACCTTGCTGACCTGGATAGAACGCGGGGAAGTGAACAGGAGAACTGCCAACAACTTCTACTCCATGATCCAGTCAGCCAACAGCCACATACGCAGGCTCATCAACGAGAAGGCGGCTCATGAGAAGGAGATGGAAGAAGCTAAAGAGAAGTTCAAACTGGCTCTCTCAGGGATCCTGGTGCAGTGTGAGTAGTGTCTCCAAGCTGGATGCTGGTTGTGTGGTGTAGGGAAGACTCCTAATTTCCAGAGTCTGGAGAGGCCCCACTCAAAGGGCTCTGGGAAAAGAAGTGGTAATCACTTCAGTGCAGCTCCGGCTGATTTGGAATCACATGGCACTAACCCGGCAAAAATCCCTTGTGGTACTTTTTACTGGAGTAAGAGTCCACATCTGGGGGGAGGAGAGAATGAATTCTGAATTTGTTTCCTCTTAATTATCATCTTGTTATTAGTTCTGTCATCTTTTCAACCCCTCCTGTGCACAAACAAGGTAAGTTCCCGGGAATCTGGTGCCTCAGCGAAGTGTGCAGGATTTGTTCGCAAAAGGTAGGAGCAGCAGAGTGCTTCCCACACCCTGTTGCAGGCCCTGAGTCTTTCAAATCCCAGTACTTTATAAAACCAGGAAATCAAGGAAGAGGCATGGACTGTATTAATTCCAGGATGTGATTTGTAACAGTTTCTCAAACCATTCATTGCCTCTTACACATCCTTGCTTTAGTAAATCTGAATATTTTTACTTCATTACAAGTACCTTCTCCACAATTGTACTAATTTTCTTTGAGCCCCTTGCCTAGCTTTTGAGCATTCTTAACTTTTGGTTTTGTATCTAGTAATTTTAACTGTTACTTGTTTTTTTAAAATTACTATTTTCCTTTAAATTCTGTTAATGGTAAAAATTATGGGCACACGGTCCAGAGGGACTTACAATGAGCACTGCAGAGTAAGTAGTAATAGAGACTAGTGTGTATCTCCACTGTCTAAAACCAAGACTGATATCTCAGCCACTCTTAGGTTACTCTAACAAGCAGGGAGATGTGTTTATTTTGTGAGAATTATGGGTACTGCATCACAAGCATAGAAAAAATCAAGTGGATGTGCTCTGTGCCATGGGTGAGCTCTCGACCAAGGAGAAACACTTTGTGTATTCCAAATCCTCTACATTTTCTAGAGAAGCAGGAGGAATAAATGCCAGACCACAGAGTAGTTGATGACTGGTGCCTTTGCTTTGGTCCTGGTCATGTTCCTGTAGCTCACACAGGCTGTGGCACTGTCCAAAGGCCAACTCATGGTTGTAGCTCATCACCCCATTTTAGAGGTGAGTCCTGCCCCTCTGAACTTACACTCCCAGCCAGCCTCACACAGCATATTTGGATATTTTTCAGCACATGTGCTGCCTTTTTTTTCCACGTCCTGCCTTTTTCCCAGCTGAGAGCAGAGCCCATGCCCCAGTTGGTCGTTGCTCTGTGAGCGTTTGGCACTGGCCTGGTGAAGCCCTCAAGGCTCTTTCCAGACACTGAGCCCCCTCCCTGAGTGTAGCAACAGCACAGTGCAGTGTTATGAGAAAAGGGGAGCCAAACCACCTGCCTGATTCCACTTTTTTACTCCTTTACTCCTCTTGTTCGCCCTCTCTGGATGCTATTCGGGCCCGATTTGCTGCTGATTTGCCACTCCAGTCGAGCAGATAGTGGCCGTGTACCATTCTGCCTCCAAACAAAAGGCTTGGGACCATTTCACGAAAGCTCAGCGTAAGAACATCAGCGTGTGGTGCAAACAAGCAGAGGTTGGTAATCTTTTCTTGTGTTAGATCCTCCAGCACGGTCTCTTGCTTGTCAGGATGTTGATGTTCAGTTTGCGCGATGCTCGCACGGATAACAACACCTTCCTTCACAGTGTGAGGTGGGAATCACTCAGGAGGCTCTTGTGGTACAGGTAATAAACTTTCTCTTGGTATTTGTGTCACCAGTAGCAATACATCGAGACCTGTCTGCTGATGGAAGTTGTGCACAATAATAGTCATAATACTGATGATCAATGTTGATTTTTCTGCTGATTTTAATATTAAAGCAAGAAGGATTTCTAGAGAGATTAGAAAAGCCAGCAACTCTTAAGTTTTGTCAGAATCTTTTATTACATTTTATGTGATATTTCCACCTTGAGGTGGAAATAATTGCAGATGAACAGCCTGAAAAGCTTGAGGGAGGATGTTCTCATGTTTGTGTATTTATCCGGTGAAGGGACATGATGAAATGTGTGGTTTAAAAATGGTGATCAGAAAGGAACTGATGGAAGAATGCTTGTCACTCCCACTGCTCTTCCTGCAGGAGGAAGAATAGTTCTTAGTCCAGTAAGATTTTATAAAATCAGATCAGAGAGTCAGGCAGAATGTCAGAAATAAGGAAGCTAAGGTAAAGAATGGGTGTCCATTGGAAGGTGATGGGTGGGGAGATGTTTGTCCTGGGGGCTGTGATGAGATCCATGCTGCCAGCTGCCACCTTGGGGGTGCAGGGCCTTGCACTTGGCCTTGTTGAGTCTCATGAGGTTTTATCCCACTCCTCCACCCTGTCCTGTTCCCTTTGGCTGTCATTGCTTACCCCTAGTGTAAATCTTTCTGTGGTTCTGGATTTGTCTGGGATATTGAGATCCTTACTACAAACTTGGAAAGCAAGTCTATCCCAGCAAAGCCAGGAGGTGTCCTTCACCTTTAAGATTATTTAACATCCAGAGTGAATCTCAGTAAAGCTGAGAGGCTGTTGATCCATGATCACCACAGGCCAGGGATGTGCAGGCCTGGGATCCCCGTGGGCTGGAGGTATCCTGGCCTGTAATCCCTATGGACTGGGGTGTCCAGGCCTGTGATCCTTGTGGACTGGGGTGTCCAGGTCACCTTCCTGCAAAGCTGCAGCCTGGGAAGACCCTGGATCAGGCCCAGCCAGGGCCCTGCTGGTACCAAGCAGGTGGTTAATCCTCCACCATGCTTGAACACTAAATGCCCACGTTGTCCTGGGAACTTTCCAGGTGTGATCCCCCATGAGACTGTACCTATGGGACTTTCCAATCCCAGTGAGTCAAACCTTTGTAGCAGCTAAAAGAGGAGCCAAGGTTTCTTTTGCACCTGAGAAGCCAAGTACTGATTCAGATTCACTCTGAGCCCAGTGCTCCTGTTCTTCCCTGCCTTTTGATCACTGGCTGTGGCTGGGGTGGGAGCTCTCTCTCCAGTTGGAGCTGTCTTTTGTTCCAAGGTAAGTTCTCCCAGTAGGAAGAGGCTGTGAGACCACTGGTGAAGCCTCTTCTAGGAGCCCTTCAGCTGCCAGGCTCAGTCTTCTGCTCTTCCCCAGCTTAGGGACTGCTCTTAAGGGAAGGTGGAAGCCACAGGATGCAGCTTCTTGATACAGATTTTGGCAGATACTTACATACTTATAAAAATGCTGCTAGTATATGGTACATTTTCAGGTGTAATTTATAATGTCTCTTACCTCATTGTAGATATTAGATGCTGGTTAAAGGGGGTTTCAGCCTTTTGGGGTCACCTTGTGGAGGTCCCTGTACATAAAAAGGTGCAGCTGTAGCTTGGTTTGCTCTGTCCCAGCTCAGGTTGGGACTTTTGGCTCCAGAGAATTAGGGCTGACTCCAGTTCCTCATGGTTTGCACAGCAAGGCTGAGCTGCCTCCTCACAAAGCAGAAGGGAGATGGAAGGGTCCGTAATCCCAGTAGCTCTGACAGAGTGACTTGTGCTGGATATTGCCCTTGATCTAATAATCTGTGCCAGTTTTTAAGTCATGTCCTGGAGTTGTTTTTTGCAGACCTAGATTTCAGGAACTTTTCATTCAGCCAACCTGTTCCTCAAAATCTGTATTGAAACCCTCTCTGCTTCTGAACCCCAGGAGATCCGTAACATCCACAATGATGAGCTGATGGGCATTCGCAGAGAGGAGGAGATGGAAATGTCTGATGAAGAAATAGAAGATCCATCAGAGATGAAAGAAACAGAAGAGTCAGGTAAAATCCCTTTTTACAGCTCATAATGTGCTTCTCTTCAGTGGTTTCTTTCTGGCAGTGGGAAGCCATTCCCCTTGTCCTGTCACTCCATCCTTTGTCCAAAGTCCCTCTCTAGCTCTCTTGAGCCCCTTGAGGCCCTGGAAGGGGCTCTGAGATCTCTCTGGATCATTCTCCTCTCCAGGCTGGACAGCCCCAGCTCTCCCAGCCTGGCTGCAGAGCAGAGGGGCTCCAGCCCTGTGCTATCCCAAACAGCTGGAGCCATTCCTTTGTATGCTCAGGATTTGTAACCTGAGCTGCTGAGCCCGTGTGCAGGGTGGGGAGGGCAGCCAGGGGTTCCTTGCTGTCCATGGTTTGATTGCTGTGCTGTCCCCAGCGCTGGTGTCGCAGGTGGAGGCGCTGAAGGAGGAGAACGACAGCCTGCGCTGGCAGCTGGACGCCTATCGCAACGAGGTGGAGCTGCTCAAGCAGGAGCAGGGCAAGGCCTCCAGGGATGAGGACACCACCAAGGAGCAGCAGATGAAGCTCCTCCAGCAGGCTCTGCAGGGCATGCAGAAGGTGGGCCTGGAATTTTTCATAGCTGGGGCTGTGCTGCAGGGGAAAGAGGCTGGGATGGGTGGCAGAAACAATTGGAAAAACATTTTAGCAGGATCCAGTCTGGCAGGGGGGGAGCAACTTTGTTGTGTCCAGTGTTGCTAAAAAGAAAGCCAAAGAAAATATTGATACCAGGGATTGTGTATGAGCTGATAAGTCCCATGGAAGCAATCCATAGTTGAAGGATTCCTTGTGTGCTCTTTACTATGATTTCCAAAGTACCAAGTCTGTCCATAACCAGCTGAGTTAGGAAATGGGAAATCCCATCCGTTGAGGATGGAATTACTGCCCCATGTTTACACAACTGTGTTTTTTTCTATGCTAATAGGCAAAGATGTTTCTAAGGTGGATCCTTCTTTTATATTTCAGCTTGTAGTGGTTCTGGATGTGATCTGTCTGGTCTTCATGGAAAAGCCCTTCTAAATTTTATGGTCTTTGAACAATAATTGGTGGAAGGCAGGTTGAGAGAGTGGAAGGCAGGTTAAGAGTTTCTTTTCTCTTCCAGCACCTTTTGAAAGTCCAAGAGGAATACAAAAAGAGAGAAGCTGAGTTGGAAAAAGTGAAGGAAGACAAACTTAAAATAGAAACATTACTAGAAAACCTGAAGGAGCAGGTATGTGCCACACAGGTCTTCCTTGTGCAGTCCTCACCTTTGTGGTGAAAGACATCTGTCCTGCTCTCCTGGTGAGAATGCCCAGCCCTGGTTTCAAGCAGTTGCCCTTGGAAAGTGAGGAAAAATTTCTTGTCACATCTGTCAGGGATGGACCTGCAGTTGCTTCATGTACCTGTGAGACAATCTCAGCAACTGTATAAATAGAATAGGACTGTCACTGAACAGTGTACAGTGGTATCACGGCTGGACGGGGTTTTCTGTAGCATGAGCTTTTAAAAAACAAGAAAAAAGGTCTCAGTTATCAGACACTGATATTTACAACTGTGGTTTTAGGAGCATGTTTTGATCTGCCCTCCATAAAACACTTTGGAACTGGAAATTTTTGTGAGTGTTTTAATATTTTTATTCTTGCTAGGTTTATTCCAGACAAAAATCCATGCAGTATTCCAAACAGAAATCCATAGTGCTGCTTCTCAGGTTTGATCCCCTCTGATTTGATTGTGGATTTGACTCTATACTTGCTGGGTTCTTTGCTCTATAGCACAGACACAATTACAAAAGAAGCATGAGGCAGCACTTGCCCCTTGGCCCACAGAGCCAGATACTGGGTTTATCTCATTTTCCATCTGTAGTCCCACTTTTTTGTGCCAGGAGCTAGGGAAGATAAGCCTTTCTACTAACTAAAAATGGTTTTGTGTATTCCAGTAATCATCAGAGCAGGATCTTCAAAACAAAAATAACAGATTATCATCAGTAATCTTTCCTTTCTTTGCCCATATATAGCAGACCATGGCAGATGAAGAGGACAAGGAGGGAGATGTGGCTGACTGCCAAGGGAATGTAAGTCCAAGAGCTGCTGCTCTGGGATAGTGGAAGGTGTCCCTGCCTGTGGCAAGGGGTGGAACAGGGTGGGCTTTAAGGTCCCTCCCACCACAACCTATCCCCTGATTCTGTGATCCTCAGGAGTGGGCAGGCTGTGGGTTTGCAGTGTAGCTGCTGGGCTGCAGTCCCTGGATCAGCTTCCATAGGGCAGAGTTGCTCTTTCTCCTCTAGAAGCAAATGTGGAAGCTCAGGCCATTTGGGCACAGCCTCAGCCCTGTGAGCTGAGAACTGCACTGGTGTAAGAATTTGAGCAAACCCAGGGGACTGTTCAGTTCTATCTTGGTCACTGGCTTCCCTCCAGCCCATCTCACTGGTGACTGGAAGCTCTTCCCAATTATAGCTGTCCACAGCTCTCAGGCCACTGGAGTTCCGTATAAAACTAGGGAATAAAAGCAAGTTCTGCTTTTAGTGCAGCCACCGTCTTTGCATTGTTGTGTTTATGTCAGGGATAATAAATTATGCCCAATTCTGTTTTAATTCAGTACCACAAACTCAAGTCAGGGACAGTCTGATCCTAAGCCCTGTGCAGCCCCATGGCACTTGATTAATCCCATTTGTGTCAGTCTGGGCATTTGAAAAATAAACTCCTGCACCTTAATCAGTCATGGCAAGGCCACAATCTGGTTTGTATTTTGTTGTTTAAAGCAAGGCCCTTGTGGAGCAGATGTCATGTCAGGGAGCAGGGCTGGTGCAGGGTGTGTGGTGGCATCTGCTGAACTTTGTGACCTTTTCATCTCACTTGGTGGATGACACCCAGCACCATGGACACAGCTGTGCTTTGCTGGGAGCATTTTTGAAAATAAACTTCAGATACAGCAGTGATGCATGCAGTGACTCAGAAAATCAGGAAAACACCCCTGCACACTGTGGTGTGCCAGGTTGTCTGGAACATGTCCTGTGGGTTTTGCAGGAGAGCAGCACGTCCAGAGTTTGTGCCTGCAGCCAGGAGAAAGAATGTCCAGTGGAGAAGACCTTGAGCAACAGCCCTGTGAAATCTGAACGAGAAGTTCTCTTAGTTGGTGAGTTCTGCTGGCTCGGTGGTGATTCCAGAGACCTGAGCTGGGGGGACCTGCTTCAAGGTGGCCTTGCACTCCTCCTGCCCACCTCTGGCTCCTTTGGTTATCTCAAGGGAGGTGGGAGTCCTGGAACTGGGGAAAACCTTGAGCTTTGCTGGGGTCAGGGTGTGGCCTCGTGATCCCTGGCTGCCTGCAGGGGCACAGGGCTGGTGTTCCCATCTGGCTTTTGTCTTGTGACAATGACCTTTGTGGTGTTCCTTTCCCCAGGGATAATTTCAACGTTTCTCCACGTGCATCCATTCGGAGCCAGCATTGAGTACATCTGCTCCTACCTGCAGCGCCTGGACAGCAAGGTGGGTGTGGGACAGCCTGGGCTCTACTCCCTGCAGAAATCTGCTGGAAGGGAATGGGGGATGGGGAGAATTTCAGGATGATAGGATGGTTTGTGCTGGGAGGAACCTCAAAGCCCATCCAGTTCCATGCCCTGGCAGGGACACTTGCACTATTCCAGGTTGCCCAAAGCAGCTCAGCTTTGGGGTTCACCACTAACTACACCCCCAAGCAGTCCCATGTCCTGCTGGCTTTGTGCTCCTTTTCGGACTAAATGGCAGCAACTGTGCAAAGGCTTCTGGAAGAAATTACATCTCATTCCTTTAGGAAGGAATTACATCTCATTGTCCTCTATCCTGGTCTCCAGCTGTCTTCCTTAAAGAGCCCCAGGGACAGGAGGCCCCACAGTCACGGGAATTCTGTCTTTGGATTGGAACTTATCCAGTTGCTTGTGTATATAAATGAGTGTTTAGTTTACCCTTTCCTAGGAAAACATGGCTCCCTGGCCTTGCTCATTCCAGCCATATAAAGACAGAGTTAATAATTTTATCTCCTCATTCTAGCTTGGAATTTGTCTGTGGGGCCACGAGCTGCCTTTATTTTGGTTTGGAACTTCTATAGAACTTCCATCATAGCAGTCAGCTGCCTTCTGGAACTTCCTTTTTGGTATCCATAGTGCAGAGAAGGGCTTCTGCTTGGGAGAACCCCTGTGCAGAGCCCACCCTTTATTTAACCTGTGCTATGGCATCAGTCTCCTTGTGTTCACTCACACTTAGGGCTATTTTCATTGTCCTTTGTGTTCCTTCTGCGCTCTTCTGTCTCCTCCTTGACTCTTGCAGGAGTTCAGATTAGTTTGGGATTTTTTTTTTAACCCTGAGCAGATCTTTGGGCCTGAGTGAGGCAGGAGGAGGGGGAGTACTTGGAAGTATCACCTGATTTCTTGAAGCTGCCAACAGGAAAGGAAGGGGGATATCTTTCCCCTGTTCCCTCTCCATCATTCTCACCAAGAAGATCAGCAGAGAGCACAAAAATTAAGATCCAGAGTGGTTTGGAGCCATGGAAGAGCCCTTCAGAAGTTGCCTGTAGCCCTGAGCGTGGCTTGGCAGGACCTCGGGCTCGCCTCAGGTTCCGTCTGTGCAGTGGTGCAACCCCAGCCTTAGCTCTTGTCACAGCTCCTGGTGTCCCACCATTATCCCCAGGAGTTCAGGGAAAGCCTGGATGAACTTCAGCCATGTAACTGTTTGAGTTTGAATTATCACCAGCCATCAGGGCTTCCATCTTCCCTTTCAGTGCTGTTTTCCTTGTGTTCCCCCAGATCTGCACGGCAGAGGTGGAAGTGCTCATGACACGACTGCAGAACACGTTCCGGCAGGAGCTCAGCGGGGTTGGGGCCAGCCTGGAGAAGAGGTGGAAGTTTTGTGGCTTTGATGGGTTGAAAATGACTTGAGCTTTGACTTAACACTGGAAACAGTGGGATATGGATGCCGAGAAAACCTGGGATGCTCCTTCCTCTGTTCCTGATGATTCCCTCACACCACGGCCTCGGGGTACAAAGTGTAAAAGTGAAACCAAGTCCAGAGCAGCACGGGAAGAACTTCCAAGTTCTGCAGCTGCTTTGATCAGTTATTTGTTATTGGGCAAGTGCTGTTCAATATATTTAGGGAAAAAAGCTCCTGCCTGACCCTTTGAAGCACAGCGTGTTGACTCTGTGTTCTGCCAATGTTGTATGTGCTTGTGTGCCCAAATTCCTCCTCCTCAACCTTCCTTCTGCTAGGAACAACCACAGACTGTCCTGAAGCAGCCACAAAGGGGCATCTTCTGGTTTCTAGATCACCAAAAGGGGAAAAAAAGGCATTTTTTTAGATACTTCTATTAGTAAAAGCCAAGGTATGTTTAAAGAGAAGATTTAGATGCGTCAGGGGCCTCTGAGCCAAGGAATTGTTTCTTTTTTTGCTGTTCTCTCTGTTAGTAGTTGAGCTGAGGTGTGGGGGCTGAGGGACATTCTGGCATTGCCACTCATGCTCTGGGTCAGTCTGTACAGAATCTTCTACATGGGAAGGGTGTTTAATTTTCTGGGGATGTGGGTGGACAAGAGCGACATCAGCCTGACTTTTGGTGATTTTTACCACTCAGTTCCTTCACCTACTTTGCTTTGGAGACCAAGCTCAAGTAGCACAGACTCCTCTGCTCCTGATCCTTCCCAGCCCTGTTCTTCATGTTCCCAGTGCATGCCATGCTCCTGCCCAGCTGTGCAGAGGTGCAGGGTAGCACAGCTCAGCCCATCCCAGCCTGCCTGGAGCCCTCTGGATCCTCCTGCCCGCAGCAGCCTCACGTTCCCAGCCTGGTGTCACCTGCAGAGCTCTCAGTCACCCCGTGCAGTATTCCTGTTCTGCTAGACATCCTGACGTGCTCCCAGCACGGCAGCTGGCACAGTCCCAGCCCCTCCTCTTTGTTCCCCCTGCCCCAGGTGTTGGTGCCCTTCACTTGGGCTATTGATCCCACCTCACTTTGGGGGAGAAGCCCCAGTTCATATGTTCCTGTTCTCAGGTATTTCCCAAATGTGTGACACATCTCCAACCCTGGTGTCATCCTCTAGGTGCTTCTCCACCCTGTGCCATGGCCAAGGTGGTGCCCAGGTGAGTACAGGGACATTTCTGGTATGTTCTGTGTACCTGCACAGAGACCTGATGGTGTGTGAACCAATTCCTCATCCAAAACCAAAAATTCCACTGGTGAAGCCAGGCTTGGAGCCAGCTATTGACCTGTTGGTCCTGTTTCTCCCCTCACCATTCCCTGCAATAGGAAGGACAGAGGAGAGCACTTCCTGTGCTCCTGCTCCCTTTCCATTCACCCCAAGGCTCTGAGGTCTCTCCAGATCCCTTGTATTTCTTCCTGCACCTTCATCCTCCAGCCCCAATGAATCATCCTCCTCGTTGTTGTTCCCACTGGCAGAGCCTGGCACCAGTTCTCCCCAGGCACTGGGGGAGCCAGGGTGGTCACAGAGGAGACACCCCTGCTGTGCTAGGTGGGAATGTGGCACCTGTGCCACCTGTCCCTTGGCGTCAGCCAGGTGGAGAGAGAGCAGGGTGACCTGCACTCAGTGAGAGCTCTCCTTGGGAAAATCAAGGAAGAAACTTCAGGAGTCAGCAGAGTTGCAGAGCCCTGAGAGCAGCCGTGGCTGGAGCACCCCGGAGCAGGGAAGGCGTGGGCTCGGTGGGGCCGGGGCTGGGCTCCCCAGCGTGGCAGCTCCCGCAGCACAAGGACTGCCTGGCTCCCAGCCTCTGTTGCTGCAGGGTGGGAGCTGGGATGGGGCCAGGGCACCGTGGGCAGCCAGAGCCACCTCCTGGGGGTCTGAGGGGGCTGGGGCTGTTGGAGAGACCGGGCAGGTTGTTCCGTGGGGCAGCAGAAGGGAGAGGAGCCAGGACCTGTGGGGCAGTGGCTGGTGCTGTGGAAGTGATTCAGGGCTAGAGCATCCCAGGGTCCTGCTGCTTCCCCTGTCCCAGGGCCTTTCCAGAGGGGCTGAGGTTTCTCCCAGGAGAAATCTATCCTGCAGGTGGGCTGCTGAGATGACATCCAGGGATGGGCGAGAGAGATCTTCCCTTGGGACCAGGCTGTTCCCATGTAGGCTGTTGCTCTCCCTGCTCCCAACACAGCGCTTGCCACACTGGGAGCAGATAAAATCCCTTTTAAAAATGCTCTGAATAGTTGTGTCCCTGCAGATGAATGCTGTATTTTTAAGGAATAAACATTTTTTATGGGCAAATCTTGGGCCTGCTGCTTTCTTCGTTGTTCCAACCCAAACCATTCCATGATCATGGGCCAGGAGCCTGGCTGTGGCCCTGAAAGGGCTCAAGGAGCAGTGTGTTAATTGGCAAGGAAGTGCCAATTTTGGGTGTTGGTAGGGGTTTGGGAGGCTTTCCAAGGTCTGTAACCCTCTGGGAACAACCTGAGCTGTAGATCCATCCCATGAGGTCTGTGAGCTCCCCAACAGCAGAGTTCTGCAGGGACCCTGGATGTGGAGAGCATCCATGTGCCCAGCCTGGGCCAGACCCTGCCAGACACTGTCACGGGGAAGCTGCCGTGGTGGAGCACCAGGAAGGTCTGCACGGAGAGCTGAGGTGGGAATCATCCACTGGCCCAGCCCAGGCAGCACGTTCCCAATTCAGGTTTCACCTGGCAGCACAGCTGATGCTTTGGGGGTGTCCTGGTTGCCCATGGATGGGAGTGGGGAAAGCTGAGGATGGAGGAGATTGAGCAATGAGCAATCCCTGCCAAGGCTCCGTGTCCAGCGTGGGAAGAGCAGTTCCTTCCATCCAGCCCTGCCCTCTCTCTACACGCTGTTTCTGGCTCTCATTTCTTTGGCAGAAAACTCACATTCTCATCCCCTCTCTCCTCCCCTCGGCTGTGGCAGCTCCTTTTCATCACTTCCCCACTTCTCCTCCCGCCTGTGGGCTGGGGCCTTTGAGGAGATGCTGCTGTGAAAGCCATTGTCCCAAAGGAAGAGCCGGGAAGCTCCTGGAGCTGCTGGTGCTGCTGCAAGAAGACACAGGCAAGGTAAATGTGGGCCCTTTGTTCCAGCTGGAAGGAGAGAAACTGCAACTGAGACTGGGGGAGCAGCCACTGCTCCTTGGGAATGGAGGGGCCAGATGCACTGAGCTTTCCCCATGAGATTTCCTGAAATAAGCACCAGTCCTGTTTTTGAGTTAGTGAGATTCCTGCTCTGGCATCCCCTCCAAAGGAGGATTTTTGTGGGGCTGTGCCTTTGCCCCCACTGTGGGCCAGCATTTCTTTACTTATGGGGAGCCTGGTGCCTGACCAGGCTGAGTGAGCTCTCCTGTCCCATGGGATTCACAGGGATCACTGATGCCTGTCCCCTGCAGGGACACCCACGCTGCTCTTGTGCCTCTGGCTTGGAGGTGCTGGTCCTCATCTCAGCTGTTCCCAGGGACATAAATCCACACCTGGGCTGAGAAGCAGGACAGGTGTTTGGGGTTAACTCCTGGAGGATGAGTTTTGGCAGTACCAAAACCAGTGGTGGTGGCACGTCACAGGGCTCCTCGAGTGGCGCCTGCGGTTGGGCAGATAAGCAGCAGCTGGTCCAGCCTTCTCCTTCCTGCCTTCTCCCTCCTGCCTTCCCTCTGCTGCTCCCTCTCTGACTGGGATTCCTCCTCACCCCAGGACTCTGCTCAGGCTGGGGATGTGGCCGTGAGCTCTGCTGGAGTGTGGGGCTTCACCTGCACAAAGGTAATTCCCTACAGTGTGTCCCTCTGGGGGTATGTCCATCCATCCATCCATCCCTGCACAGCAGAGCTACTCCCGCCCTGCTGGGAGCTCCTGATGCAGCAGAGGCACGGAGCTATCCCTGGCATGTGGAGATGCTCTCATTGCTCTCATCTGTGACAGCCAAGGAGGTTCCTGCCCCACGCCGTCTCAGGGGAGCAGGATGGAAGTTATAGAAATCCCTGCATTGTGCCTCTTTAATTTGACAGAGGGCAGGGATGGGTGGGATATTGGGAAGGAATTCCTTCCTAGGGTGGGCAGGCCCTGGCACAGGGTGCCCAGAGCAGCTGGGGCTGCCCCTGGATCCCTGGCAGTGCCCAAAGCCAGGTTGGACACAGGGGCTGGGAGCAGTCTGGGACAGTGGGAGGTGTCCCTGCCATGGCAGGGGTGGAATGGGATGGTTTTTGAGGTCTCTTCCAACCCAAACCAGTGTGGGATTCTGTGATGCAGGTGAATTCCCTGTAAGTGTCCACTTACAGGGAACTCTGAACAACTCCTTTATATTTGTTTTCTTCTTTAATTTATGTAACTTTCTAAATTCTAATTTCTAAATTTCTAATTTCTAACCTTTAGAAACTGAGATTTCAAACCTGGCCAGAAGGAACCAGTCTCAGGGGCTAGAAGGGGGGGCAGAGACTGACGCAGGAGCCCTGTTCCGTTCCTGGGGGTCTCACTGCATCCCTTGAGACTTCCAGGCATTTATTTTTCATTCTTGCCTTAAGCCTCTTTGGGGAGGTTCTTTTCAGAGCCCGTACTCTGACCTCAGTCCTCTCTTCTCTCCGGGGCTGCTGTTGCTCTTTGGACCGTGCCGGGTGGTGCTGGGGCGGTGGCACAGGTGGCACCAGGAGGAGGTGGCACCGCTGGAGGCAGCCAGGTCAGTGTGGGGTGAGGAACCAGGTCCCTGTGTGGGCTCCCCCAGAGCCTGCACACAACAGGGAGGGCTCCCCAAAGCTCTGGGAGAGGAGATGGGGTGTCCAGGGTGTGTCCATGGTCTGTGGTCCAGCCTGTGCCTGGGGTAAAGGGCTTCAGCCCTCTGGTCATGTGCAGTTGTTTGTGATTTAAAAGAGATAAATCATAGAATTTGGGAGAGATCTTAAAGCTTATCTCCTTCCATGCAGAGACCTTTTCCACCAGTGCAGGCTGCTCCAAGCCCTGTCCAATCTGGCCATGGACACTTACAGGGACGAGCAACCACAGCTCCTCTGGGCACCCTGTGCCAGGGCCTCACTCACAGGGAACAATTCCTTCCCAATATCAAATCTAAATACCTTCTCCTGATACCTCCAAGACCTTTGCTTGGAAGGTTGAAGTGAGATGATGTGGCTGGGGCTCTGCAGCCCCACTGGCTCTTTGGAGAGGTGACAGAGGGACAAGTGTCTCCTGCAAAGACTCCCTGGGGTGCTCGCAGCAGTTTCTCTCTTAAAGCAGGTGTCACTGCCATGTGTTCCTTTCACACAGGTGTGTTTTCCAGAGGACCTTTGGCTCACCCCCCGTGCCAGGCCCCAGCCCTGGGATGCAGCCCGTGGCCCTGCAGAGCCTGTCCGAGCTGGAGAGGGCCAGTCTGCAGGAGCTGGCGCTGTTCCAGCTGCAGGAGAGGCTGCCCGTGGGGCATCTCAGTCTGGACAGAGGTACAGGGGGAGAGGAGGGGAGAGGAGGGACAGGATGGGAGAGGACAGGGCAGGAGGCTCCTGCCAAGGGGGGCTGAGGCTGAGCCATTCATGCTGCACCACAGCCCGGGATGATGGTTATGGAGAGACATTTGTGACATATTTTGGTCCATTCTATTTCTCATTCCTGCTTTATTCTGAGCCCTGAAGGCCTGATCAGCCTGTGGAGGGGTTTGTGTGTCCGCAGCAGTGTGAGAACATGACCCCCCAACCCCCAAACTCAGACCAGATGTGACAACTTGGCGAGGTCTCCACTGGGATTGTCTGAGTGCCCTTGGGGTGGGACGGGATTTGCTGTTTGGATTCACGGCCAGCACTAAGTCCTGATGCTGGAAAGGGGCTTATGGGAGAGTGGATAATGCACTGGCACATAAAAGGGTGGATAAATTTAGGAGCTCCACAGGAACTGAGCACAGAGGCCCTGTCAGGGTTCTCAGGGTTGCCTGTGTCCCCCACCAGCAAACCAGAGGGTTGTGGTTCCAGACTCCTTCCCAAATCCACTTCTTAGCCAATTGATGTGCCTCCTGTGCCCTGGGCCATATTTTGGCATCCCAGCAGGGCAGGGGACGCCACCAGCTCACCAGCTCTGGGGCTGGGGGTGCAGAGGGAGCCTGGGGGTCTCCAGCCCCCCTTCCACTCCTGGCACCCCAGGGCAGGATGGAGGCCCCAGGTCTCTGGGATCCTCTCCCAGAGATGGGGCATCTCCCAGTGCCCAGCCTCACACTGAGCACCAACCAACTGCTTGAGGTGGCACCCAAGTCTGGCTTCCCACCTTAATATCCCAAAGATTTCATGCCATGAAACAGCGTCATGAAGAGTCCAGCACAGCTCCTCTCTCCTTCCCAGAACTCCCAGTTGCTCCAGGGTTGCAGCCCTGGAGGACTTTGACCACAAACATCCTGATTCCTTTTCTATTTTGTTTTATTTTGGACTGTTGTAATCCAGCTTGCAGTGACACCCTGCAGCAGCAGCTCCTCTAGGGACCAGTGCAGTGCCAAAAAAAGCCCCAAACCCCAGTATTTCCTTCCTAGTTGGTCAGTGTGCTGCTGGATAATTTATGCTCGTTTCTACACTCATGTTCCTCATTCCAGCTGTCAGAGCTCTCCTCTAAGTCTTACAAAATAACCCAAACAAGTAGATATAAGTTGTTCCTAGGAAGAGAATTGCTCAGGAATGAAGAGTACGAGCCAGAATAGGGTGATGTGTCCTGGAAGGATTTAGGGTGGGCAGTGAGGGAATTCTCAGTTCACTGCTGCTGGATGTGTGAGGTGGGAGTCCTACAGAGCAGGATGGGATTTGTGATGGTGTTTTGTACAACATTTTATCTCTGTGCTCTGTAAAACATTCCCAAAATCTTTTCTGGGTCTCACTGCTCATGTACAGCCATGGGGTCCCTCCACCCCTTCACCCACAGAGGATGGTGCCCATCTCTGGGAATGTTCTCCAAGCAGGGATGTCCATCTGCAGGGCTGGTCCCCAGGCAGGGATGTCCATCTCCAGGGCTGGTCCCTGGGCAGCTGCTGCCCACTGTGTGTCCCAGGGCACTCCTGGATCCCCCTGGGCCGTGGCTGTCACTGCAGAGTCCCCTGGCTGGAGGCTGCAGAGGGACAGGGAGCCTATGTTGAACCAGCCCCAAGATGCTGGTGCTGAACCTTTCCCTGCTCTTCTCCTCCTAGATGGCTCCAAAGGCATTAAATCCATCCGGCAGAAGCTGGAGAGCTTCTCAAAGGAGAGGAAAGGTGAGCAGCCTCACTCTTACCTGGGCTTTGGTCCCTGCTCTCAGGGGGAATGGGTGATTTTGGGTGGGGTGGGCTGGGAGGTGCCCAAATCCAGTAGGATGCTTCATCACAGTTGTTCTGCTGTTCTTGGAATGGCACAAGCTTGATGGAGCCTGGAAGGCACAGAAAAGTGTGTGGAATATGTGCAATGTGAAATGCATTTTCAAGATGATTTTGCTCCACCTCCAGTTCTATCTTAGCATCCCCTGAAGGACCTCAGTGACAACCCTGGGGTACACAGAATCCTAGAGCAGAGCCAGGTGGGAATGAGCTTCCCCACACCAGTACAAAACCATTCAAGGAAACTACTGAAATTAATGCCTCATATTTTACTTAGTACAATGTTTAAACACATCAATCATTGTAGAACATGCTGGCAGCAACTTAGTAGCTGTTTGATCTCTGTCTGTGGTAAAAGCATTGTATAGTTTCAATCCTAAAAGTTCCCAGAGAGGGAGGGATAACATAGAAGCTTCATCCACAGCTGGAAACCACTTCTGAATGCATAACAGTAAGTCCTTTAACTCAGATTTTGAAACATTACAGGAATTAGATTTGACTAGATCTTTAAGGTATTATAAATATCTGTAGGCAAATCAGACATCTTGTGTCCTAACATGTTCCCTGAGGCTTACCTGATGTTGAGCAACAGGCAAGTCCTTGTTGGATCTCCGTCCTGATCAAGCCAGTGACGAGGGCAGAAACCCAACTTCTCTCTTCTTGCAAGAGTTATGATCCCAGGATTCATGCTTGTCTCAGCAACACTCCACAAAAATTACCTCAGGGCTTTCTGGCAGGTCAGACAGTTTAGTTGAGTATCTGCTCCTCACATGGGGCACCAGTTTGTTGGACAATACTCTCTTCTTGATCTCAAGATGGGGCAGCTGAGAGGGGTTTAAAAACTTTTATTCCATTTTCAGTCTCACGAGAAGGATGAGACAGCACAGATGTTATAATTCACACCATCACAATCAGAAAACAACTATTTCCTAATTACAATACGCTATGAGCGTTTCTTGGCCTATCAGCTTTTTGCCACGCCTTAAAGCCAACCATCTAAAACTACCCCTTGTGGGTCCTAATATAATGCATTTTTCATAGTTTTATTTCTCTAAAGTATCTAGTCTTATTTGTAAGGTCATCTTTTGAAATTTTTTTCTAGCTCCATTTTTCTCTCAACAATATCTGTCTTATTCTATGGTATTTCTAAGTCAGCATTTCTTGTCTGCATGCAGATGTATACTGTGTGGGCCTTCTGTTAGGCCCCGAGAACTCTCTACAAATCCATTTCTCACAGTTAGAATTTGGAAAGGATCTTTTGGTGATTTATGAAGTTGTTGCTTCATAGATGCCACGGCATCTTCGTGGGGCTGTAGCCAGTCAAAAGAAGGAAACTCCAAGAAAATCTGGGATGGGCTCCAACAAACCCACTGCTGGAGAGCAGGCCCCCGTGTCTCCTCCCTGTCCCCCCAGCTCCCCGTTTCCCATGGGGCGCCCTCCCCCTTGGCTCTTCGGCACCCAGGGTCCCACCACGCCTTTCCCGCTCTCCAGGAGGAGCAGCTCCCTTGGGGATCAGCTGGCTCCTTGGGACTGCTCCAGGTGATCCTGGGGCAGGACACGGGGGTTGATCCCTCCCTGCCATGTCCCTCCCTGCCTGTTTCCCCAGACTGCTCTCCCCACACCTTCGGGGTGCCGCTCGCCCAGGTCATCGCCAACGACCGCGCCTGCCGGCAGCTGCAGGAGGCCGTGGGCAGGAGCCGCCGGCTCTGCCTGGAGGTGGAGGCCACGGTGACCAGGTTCAGGGCCCAGAGGCACAGGCGGCTGGGAATGGGCACCAGCTGTATCCGGGCACCTGACAGGGGCTGCCCAGAGGAGCCACTTTCCCCAGTGCTTGTGGACAAGAGCTCCTGGAGCCAGCGGAGGGTATGGTCCCCAAAATGGGCTGTGGTGGTGCTGTGGGATGGGGGCGTCTGAATTTGGCAATAAATGGGATTTTTCAGGATTTTTTCTTACTGACTGAGTGGGTTGTGTCCCAGGCTGGGCCAATCCCAGTCTGGCCTCGGGGAAATGATGATGTCCCCAGTCCCGTCAGAGATGGACTGTGAGGAGTGGGAGGACCCTCACTAGTAAAGCTCTTATGGAGATGAGGCTACCAGGGGGACATTTAAGGATCCAGAGGACAGGGATGGATGGGATATTGGGAAGGAATTCCTCCCCATGAGGATGGGGAGGCCCTGGCACAGGGTGCCCAGAGCAGCTGTGGCTGCCCCTGGATCCCTGGCAGTGCCCAAGATCAGGGTGGACACTGGGACTTGGAGCAGCCTGGGACAGTGGAAGGTGTCCCTGCCATGGCAGGGGTGGCACTGGATGCTGCCCTTTCCCAGAAACCCGTGAGGTCACAGCAGAGATGGATCTGTGGGGCCATTCCTGCCACCTGCAAATGCCCTCTGCTCCATCACAGGGGGCCATGTCCGTGGATTCCATCACGGACCTGAGTGACAACGCCTCCGAGCTGCTGGAGGCCCTGCAGCTCTCACACCCCCATGAGCTGGACCCTCGCAGGAGCCGCGGCAAGAAGAAGCAGCTGAGCCTGAACCCCATCACCTGGCAGGTGCCACGGATTGTGGACAGGTGCTGCACTCACCTTGAGACGCACGGTAAGGGCTGGAAAAGCTCCCTGTGTGTGGCCACCAGGACATCCTGGCCTGACCACCCCCAAGGTGGGAGGAAGGCCAGGTTTAATGGGCACCGTGCTTGGACTCGATGGTCTTGGAGGTCTTTCCCAGCCTGAATGCTTCTGTGAGTCCTGGGGCAGGGCATCTTCCAAAAAGCCTCCTGTGCAGAGTCCTGTGGGTTGGATGCAGCACCAGAGGGGAATGTCACTGAGGAGGGAATGTCACTGTGTGTGTCAGTGACCATCTCCTGGTGCCTCAACCTCTGCTGCACATCCAGCCTTTGCTCACAGTGACTGTAGGGATGGGATCTTCTCCCTTCCCACAGGCAACCCCAGGAAATCTCATGGCTCCACAGCCTTTCCTTTTCCTCGCTGCCTGGAGAAGGGAAAGCCATGCAAGAGAAGCCCTACCACAGCACTGAGGTGCTCCCAGGAGCAGCCAGGGTGGCAGGGAGCAGTGGGAATGCACAGCACTAACCTCTCTGTCCCCCAGGGCTCCAAACTGTTGGCATCTTCCGTGTTGGAAGCTCCAAGAAAAGAGTCCAGCAGGTAAAGGGAGGCATTCACTGCATCCTCTGGCTGTGCCTTGTCGGGGATAGAGGCTCGTGTGGATGGGGATGGATAGAGCTGACACTGGTGTGGAGAGGTCTGAAACAGACTAGAACTGACTGTGATTTTCATCCTTCCTGTTTCTTCCATCTCCAAGCTGAGGGAAGAGTTTGACCAAGGGCTGGATGTTTTCTTGGATGAGCATCAAAGTGTTCATGATGTGGCTGCCCTGCTCAAAGAGTTTCTCCGGGATATGCCCGATTCCCTGATTCCCAGAGAGCTCTATGGAGCCTTCCTCAGCACAGCCAGTGAGTACCTGTGGAGCAGAGCCTGCACAGCCACAGCAGGATTTGTGTTGGGGGCACCTCTCACTTGGTCAGGTTGCTCCAAGTCCTGTCCAGCTTGACTTTGGACGCTGCCAGGAATGGATCCTTCCTCACTACCCTTCTTTTCCAAAGCTTCTGGGATGGGTGTTGTGCTCCCTGGCACTGCTGCACGCAGTTACTGCAATCAGGAGATTTGGTGGGGTTTTTGTTTGATTTCTTTTGAATTGGACTATAAAAATCCCTCTGGTCCGTGACAGTCTTTGGCTGTGTGGCTGTGCAATATCCAACAACACCACAGCTCTTGCTGGGTTCTCCATCCCATGGGAGGAGGGGTGGGACAGCAGCCTGGCTCCTGCCAGAGCTCATTCCCAAGCATGTGGAGGAGGGCTGGAAGTGCCTGGTGGGCTGGGACCCTCACTAACAGCTGCTCTCCCCAGCGCTGGAGGGGCAGGCCCAGCTGGACACGCTGCAGCTGCTGCTGTTCCTGCTGCCCCCGTGCCACAGTGACACCCTGCTGCGGCTCCTGCGCTTCCTGGCCCAGGTGGCCCGGCACGCCGAGAGCTCCTGGGACCCCGAGGGCCGCCAGGTGAGGCTGCTCCCAAGGGCTGCCCTGGAAAGGTGCTTGGGCTGCTGCAAGCCTGGGGGAGAAAACAAATCCTGCATGGAATCCTGGGATCATTGTGGTTGGAAAAGGTGGGAAGGTGAGGCAGGTGGGAATGGGATGAGTGTGTGCTCCAGCACCTCGAGCCCTTTGTGCTGGCCCTGCCACCAGCTCAGAGAGGACCAAACTGGACCCAGACCAACAGCTCAACCTCACCCTTGTGTTCCTGCCCTGGGGTGGGTGAGGACATCCTGGGACATCCCATGCCACTACATCCACAGTCCACAGGTTCCTTTGGTGCTTCCTCGTAGATCCCTGGGAATAAAATGACAGTGTCAAACCTGGCTACAGTCTTTGGTCCCAACATCCTGCAGAAGGAGAAGCCTGGAGAGAAAGATGCTGCTGCCCTGAACTTTGAGGACAGTGCTGCCATAATCCTGGTGCTCCAGAGGCTGATTGAGCACCACCACTCCCTGTTCATGGTACGTGGGGCTCCTCAGGGCAGCCCCTCCAGCCCCTCCTTTCCTCTGAACTCTTCCAAGAGCAGCAGGGGAAGGATTTTGTCCTTGTCAGAGATGCACACCTTGGTCTGTGCCCATCCTCTGGGAAGGCTCTGGCACCATCCTCTCTCCACCATCCCACAGGGCACTCACAGACAGCAGTAAGAGTCCCCTAAGGTCTATTGGGATGTGACATTTCAGGTCCCCAAAAAGCCTTATAGCAATTTTTGTGGTCTGCAGGGAGCCAAAGGACTGGGGATAGTGGAGGGAAAGCAGGGGCTGAGGTCCTGCCCACCCTTGGAGGTGTGTGGGGTGTGACACCAACGTGCTGGGTCTGTGACCGCATCCTGGGGTCCTTCCTTGGCTGCCTCTGCTCAGCCTCCTGCTGAGAGTGGCCCCACAAGTGGTGTGGCCGTGTCTCCCCAGGTGTCTCCAGAGATGCAGTGTGATGTGCTGAGGAGGCTCTTCCAGACAGACCCCGATGTCATCGAGTACCTGCTGCGCAGGAAGTTCCCTGATGTGCCGTAAGTGCCCGAGGGCTCTTCGGGGCGCAGGGACAAGTGACAGCACACCCTGCCCCTCTTCCTCCAGACTGCTCCTCCCTACAGCGCTCTGGTCACCAGCTCCTCAGCAAAAGCCCTTCACACTCCATCCTTGCCATACCTCAGAGCTCCCTGCTCTCCCTGTTTGCTCCCCAGCCTGTGCCAGCTCTCTCCAGAGCTCTCTCTCTGGTATCCACACAGCTCCTGTCCAGCCCCTCTCCTGCTCCTGCCTCTCAGTGTCACACGCTGATTCCTGCTCCACCACCAGCCTTCTCCAAGCCTCCTCCGTCCTTGGTGTCCATCTTTCACTGTAGTCTTTGCCTGCCCTGGGTGTCTGTGTGGAGCTACCAGCTCTGTCCATACATCCACATTTTGGGTGCAAGATGGGACATGAGCTGGGTCCACCATGGTACATAATGCAGGAGGGGGTTTGCTCCCTGGGAATGGAAGTAGGCAATGGCTGAAAACAGGGGATCCTGGGAAGCAGGGGATGCTCAAGAGCCTTCAGTAGAGCTGGTGACTCTTCAGTAAACATGAATTGTCCTGTGGGAAGGGTTTTCCTGGACCACAGGCCACTTCCATACCAGTCTGGATGGGGCTTGGAGCAATCCCGTCTAGTGGAAGGTATCTGTGCCCATGGACTAGATGCTCTCAAAGTTCCTTCCAACCCACACCTAGGATTCTGTGATCCATGCTACAGCTTCTTGTTTGTCTTCACATTCCTCTTGGGACTGTCTGGAGATGGCAGTCTTTGGGATCACTGCTTGAGCCCATTTGGGAGTGCAGTAGGCAGTAGAAGCATTTGCAAACAGCATCTCTCTCTTTTTTTCCTCCTTAGGAGCACAGAGCGCGAGGATCCCGGGGAGGAGCTGGCTCCGTCCGCGCTGCCCGGCTGGACACACAGCCTGGAGCGAGGCTCGGTCTGCTCGGAGCTCTACAGCAGCGTCTCCTTCCTAAACCTGCATGTTGGCATCTAGCCCTGGCCAGGCTCTCTGGACAAAACCAGGCAGCTTTTCCCACAAAACCCAGCCCTTCCTCACTTTGGGGGCAGCCCCTGTGCCTGTGCCCTGGGGGCAGAGCTGTGCTCGAGGGTCACCTGCCAGGCTGGCACCTCCCTGCGGGCCCAAGCACTGCCCCATCCTCAGCACAGCACCTCGGGAGGGGAGTGCCATCCCCACACCTGCGGGCACTCTTGGGAGGACAGGCTGAGGAAGCTGGGACTGCTCAGCCTGGAGAAGAGACGGCTCAGAGGAACCTTATCCATGTATCCAAATGCTTTTGGATTGCCTGGAGGGACAGGACAAGGAGAATGGCTTCCCACTGCCAGCGAGAGAAACTGGGATATTCATGGGATATTCAGAGAAATTCTTCCCTGTGAGGGCAGTGAGGCTTTGGCACAGGCAGGGACACCTTCCACTGCACCAGGCGGCTCCAAGCCCTGTCCAGCCTGGCCTTCTGGCCTTGAACTTTTCCAGGAATGAGGCAGCCCCAGCAGGGCACGTTTGGGAACAAAACAGTACTTCTGCAAACAGTATTCCATATTCCACCACAGCCTGCACCCAGTCCTGGTCTGAAGGCACCCAGACCTTCTCAGGTGCCCTGCTCAGGGCTGGGCTCTTATTTTGCAAAGGTCCCTTCCCTGCAGATCAGAACACTTGGGATGGGTGGGGAAGCATTTCCCGGAGGAGCCTGTGCTGTGAGATAGCTGGGGAGACCCCCTGGGAGCTGATAAGCTCCAGAGAGCAGCAGAGCTGTTGTGTCTGGAGGAGCAGATAAATTTGGGACACCATGAGGCTGCGGAAGGTTCCAGAGGCCACAGGAACACTCGAATGTCAGCTGTGAAACCAACATTATGTCCAGCCACTGCTCTGGGCAGGACTGTACCTGCTGCAAGAGCAGCCCCCAGCCTTTCAAATTCCTTCCTAGGGTGGTAACACACTGGCACAGGTTGTCCAGAGCAGCTGTGGCTGCCTCCTGGATCCCTGGAAGTGTCCAAGGGCAGGTTGGATGTGGCCTGGAGCAGCCTGGGATAGTGAAAGGTGTCCTTGCCCATGGCAGGGGGTGGAGCGGGATGGACTTTAAGGTCCCTTCCCACCCAAGCCATTCCGTGATTCCATGATTCTAGGATGGAACGGGGATGCTGACACAGGAGACCACTCTTTGCAGGAAAAGTCCTGCTGGATTTCCCTTTCCCAGCACCATAACGGGGGCAGGGGGGCACGGGGAGCTCCCTGGGGAGCACCAGCTTTCTCTGGCTGCTACAGAGCCATCCAAGTGGCCGTAGGGTGTTTATCCCTGGCAGCGTTGATGCGATATTGCTGCAAACTCCGCTTGAGGGCAGCCCGGCACCGGCCTGGCCCCGGCCCCCGTGCGGCTGCACCGAGACTCCGCCGGAGCGCCCGGGGCTGGCCCGGAGCTGCTCCCTCCCAGCCTCACGAAATAAACCCCTGTCCGGCCAGCTGCGCATCTCAGCATGGAGCCTTGGCGTTGCTCTGGACCCGCTCTGGAGGGGCTGGCTGGCTTTTGCTCCCGGTTCTGTTCTCAGGGACCCTTTGCCCCTGCGAGCCTTGGGGGTCACCTCAGAAATGATGGGGAAGGTTCTGCCTTGATCCTTCCTGATCCCCAGTGCCGGCACAGGAGGGGCTGCTGCTGTTGGGGGTCTCTTCCTGAGGGGGGGTGGTCGCTTTTGGGGCAGTGGTGAATGTTTGGGGGAGTCTGCTTCTGGGGGCGTGGTGGCTCTCAGGAGCTGGGCACTGTTTTGGGGCTGATCACTGTTTGGGGGGGTCATTGCTGTTTAGGCAGCAGTTGCTGGTTTTGGGGGCAGTTGCTGCTGTTGGGGAGGTTCTGGCTGGTTTTTAGTTCCAGCCCCACCAAAGCCCCCTTGAGCCCCTCAGACCTGTGGGGCAGAGCCAGGCCTAGGGCTCGTATGAGGGTGCAAGAGGGAGAATCTGCAGGAGTGGGACCGGCTGCTCGGATCCATGGGTGGGTTTAGTCAACAGCAAGGAAAGCAGAGCCCAAACTCCTCTTTTTTAAACCCCTGCGTCTCCCTCATGCTGCTGACCAGGATTCATGGCAGGGCCCAGACACAGAGCTCTAGGCTTGACAGCTCTCTGGGAAACCTGTGGGAGAGAACTGTGGAACCGCTGAGGCTGGAAAAGCCCTGCAAGAGCACCAAGTCCAACCATCCCCCAGAACTGCCAAGGCCACCCCAACCCCTGTCCCCAAGTGCCACATCCACACGGCTCTGAAATCCCTCCAGGGACGGGCACTCCACCGCCACCCTGGGCGGCTGTGCCAGGCTGGACAGCCCTGTCCAGAAGGAATTTCCCCTAATATCCAACCTGACCCTCCCTGGCACAGCTTGAGGCCATCTGTCCCTTGTTCCCCGGGAGCTTAGCCCGACCCCCGTGTTCCACCTCCTGTCTGGGCTTTGTCGGGAGCGAGACCGGGCGGGGGCGTTCGGGGGTGTTCGTTTGGGGGTGTTTGGGGTGTTTGTTCGGGGGTGTTGGGGGTGTTTGTACAGGGGTATTTGCTCGGGGGTGTTTGTTCGGGGCTGTTTGGGGTGTTTGTTGGGGTGTTTGTTCGGGGGTGTTCGGGGCTGTTTGTTCGCGGGTGTTTGGGGTGTTTGTTCGGGGGTGTTTGTTCGGGGGGGTTTGTTCGGGGGCGTTTGTTAGCGGGTGTTTGGGGTGTTTGTACAGGGCTGTTTGTTCGGGGGTGTTTGTTCGGGGCTGTTTGTTCGGGGGGGTTTGTACAGGGCTGTTTGTTCGGGGGGGTTTGTTCGCGGGTGTTTGGGGTGTTTGTTCGGGGGGGTTTGTACAGGGCTGTTTGTTCGGGGGTGTTTGTTCGCGGGTGTTTGGGGTGTTTGTTCGGGGGGGTTTGTTGGGGGTGTTTGTTCGCGGGTGTTTGGGGGGTGACCCCGGGACTCCCCCGGTCCCGCGCTGCCGTTTGGGGGGCGGAGCCTCCCGGAGCCCCCGCCCAGCGCCCGTGCGGGACCAAAAGCGGCGGGAGCGGGGCGGGAGGCGCTGCTGCCGCTGGACCGGAGCGCGGGGAGCCGAGCAGCCGGTGAGTGCCGAACCGAACCGAACCGGGGGATGCCGCCTCCTCGGAACCCGCCAGGGGCTCCGCTCCTGTGTCCCCCCGCAGCCTCCGGGCACCCCCCGGGGGCGGGATGGAGCCGGGGGTCCCGGACTGCCCCGGCCGGGGATTGTGCCCTCCTCGGCTCCTCCGTGTGCCCCAGCCTGGCCGGAGCAGCTGTGGCTGCCCCTGGATCCCTGGCAGTGCCCGAGGCCAGGCTGGACACTGGGGCTGGGAGCAGCCTGGGACAGGGGAAGGTGTCCCTGCCCACGGCAGGGCTGGGATGGGATGAGCTTTGTGCTCCCTTCCTGCTCAAACCCTTCTGGGATTCCATCAAGCCTGTGTAGCACCAGCTCTTACTGGGCTGGCCCCAGCCCAGCTGTGGGATGAGCTGGAGGGGAGGCTGAGCTGTCCAAGGAGCCGGCTGTGCTCGGAGCAGCGCTGGCACTGCCTGCGGAGCCGGCACCTGGAGCCTGGCTCTGCCCCATCCCCAGCCTGGGCTGCTCCCGAGAGGCTCTTGAGGCCCTGCCTGCCAGGTGGGTACCCCAACCGCCCCATGTTGTCCCCAGTGATGGCTGAGGAGCTCAGTGAGCTGCTGAGAGAGTTCGATGAGGTCATGGAGGACTTTGACCGGGGCCCTGTGAGTCAGTACCAGCAGCACCTGGAGGAGCTGAAGAGGAAAGCGGGACAGAGTGTGTACGACAGTGGCATCGATGAGCTGGAGAGTGAGTCTGGGCTGGGGATGAGGAGGCCTGGGGAGGATGGTGTGTGCCAGGGTGGGAGCTCTGTGGTTCCTCCATGGAGCACATCTTCCTGCTGATGCTGCCTGACTCAGCCCTGGTGGGCTGGATGAGCAATGGGGGGATGACCACTGGATACTGGCCCAGGACCTGCCAACATCTGCCAAGGCTCCTTAAGCCAGGCAGGCTGCTGCAGGACCCTGAGAGGCTGGGGATAACCCAGTTCTCTGTAATAACCCTGTCCTTGTAACTGTGCCCAAACAACCTCTGGTGCTCTTTGACCTGAGAAAGAAACTCAGTTCTATTTTTCCAAGCATTCCTAGAAGCAGGGGAGGAGCAGATGGGGTCTCCAAGAGTGTGCCACCCTGTGCCATGGGCATGATCGGGCCGTGTTCCTGCAAAATGTTCATCAGGTGCCTGTGCCCAGGCCAGGGACTGATGCTCTGTCTCTGCAGGTGCCAGCACGTCCCCTGGAAGCAGCCTCAACTCCAGTGAGGAGCACCTCAACAGCCCATCTGACACTTATCCCACCAAAGGTGAGCCTGGCCCCACCCAAAGGGGTTTGCAGGGCTTCCTTCTCTGTGCTCAGCTGGGCTTGGCAATGACTGCCAGCCCTGGATAGGGGGTGCCAATGGGGCCCTGCAGAGTGGGAATGAGCCCTTGTGTCCTGGCAGGAGCCTGAAGGGGCAGAAGTTGGACTGGGATTCTCCCAGTTGAGGCTGGGCTGGCTGGGACAAACACAGCTGGAGCAGCTGTGCTAGGAACAAGGGGTTGGGGTCTCTCCTCTCCTCAGTGAGAGGGGGAATGGGGAGACCTGACCGTGTTTTTCCCCACTAGCAAAGCTTGGAGACACGCAGGAGCTGGAGGAGTTCATTGCAGACCTGGATAAAGCCTTGGAAGGTACATGCCCAGCCTTGATCCGGCACTTCCCACAGGATGGGACACCCCTGCCCCTGACTCAGCACAGCCTGGCCAGCGCCTCCTCTGCCTGGGGTCCTGCTGCAGGGGGCTTGGAGCTTGATTTTGGCTGCAGTGGTGGAACCCTTCCATCCTTCCTTTTGAGGAGGGGCTCATGGATGTCACCTCCCTCTTCCAACTCTTTCAGCTTGGGAAGAAATTCTGTGGCTTAAGTGTCTTCCCCCCTTGCTGCCTCAGTTTCCTCAGATGAGGTGCAGTGCTGGTGCCTGGAGGAGGGGGCTGGGGACATGAAGGCTGGGTTAGTCCTGGCAGTAAAGCCCAGCAGCACAGCCTGCAGAGCTGTTGGTGTTTTTGGGAAGATGCACAGAGACCTGTGTTCTTCTGCCTGCAGCCTCCCTCCAGCTGCTGGTCAGAGGCTGCTCTTTAGCTGGGGGGAAAGGTGAGCAGGAGGAAAGAAGGGATCTTCCCTTGTGGTGTAGCCTAACCTACCCCATCAGGAGGGAGGAGAGTGGGTCTGTGTGCTGGCAGGGAGGGCAGTCCCAGCCTGTTGGTCATGCTCTCCTCCTCCAGATGTTTCCCTCCTGGTAAGAGCCTGGGGGTGTCCCTGTGAGAGGGGATTATGCTGTGCTGGGCATCTCTGGCAGCTCTGGAGAGTTTGGCTGCAGTACCCAGCAGCTCTGGAGAGCTTGGCTGCTCCCCAGTGCCTGCTGTGCTGGGGAAACCGAGGCAGAGGCCACTTCCTCCCACAGCATGACAGGCTGGAGGCAGAGAGAGCCTGGTTAAAAAACCATTTCCCCCCACACAGACTGTGTAAGGCACAGTTCTGCTATCTGTTCCCACCCCTGGTGTGCAAAATGAGGTGGCTGGTGGAAGTGTTCCTTTGCAGGCCCCAGCCATGCTGGGAGGGAGGGAGGGGACCAGAGCTGACCCCCTGCCCCAGATTTCTGCTCTAACCCTGCAGACTGTCACCATCTTCTGTGTCATCCTGCAGAGATGTGAGCTGTGCTGTGGAGTCTGGAGAGGAGCAGCCCCAGCCCTGAGTCTCCCTGATGCTGCCTTTGCACCCCTGGCTGGGGTGGGGCTGGCTCTGGGGACAGGGACGGGCAGTGGGGACGGATCCAGCCGTGGGACGATGGTGACAAGGCCCTGCCAGCGCCAGGAGAGGACAGCCCTGCGCGGGACCTGGCCCTGCCCTGCGCGGGGCCTGGTGGCTCCAAGGGCTCTGGGGGGGAGCTGGGCTGCTGCTGAAGCCCCCAGAGTGATTTTGGGGAAGATCAGCCTGCAGGACATCAGCGTGACCTCAGTGTCCCCTCCAGGCTGGGAAGCCTGGTTCCTTGGTGGCATCTGTCACTGCTGACCTTTGCTTTGCATGGGGAGCCCCAAACTGGGCCCCTCTCTGCCCCACAAGTGCCTCTGCCCCAGCTGCTGCTGTAAATACTGTAAAAAATATGTTTTGTGCTGTACAAAGGGGACATGGTTCTGTGAACAGGATTTTAAACCTGTGCCTGTCTGTGTCCATCTTTTTCTCATTGGCAGGGGTGGGAGCAGGGATGCCTGGGGCTGCCAGCTGGTGGGACTGGCATTGGAGAAGAGGGAAACCTCAGGGAAGCAAGTTCAGCAGCACATGCCTGGCTGAAGAGGAATATCAGGAATCCCTTGTCCTGCCTGCCCATGGCGCTTGGACAGTGTGGGGTGGCAGAGGGTGCAGAGTCTGTGCCTTCCTCCCCTGCCCAGGGAGATGGATGCTGCCTGTCATCCCTCTGGCATGGAGGGCCCTGCTCCAGGGCTCCTGCCTCCAAAGGGTGGCACTCTGGTGCCACTTCTCCTGGATCTTGCCCCTGTCAGCAGCCCAGGAACAAGGTGCAGGGATGTGGGTTTGCAGCCCTCTGCCAAGCTGAGCTGTGAGTGAGGTTTGGCCGTGGATGGGATGATGGGTCCCCCTGGGATTCCCCTCCGGTCTTTCCCCCTGGAGTTTCCCATCCCGGGAGGTGCCACCAGGATGACAGAAGAGGAACCTGTGGCTCTGCTGGTCCCCCTCTCTCCCTGTGATCCTCAAGTGGAGCAGGGTCACGTGTGGCTCTGCTGCAGCTTGTCTGAGCAGGAAATGTGCAGTTTCAGTTTGTGCCCTCATCCCTGGTGCGTGGGTGCTGAGCAGGAGGATGTGGGACACCCCCTCTTCCAGCCCCAGCACTCAGTGCTGCTCAGGAGGCTCAGCACACACAGATCCCAGCCTGGTAGTGCTGGTCCAGCAGGAGGATGGCACCCCTGGGCAGGGCCAGCAAGGGACGCTCTGGGCTATTTGTGTGATGTGACCACTGATGTCTGTCCCAAATGGACCCCAAGGGGCAGCCAGGGGATGGGAGTGAGTGTGTGCCAAAGGGGTGACACCCAAAGATGTCTGTGACAGTCAGGGATCTGCCTGTGACCTTCTGTGGGGACACACAGCCCCCATCACTGGAGCCAGGGTGGTGTGGGGACTGTCCCACTGTGCTGATGGCAGCAGCCCCTGTGTCACTGAGGGCGTTTTTCCCCTCTGAGTCACTGCAGTCAGCGTTTTGCCCACGCTGTCTTGCTCTGACTCTGGTGTCTGTTCCCCCCATGGTCCTGTTCTACCCCCAGGCTGCACCAGCTCCTCCCCAGTCTATGCAGGAAGGGGCTTTAACCCCACCCCAGCCAGCATGGTCCTGGTGGTCAGCAGTGATGACAGCAATGCTTGGGCTGTCACTATCCCCAGGTCCCATTCGCCCCCTTCCACCCCCACAGCAGTGGCAAATGTTGCCAAGCTACAGAAATAAATATTTTCCAGCCCCAAACCTGCTGAGGCTGATAACCCCTGCAGCCACAGCACAGCTCTGGTGATGCTCTGGGGCTTTGTTTGTTGTGGGGGTTGCCAGGAGCACGTTGGGGTGTCACCCCGGGCTCCTCCAGCCCCTTGGGCTCAGGATAGGTAGGTGGGAGCTGCCCCTGTCCCATGGCCAAGCTGTCCCATCAGCACAGGAGCCTCTCCTGCCCCAGTGACACAGACCTCAGCATCTGCTCAGGTTGGGGCTGGGGGCCCCGGGGGTGTCACTGGGCACCCCACAGTGCCAGTTCTATGCATGGGGTGACAGAGGCCCTAATGCCAGCCCTGTCCTGCCCAGCCTGTGCTGACAGCAGATCATCCTAAACCTCTGTGCTGGGCTGCCCAGGGCAGTAGTGGAACCCCCATCCCTGGAAATATTAAAAAAAACGTGGATGTGGCATTTGGAGACATGGATTAACTAATGGTGGATTTTGCTGTGCTGGGGGAACAGTTGGACTCTATGGTCTTGGAAGGCTTTTCCCACTTAAATGATTCCATGATTCTGTGTCTTCTGCACCTTGCTGAAGCAATGTACAGAACCCCCTTTGGGCACAGGGGCTCTTCTGCAGGGACAAGGCGTGGATTTTCTTTCCTGGGAACCCCAGCAAGAGCTTGGGGACACACCAGAGTGGCCCTGAGATGGAGGTTGTGACATCCACCGACCCATGGAGGAGCAGTTGTCCAAGGCCTGTTGTGCAGCCTAGCAGGAACCCTGACCTTGCTCCCACACTCACGGGGATACAAGGCTGAGGGGCTGGGGGGGCCATGAGGGAGGGTCTGGCGTGTAGGAATGTCTGTGGGTCAGAGGGTCCACGGGTAGCAGGCTCTGTGGCCCTGCACGTGCCCTGGAGGTGCTGCAAAATCAATCAGAGCGAACACGCACGTCCTGCAATACAGGCAGTTCCTCCCCAGGGTCCTGCTCCCCACCGCAGGAAAAGCATCCAAGGCAGCCCTGGCCAGGCTGGAGTGGGGCTGTGCTGCTGCTCAGGGCCACCAGCGAGGCTGTCACTGCTCCCTGCTGCGGTCCCCGAGGGCCCCTGGGGGTTTGCTCAGAAGCAGCGGCAGCGGGAAGTGGTAACCCGAGTGAGGCGGCTGCACGGCCCGCGGCGGCTCCCGCAGGCCTGGCTTCCACAGGCCCGGCTCCCCCAGGCCTGGCTTCCACAGGCCCGGCTCTCACAAACCCGGCTCCCCCAGGCCTGGCTCCCCCAGGCCCAGCTCTCACAAACCCGGCTCCCCCAGGCCTGGCTTACACAGGCCCGGCTCCCCCAGGCCTGGCTTACACAGGCCCAGCTCTCACAAACCCGGCTCCCCCAGGCCCAGCTCTCACAAACCCGGCTCCCCCAAGCCCAGCTCTCACAAACCCGGCTCCCCCAAGCCCAGCTCTCACAAACCCAGCTCTCACAAACCCGGCTCCCCCAGGCCCAGCTCCTCCGAGCCTGGCTCCCTGTGGCAGGCTGTGAGCATGGTCACAAGGTTTTTCAGGGTGAAGGAGAGACGAGAATGTTGACTTTATGATCAGAAGGCTTGATTTATTATTTTATGATATATATATTATAACTATACTAAAAAGAGAAAAGGTTTCTCCGACAGCTGAGCTAAGAATAGAATAGCAAAGAATGTTCAACAAAGCAGCTCTCCTGGACTCTGTCCGAGAGAGCACCGTCTTTGACTGGCCATTAATTATAAACATCCAAGATGAGCCAATCACAGGTGCACCTGTTGCATTCCACAGCAGCTGATAACTATCGTTTACATCTTGTTGCTGAAACGTCTCAGCTTCAGCTGGAAAAATCCTAATGAAAGGATTCTTATGAAGAGATGTCTGCAACAGCAGGCAGGTGTGCGTCCCACACTCTTTCTCCCATGGTCCTCAGTGAGCCCCTTTTCCAGGCTGGGGGATGCAGCTCTGGCTTGGAGCAGATCTCCTGCCTTCCTGGGGGACCCAGATGGACCTGCTGGGACATGGAGGTGACAGGGTTGTGGAAGTGGCCCTGGCTGGCAGCCAGTCACCTCCTTCCTGTACAGCATGGAGGGCACCACTGCAGGGATCACCTCAGGGCAGGTGCTGCCTGTATCCCCCTGCTTTCCCCCACTCTCAAACCCCCAGGAAAAAGGGAGGGAGGGATGCATCCCTCAAGGCAGGACCACCATGCACAGCCCAGGGGGCCAATGGAGCTGGAGAAGCTCCTCACCCTAGCCAGGTGTGATGTTCCTCAGTGAAGCTGCTTCCACCTGGAAGATCTCCCCAGCCACTGAGGGGGGCAGAAAGAGTCAGCAGAGTTCCCCTAAAAGAAATTGTTGCCACTGTGCAATTTGGAGAGCAACCTCCTCTCTCTGGGGAGGGGAAGTCCCCGGCTGCCCAGACGGTCTGGCTGTGACAGTGGAAGAGGCTGTAACTATTCTGGGAGACAGCCTAACCCAGGGATGTCACAGGCTTTTGGTCCTGTAAAGCCCCCTCATATATTTTTCTGGAATCCCAGAATGGTAGGGGTTAAAAGGGACCTTAAGCCCATCTTGTTCCACCCCTGCCATGGCAGGGACACCTCCCACTGTCCCAGGCTGCTCCAAGCCCCAATGTCCAGCCTGGCCTTGAGCACTGCCAGGGATGCAGGGGCAGCCCCAGCTGCTCTGGGCACCCTGTGCCAGGGCCTGCCCACCCTGCCAGGGAACAATTCCCAATTCCCAATATCCCATCCAGCCCTGTCCTCTGGCAGAGGGAAGCTATTCCCTATTGTCCTCTCCCTCTTTGTTCTTGTCCCCAATCCCTCTCCAGCTCTCCTGGAGCCCCTTTGGGCTCTGAAAGGGCCTCTGAGCTCTCCCTGGAACTTCCTTTTCTCCTAGTGAGCAGTCCCAGGTCTCCCAGCCTGGCTCCAGAGCAGAGGGGCTCCAGCCTTTGGAGCATGGAGGGATTTTTCCCCATTTACAGGGCAGGGAGAATTTGGGCCCTTTTGGGTTTGCCAGGGGTTGCTGCTGCGCCTCAGGGCTGGGAGGATCCTCCGCAGCGCTGGGACTTCACCGACTCCTGGTGTCCCCGGGGAGCCCCCGTGTGACCTCCAGCTGCCCAGGGGACAGAAGAGTTCTCCCTGCCAGGGACCCCAGCCCCCAGGGATGGAAGGCGAGAGCCTCCCCGCAGTGTCTGTGAGCTCCAGAGCGTGCGGGCGCTGTCAGCAGGGGTTGGTGTTGCTTCCTCCGGCCGCTGTTCCCCGCTCAGCCTCTGACCTCATCCCGCAGCTATCCAAGGAGACAATGCCGGTGGCGGTGGCCAGCACGGTATCCTGTCCCCTCGTGTCCCCCCCCCGGCCGGTCACTTCCCGGGATTGTTCTGCTCCCCTGGCCGGCCTGTCCCCCGGGAGGGGCAGGGATGAGCCTGTGGCCACTGGAGCTTTGCTCCGCTGGAGCACGGCTGGGGCACGGCATGGGGCAAGGAGAAGTCATCCTGTCCCTGAGCTTCGTCCTGCCACCCTCTGCTCCGCCAGGAGCTGCCCTAAGGCCACCAGCCCCATTCCCATCCCAGACCAAGCCCTGGGTGTGACGGGTCCCAGCCTGAGCAGGCTCGGGGCGAGCTCAGGAACAGCGGGGTCGGGGCTGAACCGGGCCAGGCTCCCTGCTGGCTTAGGGCATTGAACTGAACCGGTTAATCCAACACCAGGAGAATCCAGCCCCATGTCACCCACCATTCCCTGGCTCCGAGCCTCCATTCAGGCAGGGGCTGAGCCTGCAAATACCCTCCTCACCATAATCCCTGATTTCTGTGCCCAGAGGCCAGCAGCTTGCTCCAGCAGCGATCTTTGGACCTGGAATATCTGCTTGTTCCCATGCAATTCTTCTTGTTTTGGGAGCGCAGTGCCCAGCCAGGCTCTTCCTTGCTGTGTCCCACCTGTCCCTCTCGTGTCCTGCCTGTCCAACCGCTGTGGGGAATGTTTAGATTGTAAAGTTCGGCTTGTAAAGCTGAATACTTCAGATTGTAAAGTTCAGCTCTTTTCCCATTTGGCTGTGATATTTACTTTTTTTGGGATATGTTCATAGAATCCAAGACTAGTTTGGTTTGGGAAAGAACTTAAAGATCCAGTTCTACCCCCTGCCCTGGGCAGGGACACCTTCCCACCTTCCTCCCTTGTGTCATGTTGCTCCAAATCCCAATGTCCAGCCTGGCCTTGGGCACTGCCAGGGATCCAGGGGCAGCAACAGCTGCTCTGGGCACCTGTGCCGGGGCCTGCCCACCCTCACAGGGAAGGATTTCTTGCCAATATCCTGTGTGCCCTCTGTCTGTTTGAAGCCATTATCCCTGGCTCTCTGCTGGCTCCAGCTGCGTTCCAGCTGTCAGCCCGGGATGGCTGGAGCTGGGTAGGCATTGCTGGCAGCCCCTCTGTGCAGAGGCCAGGGGGATGAAGCATCCTGCTGCTCATCCCTGCAGCTGTGCATGCTCTGGAGCATCCCTCCTTCCCTCCTCCCTGCCTGCTCTTGGTGTGGTCAGCTCAGACCCCTCTGATCCCTCTGGGACAGCAGCTCTGGCCTGGCACTTGCAGTAGGGGCTGCACCAGGAGCTGGCTGTCCTGGTTTGTCCCAGGCAGGGAAGCAGCAGGGGAAGCAGCACCTCTCCCCTGGATGTCCTCTCCAAGTGGGGTGCTGGATCCAGGGTGGCCCAGAGCATTCAGGGATGGCTCCTGGAGCTCCTGGAGTGCTTTGGGCTGGGTTCTGCTGGCACCAGGTGGGTGGGAGACAAGGATCTGCCATAGCAGCAGAGGCAGAGGGCAGTGGGTTCATCCTGGAATGATGCCGAGGGCCTGTGCAGGGAGCTGGGGGGATGCTGGCCAGCTCCCCCTGGCCACGTGTTTCCAGCCTCTGCTATTTCAGGGCTTCCTGTTTTCCTCAACAGAGTGCCTTCCCGGCAGGCTGGGACCCAGCCTGGGGCTATCCCTGCCTCGCTGGGATGGGGCTGGGCTCCATCCAGCCGGGGGGATTTGTTCTTCCTTCTGGTGGTGCTCCTGAGCATGGAAAACAATGGGCAGGAAATGGGGATGGGGTCTGTGTTCCTGCCCCGGGAGCAGCTCAGCGCCGGCTGAGGGAGCTGGGGGGGCTCAGCCCGCAGAAAAGGAGGCTCAGAGAGACCTTTCCTTGGAGGGAGGTGGAGCCGGGTGGGGATTGCTTCTCCCAGGTATCAACTGGCAGGACAAAAGGAAACGCCTCAAATTGTGCCAGGGGAGGTTTAGGTTGCACATTGAGAAAATTCCTTAATGGAAAGGGCTGCCCAGCCCCGGCACAGTGCCCAGGGCAGTGGTGGAGCGCCCATCCCCGGAGGGGTTAAACGGCCCTTGGGGTGTGGCAGTGGGACATGGGCTAGTGGTGGCCTCGGCAGTCCTGGGATCTTGGAGAGCATTCCCAACCCCCAAAATTCCATGGATCTGTGATCACTCCAGGGCTTCGTGCTCCTCTGGGTGGTCTCCCAGCAGGAACCGGCCACGTTTCGAGACCCGGAGGAGAAACCAGCGGCTTTTGAGGCAGCCGCGGGTAACGGGAGCGCCGGGATGCTCCTGCCCGGGCCTCTGCCGCCCTCTGGTGACCCCGGACGGGCACGGGGACACGGGGGTGCCGCTGGGACACTGGGACACAGGGCGGGCTCCGTGGGGGGACGAGGAGGGGGCATCACTGGTGGAGGTCTCTTCTGGGGAGGCCAGGGACGGTCAAAGATGGGGGGATCAGAGATGGAGGTCAGTGTTGGGTCAGTAATGGTGGTCAGTGATGAAGGATCAGTGATGAAGGGTCAGCAGCAATGGGGGCGTCAGTGATGGGCAGTCTCTGCTGGGGGACAGAGGGTGGGGCTGAACAGTGACAGGGGTCCGAGGTTGGGTGTGAGCGATGGGAGGGAGCGGGCAGGGGCGGACAAGGCCCGTCCCGTTGGTCCCGCTGTCCCCGCCGTGCAGAAGGAGACGCTGCCGCTTTAAGAGCGCGGTGCCCTCACCCAAGATGGCGCCGGCGCGGTCCGCCCGTGCTTCGAGTGCGCCGGCAGGGGCGCGGTGTGAGCAGGCCACGCCCGCAGCCCGCCCCGCTCCTTCCGCCCGCCCCGCCGGAGGAGCTGCCGGAGGGGCCGCGGGCGCCGGGCCCGGGACGGGCCAGGCCAGGTCGGAGAGAGCGGACCGAGGTACGGGAACAGCGCCGAGGTACGGGAACAGGGCAGGGCCAGGGGCAGCAGCGCGTCCTCTTCCCCTCCGGTGTGTGCGGCCGTGCCCTCGGCCCCGGTGGGGAGGAACGCACCGGGAGCTTTGCCGGAGGCGGTGGTGGAAGCTCGGGGCAGTGACGGAACCCGGGGCTTGCGGATCCCCGCGTCGGGCAGGGTCGTGCCCGTGGCTGGCAGGAGTCAGTCACTTCCAGCTGCCGGAGGGCAGCGTTGGCGGGCTGGGGTACTGGGGAGGAATTGTTCCCTGGCAGGGTGGGCAGGCCCTGGCACAGGGTGCCCAGAGCAGCTGGGGCTGCCCCTGGATCCCTGGCAGTGCCCAAGGGCAGGCCTGAGCAGCCTGGGACAGTGGAAGGTGTCCCTGCCATGGCAGGGGGTGGGAGATGGGCTTTGAGGTCCCTCCCATCCCAGCTCTTCTGTGACTCCGTGAGTCCCCTGTGTGAAGCGCCAGCAGCCACCCTGTGCCAGGTGAACGCTCAGCCTGGGGTGGGGGGCTGTGTCCTGGCTGGGCTTCCTTGCCTGAAACCCTCTTTGTCATCCGGCAGCTCCAGGAGGTGCCAGAGTGGCGGCAGGATCAGCTGATCCTTGGCAGAAGGTACTGACACAGCTTGTGGGCTGGATAAATGACCCTCTGGAATGGTTGCTGACCTCTCCGTGGGGAATGCCGGTGCCGGGGGCAGAGAATGGGATGGGACAGCACAGGGATGGGATTCCCTCCTTTCTGTCCCTGCTGTAGTGCACGGGATGGAGCTGGTGTCCCTCTGGGTCTGTTTAGGTGCTCATGGAGAACTCACCTCTAAAGAAACCTCCAGGAATAGAGAGGGTGAGAAACAGAGCAGCTGGAATTTGGGAATTCTGTGATACTCTGTGTTCTGGGTGCTGTGAGCTTTGCCTTGTCCAGGCTTTACAGCCTTCCTTAATTTTGGATCTTGATCCTCAGGTTTTTGCAGCCAGAATGAAATGAATGATTCAACTTTTTACATCTGTTCAGAGCAGGTGTTTGTGGAATGCACACTTTGGAATTTTCCAGGTGTTGGTGGTTCTGTTCCAGGCTCAGGAGTCCATGGGACAGGACTGGGAGCACCTGGAAGGCTGTGGGGACATGGCTGGCAGACGCTGCTGCTCTTCTGACTCCCTTTATTCCCACAAGGACTCAAACCCAGGATTGCTTTTGTTTTCACGGGCTGCATGGGTGGTGCTTGTGTAGAATAGAGAGTTGGTTTTACTTCTTTGGGATGCAGCAGCCAAATCATCTTCTGGCTGTGCTGAGCTGCCCCCTTGGGAATGGCTCCCACCCTTGTGCATGGGGCAGGGAGTGGGAGGTGTGACCTCACACTTCGCTGCACCAAAATATCTTTTGAGATTTGAATTTGTGCTCCTGTACCTTGCATGTACCTTCACCCCCCCGTCCCAAAATCCCAGATACTTTCTTTCCCTCTGTCACAGTCCCTCATTTTATTCTTCCCTCCTTGTTGTGCAAGGTGGCACCAGCTGTGTCTCCAGCTAGTGAAGGAAGGCAAGTTGGCCCCCAAGTTTCTCACCTGGAGCATGTTCACAGAGTTCATCCACAGAATACCCCACGTCCCCTGGGTGTTCTGGGAGTTGGCCAGGATGTCTGCAGCCCCAGGCTGCCCAGACAGGTGAGGGCTGGCACTGACTGACCTTGCCATGGTCTGGTCACGGACTCATCCAGCAGGTTTGTCCAGCAGCTTGGATTTGGGTGTGAGTGCAGAGGTGACAGCATGGGTGGGAATGGTTCTGTGCATCAGGCCTTTAATTGTTTCCTCTGGGATAACAACTCCTTCCTGGTGCTGCAGCGCAGCCTCACAGCAGGTGTTTGTGAGGGACTGTGAGCTCTGGTTTTATAGGTCATGGAATGCTTTGGGTTGGAAGGGATCGTAAAGCCCATCCAGTCCCACCCCCTGCCAGGGACAGGGACTCCAGGCTGCTCCAAGTTCCAGTGTCCAACCTGGCCTTGGACACTTCCAGGTATCCAGGGGCAGCCCCAGCTGCTCTGGGCACGCTGTGCCAGAGCCTGCCCACCCTCACAGGGAACAATTCCTCCCCTGTATCCCACATATTCCCCCTGCCCTCTGGCAGTTTAGGCCACCATTCCTTGCTCTCTGTGGATGGTTATGTGTTTTAGTTGGAGCAAGGATGCTATAGTTGTCCCTGGAGTTTGGGGAGAGGAGCAAGCCTAGCTGAGCACTTTGGTCTGACAGAGCGACTGGTGGCGTTTTGGGGTTGGATATTTCCATCATAACCCGTGATTTTCTTCTTAATAGTCCCTTTTCCTCTTCATGGCTTTTCCTCCAGAATACTTGGACCCAAAATGTCTCAGTTTGTGCTGTTGCCGGGTGGAAGGTGAGGTTGGAATGTGTGTCCTGCTTTGGGAGGAGGTTGGAAGCATCCCTGGAAATTCAATGAGCCTGGAGAGTGCCTCCAGTGCTGTGCTGGCTCTGTGCTATTGTGCCAGCCTGTTCTGCCTCAGTGCAGTGGGGTTCAGAGCTGCTGGGCTGTGATCCAGCACTTCCAAAGGGCTGCCTTTATTCCTTCCTTCTTCAGAAACTTCTGTTCATTTCTTAACCATCAGCAAGGAAGGAGAGTTTATAGTTCAGGTCAGGGAGGTGCCTGTGAGTGGAATGAGATCCTGTGGTTTGATAAAAATGTATAAAACATCTCCATGTTGTGTGCTGAGCATCTGGGATGGATTTTGTGGAGAGGGAGGGCTTGGAAATGTACCTGGTGTGCTCAGCTCTCACCGTGTAATTCCCACTGCAGTTGGCAGCAGCTCCGGGTCATCCACAGGGCTCCCCGGGGGCTCAGCAGCAGCCCCAGCCTGGGCTCTGGCTCTCTTCCCCTTACTCTCTTTCCCAGCCTGTTGTCTCCTAGGATTTTGTGCAAGCTGGCTGTTTTGTGTTCTCTGTGCACCTGAAAATCCCCTGTTAAACCTGTTGTAGCCCATATTTTGGTATGGTGGGGGTTTTTATCTTGCTGAGCAAGAGGCAGAGCTTAGTTCTGTCTGCATGAGTCTGGACCTGGTTCCATGTGGTGCTGTTTGGATTTTGGGGTGTGCTGAGAAGTGTCTCCTAAAAAGAACACCAAAAGGGGAAGGTGTTCTGCTGGAAGAGATCCAGCTAGGTGTTCACAAAGCATGGAATGACAGATTTCTGGCTGGGACTTGATGCAAGCGTAACACTAAACTGGACTATAAAATATTGAAAATATCTGTTGAAGTCTTGCTTTTGTCGCCATGGTAGTTGTTAAAACAATTAAAGGAGAAAGAAGAATGGGCAAAAAGAGGTGATTTTTGAGGTGAGATGGTATCTTATCAGTGGTTATTTGGCTTTTTTCTGTCTGGCACAGTTTTGGGCAGCAGCTTTCTCTGTTAGATCTGTAACAGCAGATCCTTTTTCCTTTTGAATTCCAGGAGAATAACTAAACATAGCAGATACGGGAAGAATGGGATAAGTGTAAGGCATGTGATCCAAAGGTGTGGATCCTCTGTGGTGGTGAATGCACAGTCTGTGAGTTCAGCAGAGACATTTATAACCTGGAAAGTGGAAATGAGCTTACAAAACACTACAGAACAAATGCACAAACCAGTAACTTACTTATTTGGGAAGTAGTGAATTCTCTTATTTGTTGCACAGAGAAGCTGTGGCTGCCCCATCCCTGGAAGTGTCCAAGGCCAGGTTGGACAGAGCTTGGAGCAACCTGGAATAGTGGAAGGTGTCCCTGCCCATGGCAGGAGATGAACTTTCAGGTCACTTCCCACCCCAATCATTCTGGAATTCCATGGTTCTAGCTATTAACATCGCACTTGCACCCAGGCCATTTTCCAGTTGCTTTTGTGGCAGATGTGCTGGGGCTGTTTTCACACTTTGCTCTGCACTGGGATGAATCTGTGGGGCTGCAGCCTCAGGACCCTGTCCCAACTGCTCCCCAGTGCAAACCAGCCCTGTCAGCTCGGGCTGCTCCCCCCTGGGGCTGTGTGGGTCACGCTTGGGGCTGGGTGAGCAGTGCTGGCCGTGGGCAGGGTGTGCTGGCCAGGCTGCCCACGGGCACCTGCTCCTCATCCCTTACCAGCCACACAGGGTGATCCTCCCACGTGGAGCTGTGACACCGTCCTGGATTCCCAAAGAGCCTGGAAATGGCAGAGAAGCTGTTAGTGTGTTTGAGTATGGAAACTGCTGTAATCAACTTTGTTTACAGCAACTTTGTTGTTGTAACTTAATGTTACAACTTACTTTAAAAGTTTTTTGACCAATCACACAAAACAAAAACATATTGACAGTAGTTCTATCCAATCGCCATAAGCACGCATGCTTTCAATTAAAACAAAGCTTGCTTATTTCAAATACAATAGCTGTTTGTAAGCCTTAAAACACAATACACACAGCTCCATTATTAAACTTAAAACTTCCTAATAGCTTGCTAAATATATTTTTCTGCAACTTAAACAATTTTTCTAGACAAATGTTAATACACAAACCATTGTTCTATTTGTCCTTACTTTTCTACTTCTTACATAATTTTTCTGCTGACCTATCTCATAGCTACTGCTTAACTCTACTCACAGTTCTGCTGTCTCTGAGACCTGCCTTTTGCAGTTTTCCCAAAACCCTTTAATTTTATAAATTCCCACGCTATGCTGGGCAAACAGGATGATCCTCCTCCCACACGGAGCTGTGGCACTGTCCTGGATTCCCAAAGAGCCTAGGAATAGCAGAGAAGCTGTTATTGTGTTTGAATATAGAAACTGCTGTAAACAACTGGATTTAGTCTGGAAAATACAGACAGTTTTGAGTCCAGTAGCAACCTCCCCTCAACTGGTCACAAACTACCTGTAAATTTGGTCTTGGGCATTTTCATGTTGAGCTGCTTTTAGTCAAAACATTAAGCAAAAAGGAAAGGAAGCTGGCAGTAGTTGTGAGGAAACTCCTGGGAAGAGGTGGCTGAGCAGAGATTGTGACTTTTTACGTGAGAGCTAAAATGGTAAAGATGGAAAGTTTAGGAGGAAAAAAAAGAGGTTTTGTGGTGAAACTAAGGGATAGGGCAGATAACTGTGAATAAGTAGTCAAGATGTGTTCCTGATTCTGAGTTGTGACGTACCAGTGCTCCCAGCTCAGCTGGATTTATGTTAAACAGTGTTTATTTTGGCTTTTGGAGGACTGGTGCTGGTTCTGAACAGGGCTGGCAGTGTCTTCAGGCACATCTGTGCACTCACCTCGGTCTGTACCTGCTGCTGGAGCAGTAGCTGGGGTAGTTTTGGGATGGATGTGTTGCTGTTTGCCTCTGTTTGAGTATTCCAGTGCCCTGGGCTGAGGGGCAGAGCTCTGTGGAATGGTGGATTGTTCCAGAAGAGGTGGTCCTGGTGTGGATGGAAGGATGAGGGCTCTGTGTGTCTGTGCATCCTAGGATGGCAGTGAATCCCACAACACCCTGTGAGCCCAGGTGCCTGGGAAACCCAAACTGCCCCAGGAATCATGTGCTGCTCTCTGCAGTGACTGGTGATGTATGACAGCCCCATTACCTTGCTGGAGGGATGTCAGAGCAGAGCCTGCAGTATTGGCTCCCAGGGCCTGTGAGGGTGTGCGTCAGAGAACAGCAAAAGAGCCCCAAACAAGCCCTTAAACAATGCAAGTCTTTGTGTTCAGCCTGTGTTGGTAGAATTCCCAGTTTCTCTCAAACCTATTGTTCGGGCTGGTGTGGCTGGACAGTCCTGGCCCAACACAGGCAGCATTCCCAGGATGTGTTTGCCTGTGCTGGAGCAGCCTCCGAGGGCAAGAGGCTGCCTGGAGAGGTCAGCCTTGTGCCAGGGCCAGCTCTGTGCCCCTGGCCCAGCAGGGACAGCTTCTCCAGGATCCTGCTTCTGCCCCGGCGCCAGGCTGGGGCAGCGCCGGCATCCTCTGTGGCCACCCTGGGAATGGAGCTGTCAGAGTCCTGGAATGGCTTGGGCTGGAAGAGACCTTGAAGACCATCTGTTGCCATGGACAGGGACACCTTCCACAAACCCATGTTGTTCCAAGCCCTGTTCAGCGTGGCCTTGAATATTCCAGGGATGGGGCTGCCACAGCTTCTCTGGGCAGCTTGTGCCAGGGCCTCCCCACTGTTACAGGGAGGAATTCCTTCCCAGTATCTAACCTCGTCCTCTGCAGGGGTGAAACCATTCCCCTTTGTCCTGTCACTCCAGGCCCTTGGAAATTTGGTGTAGTTTCCTCTCTGTCAAATCTGGGACCGTTTGTGGTCACTTCGTACAGCACAGGGAATTGGAGGAGAGGATGACTTGGAAAAATAACATTGTCTTGGGAGCTGCCTGAGGCAAATCATTGGCTCTTTTGTCACAGCATGGGGACACAGGGCTGGCCCCTCCCTGTGGTATTGATTTGGCAGCACAACTGTGCACCAGGCTTCTCAGTTCAGCTCCTCCTACAGAGGGTTCCATGTCTGGAGGGCAAGAATACAGCAAAATCCAAACCAGCTCTCTCAGCTCACACATAGGTGGAGTTTCACCCTCATGAAGTCCCTTCCTTTGTTTAGGATGGGAAATGTGGAGATTTTTTAGCGTTGGTGGAAGCCTGTAGAGTGATGATGTTGCCCAGAGACGTTGTGGACTCCCTGTTCCTGGCAGTGTCTAAGGCCAGGTTGGATGGAGCTTGGAGCAACCTGGAATAGTGGAAGGTGTCCCTGCCCATGGTAGAAGTAGGATGAGCTTTAAGGTCCCTTCCAACCCAAGCCATTCTAGGACTATGAAAGCTGGCTCTGCTGCTTCCAGCCAGGCACCGGGAGTGTTGACCCAACAGCCAAATGCTATATTTTTTTCTCCTTTCTTTTTACATTCAGTTATTCTGCAGTTTTTTCCTAGTTTATACACCGGTGGTCTGGTACCTGGGGGAAGGGATGTGCCTGAGAACCATGTGGGGCTGGCAAGGAAGGAAAGCCCTGAGTTGTCAAAGCTCAGCTTAGATTTGCTGATGTTTAAAGAAGCCCCAGTCTCGTGATGCAGTTTTGGTTTCCCAGTGAAACAGCCGCTAGGTGGTAAGCTGCTCCTTCCCACAGCAGGAATGGCTCCCGAAGTGGCTGCTTGGCACTGCTGCCTGCTCCTGGCAGGCTGCTCCTGGTGTGATTTCCGTGTGGTGCTGCTGGAGCTGGGGTCGAGCCTCTCCTCTGACAAGGAGGAAAAAATGCTGTGGGAGCTTTTTCCATGCTGTGACTGGGAAACCCTCAAGCCTGTGTGCTGGAAGGGCCACTGTGAGCGTGGCAGTGCCGGAGCTCTGCAGTGCCGGTCCCATGCCCTGCTGCCAAGGTGCCACTGGGATGGGTGGTACAGCGAGACTGAGGGTGCCCATCTGGGTGACACCCAGCCTGGAGCTGGGAGAAAACCTTGGAATGCTTGGGGTTTGGATTGGAAATGGCTGTGAGACTCCGGCTTCCTGCTGCCAGCGCTGTCACTGAGTCACTTCCAGGCGGTGGCCTGGGGACCCTGCTGGGTTCTGCTTTGCTGCTTCCCTTTCTCTGACTGCCATGGGGAGCACCAGGACGGAGTAGAAGGACAGAGGAGGTGGATGGCAGCAGCTGGAGGAGGAGGATGGAGTCACACGGGCGCTGGGGACGCTGGCAGTCCTGGGGTATGTACGAGTGCTCCCGGGTTCTGGCAGCACCAGGGCCTGTGCAAAGAGGCAGCTGTTGCCCGATGGAGAACTGGCGTAAATGAACAACCAGATAAGCATGAAAATGGTCTATTTTTTATTTAATTTTATTCCTTGTGCCTGGGAAAGCATCTGTAGAGGGAGTGTTTTGCAAGAAAAAGGGTCTTAAACCTCTTGTCTCGATCTGACAGGAGAAGTGAGCATGGAATTATCCTCCTGTGTGTCCTTCTTGTGTTGCCAAGCATTCTCTGGGCTCTGATGTGGCTGGAAGGTGCCGTGTTTGCTGCTGTGCTTTTGGGTTTTAAAGCTGTCAATGAGAACCAGCTCAGGGAGGGATTGAGGGGAGCAGGAGGTGCTGTTGCTCTGCTTGTGCTGCAGGAACTGCTGCTTTCTGTGCAAACCAGAGAGCCTTAGGTGGAATATTAGGGAGAAATTCTTCGCTGTGAGGGTGGGCAGGCCCTGGCACAGGGTGCCCAGAGCAGCTGTGGCTGCCCCTGGATCCCTGGAAGTGCCCAAGGCCAGGTTGGATGGGGCTTGGGGCAGCCTGGGACAGTGGAAGGAAGGTGTCCCTGCCCATGGCAAGGGGTAGAATGGGGTGGGCTTCAAGATCCCTCCCACCCCAACCATTCTGTCATTGTACAAATACAGAGATATTTTAGCCCCATTAGTCTTATTGGAAAAGTCTTATTGGAAAATATCTGTAAAACCATGTTATGCTGCAACGAGCCCTGAGACACATGAGCACAGTTCCCTTAATTCTCTGCCAGGCTGACTGGGCCATTCCTGCCTCCCAGGCTGGGAGCTGGATCTTCTGTGCTCCCTGGAAGCAGTTTACTGGAACAGCATAACAACACTTGAATGCCATTGAATTGTTTTCATTGTTAAGCTGGCAAATAACTTTGAATTCCTGGGTTTCTCCTGCCCTTGGCTCTCTGGGCCACACTGTCTGTGTGCTCTCAGGGTGTGCAGCTGCTCGTGTGCCTTCCCAAGCACCCAGCTCCCCTTGTCTCCCCCCTTGCCAGGATCTTCTGTGGCAGTTTAGTGAGAAAACATGGGTAAAAGTTAAGGAACATGGTGTTCCACAGTGTAAGGCTCAGCAGAGAGCACCCTGTGCAGTGCCAAGGCTTTTTGTGTGTGCTGTGATGGCCTGTTCTGTGTAATAGGAAGTGTTTTCTGCAGAGTGTGTAATTCAGCCTGTTGGGAAGTGCTGGCTGGTGTTTTCCCTTCCTGGAACAGGTCTGAGCTATGTAATTGGTTTCTCTCTTAATTCTCTGGAAGAAAATCAGTGTTTGCAAGAGCAAAGTGCACATGGCCAGCAGTGAGTCCAGGCAGGCAACCTGGCCTGGATCAAGAATAGTGTGGCCAGTAGGACCAGGGCAGCCTCAAGCTGTGCCAGGGAAGGTTCAGATTGGACACCAGGAGGAATTTCTTCACAGGAAAGCTTGCTAACATTGGAAGGGGCTGCCCAAGGAAGTTTGGAGTCCCCATCCCTGGAGGTGTCCAAGGAAGGCCTGGAGGTGGCACTCAGTGCTCTGGGATGGGGACAAGGGGGGGGATTTGGCAGTTTGGACTTGATTGTCTTGGAGGTCCTTGCCAACTGAAACCATTCTGTGGTTCTGTCTTCTCATGGAAATGCAAAGATTCCCATTTCCATGTGGCAAGAGCTGTTTTCGAGGCTCATATCTGACTTTTTTTCCCCTTATTAGTTTATTATTGTGTTTTCAGAGCTTGTGCTTTTGTAGTTCCTCTGCTGTCCTGGAAAAGAGGAGGAGAGACAATGGGTGTGGCATGGGCAGCTCCTTGAGATTGGTGGGGTCCAATAAAAAAATCATTGCAAACCTGCTGAGAGCACATGTGGAGATTATTTAATAATAATTAAATATTTAAAAGATTATTTAAATAATTAAATAATTAAATAATAATAATAATAATAATAATAATAATAATAATAATAATAATAATAATAATATGTGGAGTGGCTCTTGCCCTGGCTAACACTGGAATTCCAGCCTGAGCTTCAGGTGCTATCACTGCATCCAGCCTTCCCATGGGAAGAGCAGTGCAGCCTCTGGGTCTCCAGGGTCAAGTGTTAGTCCAGCTGGGTGTGAAAATGAGTTTTCCTGCTTGTACTCTAAAAACCTTCCCTTTGCTGGCAGGTTTGGAAGCTCTGGCCATGGATCAGAAGGGCTTTCGTCGGGAGAGCTTCCAGAGTGCCACCAGCGATGAGGATATGCTGGAAATAGCTGGAGCATCCGTGGATTTCTCCATGGCCGACGATGACCCGCCACTCGACAGGGAGATGGGAGGTAACACCCGTGAACTCTCCCCTTTCTGTTTTTCCTGATGGCTTTGGATAGGATTTAATGGGAATATTTGCTGTGTGAGTCCCGCTTGCCTCTGCCCAGGATGAGTCTGGTGTTTCCTGGCTCCAGAGTAAAGATTTTGCAGGATTCCATGCTGGATTGTGTCCCTTTCTGTGGGGCTCCTGGGCTGTCACATGGAGCATATCCTCTGGCTTCAGAATCCTTCCTGGAGTTTTCCAAAGTAGCTGCTGTGGAGAAGAGCTGGCAGTGGCAGGAGGGAGGGATGTGAGTGCCATGAAATTGCAGCACTGAGCCATTCCTGAGGGTTGTGATATGAGCACAGACTGTCCCCTCCCTTCCCTTCTTGCTTATCTGTAATTTTGGAGGTTTTCTGTCGTGGAGAGAATCTCTCTGTGTGGCAGCACAGAGGATTTGGTGCTTCCCTTGCAACCCCTTTTCTGGCCAGAGGATCTGCTCCTCCTCCTGGAGTCTGAGCAGTGAAATTCATGGAGAAGGCATGAATCCTCATGGATATGCTGAACTGTAAGGAATGCTTCCCCTGGGTGAGGCTCTCTCTGTTGACAAGTGCTCAGGTCCTCAGGGGAGGGTGACACTGAAGTAAAATGTTATGAACAAAATTTTGTCAGTGTTTTTTTTGTAAAAGAAAAAAAAAAGTTAAAAAAGCGGCCAGGGAAAGTGCTGCTTGTTATGGTAATTACGAGTCGTTACTGTCATTGGTTCTTTTTGTATCGGTAAAAACCTTAGCCGGGCTGGGCTGATGGCCCTTCTCCTGAGGCAGTGGAGGCAGAGATCTCCCCAAAATGAGATGCAAGGGCAGGGAACATGCAAAATACCTACCAGTGTACCATGGGACTGCTCCCCCAGGACTAAAAAGACCCCAAAACAACGAGCCAACAGAGAATTAGAAGATTGGAGTAGTGTCTGGGTGTGAGGAGCAGAGTGCTGAATTTACAAAGATGCTGGAGACCTTCGTGGACTCTCACCCTGAGCTAGAGAGTCGTCCCGGCCCCAGTGGGGGGATCTGGCCAGAGCTGAGATCAACATCTGGGTCATGCCTAAAACCGCTCCCTAAGGACCGGACCCCGGCTCTGCTCCCAGTGGACAGAGCTGTGCAGACCCTCCTCAGCGTCACCCTGGGAGACGTGACGGGAAACTGCGGATCTTGTCCAGCTGACCCATCCTGAGCTGATCATTTTTAATAAAGGCATTAAAAGGAGAAAAAGTCTCCTGCCCTGTTTATTTCATAAAAGAGGAAGCTTTAAAGGGGGAAGAGCTTCTTGCCCAAATGCCAGTTTCAGTTCTCCCTGTGAACTTCCCCTGCTGACTTCAGATGTTTGCTGGCAGATGTTGGGGCGCCAGTGTGAAACCTGAAGCTGTGGGGGCCCAACTGGGAGGGGGTGGCCGAGGTTCTCTCCTCCTTTCAGAGGAAGACTCAAAAGTGTTCCAGTGGTGGAAGGTCTCCTTTTCTCTGTGGCATTTTAAAAGGTTTTTTCTCCTTGAGTTTTAAAGGCAAGAATTGAGGCAGGTAGTGACAGGGATTGGTTTGAACTGAGACAGGGAAGCTTGAGGTTAGATTTAAGAAGTCATTTTTCCCTGTGGGGGTGGAGAGGCCCTGGCACGGGGTACCCAGAGCAGCTGTGGCTGTCCCTGGATCCCTGGAAGTGTCCAAGGCCAGGTTGGACACTGGGCTTTGGAGCAGCCTGGGACAGTGGAAGGTGTCTCTTACCCTGGCAGAGGTGGAATGAGATGAGCTTTAAGTCCCTTCCAACTCAAAGCTGTCCGTGACTCCATAATCAGAGGTCTGAGTGCCCAGTTTACCCTCAATGATTCCCTCGTGCTTATAAGCACAAACAGGATTTAGCAGTGAGTTATTTTCCATCTCAAATTAAAAATTAAATTAAAATCGAAGTGGGAGCCTTGAGCTGGCTCATCTCCCCTGCTTTCTTCACCCGCCTTCCTCCTTGACCTCACACAGAACCCGGGAGCTTTTATCAGGGAGACCAAAGTCAATGTGGGGAGTGTGCAGAGTTTCAGCCTCCCAGACAATGCTTGAATGACAAGTTATCACCAGCAAATTGGAGCCCTTGGAACTTAATCACCAGCCCCTTTGAGCTCTGTGTGCACTGAATAAAGGTGAGATAAAGGCTGCTGTGTGTTGGGAGAGCTTTTGAAGTCTGACTGTGCCCAGAGGACAAAAGGAAAATTCAGTGCCTGCCTGCTGGAAAGACAGGGAGCAAAGAGCGTTCCTGGGCGTTATTGAGTAAGGAAAATGTCAGCTGGGTGGGAAAAGAAAGGGGTTTGTCTGTCAGTACACAGTGACTGACCCAGCACCGCTAAATGTGCTTTCCTGCGCTGCATCGTGACTTGGGGCAGAGCTTTGGCAATGGGCTGCAGAGCAGGGAGTGTCCCAGGCTGGGGTGCCAGGAGCATCCCGTGTGGGAGGTGGTGAGCAGAGTGCTCGTGCCTGGGTGTCCCTCCATGGTTAAGGTTTGGGTTTGGTGGATCCTTGGGGCTGGGCTGTTGGGTGAAGCAGAACCGGCCCTTGGGTTGGGGTAATCGCAGGAACAAATTCAGCCTGAGGGGAGACTGGATGGAGAGCAGCTCTGAGGAGAAGGACTTGGGGCTGTTGGTGGATCAGAAGCTCAACTTGCCCTGGCCATGATGCTGGAAACCCCCTGTGCCCTGGGCTGATCGTGCAGCATGGGCAGCAGGGGAGGGGAGGATTCTGCCCTGCTCAGGTGAGACCCCACCTGCAGAGCTGCCCCAGCCCTGGGGCCCAGTGCAGGGAGGAGCTGGAGCTGCGGGATTGGGTCCAGAGATGTCCCCTGCTGGGTGCAGGGCAGGCCCTGGTGGCAGTGTCCCCCTGGTGACTGTGTCCCCCCGACAGTTGCAGGGGCTGGCCCTGGTGACGGTGTCCCCCCGGCAGTTGCAGGGGCTGGCCCTGGTGGCAGTGTCCCCCTGGTGACGGTGTCTCCCCTGGTGGCAGTTGCAGGGGCTGACCTTGGTGACGGTGTCCCCGTAGTGGGTTGCAGGGGCAGGCCCTGGTGGCAGTGTCCCCTTGGTGGCAGTTGCAGGGGCTGGCCCTGGTGACGGTGTCCCCCTGGTGACGGTGTCCCCCCGGCAGTTGCAGAGGCTGGCCCTGGTGGCAGTGTCCCCCCGGCAGTTGCAGGGGCTGGCCCTGGTGGCAGTGTCCCCCTGGTGGCAGTTGCAGGGGCTGGCCCTGGTGGCGGTGTCCCCTTGGTGGCAGTTGCAGGGGCTGGCCCTGGTGGCAGTGTCCCCCTGGTGACGGTTGTCCCCCCGGCAGTTGCAGGGGCTGGCCCTGGTGGCAGTGTCCCCTTGGTGGCAGTTGCAGGGGCAGACCCTGGTGGCAGTTGCAGGGGCTGGCCCTGGTGACGGTGCCGGTGACGCCAGGGGCGGGGAGGGCCCAGCGGCGCTGCGGGATCGCCCGGCGGAGCCCGGAGGAGGAGGAGGAGGAGGAGGAGGAGGAGGATGCACGGAGCGCCGCTGTGAGCCCGGGAATGTCCCCCTGCGCCCGGCCACGGCACGGACAGAGCCCCGGAGCTGCTCCTGCGGCATGGGCAGTGGCTGAGCCGGGGTGAGGAGACCCTTGCAGGCAGGAAAAGGAGATGTGAGCCGAGCGGGATGTGTCCCTGTGTCCGTGCACGCCGTGGGCAGCAGAGCCAGAGGAGGGTGGTGGAGCAGGCTGGGTGGGCTGTGGGATTTCTGCTGTGTAATGGTGGTTTGTTCGCTGTCCCTGGGAACCCCCCGCATTTCTGGGATTTGCTGGAGCAGGGAAGCAGCCACAGAGCTCTCCAGGTGCCGTGGCTGTCCCCTTGGCACTGGCAGGACAGGCAGCAAACGCTGTGGCTTTGTGGGGTGGCACATGGCACAGCTTGGAACTTCACCAACTGCAGCCTGGTTTTCCTAAGCTCAGCAGGGTCTGAAGTGGAGCATTAATTAACCCCTTCTGAGAAGTGATCAGAACACTGAGAAATCTGTTTGAAATGAGCTGTGACAGGGTCACTTTTCACTCTCTGTCTCTGATTTGGAGATGTGGATGTTACAAACAGGGAGATCTGTGCAATCGTCTTGGATGTGTTTTGGCAGGGCATCACAGAGCTCATTTTCCTCCTTTATTCCTATTTGGGAATCCTAGGATCCTTGATTTGCAGCAAGCTGAGGCAGGAAATAAGATCTTTATAAATATTTATGGCTGTCAGCCATTTCATAGTTCTGGATTACCCCTGAAAAAAAATATAAAGATGTTTTCTCAGTATCTTCTGTCAAATGAACAATTGTCTGTGGCTGGAGACCTCGGGATTCTCCTTTGGGAATAAAAGTCCTGGTGCTGTAGTAGGGCAGGCTGGGCTGAGCAGGGATCCTGGAGAGCAGGATCAGGCTCCAACCTGCACCTGCTTGGTCTGGAGTGGGATCAGCCCATCCCATCTGCCCATGGGATCTCAGGGGCTGTGCCTGAGGGCTCCGGCAGGTGCCATCAGGGTCTTGCTGGGGGTACCAGGACTTGCAGCCCCTCTGTCAGCAGCTCTGTGCTTGCTTTGTGCCTCGGGGTCTGGTTCCTGGTGCTCCAGGGCAAGCTTTGAGCTGGGAGAGTGTTCCCAGGACAGCTCAAAGTCACTGGTCTGGGCAGTCATTCCAGGAGAGTGAGCATGGAATGTGCCTGATCTCATCTTCTCGTGGAAATGCTTCTCAGGGTGTTCTATTAGCTTGGTTAACTCTCCTTCATGAATACTTTTCTTTAGGACAGCTTTATCTTTTATCTTTAGAAAAGATTTGGTAGATGGGAAAAAACAAAAAACAAAAAAAAAAAAAAGGAATAGCCAGGGAGAGCCTGCTGTCTGCAGCACAGAGTCAGGGATGATTGGGGTGGTTCTGGGAGAGGGGTCATTCCTGTGGGAACAAACCCAGCTCCTGCTCTGGGCTGCAGCTGGGACTTGTTCAGGTGACCAGGATGGGGCCTCTGCTTGTTCTCTGGATGCCTGTGCCAGGTAGCTCTCATGTCCTTGGAGCAGCACCAGCCAGGTGGCAGGAGGAGTTCCAGGCACTTCAGTGTTCCATGTTCTCCCCTTGCTCATGTTGTTGTCAGGATGGTTTATTCCAGGAGGTTCTGATCCATCAAATTTAGAGAGCAGCATTTAGGGTTTCCTGTGGGGATGTTTCAGTGGGGAAATCTCTGGAAGCCTTGATACTAATTTTGCATTTCCAAGCTTCTGGTCTCAAAAATGCTGTTTAAACCAGGGATTCCTCATGGGAAATGTGCCTCATTTCCCTCCCAGTACAGTTGGGTCTCACAACCTGTGCACTCAGCATTTGGAAGAGCTCTGCAGAGCTCCATCTTTTCGTTTTTGTCCCAGGTGAAGCAAGGAGCTGTTTTAAGTGGGTTATTTTGTGGTGGTTGTCAGTTCTGTACATGACTCATCTTGTTTTCCTGCAGCTGTGGCAATCTGGGAGATGGGCTTGGGAAGACTTCACAGCTCTTTTCCCTTCCTGCTTCAGATGATGGGGCAGAGGGCAGCTCTTTGAATTCCTTATTTTTCCCGTCTGGAGACACCTTTGCCCCCGTGATATCTGCAAGCTAAATATGCTCAAGTATCAACCATTATCCTTCTGTCTGGGAGTTTTAACCCTCCTCTTCCCCCCACCTTCCAGTTTTGACTGGATTTTGGTTTTTGCTCTTCTGTTTTTCCCTCTGAATGACTGCAAACACTCAGTCTCTTCCAGAACCAGAATTTGGGGAATGTACACCCAACCTAATCATTGTTTTCCATGTGCTGGAGCAGGTTAAACAGGAGGCTCAGTTGTTTTGCTGAGTTCTCACCTGAGGGAAGCTGCAAGTTCCAGTCTGGTGTTTTCCCAAGGCCCCATTTGGTACCACTTTCTGCTTTCCAGGCCCCATTGGATGCTTTGCTTTCCCTGTTTCCCTGCTCCCATCATGCCTTCCTGTCCATCCCACTCTCATCCTTGCCAGATCTACCTGGGATACCCTTCAGCTCTGTTGGAAGTCCTAAATATTCCTTTTCTCCTCTCCCTCTGCTTGCCTCAAATGGCAAAATATCCTCATAGCAAGTCCTGGATTCGGGGAAAAGGCACCATCTGGCTGCTGGTGGTGATTTACTTTGCTCTGAACAGTCATTTCCAAGAGCAACCCCATCTCCAGGTGATCTGTAGAAGCTGGGGAGGGTGTCCCTGGCACAGATCACCTGGGAACGTGTGCCCATGGTATTCAGCTCAGGAAACACCTCAGTAGCTCTTTATTTCCGTTGAAATCTGTGGTTTTCCTCCTAAATGACTTTTGTTTTTTTATAAAAAGAGGAAAAACTAAGAAATGCTCAATTTTCCCCCTTCCTCCCCCACCAGGCTTCTCCTCATATAATGGAGGAGGGATGAACGGCACGCGTGCCATGATGGATTTCCTGGAGGAGCCTCTTCCTGGCGTGGGCACCTACGAGGATTTTAACACCATAGACTGGGTGCGAGAGAAGTCCAGGGACCGAGACAGGCACAGGGAGGTAAAAACTCCTCCTCCTCCTTGCTGGCTCTGAGCGCAGGATAATTCATGTGGGACTCTTGCTGGGGTAGGGAGGCTCTTCTTGGAAACCCCTGGGAGGGATTGCCCTTAGGATGGGAGCTGAGAGTTCAGTTGAGGAAAAGGTGCACTAAATCCAACATGTTGCAGTTTTTTGGTTGCTGCTTCTCTTCTGAAGGCTTTGATTTATTCCAAATGGGGGTTTGGAGACCAGAACCAGTCTGGTTTTCTGCTCTCACATTTGCACTGCTGAATGGTGCTCTTTTTTTGGGAATACTTTTGTTTGAGAAGACTGAGTTCAATTCTTCCAGAATTCCTTCCCAGGACTACAGCACTCTGCAATTAAAGGAATCTGCTCAGAGTGCAAGGGGGGCTTTAGCTGAAACACCCATGTGCCCAGCCTGCTCCTGCCTTGCTTTGTCTCAGGGAATAACAGTGGTGAGCTGGAACGTTTCCCTGGGAGAGGCAGCTGGGCACACAATGGCTGTTCTGTCACCCTTTGTCTGCCTGTCAGGAGCAGTGAGAGTGACAGGCCTCAGCCATCCTGGGCATCTGGGACAGGGCTGAGTCCTGCTTCCCAGTGCCACCAGTACCCAGTTCCCAGCTGGACCATTCCTCTCTGCTGGCATTAAATCTGTGACCCCAATCTCTGTCTGTATCGTTTGGACTCTGGCACAAGTGCCCACAGAAGCTGTGGCTGCCCCATCCTTGCAGGTGTTCCAGGCCAGGTTGGATGGAGCTTGGGATAGTGGAAGGTGTCCCTGCCCATGACAGGGGGTGGTACTGGCTGATCTTTAAGGTCCCTTTCGACCCAACCTGTCCTGGGATTCCATGATCCTTGATCCATTCTCCTGCCCACACCCAGAGCTGCAGCAGCTGTAGGAGCAGCCACTGTCAGGTGCTTTTTCTTTCCCTCCTCAAAGCAGAGTCACAGTGTCACCAAGTAGTTTTAGAGCATTTACACCCAAGTGGATCAGAATCCTCATGGGTTTTTGTTTCTTTCTGCAAACCCTTTCCCAGATCACCAACAGAAGCAAAGAGTCCACCTGGGCCCTGCTGCACAGCGTGAGTGATGCCTTCTCTGGCTGGCTGCTGATGCTCCTTATTGGTTTGTTGGCAGGTGAGAGCAAACCTCCAGGTAAAACTAACTCCTGCACTGCAGCATCAGGATCCATTCCTCCCCAAGGCCTGGCAGATCCTTGGAGCAGCAGGATTTTGGAGTCAGGGCTTGTGCTGACACCAAGGGCTCTGCTGCTGCCTTGTAAATTCACAGGGAATTATTTTTTTAAGTGCTTTGACCCTATGTTTGTGCAAAACCAAAATACAAAACTGAGCCTGAGAGATGTCCTGGACACTGCTCTGGGTCTGCTGCTGGCATAGAACTCTGAAATGAATAAAAAACATTCATTAAAGTAGAGCTGATTGAAACACTGGGAATGTCTGTGCTGGGAATGTCTCCGCTGAATTAATTTCAGGGGCTGCCAGCAAGTTTCTTATTTTTAGGGTTTTTTCTGTCTATACTTAGATATAAAAAGGGAGAGGTGTTTGGAAATCAGGTATCTTTCAGAATTCAGCTGTCTGAGACCTCTTACATTACTTAGAACCAAACTTTGGCCCAGGGCAGCAGGAATAAATCACTTGGATACAAATCTTCCCAATAGGAAGCAGCAAGCATCTGTCACGAGGGATGGAGTGAAATCTTGTGTTAATGTTTACCCAGGAAGGCTGCTGGCCAGTTGGTCATTAACTGGGGGATTTGCTGCATGTTTATTGCAGCCTCTGGAGCTTGTGCTGCCACTTGCTTCTGTGGATCAGAGGTCCCTGGCCTCTGCCTTGGTGTGGGGATTCTGAGATTGGAGGAGTTATTAACAAAAGTGACTTGAAGATTCCTCTTAAAACCTGACCTTCTCTTCTGTGCTGGCTCTGCTTGCCTTGTTTTACTTGGCACAGCTGTAACTTTCCCCTCCTTTATTTTTCTTTTTTTAAATTAGGGTTGGAAATGTTTTCTCCAAATTCAGAGTTATTCCTGTCACAGCGTTGCTGTTGTTGGTACAGCTCCTGGATCCTGGTGACACATTTTGTCTGTGTCCCCCAGGAATGTGGGACATCCCTCTCTGCCCTCCCACTGCTGCTGTGCTGTATTTAACAAACAGTTATTGAGAAGAATTAATTGCTGGTGATGCGGGACAGGGTTTGGACACAGTCAACCTTTGAAACATCATCAGCCACGCTCTGTTTCCTGAAATTATTTAAAACTAGGCAAATCCTATCATTTAGCTCTCCATAGAATAAAAGTGAGTTGTAGGCAGAAATACCACACTGCTCTGTGTGTTGGGAGGTGAGTCCAAAATTGGTGGGGCAGACTGTGACCTTTAGGTGTTTCAGTTTGCTAATTAAATTGTTTTGGTTTTTTTCCCTTTAAACAGGTTCCTTGGCAGGTCTGATCGACATCTCTGCCCACTGGATGACAGATCTGAAGGAAGGAGTGTGTTTAGCAGGGTTCTGGTTCAACCATGAGCACTGCTGCTGGAAATCCAACACCACCTTCACCGACAGGGACAAGTGTCCTGAGTGGAAGAGCTGGTCCCAGCTGATCCTTGGCTATGGAGAGGTGATGGGTGCCTGGAACTGCTTTTGGTGCTGAATTCCCTGTTTGCCCAGCCTGTATAGCATCCCTGGGGTGATGTGGATACCAGGAGTCCAAGCTCTGGGTGGTTCAGTGGTTTATTGTTGGGGCCCTTAAGGGGTGTCAATAAACAGGTTATTTGGGTGTTGTCCTTGGAGGGGATGTGGGGAGGCAAAACACTGCCACATTTACAGGTGCAGTGTGCCACTGGTGTGTCCAGGATGTGCTGTTAGAGGGTATTTTGCCCATGAACATTGTGGGCGAATGCCATGGTTGGTAACCCACAAAATGGAAACTGGCCTTGAAACCTCAGACTTAGGGCAGGTCCCTCCATTTTTAGCTGATAACTCTGTGTTGTGTCCTGCTGATTCCCTGTGCTCACTTCAGTGCCCAGGTCTGATGTGGTTTCAGTTGAAACCATCTGATTTTGGCAATTTCCTCTGTGTTTCAGGGGGCCTTTGCATATATCCTCAACTATTTAATGTACGTTATCTGGGCCTTGATGTTCTCCCTCCTTGCTGTGCTCCTGGTGAAGGGCTTTGCTCCCTATGCCTGTGGCTCAGGGATCCCAGAGGTGAGTGAGAATGGGTTGTTTTTCAGGCGGGGTAGGGATCCACCACCCAAAATTTACACATGTATGTTATGGAATAATAGATTCCACGTTAGGTAATGGCTTCATGTGTAGGTGTTTCTCCAAGCTGTTTGAAACGTGTCTAATACTAAAGTCTCCGTGCAGTCCCTTGGAAAATCAAACGTTCTGGCATTGCTGCAGGAGGTGCTGCTCAGGTGTTCCTCCAGCAGGAACAGTGGCCCTCAGGGAAGGACTCGGATGGCTGCTCCTGCCTTTGCATGGAGAGATATTTTTATGGACTCTCACTTTTGATAGCTCAGGGGAACTCTTGTAAACTGTAGGAAAGGGCAGGATTGGGAACGTCCAGTAAATCAGGAGCTCTGACCAGGGCTTGAATGAAAGCCTGTAGAGCTTTGTGTGCTTGACTTCCAGATCAAAACTATCTTAAGTGGTTTCATCATTAGAGGCTACCTGGGCAAGTGGACGCTGGTCATCAAAACCATCACCCTGGTGCTGGCCGTGTCCTCGGGGCTGAGCCTGGGCAAGGAGGGGCCCCTGGTCCACGTGGCCTGCTGCTGTGGGAACATCCTGTGCCACCTCTTCACCAAGTACCGCAAGAACGAGGCCAAGCGCAGGGAGGTGTGTGGGGACACCAGCCTGGGGAGGTCGGGTGGGCTTGGGGCTCTGGGGCTGAGGGTAAGCAGTTCTGTTTTGGGTTAAATGGTCCTGTCATGATAACTGATTTTTTTGGAGCTCCTTCTTAGGGAATTGGCTCACTCCACCTTTTCCCTGCTACCTTAAAGCAGGTCAGACCTAGCTGACTGTGCTGTAGATAAACATTGTACAAATTGAAGCGAAGACAAAGCAGAAAAAGGGGGGTGGTTGGGAGGGCTGAGGAGTCTGAGTGCCTCTGTCTGTCCCTCAGGTGCTGTCAGCAGCTGCTGCCGCCGGTGTGTCTGTGGCTTTTGGAGCTCCCATTGGAGGAGTGCTCTTCAGCCTGGAGGAGGTAACCTTGGAATGCTGGTTAGAAACACAGCCTGTGGAGAAATTCCTCTTGATGTCCAACCTGACCCTCCCCTGGCACAGCCTGAGGCCATTTTCCTTTGTGCACTGTCCTGACAGCTGTGTCCCAGAGTACCTGGGTGTTGCAGCAGACCTCTCGTTAGGGGTAGAAACGAGCCAAGACACAGACTCTCATTTACCAACATGAAAAGGGCTCCAGTTTATTATTCTTTACAGCTTAGCCATCCTGAATGATTACAGCAAACTCCTGCTGTTGGCTTCTCTGACAGACTCTGACTGCTGACTATTTCCTGCTGGAAGATGACTGCAAGTATTTCCTTGCTGCCTCTGACCACAGGCTTTTACCTAGCTCTGCTATGACTGCAGGCTGCAACAGTAGGCTCTGAGTCTATCAGACCCAGACTGATCTCACAGCAGATCTTTTGCAGCAGCTCTCTTCCTTGTTCCTTCTTCCTCAGGGCTCCTCTACCTCTGCAAGGTCTTCTCCCTCAGGGTCCTCTTCCTCCAGGCTCTCCCTGACTGGCCAACCCACCCCTTTTATCACACTTATCTTTATTACTCTCAGCTGCAGCCCATTAAGGGCAGGGCTGTTCTTCTTCTTTGGTAATTAGTACAGCTGTGATTTATCAGGGGCAAGGTCACTTGTAATCCCTTCTTCTACACCTACACGTGGGAACAAACTTACCTGGTTTATCAATCCTCTTTTCTTCCCAAGGACCACCTAATCCTTAATCTGTTGATCTGGATGTGAAAGGACCATTGCTGTTTAGCTCAGGAGAGTACCAGAATGGATTCCAGAGGAGGGCTGGGATGGATTTCAGAGGAAGGCAGGGATGGATTTGCTCAGCTGAGCAATAGTGTGTGGCAGTGATGGCAGGCACTGCTGTTTGGTACTTTGGACCTTGCAGAGCCACAGAGTTCTCTCAATTCAGCTTATGGCTGATGTGTGACAGGTTTTATTACCCAAGTGAGTCGCTCCAGGGATTGCAGAGGACACGTGCACGTGCTGCAGGCAAGGGCCCATCCCGCTCACTGAAATCCTCATTGAACTGGAGCTCTAGAGCAAGCCTGGGGTGCTTGGCTGGAGAGCAGGGACTGAGCCAGTGCTCATGGATCTCTGTCCTGGCTTTACTCCCTGCAGTGGGGTCAGGCTAAGTGTTCAAGTGACCAAATGTGCTTCGTTCTCCTCTTCAGGTGAGTTACTATTTCCCTCTGAAGACCCTCTGGCGTTCCTTCTTCGCCGCACTGGTTGCTGCCTTCACCCTGCGCTCCATCAACCCCTTCGGCAACAGCCGCCTCGTGCTCTTCTACGTGGAGTTCCACATGCCATGGCATCTGCTGGAGCTGGTGCCCTTCATCCTGCTGGGAATATTTGGTGGGCTCTGGGGAGCTTTCTTCATCCGCAGCAACATTGCCTGGTGCAGGCGGCGCAAGACGACGCGTCTGGGCAAGTACCCGGTTCTGGAGGTGATCGTGGTGACGGCCATCACGGCCATCCTGGCCTTCCCCAACGAGTACACCAGGATGAGCACCAGCGAGCTGATCTCAGAGCTCTTCAATGACTGTGGGATTTTGGACTCGTCCAAGCTCTGCGAGTACATGAACGATTTCAACAGCACCAAGGGGGACGATCTGCCTGACCGCGCCGCTGGCCCTGGCGTGTACACGGCCATGTGGCAGCTGGCACTGGCCCTCATCATGAAGGTCTTCATCACAATCTTCACCTTTGGCATGAAGGTGAGGGTTTCCTGTAAAGGAGCTCATGTTCTTCCCATGCTCTTCAGGACCCTTAAAGTTTTATTTCCTCTCTAACCAGACATGCGTTCCCCCAAGCTCTGTCAGAAGGGGACAGACTGCAGTTGTTTGTCCTGCTGCTTGGACCTGAGGGCAGTAGAAACCTTCCAGCCTTACTGTGGGCACCAGATGCAGTCACAAAACTGGTGCCTCAGGGCTCCACATCCCATTTTCCAGACACAGAATGCTCCTAAATTGTCCTCCCTCAAGCTTTTTTGATAAATAATGTGATTTAGATGAAAGAGCTAATTGCAAAGCAATCAGTGTCTTAATTTGTTAATGCATAATTGGAACTCTTCCTTGCTCAGAGGATTTGGAAGTTGTTTAATGCAGCCTCTGGAGCTGCAGGTGTAGTTCCCAGGTGTGAGCTGATGGACAGTTTTTATGTCCCTGCTCATTGCAGGGGGTTGGACTAGATGACTTTTCAAATGTCCCTTCCAGCTCAGCCCCAGCAAAGCCTCTGCCTCACTCTGGTTTGAGGTTCCACCCCTCCTCTGTGCAGTCCCTGAGCTCTGCTGCTCACTGCCCCGTGTTCCCACAGGTGCCCTCGGGGCTCTTCATCCCCAGCATGGCCGTGGGGGCCATCGCGGGCCGGCTGCTGGGGGTGGCCGTGGAGCAGCTGGCCTTCTACCACCACGACTGGGCCATCTTCAGCGGCTGGTGCAGCCCGGGCGCCGACTGCATCACCCCCGGCCTCTACGCCATGGTGGGCGCCGCCGCCTGTCTGGGTAAGCTGGGGCTGGGCCTTGGGGGGCTGTGTGGAGAGGTGCTGTGGTGGGTGAATGGTTGGACTCCCTGATCTTAGAGGTTATCCCTGCCTTAATCATTGAACCACAGAATGGTTTGGGCTGGGAGGGACCTTAAAGATGATCTTCTTCCACCCTGTAGTGATTCTGTGGCTGAAGAGCTGTGGTTGTGACTGGCCATCAGAGCTGGTGTCACCTCAGGAACCCCAGGAAACTCTGTAATAGAGCGTGCCATGTGTTCCTCACCCTGGTGGTGCTCTTTTGCCATCTCCAGCCCAGTGCTGGGCACAGCAGCTGCAGTGGGGAGCTCCTGAGTGGGAGCCAGAACAGTTGCGGCTGCCCGGGGGCTTGAATTTTCCTGTGGGGTTTTAATTCATTTTACTTCCTGTTCTGGCCTTAAATCTCATGATGCAATTCTGCTTTTAAGTGCTCTGTTTTTCAGTAACACTTCTTCCTCTTGGCTGACTTGGAGAGACTGGGTGCATGTGACTGAACTTCACTTTCACAATTCCCAGTCCCCTCATCCGTGGAATAGTACAGGAGTCCTAATGGACTACTTTATCAGGAGAAACTCTCCTCTGAAAACATGCCACCAAACCCCATCTCTGGCCTTTTTAGAGGGGATACACCTTGTTTGAGTAACCCAATCTAGTGGGAGGTATCCTTGCCTGTGACAGGAATGACATAGACTTTAAGGTTCCTTCAAACCCAGACCCTTGTGGGATTGCTAGCATGTAATTGATGGAAGATAAATACACTTTGACTTCATTAATGGTTCTGTTTTCTGCTCCGCAGCACTAAAGGGTCTGTGCCCCTTTGGGGAAGGGATATTGGAACAAAACTCCTGTAAAATATTTGAGAGTAATTTTGGGACTTGAATCTCAAAAGTGTAATTAAACCCTGCCAAGACAAAACCCCGCGGAGACCCTGAGCTCTGTGCCAGGGCCTGGTGCTGTGGCAGGACAGAGGCTTTGGTGCTGTTCTGATTGTGTTTGGTGCTGCTGAACGGGGCAGTCCAGCCGTGCTGGCACCACCCTTCTCCAGAGGTGGGGCCTGGTGTGACCCAGTGCCGGGCTGACCTGAGCCGTGCTGTGTTGGCAGGGGGGGTGACCCGGATGACCGTGTCGCTGGTGGTCATCATGTTCGAGCTCACCGGGGGGCTGGAGTACATCGTGCCCCTGATGGCAGCAGCCATGACCAGCAAGTGGGTGGCCGACGCCATCGGCCGCGAGGGGATCTACGACGCCCACATCCGCCTGAACGGGTACCCCTTCCTGGAGGCCAAGGAGGAGTTCTCGCACAAGACACGGGCCATGGACGTGATGCGGCCCGCGCAAGAGCGACCCTCCCCTGACGGTCATCACGCAGGACACCATGACCGTGGAGGAAGTGGAGGCCATCGTCACCAGCACCACCTACAGCGGCTACCCCGTGGTGTTGTCCCCGGTGTCCCAGCTCCTCGTGGGGTTTGTCCTCAGGAGAGACCTCATCATTTCCATCGGTGAGGGGTGACACAGCCCGGGTGAGGGTGCTGTCATTAATGCCGCTGTCGCTGACCTGGAGAGGTCACACACTCCTGGTGCTGGTGGCTGGGCCAGTTGGTGCATCCCTGAGCAGTGTGGGTGGGCTTTGCTTGCCTTGGATGTGAAGGACAGGGTGGCTTGTCCCAGGATCACAGCATCTTTTAGGTTGGAAAAAAGCCCTCCAGGATCATTGAGTCCAATTTGTGTCCGATCCCCACCTTGTCCCCAGCCCAGAGCACAGAGTGCCACGTCCAGGCCTTCCCTAGACACCTCCAGGGATAGGGACTCGAGCTCCCTGGACAACCTCTTCCAGGCATGTTAGCAAGCTTTCTTGGAAGAAATTCCTGCTAATGTCCAGCCTGAACCTCCCTTGGCACAGCCTGAGGCTGTGTCCTCTTGCCCTGTCACTGCTTGCCTGGGACAGTATGGAATAAAATAGGGGAACAAGTGCATCAGGATATTATGTGCGTTGCCTGCCTTCTTTAGTACCAGCATGAGTTTCTGCACTTGGGTTCCTTGGAATCTCCAGGGATTCATTAAGAGTGGTCCTGTCCCCAAGCTGTGCACAGTGATGTACAGGATGGGATTTGAGTTTTCATGATCAAATATTCCAAATATTCTGAAGTATTCTGAATATCCAGCCTGGTGTTTGGGCTGCCGGACCTGGCTGTTCCCAGGAAGCCTTGGAAGGCTGATGTCAGATTGCAGTGTGGCAGGTACCCTCCGTACCTGTGTGTGCACTGCTGTGAAGGTCTGAGGGATGACCAGTACTTGACTTGTTTTCCATTCCTAACCCTCATGATGTCCATAGAGCCTGTGCCAGTTGTTGAGTCCTTAAAAATAGTCCTTTAACTGCTCTGCATGGGACCCAAATCAGTGACTCGTGAAAGTACAAAGCCTTTTATTTACCTCCTCTAAAAACTAGGAAGTTAAAAGGTCTCCAGAACTTGTATTTACCTGGCCAGAGTACAATGAGATGCAACAGCCTTGGCTTTGGGCAAAGCTGATGTGCTGATCCTGCAGTGGAAATTTGGAGATCTTGGAGGTTCTCCCAGGTAATGAGTGACAGGACAAGACCTGAAGTTGTGCCCAGGTGAGGTTTAGGTTGGATATTGGGGAAAATATTTTCATGGAAATGGTTGTCCAGTCCTGGCAGAGGCTGCCCTGGAGTCACCATCCCTGGAAGTGTTCAAAAAAATGTGTGGCAGTTGAGGACATGGGTTAGTGGTGACCATGGTGGTGGTGCTGGTCAACAGTTGACCTTGATGGTCTTAAGGATCTTATCCAACCTTAATGATTCCATGGTTCCCTTAGAAGAAAGGCTGGAAACCCATCACACCCTCCTTGGGTGGGAACAGCTCTGGCAAAGGGAAGGAAAGGACTTCTAAGGCCATTAAATGTGAGCTGAGGAACGGGAACACTCTTCTGTTTGGAAAAGGAAAAGAGTGCTGATACTGATTCAGATATTTCTCTTTGCAGAAAACGCCCGGAAGAAGCAGGATGGGATTGTGAGCACCTCAATTATTTGTTTCACTGACTACTGTCCCCCCCTGCATCGGAACTCCTCGTCTGTGCTGATGCTCAGGAGCATCCTGGACCTCAGTCCCTTCACGGTGACAGACGAGACGCCCATGGAGATCGTGGTGGACATTTTCCGCAAGCTGGGATTGCGCCAGTGCCTGGTCACTCACAACGGGTAGGAGCCCTGGGGCCTGGGGTCAGAACCCCCTCTGCTCCCAGGACACGGGGGACTGGGATCCAGCTGGGGCTGGATCCTGGAGCAGGTCTTGCCTGGCAAAGGCACTTGTGACAGCCCAGCCCCAAGCCCCGTCCAAGCTGGCCCAGGACACTTCCAGGGATGGGGCAGTCACAGCTGCTCTGGGAGCCTGTGTCAGTGTTTTACCACCCTCAGAGGGCGCAGTACTTTCTGTGGGGTGTCACTTTGAATCCCAAAAGACTCTTCAGCACCTGTAAGGGGCTCAAGTGATCCTGGCAGGACCCCTTTTGGCAGTGTGGGTGCATTAAAAGCGTTTTTTCATTTTCCAGGAAGCTGCTGGGGATCATTACCAAAAAGGATGTACTAAAGCACATTGCACAGATGGCCAACCAGGACCCTGATTCCATCCTCTTCAACTAGAGGCAGACTGTAGGGATTATGTGTCCCACATACCTGGAACTTTCTAGCCCATCCTGGGTAGACTTTCCTATTTTTATTGAGACCGTGGAACTGTTTCCAGCGTTTTTCTCCATGGAGCTGAAGAAGATATTTTTTTTCTACCAGATAACGAATTGCACTACGGAATCTGTGGAACATGATCTTCTTTTTAGAAGAAAAAAAGAGACTTTATTTACGTTGCTTTTGTGAAGTTGCGTTGGAAAGATTCCATGAAGGAGTAAAAGCAAAATGTTAGAGAATTGTATTTCCTCCTCTTCTTTTGTTGGAGCTGCTGTTAACGAATGTGGGGAGGAAAAGCCAAGGTGTTTGTGCACTTCCAGAGGTGTGGAAGGAGCAGGATGGTTTTGCACACAGTATTCAGGTGGTGGCAAAGGGACAGGGCTGGGCTCAGGGTGGTGTATTCCCAGTTGTCCCCTCGGGAAAAATCACAACCGTGGGAAGCCAAAATAGGGGCGAGAAAAATAAAATGTAGCTGGCTGAGGCTGCTTGGCTGAAAGAAGAAAAAAAAAACCCCAGCAAACCAACCCCCTCCCCTCCCATCAGATCTCCTTAAAATGGGGCCCAGTTTCTGATTGGGAAGATGCTGGTTTTGATTAATTAGTGAATATATTAATTACTCTGCCGCTGCCTTGTCAGAAGAACCCCAAGGAGGAAATAGGAAGAGTTCACAGGTGTCTTCCCATCCTGCTGCCTTTCTCAGATCCATTCTCAAGGATTCCTTCTCTTTGATTTCCCTTGAGCACTAAAATCCCAGAGGCTGAGTCCTAAATTCCTGCCCTTCCCCAAACCCTGGCAGTGTTGGACGTGGCACAGGTGGCCTCCTCTTCACCCTGTCCCACTGCAGAGCCCGGTGCCTGGGGCACAGATGCTGTTCCCTGCTCCCTCCTGTGCCTGGATCCCAGCTGGAGGATTCCCAGCAGGGAATTCCCAGGTCTCCTTTGGCCAATAACTATGCAAGAAACCCTTCCCACCACAGCCTCCCATGCTCAGTCCCTGTCCCAGTGCTGACCAAATGATTTTCCTGTTAATAAAACTGTGTCCATTTACTGGAATTTGGGAGGCTTCTGGATGCCTTGGGAGACTGATGCTCTTCATCCTGGCCTCAGTTTCATGTTTGTGGGCAGTGGGGACCTCTGGCTTGACTTGGCTGGGTCCCTCTCAAAATCTCTCTGATACAAACAAATTCCTTGTCTTTCCAAGGAGCAAAAGCCAGATTCTTGATCTTCCAAAGCCATCCAGCAGCCAGTCCCTGCTCTGCTGCTTCCACCTGATGTCTCAATCCTTGTACAGCTCAAAGCTGCTTCAACCTGAGATGTCACTGATGGATCCAGTTCCTTCTGCTTGGGAAATAAATGCCTGGACTGGTCCGTGTTGGTTTTGTGCAGCAGGAGATGGTTGAAATTCTTTCTGTTTTGCCTCAGCCCATGCCAGCAGCAGTTTTGCCTTTAAATGCCCTTTTTTCTGTTTGGAGGGCAGGTGGATGCTCCTGGGAGCTGGGGCTGAGTTCAGGGAAGAAGCTGCCTTCTCCCCATCCCCTGGGAGTTCCTTTCTGTGAATGCCTGCCCTGTGTACTTCTCTTCCTGTGGCACACCTGGGATACCAGAAACACAAAGCTTTTCTGTTTTCTCCTCACCTTACCATCCTCAGGAGGTGGATCCTCATTCCAGCTTTGGGAAATGTGGTCCTGCTTCAATTAGATCCATGATCCATTAGTGGATTCCTCTCCTTGTGGGAAGGCTGCAGCAGCCAGTGCAAAGGTAAGGTGCCAAAAGGGAAACCCGTGTGCAGGGTTATCCCAGACGGACCATCCCAGCTGGCTGGCGGCTCATTCCAGCTGCTCCTGGGGAAGGAGGGCAGGGAGCAGCTGTCAGAGGGAATTGCAGCTGCTCTGCCGAATGGGGATGGGAGCCTGGGGCAGGAAACATCTGCCCAGCAGCTCCTGGCTCTCCTGAGCTGCTGCTGTGTCTGTCCCATGGATGGTTTTTTCAGTGGGAGAGGTTTCCTGGAGATGCTGTCTGGAGAAAGTCCAGTCTGGGAGGGTGGGAGTGGGAAGGGCAGGAAAAGCCCAGCGGGGCCGGGCTTTAGGGAGGCTCCCTTTGGGTGCCAGCAGGATCTGGAGTCCTCACGGTGCCAAACTTGCAGCTCTTGAGAGGGGCTTTGCCCAGTCCAGATCTTGCTCTTCCATCGCTTCACTCCAGGAGGAGCCCTGTGGTTCCCTTCGGCAGACAGACAGACAGACGCGGATGCAGGACAGAGCCGGGGAGGTCCGTCCGCTGCATCCACTGGATGAGTGCCCTGGAAGGACCTGGGGGAGGGGGGTTTGCAATATCCCATTTATGGCCCATGACTTTGGTGACCTCTCTGGGACAAGGCTGGATGCACTTGGCTGTCGGATGCTGGAAGGGCAGGATGGGACTGCGGGGAGCCGACTCTGAGCCTCCCACTGAGCTGATCTTTAAGTACCAACCCAAACCAGTCTGATTTCTTGGTTCTCTGGAATAGCGCAGTGATCTGATCAGGACACAAAATAAAGAGTTTTCTTTAAATGTGGAATTATTCCTTCCCGATGTCTCCAGCTTGTCTCACGGGGGAGTAAAAGGAGAGAGCGTGGTGAGTGGTGCGGGAGGCCCGCGCCCGGCTGGAGCCGGCTCAGCGCTTCCTTCCCTCGGGCTCGGCTCCCTCCGCCGCGGGCAGAGCCGGGCCGGGGCTGCTGAGAGCCGGAGGGAGGCGCGGGACGGCCCCGCTGCTGCACCGGGAACAGCAATGCTCCTGGACGGGAGAGAAATCCCCTTCTTCCCGCTGGGGTCTCAGCGGGAAAGGGGCCGGGAGCAGCACAGCTGGGATGGGACTGCACTAAATGGCCCTGCAAGGTCCTTCCGACCCAAAGCGTCCGGGATCCCTCAAGGGATGCGCTGAGCCTCCCCTGCTCGCTCACAGCGCCCCAGCAGCAGCGCTTTCCTGAGGGCTTGAGGAGCATCCCGCAGCTCCATGAATCCTCCGTGCTGTAGGAATGAGGCTTCTGTTTTGTTTCCCTCTTCTTTCAGGCTGAATTCCCCTCGGGGGAGCGGGGGCTGGTGAGGGGCCCTGGGGCAGAGCGAGGGGCGCTGCTGGGCTCACACCACGCCCCGCCGCTGCCTCTCTTTGTGCGCTTTATTTACAGTGTCCCAAGGAATGATTTCCTGCCGGGGTGACGTGGATTTCGGCGTGGATTTCCTCTCCCTTCTGTGAACTCGAGCCAGGCTGGGGACTTGAAAGTAAAACGAGATCGTGTCTGGGCAGGGATGGAGACTTGGAAATAGCAATGAGCTGGTTTATAACAACAAAGAAGGAAATAAAGAGCGTTTGGCCCAGGATTTATTTAGAGACGAAGGCTCAGGGCTATGAACGCCCTGGGCTGAGGTAAAAGCAGCTCCTCGGCAGTGGAGATAAGAGGGTCCTTTGGCAGCAGCTGCAGGAAGCACTTTGTGTCTGGATTGAATCCACAGGGCGAGGCCATGGGAAATCAGGTCAGTGTGCAGATTTTATTAGTGCTGCAATCACCCCCCTCACCACCTCCTAGGCTGGGTTAGAGCAGGAGAGAATCTCAGAATTCTGGAATGGTTTGGGTTGGAAGGGCCACGAAGCTCGTCTGTCTCCACCCCCATTCCATGGGCAGGGACACTTTCCACTGTCCCAGGCTGCTCCAAGCCCCATCCAGCCTGGCCTTGGGCACTGCCAGGGATCCAGGGGCAGCCCCAGCTGCTCTGGGCACCTGTGCCAGGGCCTCACCTCTCTCACAGGGAATTTCTCCCCACTATCCTTCTGACGCTGTCCTCCAGCTTGAGGTGTTAAGGGAGGGCCGGGAGGCTCTGAGGCTCCGTCGCTGCAGGGACACTGTAGGGATGTGCTGCCTCGGGGGCTGCAGCTCTCGGCTTTGGGGAACAGGGGCAGAAGGGATAACGGGGAGCTGTTTATTCTTGTGGCTCTCCCCAGCCCGAGGGAGGTGCTGGCAGAGGAGGCTGCAGAGTTGGTTTAGGGACCATTGACTTCGCGTTTGAGCAGGAGTTAGTGAACTTGTCAGCAACACACACATTAAAATAGTGAGTTGTAATTTCTAATAAACAATTTTAACAATAACAGAAAAGTTGTATGAAAAATCTTCAGTACTTTACTCCATTTGCACAGCAGATTTTGTTTCCTTAGTCAGAGAACAGTGCTGTGTCCTCATCCAGGTCTTTCCACACCTTCTTTCTTTCCTGGAGCACGTCCTGGGACAGGCACTGTTGGCACAGGTGCCTCAGGTGGTTTTTGTGGAGGTTTTCGTGCTGCTGGGTTCTCCTGCTGGTGGCCGATCCCCTTTTCCGGTGGGAGCCCTGCCCTGGCCAGGCTGGGGGTGTCCAGTCCTTCTGCTGGAAGCACCAGGACAGGGAGGGCACTGGGGCAGCCAGAGGGGCCGCAGGGGCTGAGGCTCTCGGGGTAACCCGTGCCAGTTCCTCGCAGTGAGGAATTCCAGCTGGGCTCTCCCCAGACAGGGTGAGGCTGCTCTTTGCCCTGATGCTGCTGGAGTTCTCCTTCTCCCATCCACCCACCCACGAGCCCTCTCCTTTCCAGGAAAGCGGGGTGGGCCATTGCCTGCTGGCACCGAGCCCAGCTCTCCCCACTCACTGCTTTCCCTGCTTCCTCCACGGCAAACACAGCCTCTGCTGGCTCCCTTGGGCCGTGTTAAACTCCCTTTCGAAGGAAATCTTGGAACCACCTGCTGCCTTTCCTGTAGCCCCTGCTCCCTGCTTCAGCTCTGCTCTCCCATGGCTGCTGCCAGAGGCGGGATAAGCTCGGTGCTCCCGGGGGTGTTGGAGACCTCAGGATGTCAAGAGCCCTGCTGTGGGTCACCGAGGTGGCTGGGACAGCAGAGGGGGGATGAGAGCTGGAGGAGAGGGGATGGTTTTAGAATGGAGGGGTTTGGAGTGCTTTTTTTGCTCTGGGCAAGAGCCCAGTGTGCTCCAGGGCCAAGTGCTGCAGAGCCAAGGCTTGACTCAGCTCCCTCCATCCCTCCAAGGGGACTGGGAAAATGGGGCTCTGCCAAGGGGGCATCAGCCCTGTCGCCCCTTTGGAGGCTGCAGGAGGCTGCTCTTGGAGCTCTCTGGCTTTGGATGAGCTTTTGGAGGTTCTGGATGAGCTGGGGAATCTTCCCTTGCATTGGGGCCGGTCCAGGTGCTTGTGTGCAGGTGCCAGGGTGGCACGGTGCTGTGGGGGTTCTATCAACCCCACTGGGTCAGGAGCCTGCAGGAGATGGGGGCTGGAGAGTGGGAATGCCCAGCAGCTGGGGCTGATGTGGGAACTGCCTGGCTCAGCCCCCAACCCCGGCCAAGGATGGGGAGGGCCGGGAGTCAGGCCCGGGAAGCTGCAGGAGGGATGGCAGGAGCTGGCCAGGAACAGCCCATCGGTGACCCCGGGGCCGGGCTGCGTCCTGCGCTGGGCTCGGCAGTCCCAGACTCGAAGAGGAGGAGCACTGGGACCGCCGGGAGCTGATGGGTGCAGGGGAGGAACTGGGATGGGCTCAGATTTCATGGGGTCTCTGCAGGAGCTGAGCCCAGCGGGAATGAAGGCTCTGGGTTGAGAAGCAGGAACTCATCCCCTTGGAAGTGCCTCGGGTGTCCTTGGGGGCTGCAGAGGCCCTGGAGGTGCTGTGGTGCAGGATGAGCAGGAGACTTTGCTGGGCTCTGTCTGGAGCTCTGGCAGCGCCCCAGCCCTGCTCCTCCTGGCTCTGGGTCCACCCTGTCCGGGCTGTGTCCTGGGTGCAAAGGGGCCAGACCTGTGCTGGAGTACAAGGCTTTATTCCGTCCTCCCTGGGAGCCCCACGCCTGTGGCAGCCCACCCTGCCACTGTGTAAATCCCCCCAGTCTTAGTAGGATACAGAGAGTACAAGGGGGAGTTGGAGAAGGGGGCTGTGCCCACCCAGTGTCCATGGGCTGAGCCAGCTGGGCCCTGCTCTGCCCTGCCTGAGCCCACCTTTGGCCTCTGGGCTGGCGTCCATCTCCCCAGGGCTTGGTCCCTCCAAGGTCTTGCTGTGACCACTGGGCTCACCCAGAGCTGGAACCTGCAAGGATTGCCAGGGCTGGAGGTGTGAGGAAGTGGGGACAGCACTGTCCATGAGGGCTGGAGGGGACAAAATCCACACGGTTCGAGGTGCTTGGTCAGCAGCCGTGCTGAGCTCCTGGTCCTGTGCAGCCTGGCTTGGTCACCACGTGCCCCGGTGCCACGTGCCGGGTGTGGTGCCAGGGCTGGCGACTGCTGTGGTGTCACGGTCCTGCCCTTTGCCCTCCCTGCAGCCATCGCTGCTGTTGCCCCAGGCTTTCCTCTCCCAAACTGAAACTCCTTCATTCCCTTCCAGAGGCCGACACTGGACCTGTCCCATCCCCACAAGGTGTGCCCCAGGGGTGCCAGCCCTGTGTCCCGGGGTGCTTCCAGCCCCAGGTCCTGGCACCCACAGCCCTGCCCATGGTAGCATCAAACTCATGGATGTCACCCTGCCATGGGGACACATCATCTTGCAGTGGCAGATGCGGCCCTGGTGCCTTTCCTGCTGCAGGGAGCTGTTGGGAGGTGCTGTGCCACCAGGGCTAGGAGGTCCCTCCTTGTGCATGTCCCCTGTATGCCCCCGGAGACCCTTCCTGGCTGACGGCTGGAGGGTGGCACTGAGCAGGGCCCTGCGGGCAGCCACCCCTGTGCCCTTCTTGGCTCATCCCTCACCACGAGGGACAAATCAGCCATAAGAACCCTGTGCCACCCCGGGCCAATGGCCGCTGTCCAGGGGCAGGTGGGAGCAGAGGGGGTGTCACAGGTCGAGCCGGAAGGCCCCGAAGTAGCTGGCGGCTGCGTCACTGGAGTCGATGGCCAGGGAGGAGACGGAGACGAAGAGCTCGTCACCGGCCTTGAGCTCGAAGAGTCCCCCCTGGTAGAGCGCGTGGAGCCCGTAGTCAGCCTCGGGCGCCCAGCACTTGGTGCCCACGCCCTTGAGCAGCAGCACGGGCGGGCTGTGGGCCGGCTGCCACTGGATGCACTGCACCAGCTGCGGGCCCGAGTCGCGGCCGGCGCCGCGGTAGCGGAAGTAGATCTGCGCGTACACGTAGTACTTGCCCGGCTGCTCCACGCGCAGCCGCCCGGCCCGGTACGTCATGTTCTGCACGTGGGACACGAGGCTGCCGTGCCCCCAGTGCGTGATGGCGTGGCGGCACGACTGGGACAGGTTCCCGGAGCGCTGGGAGCGTCCTGCAGGAAGGGAGAGTCGCTGAGGGGAGCGACCCGACGCGGTCACACCAGGGGAGGGGGTGGCTCTGACTCCTTCCTGCTCATCCAGCTTGGAGGGCTGGAGCTTGGTGGTCTTGCAGTGAGCAGGAGACACCTCTCCCCATCAGCCGCCCAACCGTCCCGGTCCCCTGCCCTTTGATCTCTCCCGTTCCCATCTTGGAGACCCAGCAGTGCCCAGAGGGGCTCCCCAACTCACCATCCTGAGCCAGGCTCTGTGGGCGGAGGGTGAGATGTGCTGAGGGTTTCCCAGCTGTTTTGGGAGGAAATTGCCCCTCTGAGGTGTTGAAGTAGTTCCGCCAGGCCTCTGCAGGAAAGGGACAGATGCTGTAAGAACAGTGTGGGACCACCCGGCCCCATGCCAGCGGGGCAGGGAATGCCCCACTGACCCACCAGAGCAAAAGGTTATTGAGGGATGGAAAAGTCTTATCAATCATCAACCAACACATCTATGAGTGCCAGGGCCCTGCTTCCCCAGCCTCCGGACAAATGGACGTGGCTGTCCCCCAGCCCATTCCTGGAACGTGTGCCTGTCATGGCAAGTGACAATCCTGGCTCTCCCCTCTCCTGCCCCAGCTTACAGCACCGGAGTTTGCCCCAGGAGTCACTGCCCCTGCCACCCCCTGCTGGCCTCCTGGGATCACAGCTCCCCTGGATCCCAGCTCCCTTGGATCACAGCTCCCATAGATCACAGCTCCCTGGGGCACAATTTCCATGGATCACAGTTCCCCTGGATCACAGCTCCCTGGGTCACAATTTCCGTGGATCATAGCTCCCATGGGTCACAGCTCCCTTGGGTCACAGCTCCCATAGATCACAGCTCCCATGGGTCACAGCTCCCATGGGTCACAGCTCCTCTGGATCACAGCTCCCATGGAACACAGCTCCCATAGATCACAGCTCCCATAGATCACAGCTCCCATGGATCACAGCTCCCCTGGATCACAGCTCCCTGGGTCACAATTTCCATGGATCACAGCTCCCATGGGTCAGGCTCTGGCCCAGGAGGGACTCACCCTTCACAGCGCTCCTGCGGATGATGCTCTCGGTCACCTGTGCCACAGAAAAGAGAAAGTTCCGTGGTTAAAGGTGACACAGGGGCTCCCCATGCCTGAGCTCCTACTCCAAGCCTCCATCACCATCCCTGTCATGCTGTCTCTGGACCCTGCCACCTTCTCCCCGTGAAGGGCTTGAGTCCCACTCCCACCTTGAACCATCCTGGCTATTCCCCCCTCCCACTGCTCCGGTGAGGCAGATGGAGAAACTGAGGCATGGGGACAACCAGGAGTTCTCCCATCCACCCCTGGTCCCGGGCTCACCGTGGCCACATAGGCTTTGATGGTGCTGGCCAGCTTGAGGCAGCCCTGGCTGCTGCTCAGCTTCTCCAGGCTGGAGCCCTCGGGCTGCTGATTGAGCACCTGCAGACACCGCAGCTCCTCTGCGCTGCCCGGAGCCTGGGACTTCAGCTGGGATGGAAACAGAGCGTGATGGCAAACTGGGACAGAGCGAGGGAGCAGCCGGGGTCCTGCTGGGGTGTGAGCAGGGGGCAGCTGCCTTCAGCCCGGCTCCTCCAGCACCCGGGCGCTCAGAGAACAACCAGCCCATTGGGATCAGTTCAGTCTCTGTATCCACAGCACAGCGCCGTGAGGTCAGATTGGAAGGATCTGGGTTCATCTCTGCCCTCCTGGTGCCCCGGCCGGCCCTGCCCCGGCCCTTCCCCGCGGGAGGCTCGCAGGCTGTTCCTGCACACACCTGCCCGCCCGGGCGGCAGCGCATTCCCCGGGGATGGGGCTGTACCCGCGGCGGGTGCGTGTCCGGGCAGGGCCGCTCCCCCGGGCTGGCTGCGGCGTGTGCCCGCCCGCGGAACCGGGGGAGCCCGGCACGGGGAGCTGCTGGAGCGGCTCCAGAGAAAACCACGGAGATTTCCGAGGGCGGGAGCCCCTCTGCCCTGGAGCCAGGCTGGGAGAGCTGGGGTTGTTCACCTGGAGAAGGCTCCAGGGAGAGCTCAGAGCCCCTTCCAGGGCCTGAAGGGGCTCCAGGAGCCTGACTCCCTACTCCCAGCACAGATCCAGTGTCCAGCCGCTGAAATTAGCCCAAATTGTTCCACTACAGTGGTTTTCCCCTCCCTCCGCCTCTTCTCTGGGTCTGTGTCTCCCCATTCCCCTCCTCTCCCCGCCTTTCATGTAAATCCCTCACAGCGGGACCTCATGTGACCCGGGCATGGAGACAAAGGCCGAAGGAGGGCTGGAGCCAGCTCCGAAGGATGCTCCGCTGGATCCAGACAGGCTGTTTATTCCCCCTGCATCCGTGGCAGGGCTTTTCCTTCTTCCCTGTCTCTGGTGTGTTTTGTGGAATGTCTGGCACTGCAGGACCCTTTTTTTTTCCTTGCCGCACCCTCAGGCTGCTGCCAGCCCCGAATTTCCCTCTACTCATGGATCTCCCGACTGGCGTTCCCCTCCCTCTGCTCAGGGGTTGTTGTGGGTCGGAATCAGCAGCTGAGGGGAGGGGCTGGCGAGGCTGTTGAAAGGATCAGACCGTCACGGCCAAGTTTGGGAGTTTTGCCCGACTGACCCCGTGGGAGGTGGGAATAGCGGGATCCCAGCACAGCTGGTGGGGTTGCACTGGAGCAAGCGAAGAGCTGCTGGAATGGGGGTCACAGCATCTCACAAAGGGGGTGAGGAGGATTTGGGGGTCCTGGAGTGCAGGGGAGATGGGAATCGGAAGAGGGAGAGATGAAGCCAAAACCAGGGGTCAGTAGGGCCTGAAGCCCAGGGGAGTCCCCCCGCAGCCCCATCTGCGGCCGGAGACTCCGATGGGACGCCAGGGCAGAGCCCCCTCTCGCAGCGCAAACCTCAGCTCCAGGCGGGGCCCAGGACAAAGGCGCCGTCTCTCCACATCTGCATCGGCGACAGTGTCCACCCCTCCGCCCACGCCTGCACAGCTGGATCTGCAGCTCCGGGCGGAGCTCGGGCAATGTCCACCCCCCCAATCCACATCTGGACCCGCGGTTTCCCGGGGGGCTGGGGCAGCGCCCACCTGCACCCGCGGCGAGGCGGCGGCGGTCGCTGCCGTGCCCGGCGGGCAGAGGCGAGGGCCGGGAGCGGGCAGAGCCCTCCCGCAGCCGCCGGGACCCCGCTCGGTCCCGGGACAAAGCTCACCTTGGAGATGGCCATGGTGAAGTAGACGAAGAGGCCGGTGGTGGAGGCGATCTGCAGCGCCAGGATAGCCATGACGGCCACGCTGCCCCACAGCGGCCCGCACCGCCGCCGCCGCTGCCCCCGCGCCGCGCCGGGGCCGCCGTCCGGACCGGCACCGGCGCCGGGACAGTGGCCGGGAGCGGGCCCGGCAGCGGCACCCTCGGGCAGCATGGGCGTGTCGGAGCCGCCGCTGTCGGAGCGCAGGTACTGCCCGGCGCCGGGCGGGTGCGGGGCCATGGCCCGGCCCGGTCCCGGTCCCGCTGCCCCGGGCCCGAGCGCGGCGGGACGGACGGACGGACGGGCGGGAGGGCGGGCGGGGCGGGGCGGGGCGGAGCGGGGGCGGGGCCTGTGACCGAAGGGGCGGGGTCTCCCGTGGCCACCGAGGGGACACCGGGGGCGGTGGTGGCCCCGGGGCTGCGGCTCGGGAGGCAGCGGGGCCGGTGCGTGTCCCCAGAGAGCCCCAGAGTGTCACTTCACGGGTACGCAGAGACAGGACGCGGGGAATGGCTTCACTCTGACAGAGGACAGGGATGGATGGGATACTGGGAACAGATTCTCCTCTGGGAGGGTGGGCAGGCCTGGCACAGGGTGCCCAGAGCAGCTGGGGCTGCCCCTGGACCCCTGGCAGTGCCCAAGGCCAGGCTGGACAGGGCTTGGAGCAGCCTGGGACAGTGGAAGGTGTCCCTGCCATGGCAGGGGTGGCACTGGGTGGGCTTTAAAGTCCCTTCCCACCCAAGCCATTCCATGATTTTTGAATATGCTTCATGCCACCATCACAGGACAGTGTGGGAGCTGCTGGGGTGACCCCAGGTGAGAAGACCCTGGAGCTGAGAACAGAGGGTCTTAGGGCTGGAGGACACGACCTGAGCCGGGTTTTGGTGATGGGCCTCATATCAGCTCTGGCCACCAGCAAAGGCTCAGAGAGGTGCAGGTTTGCAGGACAGGGGGGCAAGGGCTGCTGAGCATCTCCTGGAGGCCTTGCTGGGGGAGCCATGCCCACTCTGCCCTCCTGGAGTGGGCACAGGGCTGCCCATCCCTGCTGAGCCCCAGGCTCTGTCCTGCTGCTGGGTCACATTCCCATTGCTCCACAAGAGAAACGTGGAGCAGGTTGGAAAGCAGGAAGGTGGGACGAGCTGCTGTTCTCTGGTGCTGCCATGGCAGCTCCGTGCTCAGGTGAGTCTGTGGCTCCAGGTGTGTTACCTGTGAAATGAAAGTGAGACCTGAGAAAGCCCAGGAGCACTGGTGTCCCTGCAGAACCTCTCCCTCCTGTCCTGCTGGGCCCTGGGGAGGGTGGGTGGCCTCAGCCCAGACCCCAGCCAGCTCAGCAGCCCCCAGACCATCATGGAGGTGGCTGCCCCATGGGCTGTCCCCTCCACAGGACGTCTGACCCTGCAGTGTCCCCAGCAGCACCATGAAGCCAGGGCTCTTCTGAGCCCCAGCGGCTCAGAGCTGGGGATCTCCCACCCCAAAGCATCTGCCAGGCTCAGGACTGATTTCCCTGCCTCTCTGCCAGCTCAGTGTCTGCCCAGTGCCAAAGCCCCATCCCTGCCCTGGCACAGAGATCTTTCCCCAGGCGAGATGTCTTCCTTGGAGTCTGGGAAGGGGACTGATCTGGGAGGGAGGGAGGTGACTAATTATGTCTAAAAAAATCCCCTGACAACTCAACCCTCCTGGTTGTTCTCAGGAAAAGGGCTCAGGACCTGCTGAGCCAGGTGAGGGGGGAAGAGCTGCAAAGGGGACATCTGGGGAACAGCTGCCAGCCTGCTCTAGTGGAAGGTGTCCCTGTCCATGGCAGGGGGTGGAATGTGGAATGGGATGGGTTTCAGATCTCTTCCAAACCAAACCGTCCCACAATTCTATGATTTGCCATTTGGGGCATAGATGTTTGTGCTGAAGGAGCCTGGGACCACTGCTCTCTGTGCTGCTCCGTGGGATGGGACAGGGGCATGGCTGAGCTCTGCTGAGGGGCAGAGGGAAGCCAGGAGCAACCAGAACACTGGAGCCTGGGTCTGCTCTCTTGGAAAGAGAAGGTTTGTCTGTGAGTCAGGGCACACCAGAACTGGAGCTGCGCAGAGAAAATTGGGTGGGGGCCAGGGGGAAAAGCATGCCTCAATCCTGGCTGAGGAGTTGTTTTTCACTTCTAATGTTTCCTGGTCTGTGCACTGGGAGAGCCGGGTCAGGCAGAGCCTGGAAATCTGTTTCCTCAGTGCCCCGTGGTGCAGAGCAAGTGCAGGGGAACAGGAGAGGGGTTTGTTAGGGTTTCCCGGTGCTCTCAGTGAGGCTGGGATGGGGGAAAATCGGCAGGAGATGCCGACACGGACATGGAGCTGCATCTGGGATTTCCCAGCCTGTCTCTTGGATTCGCTTCAGTTTGCTTCAGGCAGGATGGTGGAACGTGCAATTTTAGTTGTTCTCCACGTTTCCTGGGATGGCCAAGGCAGACCCCTAAGCTGGGTCAGTGCAGGATGCTCCTCCTGGGGCGGTTCCAGGGCCGGCTCTCAGCTCCCCGCGCTGCTCCTTCCAGCCCAGCCCGGCGCTGGCTCCGGCGGCTGATGACTCCCAACAGGGCTGACCGCACGGTCCTCCCTCAGGAAACAGCAGCCCCTGCGACGTGAAGTCATTGCGTGCGGCTCAGGAGCTGCTGTAACCTCCCTGGAATGTGCCCTCAGATGTTTGTCTTTCGATTAGAACCCATCAGTTCCCGTGCTGAGATGTTTTTTGGGAAAAACCTCTTCCTCATCACACCGCGCTTCCAGTGGGAGGCTCAGGCGTCCAACCTCCTCCCTCCAACCCTGGGAGCAGCCCAGCCCTTCCCAGGCTGTCTCCTGCCCGTGGGCTGGGGCCAGCGTTTGTTTGTCCTGTTATCACAGAGGAGGTGGAGACATTCCCTGCCTGGTGGCATCAGAGCTGCTCCAGCCTCACACGTGCCAGCTGGAGGGATGCAGGGATGGGTGGTCACCCAAGTGGGACAGGACACTGGCTTGGATGGGCACAAGCTGATCCTCACAGCCCTTCCTGGCCTCTGGCTGGTGGAGGTTGGGAGCCAAGGTATAGGGAGAGAGGGAAAAGAGGAGCAGAAGGGCTCTGTGGGGACCCAGGGCACTCCCTGCGCTGCTGGTGGGAGTTTGGCAGGGACAGGATGGATGGAGGAGCCCCATAAAACCCTGGACCCGCGAGCTTTCCCAGGAGGGATGAGGAGCAGCCTCTGAAACATCCCAAGGCGGGACAGCAGCTCCCGAGACATCCACGCCCCGGCCAGGAGCGTGCCCGCACTCCGGCGATGGAAGACAGGCAATGACAGACACAATGACAGACACAATCACGGGCGATGAGAGGCCATTTCTGCTGCAGCTCCTTGCCTGGGCTGGGCTCCCCGGTCCCAGCGGCTGCTGGCACAGCTGATCTCCTCGCTCCCTCTAGTGGGATTGGGATGGCTGCGTGGGCTCCTGCCTGCCCACACCTGTGTCCCCGTTCCTCCTCTTGATGTCCTCCCGGAGAACTTCCCCATGGGATTTATTTTTCCCCTGTCACAAAGCCCCCAGCACTTCCCAAGCCGCCCAACCTCCTGGGGAAGGAGAAAAAACACTGTCCCGATCCCGCCTGGAGATTCCGAGGAGAATCTCCTGCAGGAGCCGCGCCCCAGCCGTGTCCCGTCCTTCCCACAGCCCTGCCGGGAGCTGGAAGGGCTGCTCCAGGTTAAAGCCCCGGTTTTTGTGGCTGAGGTGGGATCCTGAGGAGAGGGGACAGGGTGAGGCCATTCCCCCGGTGCCTCCGAGCTGGGATTTGGGCGTTTTACACCGCGATAGGTAGAGGAGGGACGGGAGGAGGCAGCACCTTGCGGGGGTTCTGTGTGTTGGGTTTGGAAGTCCCGTAAAGGGAAGAGGGATGGAGGGGAAGGAGGAACAGAAGAGGGGAGCAAGGGAGAGGAGAGGCGGGAGAGGGAAAGAAGTGGAGGGGAAGGGAAAAAGAGGGGAACGGAGAGGAGGAGGAAAGGCGGGAGGAAAAGAGAAGAAGAGGAGGCGGAGTAGAAGAGAGAAGAGTAGGTGGGGAGGGGAAGGGAAGAAAGGGAGGGAGAGGAGGGAAGGGGAGGGGAGGAGAGGGGAAGAGGAGAGGAGCAGGGGGCGGAGGGCAGGCCCCGCGCGGTCCCGCCCAGAGCAGCTGCCCCAGGCTGGTGGCGGAGCTGTCGCCCGGCGGCCCCGCAGATGTTCCCCGTCCCCCTCCTCCTCCCCCTCCTGCTCGCCCCCGGCAGCGCCGCGGCCGCCCCGGGGGTCACAGGCGAGTGTCAGCCCCGGGGCCGGGGTGGCCGGGACGGGTCGGTCCGTCCGGGTGCCCGGCTCTGCCCCGGCCGTTCTGGGCAGGTCTGGCCGAGCTGGGCCGTGGGGGGAGGCGGGCATGGCCCCCTGTCCCCCCCCTCATGGAGCCACTCCCGGCTTTGGGAAGCTTTTCCTGGCGCCTGATTTAAGACGCGAAGGCGACTCCAGGCTCGGGCACGCCTTAATCCCGGAGAAAAGCTTTTAGGGGAAGGTCGGGAAGGGACTTGCGGCTTTTCTCGGCTCTCAGCGCGGGTTCCCGGCAGGGGCCCGCGGGAGGGGCTGTGCCCGGGGGTCCCACAGCTCCGTCTGTGCCCCCTGAAGCAGGAGGGAGCATTTCCATGGCCCTGCTGAAAGATCTGGGGCTGTGGGTGGGTGAAAAGCTCAGCAAGGCCCGCCCAAGGCGGCTTTACCCCAGAGCGTGGGCAGGGGGGATTCAGCCCCTCTGCCCCTCAGTGAGACGCCGGCTGCAGAGCTGCCCCAGCCCTGGGCCCAGCACAGGAGGGACCTGGAGCTGCTGCAGAGCCCAGGGGAGGCCCAGAGCCCCTCTGGAGCCAAGCTGGGAGAGCTGGGGGTGTTCAGAGAAGGATCCAGGAGAGCCCCTTCCAGACTCCTCAGAGCCCCTTCCAGGGCCTAAGGGGGCTCCAGGAGAGCTTGGGACAAGGGATGGAGGGGCAGGACAACAGAAAATGCCTTCCCGCTGCCAGAGGGCAGGGTTAGGTGGGATATTGGGGGAAATTCTTCCCTGTGTGTGTGCTGAGGCCCTGGCAGAAGTTTCCCAGAGCAGCTGTGGCTGCCCCTGGATCCCTGGTAGTGTTCCAGGCCAGGTTGGACATTTGGGCTTGGAGCAGCCTGGGACAGTGGAAGGTGTCCCTGCCCATGAAAATGAGTGATCTTTAAGGTCCCTTCCAACCCAAACCCTTCCGTGATTCATGATTCTATAAATAATTGCCTCCGCAGCAGAGGCAGGAAGGACTCCTGCAGCACCTCCCAGGTGGATGAGGTGGGATCCCCGCGGCTGTGGGGTGACTCCTGTTTCTCTTGCAGCCCGCACGCTCGCTCCCTGCTACTCGGCCGACCTGCGCCCGGCCGCGGGCAGCCTGGTGTCGGCCGTGGGCTGCACCGTGCTGCTGACGGCCCCGGCGCTGCGGGGCAGCCGGGCCGTGGCCTGGGAGTACCGAGCGGGCTCGGAGGAGGGGGTCATCCTCACCTACGGCTTCCGTCACCCCCCCAACGTGTCCCGGCTCTACGAGAACCGCGCCAAGTTCAACGAGTCCAACCTGTCGCTGCAGGTGGTGCTGCAGCCCGGGGACAGCCGCCTCTACCGCCTCAGGGCCCAGGAGGAGGCCACGGCCTGGTTCCATCTGCGCGTTGAGGGTGAGTGGTGCCCGGCCAACCCTCCTCCGGCCTGGGAGCCGGGATTGCCGCGGCTTTGAGCACTGACGCTGCCTCTGCCTCTCCCAGAACCGCTGTCCCCGCCACAGATTGTGGGCGACTCCTTGGTGAAGGCAGGAGGCAACACCAAACTGGTTTGCAGCGTGGTGCACGGGACGGCAGATGCCTACTGGTGGAAGAAAAATGGGGTGCTGCTCGTGGGAAATGAGCGCATCCAGTTTGTGGAGAACACCACGCTCTTCATCCTGCGGGTGTCCATCAGCGACAGCGGCTACTACACCTGCGTGGTGAGCAACGCCGTGAGCCACAACGAGACCTCCTTCCTGCTCAAGGTCCACCGTGAGTGCATTCCTTCCCCTGCCCGGCAAAAAACAGGAGGACAGCCCCAGAAAAGGGATTCTCTCTCCCTGCCTGTGCTGTGCAGGCAGGTTTGCTGGGAGGCTGTGGGTGGGTTAAATTTGCTCTGCTGCAGAGGCTCTGTGTTCTCCCCTTTGCAGACTCTACCAACGTGGTGCTGCCTGTGGTTATTACCTGTGTCATCATTGGCTTGATTGCAGGTGGGTGCTGAGGTGACTCTGCCCGGTTTCTGGCTGGTGGGTGCTGTGGCCACCAGAGGTGGGTGAAAGGGTCCCATGTGGCACATCCCTGCCAACACCTGGCTCTCCCACCCTGGCATCCCGTGGGCAGGGGCTGGGTTTTGTCACAGCTGCTGTTTCCAGCAGGGTGTCCCCAGTCCAAGGAGGTCATGGTGGCCCACACTGATGATGATGGTGGTGGGGCTGTGAGCAGCCTGGGCTAGTGGAAGTTCTTCCTGCCCATGGCAGGGGTTGGAACTGGATGGGCTCTGAAGCTCCCTCCAACCCAAATGGGATTTTCTGATGCTGCTGCTTTGTCCCCAGGTGTCTTTGTCTGGTTCCAGAGAAGGGAGAAGGAGAACTCATGTGACAACTGGTAAGATGTCTCCAGCCCCCTCTTGGGGTGGCCCCCTTGCTCCAGCCAAAATTTTCTCTCTACAAGCCCAAACTTATCCTTGGCTGGATCCAAGTGAGCTGGAGAACTAGGAGAGCTCAGGGTGCTATTCCAGCCTCTCTAGTAAAGACTGCTCTCCCACCCTGGAGGCTCAAAGGGTTTGCTGTCCCCTCTATTTAATCCCCACTCTGGAAATATTCCTGATTCCTCCACCCAGAGCCTGATACTCCTGGTTACCTTAGCTCTGAATAATGGGTAGGCTTATGAATACTCCAGAGGTTTGTGGGAAGTGAGTGATTCTCGAGATTTTCTCAGAAATCACTCCCCCTCTGTGACCACAAACACATTCAGGCTGTTCACTGGAGCTTCCTGGAGAGTGAGGATCAGGATGGAGAGGATAAAGACAGAAAACCCACCCCATGAGGTGGCGGGTTACAAACAAGGAGCTCTCACGTGTCTTGTGCTGCCAGAACCCAGGGAACTCCAGACAGATAAATTGGCCAGGGTAGCTCCTGGATTCTGGAGCGGGGCAGAAGTCCAGACCTCCTGGTGCTGCCACTGCCAGTGTGGGACCCTGAGCTGGCTGAGGCCCTGGAGGGGTCCAAGTGCCCAGGACATGGCTCACGTGAGGCCTTCTCTCCTTGCAGGTAGAGCTGGGTCAGCCCTGCTGTTGCCCTTCCCTGGTGACCCTGGTGATGGATACTGCTGGGAGTGCCAGGTATCCCATCCTATCCCAGCCTCTCCTGGGCTCACCTGTGAAATGTTCAAGCTGCCAGAACCTGCAAATATTTTCTTGGAAAACACTGGTTTGGACTATTTCTATGTTGTCCTGCTCTTCCTGTTGTGCATCCCTGGGGAGAGGGATATACTTCCTCCCTCCCTCCATCCTCCTGGCTTCCTCCAGAGGCCTTGATGGGCTCTTGGCTCTGGAAAGAGCCACTGACTGTCCCTGCTGGGCAAATCCACAGTCCTTGGGCTGCTGGGAGGTGCTGCAGTGCCAGCCCTGCCTCCCCGGGGCCTCCCGGTGTCCTGCTGCGCCAGGGGTTTGCAGGGGGCTCAGGGGCTGAGGCTCTGGGCATCCTGTTCCGTGTGACCCTTGGAGGGAGGAGAAAGGGCAGGATTGTGCTGGGTGGGCAGCTGGAGGCAGCAGGAGCTGGCAGGGAATGGGGGAGCAGCAAAGGAGTTCAGTTTCTGAAAGCAGATCCCAAGGAAATCCTGCAGCTGGCTGAGGTGGGGATGCTCCTGAGCCCATCTCTTCCAGCCCTGGGCTCTGCAGGATTTGGGGATATCCTTGGGGACATCCCCTCCTCTTCCCAGCACCAGTGCTGGTGCCAGCTTGTCCTTCCCATTTGCTGCTCCTGTGGGTGACATCGGCCTTGGCCTTGCTAGATACAGGCAGCCCTGCTCCTGTCCCCTGCTGTCCCCTGCTGTCCTCTCCCTCCCTGTGCTGCCACTGCTGGGCTCTCCTGGGCTTTGCTGTGGAGGGGATGTTACTCCTTCAGCTGAGCCTGGAGGCAGAGCAGGCATCCCCAGCCTGGAGAGACCTGGATGCTTTCCCAGGTTCTGGACCCCACTGTTGGTCACCCTGGGACATTTGCACCTCCTTTTAATCTGAGGGGGCAATCCCAGGTCCAGGGCCCTCCCTGAGCCAGTCCCCAGCACCTCTGGAGCAGGCTGGGGACTTCTCAAAGGCAAACTGGGAAATTCTGGGAGAGATCACTGGGAGATTCAGGGGCTGTTAGCAAGGGGCCATCTCAGCCTTGGGTTTTGTGGAGCCATTAAAGGAAACAGAGGAGTTTGGGTGGAATAAATGAGATTCCAGCCCTGTTGGAAGCTGCAGGGCAGATTGTCATGTTCTCTGTTGCACTTGAGGGTGTAAAACGTAGCCACACGTTTTACAAGAAATACTTTTCTAAACGTTTTGGGGAGTTGTCTGTGAATGGTTTTGGAGACTTTGTGTTTTGTTGATGTCTGTTGCTGCTAATAAAGAGTGTGTGTTATCCCAGAGGGTATTGCCGTGATGATTAGGGTGGGAAATGCCCCCTTGGGGTAGCTGGAGCCTGGGGTAGCAGTGGGGTGGGAATCAGCCCCTGGTGGTCCATGGCTGCTGGCAGACCTGGGAATGCTGGATTTGTCCTGGTGTCCGGCTCTGGGAGATGATCCCTTCCTCTTGAGGACATCATTTACTCTCCTTGTGGGCTTCCTGCATCCCCATCCCCTCCATCACCTGCTCCTGTGGCAATGACAGCCTGAGGGACTCAGCTGGGGTTAAGAACAGCCCAACAACTCTGCTCCAAATCTGGGTGAGGGTATTTTTAACCTGGCCCCGTTCCCTGAGTCACAGGAGCCTGGCAGCTGCCCTGGCAGTGCCTGGGCTGGAGCTGCCTTCCAAAGAGCTGGGTCAGGGCTGCCCCAGGGGGGCTTTTCAGGGAGGTTTGGGGTTCATCTGGGGGCCTTTGGGTGCAGGGCTGTGCTCAGCAGCTGTTTGTGGTTGGGAAAGGCTCCCTTGGGCTGCAGGAAACAGCTCAGTGAGTTGTGACAGCCGGGACAAACAGCCCCTGGCACAGGCTGAGTACGATTTACAGAGTAAATAAACCCCAGAGTGTGTCAGATGCCCTGGGATGGACCTGAGGAAGAGCTGTTGACAGCATCCACCTCCTCCCACCCTGGTTTTGTGCCTTCATGTCCTTCCTCCGCCTTTACTACTGGTAAAGCCAGAATCTATTTCAAGTTACTACAGGGTTACTCCCAGAAAAGTATTCCATGCTACTCCCAGGTATATCTTAAACAAATAGCTCTAAATTGTTGTAAACATTAAATAAAGATAAACCAGTGAGAGACTCCTGCAGCTGCTGCTAAAGGGGCTTCTCTACTTCAGGCTTTGGTTTTCTGCAGAAAGAAAGGGGGAAATGTGCATTTGGCCTCCTCTGGGTCTGATTTATTATTAAAAAAGGCAGAATCAGGTTAATTTCGTGGGCGTTTATTATGAAGATGAGAGAGGAACCAAAACTGAGACTCCTGAACCCACTAAACCTGGGGGAAGGCTTGGGCTGGTTTAGCCAAGTGAGAGACACCCACATGGATCTCAGCAGGGCATGGTGTCCTTGGTGCCTGGCTGAGACATTTCGAGGGACCTGGAAGGAAGAGGAGGGGGGGGACATGCTGAGCATCAAAATTGTTCCCTGGCAGGGTGGGCAGGCCCTGGCACAGGGTGCCCAGAGCAGCTGGGGCTGCCTCTGGATCCCTGGCAGTGCCCAAGGCCAGGCTGGACATTGGGGTTGGGAGCACCTGGGACAGTGGGAGGTGTCCCTGCCATGGCAGGGGTGGCACTGGATAATCTTAGAATTCCCTTTCAACCCACACCATTCTGTTAATCCATGAATCCAGGAGGAATGAAGGCTTAAAAACTTCAGGTTGAGGCCATAAGGGAGAGTTCTGAGTGGGCTCTCAAGTGCTTTTCTGGATGGGGACCCCACCAGAGCCTCCCCCTGAACCCAGCAAGAACCTAGGGGCTAGAGGGCAGTGCTGGGCTGGATTTTTCTTGGGGTCCTTAAACTAAAACACAGGATAGTTTCCATATCCTGCTTCTTTTGCTTCAAGATGTGCAAATTCATGTGGAAAATAGGAATTTATGTGAAAATAGGAACAAAGGACTTACCTGGCTTTGTCCATCCAACTAACATCACGGTCCTTGCTCCAGCCCTGCGTCGTGTGATGTGCAAAAGACAAATCTGTCCCAGATCAGGAGAAGGTGTGAGAGGCGCCAAGGACGGGGTGTTGTATTTGGGATACCGTCCCTGGGGTGTTGTATGTGGGGTACAGTCCCTGGGGTGTTTGTTGTATTTGGGATACCGTCCCTGGGGTGTTGTATGTGGGGTACAGTCCCTGGGGTGTTGTATTTGGGATACAGTCCCTGGGGTGTTGTATTTGGGATACAGTCCCTGGGGTGTTTGTTGTATTTGGGATACAGTCCCTGGGATGTTGTATGTGGGATACAGTCCCTGGGGTGTTGTATTTGGGATACAGTCCCTGGGGTGTTTGTTGTATTTGGGATACAGTCCCTGGGGTGTTGTATTTGGGATACAGTCCCTGGGATGTTGTATTTGGGATACAGTCCCTGGGGTGTTTGTTGTGTTTGGGATACAGTCCCTGGGGTGTTTGTTGTGTTTGGGATACAGTCCCTGGGATGTTGTGTTTGGGATACAGTCCCTGGGGTGTTTGTTGTATGTGGGATACAGTCCCTGGAGTGTTGTATTTGGGATACAGTCCCTGGGGTGTTGTATTTGGGATACAGTCCCTGGGGTGTTTGTTGTGTTTGGGATACAGTCCCTGGGGTGTTGTATGTGGGATACAGTCCCTGGGGTGTTTGTTGTGTTTGGGATACAGTCCCTGGGGTGTTTGTTGTATTTGGGATACAGTCCCTGGGGTGTTGTGTTTGGGATACAGTCCCTGGGGTGTTTGTTGTATGTGGGATACAGTCCCTGGAGTGTTGTATTTGGGATACAGTCCCTGGGGTGTTGTATGTGGGATACAGTCCCTGGGGTGTTTGTTGTGTTTGGGGTACAGTCCCTGGGGTGTTTGTTGTGTTTGGGATACAGTCCCTGGGATGTTGTATTTGGGGTACAGTCCCTGGGGCTTCCCATGGGAGGGCAACAGTGGGAACCATTAAACACGGGGGCTTCACAAAAGCCAAATATGCCACTTTTAAACAATTCCTGCGGCTGCTGGGCGGTGCGGGGACCCCGAGGCGTTGGGAGGGGCTGGAGGGGGAAGGAGGAGCGGACTTACAGCAGAGGCCAATGGCGAGGAGCGGGAGGGCCGACACGGCCGCTGCGCTGCTCACCAGGATGGTCACGTCCATGAACTCCGTGCATCCTTCTTCTGCCGCCGGAGAGAACGGCGGGGGCAGGGAAACGAGGAAGGCAGGTTGCCACCATGAAAGCACAAACACATAAAAAGCAGAAAATAAAATAAGTGGGCGATGTTGAAACCGGATCTTGCTCCCGCCAAGATTTCACTTCTCCAAATTTCCTGGTTTGTTGGGTTTGTTCTTGGAGGGCTAGCAGCTGAATTGAAGGGATGTGGGGATTTCATGAGCTGTGTTCTTGGAGGATCTCTGCTCACCGTGGCGGTGGTAGATGCTCTTGATGAGGAAGGTGCTGCTCAGCACCACGGCCACCACGGCCCCTGGCGCGGAGTAGCCCATGGTGCGCTGTGCTGCAGAGGTGCACAGGGAAAAGAGATGTGGGTCAGTGCCCAGAGGTGTGGGTGCAGGGCTGGCCTCACCAGGCACTGGCAAGGGATCCACCAGCCTGAGTCAGCACAGGAGTTCTCATTTTAAAATGTTAGGGATGATGTTTTGGGCAGAATAACCTCCCTGTGGACCAGTTTGGTCCATCCTTGGTGGGACCACTCACCCTTTTTGCTCTTCAGATGGCTGAAATGTGTAGGCTGGAAAATCACAGTGGTGGCACCCAGGAAGGTCACCACGCTGAGGTAGCTCAGGGTGATCTCGGGCAGTATGACAGCCAAAGAAGGGCCTGAAAGACAACGGGACAAGGCAGAGACCCCAGTGTTCCATTGCCCACCCCCTTCAACACCTGGGCATCACATCCCTTCCCCACCCTCCTCTGACTTCCAGACTTTCCTTGCAGCCTCTCCATTCTCTGATCATATTACTGTCCTGCTGGGACTCATCCTGGGAAAGGACTCTGGGAAAAGGGGAATAACTGTCTTAATTGTCCCGGGGGGAGGTGTGTAATGCATGTGGTGGTCCAGGCTCCCCCAGACCTGGAGATCACACATGGAGATCATAAATGGAGATCACACATGGATCATGTATTGCTCTGGGCAGGTCTGTCCCCCACATTCCATGGCATGACTCCCTGTCCCTCACTGCCTTCTTCTCTGGGCCCCACTGGACTCTGCATCTCTGCATGTCCCCCCTCCCTCCAAGCCTCTCCACAGCCCCCTCTGACCTTCCTCCCACATCCAGAGGATGCCAGCGGTGCCATCCAGGATGCAGGCGATGCACACCAGCCCGCAGGTGTAGGAGCTGAGCCACCTCCAGAGCTCCCCCCCTAAAAACTCAGAGCAGAGGGAGGAGACTGCTGTGAGCCCTGGGAATCCTGTGTCAGCCACCACCCCTTCCTCATGGTGGGGTGCAGCCCGTCCCCACCCAGATGATGTAGGATATCCCAGGAGCAATGCTCTTTGCTCTCCCCCACCAGACAAGGGAAATGGGGTCCCACTCCCCCCAGCTCACTTATCCTGAGCTTTTCAGACTGGCAGACAGGAATAATTAATCCCCATGCTGAGACAGCAGCGAAGACCACAGCGATCACCGCAATCCTCAGGATGTGCTTCAAGCGATGGGAGAGACCTGGAAAAGAGCAACCCCGAGGGGCAGGAGATGGGATATCAGCAGGACCAGCCCCCTGCCTCTGGTGGCTGCAGGGGTCCTCCATTCCATTTATTTGATTTCATTTATTTGCCAGCTGGTGGCCAAACACACTCCATGCAATGTCCAGCCTGGGGTGGGTGCTCCCCACAGGCATCCTGGCTACCCTCCTGCCCGTGTCCTGCTCAGCATCACCTTGGCCACGGGCCATCGTTTTGGACCTGCCCCAAGAGGGAATGACCAATCTCGTGCAAGGACTGTGCCTTGGTGGGATCAGAGGCTGGGAATTGCTGCTGATCATCCCAAGATGGGCAGCTCCTGGCAGCAGCATGTGGACACTGCCTCCTGGGGAAGGCAGCCAGACTGTGGGGCATGGAGGTGAGGGATTGGATGGAACCTCTGAGACATCCCCAGGGAAGGGTGGAGGGCAGGAGGAGCAGTGGGTGGTGAGACCTTCAATGGTGATCTCCAGGGAGGTTTCTTGCCAGCTGATCCCGTTGCTGGCATTGCAGGAATAGGAGCCACAGTCCGACTTCTTGGCTGGCCTCAAGTACAGAACACTGCGGCTGCTGGGCAGCTGGGAAACTCTGTCTGGGAGAAGGGGCTGCCCATCCTTCTTCCAGGTGATGGTGTCCACTCTGCCCTCTGCCACCTCACAGATAACCTGGCCAGTGGCCCGAGCCAGGAGACTGCTGGTCCGGAGCTGAGGGCAGGACACAGGCTCTGGAAAGGGAACAGAGACCCCAGCACTTCTCTCAGACATAGAATCACAACATAGTTTGGGGGGGAAGGGACCTTAAAGCTCATCCCATTCCACCCCCTACCATGGGCAGGGACACCTTCCACTATCCCAGGTTGCTCCAAGCCCCAGTGTCCAACCTGGCCTTGGGCACTGCCAGGGATCCAGGGGCAGCCACAGCTGCCCTGGGGATCTGTGCCAGTGAATGTGACCCGGAGCATCCCTGATGGGCCCTTGGGCTGCAATTGCCACCACAGCATCAGTCACAGCATGGTCACAGATGCCTTTCCCTTGGGAAGGCCATCCTGCTGCTGTGCTTTCCAGGACTGTTTTTTTTTCCCAGTTGAATCACTGCTTTAATGGGTGTGGGTAAGTACAGAGCACTTTGAAATGCATCAGGGAATGAGAAAATAGCAGAGAAGGCAGCAGATCCCACTCGGATTGTGTGTGGTTGGAAGGAGAGGTGGGTGGTAAAGGGCTGTGGTGGCATTATGGCCATGGCGTGATGGGTGAGATAAGCCAGAGCAAATGAAGGGAATTGCTGGCAGCTGTGCTGAGGAGGGACTTTTGGCCGTTTCAAGCACCTCTTCTCTCAGTGGTGGCAGCTGGCGCCTGCAGAGGGCAAACAGGACAGCCTGCCCTTGAGGGGTGGTGGCTTCTCCAGAAACCTCAGCTCCATTGGCTCTGCCAGGTGTCCCCTGGCAAAGTGCTGGGGGGAGGGACCCTGCAGGTGGCAGAGTCACAGCAACCCACAAGTCCCTCTGTTATCCCTCGGCTTCCTCCACCACCGCCCCAGTTCCTCCATCCTCACACCTGTCCCTGCATCAGCCCCATCACCCTACTAGTCCCTCCATCATCCTACCAGTCACTCTGCCATCCCTTTATCCTCCCACTAGTCTCTCCATCCCTGCATTGAAGTGTGGGAAACAAGCAATGGAATTGCCTTTCCAGGATGGAACTTGTCCCTCTGTCCCAGCCAGGCCCCTGGAAGGTCTCACTGGGCAGCACTTTCAGATTTGTTTCCCCTAGGACAGGTTGGGAACCTCTTTCCAAGATCTCTTCCTGCTGTCTCCACACATGACAGGCGCAAACAAGCTCAGGACTGGCCTGTCAGCCTTTGCTCAAAGCCCCTCTCCAACCCCTTTGCCCTGGCTCTTGGTCCATGTACAGACAGATACTGCTGTGATCCATCACCCCGCTCCTCCCTCCCACACCCTCCACTCACGGAGCACTTCCAGCTGGATTTCCAGGCTCCTCCTGTCTCCTGTGTTGACAGTCACTCTGTAGGTGCCACTGTCACTTTCCTGGGCATCCTGCAGCAGCAGAGATCCATTGGATGGATGGAAAGTGGCTCGTCCTGCATAGGGAGCGTGGATGGCCGGGGCGTGGGCCCCCCCCTGGTGCTGCAGGATGGGCTGGGCGCCGGTGCCATTGAGGAATTCCCAGCACAGGGAATTGCTGTGGGTGACGTTGTCTGGCCCAGGGAGCAGCACCGAGGATCCCACAGCAGTGACTCTGTGGACAGCTCCTGCTGCTCCCAGAGCTGGAGGGAACGACACCAGCAGCCCTGGAGGGAAGAGAGGGGCTGGGAACGACTGCTCTGGGGAAAAGTGTCTCTGCCCATGGCAGAGGAGAGGAATGAGCTTCTCCTACCTGAGTTTTTGTTGTACTGACCTAATTTCCACGTCTCATTCCCAATTCAGAGAACCCTGGAAAGGTTTGGTTTGGAAGGGAGCTCCAAGCCCGTCTCATTCCAGCCCTGCCATCTGCAGGGACACCTTCCACTAGACCAGGCTGCTCCAAGCCCTGTTCAGCCTGCCTTTGAACACTTCCAGGAATGGGACAGCCACAAAATTCCTGGTCTTGTTTGGGGCTGAAGGTGTCCATGTGCCCCCCACAGTGCAGGATTTCTGTCCAAAATTTCTGGGCTTGTCACAACTTGAGCTCTGGCAGGTGCTCAAGGACTTAGGGAGGAGCTGCTGTGGGAAGGTCACAGCTGCCAGATCCCCTTCCCCAGTAAAGAGGATTCCAGGAGAGAGGAGAGGGAGGGGAGGCTCCCCAGCCCCTGTGGCTCCAGAGCTGGGTAGAGGCTGGGGATCCTCACAGGCTGTGTTTGCTCTCAGCCCTGTCTCAGCCTGCCCTGATAAACACCTGTTCACCTGCATTCATTGCACCTGCCAGGCAAACTGCCCTGGAAACTCCTGCTGCTCCCACTGGGGATGGTGCAGTGCAGGTGGGAGGGAAAAGAAGTGTGACAATCCAGGTAAAGTCAAATTCATCAGGTGATTTTAATTTCTCACTTTTGTAACCTTGAAAGGCAGCTGTTTTCATGCCCTCCTGCCCCCCAAACCATAGATGTGGAGGAAGAAAATACAATTTAATGATTAAAATTCTTATTCTCTGACAAATTTCTTTTTTCTGCTGAGAAAATACTATTTACAGAGAACAGAACAATGAGCTGGAGGAAAGAGGAAAACACTCCATCTTTTGCAGCTGCAATGGCCAAAACTCATCCTACAGATGCTGAGAGCTCACTGATATCATCCCAAAATCAAGCTGTAGGGTAATGTTCCTTTCTGTTTTAGATGCTCATCCTGAAAATCTTTGTGCATTTGAATCTAGCACAGGTTGCCCAGAGCAGCTGTGGCTGCCCCATTCCTGGAAGTCTTCAAGGCTGGGCTGGACGGGGCTTGGAGCAACCTGGGGATGGAATGGGAGGAACTTCAATGTCCTTTTCAACCCAAACCCTCCTGTTATTCCATGGTTTGTGTTTCAAAGCAGCCAGTGACTATTTAAAGGAGCACAGTGAAAATGCTCACTCGAGTTTAACAGAAATAAAATGTGTGGTTTTAAAAACATCAAATATTTTTACATATCTATTTTTAACACAAACACAGATATTAACATATATACCAATATTTATGTGTGAATACATCTATCAGCCCCACTATAAATCTGGCTGCAGCAGACTTTTACCCCTGGAGCTGGTGTGTGGCTCTTCCACCACCTCTCTCCTTGGGCAAACACGCCTTTGCCTTCCAGGTTCAACATTTTACCCACCTAAAACGCCCGGCCCAGAGCTCCCCACGCTCGGCTCCGAAGGGCTTTGGAAGAGGCGAGGAGCCCAGCGCAGCCCAGCCGGGCTCTCCTTACCTGCCAGGAGCGCCCAGGTGGTGCCCAGCAGCTCCGCGGGACGGCACAGCAGCATCTGCCAAGGGAAAGCAGCTCCAGAGAGCCCCGGTTTCAGAAATCGCCTCACGATTCCGGCTGTGCCGAGAGCAGCAGGTGAGGCGGTACCGTGGGTTTGCAGCCCGGGATGGATTCCCGGTGCCGCGGGTGTTCCCAGCCTGTTTTCCTGCCGATGGCTCCTCTCCCTCCGCGCCGATTGCCCTCCCAGACTTGCCGGGAGTGGCAGCAGCGGCAGCTCCCGCTCCTGTCCCCGCTCCTGTCCCCGCTCCCCCGGGAAAAGGAGCTGCCCACGGCTCCGGCGCCGCTCTGGATCCATCGGCGGCTCCCGGCTCTGCCCGCACGGGGCAGGGGGTCCCACAGGAATGGAAATTACAGGGGCAGCCCAGGTCATTTTCATGCCCCGGGGCCAGAAGATCCATCCCTATCCCTTTCCCACAGCTCAATCCTCTCCCAGAGCCTGCAGCAGAATTGGAACTCGCCCCCAGCCCGGTTCTGAGGGGAGCTGGGGTTCGGTCTGGCTCTAAAACACCTGAGAGCAGCTTTTTCCTCTACATCCCACAGGCTTTCTGCAAAGGGAATTTCAGTTTACAGGAGGGATACTCCTGGGATCAGGACCCAGGCACTTCATTTTGTTACATCTATATCAAAATAATGGAATCCCAGAGCAGTTTGGGTTGGGAGACACCTTAAAATCCACCCTGTTCTACCCCCCAGCCACGGGAAGAGATCCCTTCTACTGGACCAGGTTGCTCCAAGCCCCAAATGAGGAGGGAAGCTAAAAATGGAAACACTTTTCAACTGGGCTGGAAGCAGCTTCCGCCGGTTTTATTGGAGTCTTGTGAGGGACCGGAGGCTCTTGGCGGCACCAAGGGGGATGCACTGGAAGCTGCACCTGCACAATCCTGAGAGCTGGGAGTGAGCAGAGGGCTCTGCAGTGCACTGGGGGGAAATGAGAAACTCTGGGAGATACTGGAGGGAAATTCATGTGGCCAGCAGGTGAATGGGGAGGGTTTGGTTTCACTGCAGGGCTGAGGACTCTGGGGAGCCCCAAAAGCTGGAGGAGGGGCTGAACTGCAGAGCCAAGAAGAAAGGGAGGGGTTCCAAGGGAGGAATTGGGGTCCCTGTGGGACAAGCCAGCAAACAAGGACGGGGGGAGTGGAGCCAGCTGCAGCCAGCTCGGTGTGTGGGGACACACTCGGGCTGCTCGGGGCCAGGGACAGAGGCCCCAGCGGCAAAGGGGACCCAGCCGGGGCCCTGGAATGTGCAGATGGGAACGGAGGATCCCGGGATACAGCAACACTCTCCAGCCTCTCTCCGGGTTCCCTCCGCTGCGCTGGCCTCACCTGCCTTCGGACCAGCCCCGAGGTCCTGCAGGACCCGCAGGTCCCCCAGACCGACATCTCCAATTCTCTCACATCATCCCCGCCCTCTGATCCACCCTTTGGTACGACGGGCGCCACATCCCACAGCTCCTAAAAAACGTTCACAGCCACAGAGGCTCTGAACAGCAATTCCTGGGCTTCTCCAGAGGGATGGAGAGAGAGCAGCGACACGAACCGCACCGGCACCGCCGGGGCCCCGAGCCCGCCCGGGACGGGACCCGTGGGTTTTTGAAACGCGGATTTCTGGCATCTTGTGCCATCGTGTGGCCAGCGAAAGGCCCGTGCAGCGGCACGGGGAGGGGGTGCGGGATGCCGGGGCCAGCTCAGCCCAGCCCGAGGGTCCCGCTCGCCCAGGACGACTTCCAGCAGGGAATGCTCAGACACTGCAAGCAGAACCTTTTGTTCTTTCCTTGGCTATGGAAGGGAGAGGCTTTGTCCCCTTCCAGAACTGGAGGTGGAAGAGGAGAGATTCTCTTTTGCTGGGCTCACTCCAGGAGTCTCCCGACTGCAGCCACCTGGCCACACCACTGCCACCTCTCACCTTTGTCCCAGGGGCTGATGACACCTTTCGATGGCAATACCCTTTCTGTGGGCAAACCATTCTCATTTTATACAATCTTTTATTAATATAATTGTGATTATTGCAATTTCTTCAGTAAATTGTGACTCCAACTCAGAACTTACAGTGTTTTTCTTCCACTATGGAAAGGGGTTGGCTGGAGGGGGCTTAATTTTCCTGCTGAATTTTAAAATTAGTCCTACCAGGATTCAGGGCCGCCATTGGAGCTTTACCTGACAGAGGGCAGCTCCCCTGGCACCACCTGCCCAGCCTGGGCTTGGAAATCCCTTTGATCCCTGCTGACTCCCAGGGGCTCACAGGGGATGGGAAGCACTGGGGAGGGAGCATCAGGGAGCTCAGCCCACAGCAAGAGAGATTTCAGGACTGTCTTGGCACCATGATCTCTACATTCAGTGTTTGGATTAAACAAGAGCAGCAAGTTCAGCACCTGTGCACCTGCACTGCCCCTGCCCTGAGGACACAGAGCACCTCACACAGCACAGCCAGGGGTGAAGGGGCCCAGCCCTGCTTTAAGGTCTGGCCAGAGCGGAGGGAACACCCCAAAAGACATGGCAGAATGAAAAATGTCTAACAGCAGGATTTGCTTTTGTTCCTTACCCTGTGGCACTTCAGCGTGCCAGATCCCAGCTCCCAGGAGCTGAAAGGCACCTCTGAGTTACATTCAGAGGAGGAGAATTTTGGGAAAAAATATACCCAAAGAGTGAGTTTCATGCACCAGAGAGTATGATGATGACCTAACACCAATTCCTTAAGAAAGGATGGAAGAGGAGGCACGGTGGGAAATTTGTCAGAAATCCTGGGGCTGCTGAGCATTGCCCTCAACACAAGTGCAGTGTAACAGGCAGAGGGAACAGCAGCAGGCAGTCCTGGAAGTCAAGGAAAAGTGGGAATTCCATCCCTCATCTAACATCATCATCTCTGCTTCACAACATGCACATCTTGGTGCTTCCCTTTTCCTTCTCTAACCTAAACCTTCTCAGAAATGCTCAAAGTACACCAGGATCTCTCCAGGCCCTCTCTCAGGCAGCTTGGCTGCTTGATCAGTAATAAGAGACAAGATCCCAGAGATTTTCATTCTGCTCTGCTAAAAGTCCCCTAAAACTGGCAGCTGGAAAAAAAGGCCAAACAGGGAATCCTGAAGGCACTTGCTTGGAGGAGCACTTACTGTGGTGGGATTAATCACAGCTGAGCCACCCTGGCTGGCAGGACCAGGCTGGGAGCACGGACAGCAAGAGCTGCCTGTGCTCAAAGGCAGAGTGTGGTCCCAAAAAATGGTAACACAACCTTTGGTTTCCACCTGCCCCCTCGCCTGAGCAGGCCTTGGGGCTGCTTGGAGAGGGTGGAGGTGCCTGAGGTACTGCAGTGTCTTTGTTGTGGGGAGGCACCGGCACCTGGGGAGGCACCAGCCCACCTGGCCTGGTGTGGAGTGGGGCTGGGGGCTCCTGCATCTCCCAGAGGTGGCACTGAGGGGCTGCTGGCCTCTCCCAAAAGTGGGATGGGGGCTGCCAGCAACTCCCAGAGGTGAGTCTGGGGGCTGCCTGCCTCTCCTGGCAGTGGAACTGGGAGGGTCCTGCCTCTCCCAGAGGTGGGGCTGGGGGCTGCCTGGCTCTCTGGAGGGTGGGCTAGGCCTGCAGCCCCAGCAGGCGGGCAGTGTTCAGCACGTCATCCCTCGTCAGGTAACACCCACAGAGCTGCCGGTACCCGGTGAATGCCTCCCGGCCGTGCAGGACACGCCAGTTATCCACAAACAGGACCTGCAGGAAAGGGAAAAGGTCATCAGGAGGACAGCAACCACAGCAGGCAGGGCCAGGAGCCTCTGGCAGGGCAGGTCCTGGGGATCCCTGGACACTGGAAGAGCAGGTAAGGGTGTACCACAGTGGGCAGGAGCCTCCTGCTCCACATTGGCACAGGTGAGGCTACAGCCAGCTGTTCCACAGGATCCAGCACGGCTCTTTCACCAGCTCTTTATGGAGCCAGCCTAGAAACACATTTTGGGGTTTCTTTGCCTTTCTACTGGAGAGGAAATAGTTCATCAGCAATAGACAGTGGCCAACTTACCAGTGAATCCCAGAATGCTTGGGCTGGAAGGAACCTTAAAGCCCATCTTGTTCTACCCTCTGCCATGGGCAGGGACACCTCCCACTATACCGGGTTGGTCCAAGCCCCATGGAACCTGGATTTGAACACTTCCAGGGATGGGGTAGCCCCAACCACCTGCCTCTGTGGTGTCACTTACCCATGTAAGGGCTCAAACATAACTTCAGAACTGTAATTTCTTCTGGAAGAAGTCAAAGCCTGAACATTAAGTGTTCTGGCCTCTCTGCTCCTCAGGATTCTCATTTCAGTGGCTGGAAACTGGGACTAACTTTCCACTGAGGCAGAGCTTGAACTAAACATCTCTGCCTCACCTGGGAGCTCATACTGCTTTAGGACAGCAGTAAAACACGCAGAAACCACTACTGTTAACACTGGAGCACCCAGAAGGGGGAAAACTGCTGGATATGGCAGTGCCCAGACACCGACACACCCACAGAGCATCCTGCCCTTCTCCCTGTATCAAACCCATGGGATTCAGCTCCCAGTTCCACCCTGGACCAGTGCTAGAGGATGCAGCTCCAGGTCCCACCTTGCCTGGCTTCAGCTTGACCCAGAGCTCATTGTCGGGCCGGCGCAGCTCGGCGGTGAGGGCGCGGTGCGCGTGGTACCAGCGGCGCACCACGTCATGGGGCACCGTGTTGATCACGGCACGGTCGTAGTTGTTGTACCTGCAGGGAGAGGAGAGACAAGAGATTGCCCAACACGCCTCCAGGTGCTTCCAAGAGAACCTCAGGAGCCTGTGGGATTAGTGGGTATTTAAGGGAGGCTGCAGAGGTGACCAGAAAGGTTGTGCTGCCAGCGCAGAACTTTGGGAACACAGCACTGAGGGCAAGAGAAGTTTACTATCAAGTATACACCTGTTCTTCCTGGTTTTCCATGGAAGGACATGGCAAGACTGAGAGTTGCTTAGAACAAAAGTGCAAAGCAGTGCCAGACAACCTCTAGAACTGAGGCAAACTGGAGCTTCAAAAATCAGCCCAAGTTCCCTTTGGAAGGGATCACTCTGCACTCTCCTGGTTCCCTGTGTGCCAGGATAGTTTCCAGAGGCTTCTCCAGAGAAGGGCTGAATTTTTCTGCATCTCACATAGAATGAGATGAGAGCTTGGAGCTGAAGGGAGAATACCAGGAGTAAAAAATCAAAGTTCAGCACCGACACCCATCTTTGCATCAGTGGTGCTGATGCTTCCTCTAAAGTGAGAGGAACACAGGGTGTTCCTGTGGTTTCATCCCTGCTCATCAAAGATACACTGGTTTTCAGCCTATGGAATGTTCTGGAAAACCACCACCACAATGCCCTCTCCTCCCCAGAGGCCTCCTGGCCATTACCTGATGAGGTAAAGCTCGTTGTTCCAGGGGTAGACGTTGAGCACCGGCCCCACTCCGATCATGTGGTTGTGGCAGCCGCCCACGTTCTCCACGTACTCGTGTTTGAGGGGCACCTTGGCCAGCAGCTCGAAGTGCTCTGGGGCCTGGCGCAGCACCCGCTCGGCCGCGTGGAACCCGTCCACCAGCAGCGTCCGCCCTCCCGTGCCCTCGTGCTTCAGGCAGTGGAACACCTGGATGCTGCACGGAGACAGAATCCGAGAGCAATGACCTTGGCTGCCTATGCCCTGGGCGCCAAGTGCTCCCCGAGGACACAGCCAGGTGCGGATGGATGCACCACCCGTCCCTGCTGCTTCTCCAGACCCAATCCCACACGTTTTGCTGGGTGAGGAGGCAGCAAACTGCCTGTGCTGCATCCCAAACCTAGTGACACGAGTCTGGGGACTTCAGGAGCTGCAGGATGAAGGCTGTGTCACCCAAAATTCAAACCCAAAGAGGCTGCGGCTGCTCCATTCCTGGAAGTGTCCAGGGACAGGCTGGATGGGGCTTTGAGCAGCCTGGGATAGTGGAAGGTGTCCCTGCAGCAGCACGTACCCACAGGGCTCCTGGAAGTAGGTGGTGTCCGTGTGCCGGTCCAGGGCCAGCTTGGTGTAGGCTGTGTCTCCCCGGGAGAAGTCAGAGGTGAAGTACCACATCCTGCCATAAATGGTCTCCCTGGAAAGGAGATGGGCAGTTACCACAGGTCAGTGTCTGGGTAACGCACATCCTCCCCTACGTTGGAGTTATTCCCCTCTGTCCCATGCACAGAGTTATTAAAGCAGAACAACTTCACAAAATTCAGTTTGTCAGGGATGGTGCTTCTAATCCCTCTTCTGGTGTTCAGCTCCTCTCTTTCCTCCCCAAAAGACTGGTGATGATGAGCCTTGCTCCCCACAACCACTGATGTTTCCATACCAACCATCATCCCCAGTCATGGAAATGACACAAGGAGGTGCCTAAGTGCAGCCAGGCCTTACTTGTATCCACACAGGGCTGCCCAATAATTCCATTTCTTCTTCCCAGTATCCTGTTTTCACTACCTCCCCCCTCCAACATGCACAGGAGGGAAAAGACACCAGGCAAGGCCAAACAGCACTCAGGGGCTACAGGGGGAGGGTGCCTGGAGACAAAAGCTGGCTGGGTATTCCCTGGAGGCCCTTGTTTCCATTTGGAGTGACTGTTCATTAACAGGAATCCCTCCTTTTCCAATAGCCCCAGGCAAATCAAACTGTTTCTAGGCTTGGATAAAGCCCCGAGCCCAGCCCCTGGCACCACCATGCTGGCATTGCTTTACACAAACCCAACACCAACACCTCTCACTGTTTTTCTCCAGCAAGAGCTCCAACCCGTCTTTGATCTCCCTGGCTCCCAGGGCCAGGCTGCCCTCACGACCCCTGAAGTCATAACAGGAAATGTCTCTCCTTGCAAAGCCCTGCTCTTCCCAGCCCGCCACTTCCTTCAGTCCCTCCTCTCTGCACAGTCCCACTGTCACAAAAGTCATGGGATGCTCTAGGGGCAGCTCAATGACTGAGTGATTCACAGCTCTTCCATAGGGGAGGATGGATCCCACAGTAGAATCCTCCATCCCAGGTCCAGGGGAGCAGCCAGAGCATTTGTCTGCAAACCAGGCCATGCCACACAAAACACAGGACAAGGAGGCAGCAGCTTTCCAAACAGAAAGAAAACAAGTTTATCCTTCCCAGGATAGCCCAGATACCTGATTATGCTGATCCTCTTTGCCAAGATCTCCGTGTCTTCTTTGGTGGGAGTGACATTCTCCACAAAAGCAATCCCGTATAACAAGAAGTTCTGCAAGAATTCCTTCAGACCCTCATCTGTCTCCAGGAAGCTCCGGCAGTCGATGGAGGGGACCTGGGCTTGCTGGTAGATCTCAGCATTCCAGAGGATCCGGGGGTGCATGACCTGCTGCTTCTGCCCCTCGTAGCTGTTCCTCGCCAGCCACTCCAGCCCGTACCGTGTCACGTGTCCATCCGGCCCTGGCACAGGGACAAGGGCAGAGTCACCAAAATCCCACAGGCCAGCCCAACACCGTGGCACCTGTCAGCCCAGGACAGGCCTCACCCTCGTCACCTGTCTGGGGATGGGTCCTTTGCACCCTGCTGCCACCCGAAATATGACCTGAGAGGCCACAAGTCCTAAAGGTGTTATTGCTGCCACAACTCCAAATTCAGGGCAACTGCTGAAACCTTCTCCAAATTCTCAGCTAACTGTTGCATCTGCAGTGGTTTTGGCTTTTGCTGACAGGCCTCCAAGGACGATCAAAGCCCTGAAGTCAAGCCCTCAAATAAAAGTAAGCCCCACCAAAAGGAAGAAAGCAGCTGGGAAAGTGAGGAGAAAGGACAGAGAATGGGCATGGTGAGCAGAGCTGACAGCTGCTCACACAGAACAGGGAAGGAAAAGAGAAGCAGCCATGTCATGCTCCATCTGTTCACCACCTGCACTGCTGGGGGAGTTTCACCAACCCAGACACTGCATACACACAAGAAGGGCTGGGGCAGGAAAACCACCCCACTTTGATGCAGAGGTGTGTTTACAGTGAGAGCAGTGTTTAAAACCTGCTCACGGCTCAGCGTCTTCCCAGACAGGCAGATCTGGGGGTAACGCTGCCCATCAGCAGGCACAGGAGGGCACTGGCGTTCAGGACTCACAGGTGAGGAAGAGCGTGGTCTCGTCCACCCGCACAGCCTGGGGCTGGATGGCCAGGTCCACGCTGGCCGTGTCCAGGCTGCGCTGGTTGGTCTTGGCGTTGTAGCAGGAGGCGGAGCGGCAGTGGTCCCGCAGCCACACGAAATCCAGGCGCATCACGGTGCTGCCGTACCTCAGCTCTGCCAGGGATGGGAGCAGAGGAGGCTTTGGGGCAACAGGGAGGACAAACAAAGCCAAGAACTGAAGCCCAGAGCCCACACCATATTATCCCAATTACAGGGGATGCAGTGGTATCCCTTGACATAAATTGTCACAAGAGGAAGACCTGGCAGAGGATCTTATCAAAGGCCTGGCTCCTTTGCTTTGGAGCCACTGTGTAAAGTGCTGAGCAATTCCCTTTGCTTGCAAGTGACTCGGAGTACTGAGATCTCACTGGCCTCAGCTGCCAACCCTGAACAAGGCTGGGCAGCAGAGATGGGCACACACCAGCGCTGAGGGGGTTGTGCCAGGGAAAGCCTGAGCATGGCACAGAAAATGGTGCCTGACAGGGCACGGCTCAGACAGTTTTTGTTCAGGAATCCCCGGATTTAATTACTTATTTAGCAGCGCCTCACTTATCATAGAAGACAAGGCTGCTCCATCCTGCCTTTGGGAATTCCAGCAGGGAACATGAAACAGCCCCCAGCGTGCATCCCTCTGACGCAGGCTATTTCAGAAGGAAAACACACATCATTCCAGGGGACAAGGGCGGAATCCCTCCCTGCTGTCCCCGGGCAGAGCAGGAGCACCCTCACCCAGCACACCTACCGAGATGGTCTCGGTGCAGCTGCCAGGCACAGCAGGGGGACGCTGGGGCCGTGGGGTGGCAGCGTGCAGGGACAGCCAGGACGGGCCCGGGGCCCCGGGGCAGCCACGGCCAGCGACGTCCAGTGCTCCAACGCCGCCCCCGGAGCAGCCACGGCAGCCTCTGGCACCACATCCTGGCAGTCAGGAGAGAGGGGACAAGGGCACTTGGATGTGATACTCTGTCCTAAACCACAGCAGGACACAGCCCTGAGGAGACACAAAGGACATACCAGGATCCTGTGAGGGTGGGCAGGCCCTGGCACAGGGTGCCCAGAGCAGCTGTGGCTGCCCCTGGATCCCTGGAAGTGTCCAAGACCAAGTTGGACACTGGGGTTTGGAGCCGCTTGGGCTCGTGGAAGGTGTCCCTGTCCATGGCAGGGGGTGGAATGGGATGAGCTTTAAGATCCTTCCAATCCAAGCCATTCCATGATTCTGTGATTTACCAGGCAAAGCCAATCCAGGGGAGACAGCTGTGTTCAACACTCTTGTGCAAAACAGTGACAAAGCCTCATCTCTGAAGGTCTTGTCCCCCCTCCAGCATTCCCAGTTTGAATTCACCATTGCTGGATGGAACTGCAGCAATTGAGGAAGCAAAGTGACCTTGGTTAGGGAAGCAGTAACAGAGGAATCTGGTAATTAGGCCAGTTCTAGAAAAAGCAGGCAAAACAATGAGGAGGAGGAGGAAGATCTCTGCTGCTGGTGAAGGACACAGCTGGCACCAAGGAGAAACCACCGTGATTAATTTTAGGATAGAGGTTAGAAGGCGATTTCTCCAAGGGAAATTGGTAACAACTCTTCAGTGCAAAGAGCAAGGGCAAAAACCTGACAAGTTTTAAGAGATGATTCCTCAGTCTAAATGCCTGTCATGTTTATGAATTTCTGGGGGCCAGGTCTAAACCCAGCAGGATTTTAACAGCACTTTGAAGTGCACTGAAATGTGGTCTCTCTGGATAAGACACAGGCTTAGAAAGCATTTGTTATCCTAGACTTCTGATTTTCCTTCATTTTCTTATCTGGAGAGTCCAGGCACTGGAGCTCTGGCTGTCCAGGCTGCTTCTGCTCTGCAGAGACCTCAAAAGCTGCTGATAACAACCAAATCCACAGAGGTGCCACATTCCCAGCAGCAACTTGTTAAGCAGGGATAAAAGAATGCAGACATCCCTAGGGAGAAAAAGTTGGAATGTTTTTGAAGAGAAGGTTTGAGATGAAGGCACACTGACACACTTCAGCCACGGAGCCCTTTCCAGGAGAAATTGTCCCAACATTCAATCTAAATCTCCCCTGGCACAGCTTGAGGGTGTTTCCTCTTGTCCTATCCCTTGTTACCTGGGAGAAGAGACCAAACCCCCTGGCTCCAGCCTCCTTTTCCAAGATATCCAGTTCCTGTTCCTGCTGCCCAGCTTTGACAGTCTGCTACAGGAAGAGGAATGAGCCTCATCTGACACACAAACCTCATAACCAAGAGAAGAAAACCTACAGCTACAAAACCCAGGAGCTGCCCCTGATTTTTATTAGCTTTAAAATCTTAAAGAAATTATTTAAATCCCTGATCCAACAACTCACAGAGCTTAACTGAGAGAAAGAAAATCTGTCCAGTTTGGCTTTTGGATCCACTATCCCAGTGAAGGGTAGAAAACAAGGAGTTTTGCTTGCACACACACACAGGACCCAAAATGCCAGGAAAAGGCTCACCCACAAATCCAACAGCACGTGGCCTGTGCCTGGGGCAGCTCCAGCCTTAGTTTGATCTTTCCACACACATTTCCTTGATCTTCTCCTCTCCCAGTATCAAAACTGAGAAGGAAATTAACACAGGTAATGGGAAGTGACCCAGATAATTAAACCTAATCAGGGAGATCTCGTGTTGCTCTTCCTGGAAGAAAACACCACAGGCAGTCCAGTGAGAGCCTTAAATTCAATCTTTCCAAGACATACTAAAACCAAGAGGCATTAAACACCCCAAAAATCTATGATTAGGGAGGATTTATGAATTTTGTTGTTTCATCAGAGCTAACAGCTGGATGAGCTACAGGAACAGCAAACTCTCTTCCTGCACCTCCTGCTACCTCACCTTTATGCTTTATGTGGTCCAGACACATGGGCAGCAGTGAAATGAGAGAATTCCAGAACAAGATTTCCCTTGAATTCAAAGGGAAAGGGCAGCAGGGAGCAGACATTAAATGCTCAGTGCAAATAAACACACATGGTGTGTGACACGGGACCCACAGGGTGAAGGGAGAGAGAACAGTGCTGGAGGGAAAAGCAGAAACCTCACATTTATTGTGATTTGAGGAATTCCCATCAGTCTTTGGAGAGAAAGGACAGGAGATGCTGTTGGAAGGAGCAGAAGGAAGGCTCGGTTTCACAGGGGTTAAACTCTAACACCTAACTCTGCAGTTTGTCTCACAAGAAATATTTCAAGGAAACAAAACTGGATTTGACCCCTCTGAGAAAAAAGACCACAGTCCCCCATTTTGGGCAAAGGAAAGGATGAAAAAATAAGTGACCAAATAGATTCAGCAATGGGAACACCTAAGAAAGGAGAAACCCACAAACCTGGAGGCTTTCACCTGCTTTTAGCCAAACCCTCCAGGGCATGGGATGACCCCTGCTGCCCTCCTGCCCTGCTCCAGCCCTTCCAGCCTGTTTTGTCCAGCTCCTCTAAAAAAAAAAAGAAAGATGTTTTCTATGAAAAACACCTCAAACATTCAGCTGCTCACACTCATGCAGTTTTCACTTCTGGAAGCACCTGCTGGAACCAAGGTTTCTGTTCCATATGGAACAGGGAGCTGTCAGAAGCACAATAGTCCAAAGTGCGGGAAAGGAAATTCAGCTTTTGATCCTCTGGTATCCTTTTAACCTGACAGTTCTCTCTGCAGTGAAGGAACCAAGAAAAAGAGAAATTGTGCAAAGGCTGAGCTGCCCCAAGACTCTGCCAGAGCCAGACGAGCCAAGAGCACAAGCCCAGGTGACAAAACAGATCCCCCAGGATGGCAGCACCTCTTGGACAGGACAAGGCAGAGTTTAACAGCCTGAGCTGACTCAGTATATTAACAATTAATTACCACAGAGACAAAAAGCAGACTGGCTGTTCCCTGCTGAGCTCCTGCCCTCACCCTGCAGACAACTCCATCAGATCTCAGCTGTCAGGAACCAGATTACTCTTCCAGCCCTTCCCCACATGGGATTTCAATGAAATTAAGGAGCTAATAAAGAAATCCCAGGCACTGCCAGCTTCACAGCTACTTCATTTTCCTGGAAGCGAAGGGAATTTATCTGCTCACCCCACGTTTCACACTGACCACCTGATGGCAGGGCCCCATTCCCAGAACCTTATTCCAGCCTCCTGTTTGCATTTCTCCCCAGGCAAAGTCTTCCCAGGCCACACAGCTCAACAGAAACAAGTTCTAATTCTGTTTTTTTTTTTTTTTTTTCCAGCAAAGCAGCCAGCCTGAAAGGGCAGAACCCCCCCAGAGGAGTTACTCCAATGAAACTCCTATTGCTAAATCACTCCATGCTCTGGGGTCCTGCCCGGGCAAAGAGAGCCAGGCAGCTCTCTCGGGCTGGGTGGGGTTTGTGTTTTTCCAGGGAATGATGGAAAACAGCTCGGCCCACAGGCTGCAGCCTTACATTCCCTTTCGCTGGGACCGTAATTCCCGTGTGAGCCCGCGCCTGGCATTACCTGGGAGCGTGGAACGGCGGGCGGAGCTGCGGGACGGCGGAGCGCAGTTCGGGCGGGCTCGGGATGCTGAAGGGACGGCGGAGGAGCTCAGGCGGAGGGGCTCAGGCGGAGGGGCTCGGCCGAGGGGCTCAGCCGAGGGGATTCCGCGGGGTCAGCGCCGCTGCCCCGGGCTCTTCGCCGCTCCTTCCCCCTCCTCCGCCTCCCTGCGCCCACCAGGCTGAAAACGCCGCTCGGAGCTGTCCCACATCGGCCGCTGCTGCCCGAGGGAACCGGCGTGTGGGTGGCCCTGGAAAGAGGGAAAAAACAAGGAAAAAAGCTACGCTGCAAGCGGGTCCCTCTCCGAGGGGGCCCAAGAGCAGCCCCCGAGCCCCGCGGGCAGCACCAGCCCCGCTCCGAGCTCGGGAGGCCGGGGGGCACCGGGACCCACCTCGGCGGCTCCCCGTTGTCCCGGCGCGGCCCCGGTGCCTCGGAGCGGCGTTGCCGGCCCCCGGAGCCCGCAGGCGGCGGCGGGGCCGGGTCGGGAGCAGGGCCGGGACCGCCTCAGGCCGCCCCGGGGCGGGGCCGCCGCCGCCATAGAGACACGCGAGGCAGAGCGCCCGCAAACCATAGAGCCGCGGCGGGACGGGGCCGGCGGCAAGCGGGACCGGACCGAGACAGGACGGCGCCGCTCCGGGAGACGCCGCGGCTCCGGCGATCGCTCCGGCCCGGGAGGCCGCGGGACGAAGCGCCGCAGGCGGCACGGAGCTCGGGGAAGGGGATGGAGCGCGGCGCACGCCCCACGGGGACGCGCGGGTGCCGCCAGCCCGCGGACAGCGCCGGCCGTGACGGGCTCGGGCACGGAGCGGCGCTGCGGAGTGCTGCCCCCTGGCGGGCAGGCGGGCACATGGACAGCGAGAGGCGCTGTCTCCGTCCCTGTCCCTGTCCCTGTCCCCGTCCCCCTACCCGTCCCTGTCCCTGCCACTGCCTTGCCCCATCCCTGTCCCCGTCCCTGTCCCTGTCCTTGCCACTGCCTTGCCCCATCCCTGTCCCCGTCCCTGTCCCTGCCACTGCCTTGCCCCGTCCCCGTCCCTGTCCCTGTCCCTATCCCCGTCCCTGTCCCTGCCACTGCCTTGCCCCATCCCTGTCCCCGTCCCCGTCCCTGTCCCTGTCCCCGTCCCCGTCCCCGTCCCTGTTCCTGTCCCCGTCCCTGTCCCTGTCCCTGTCCTTGCCACTGCCTTGCCCCATCCCTGTCCCTGTCCCCAACCCCGTCCCTGCCTCTTTCCCTGCTCCCATCCCTGTCCTGTCCCTGTCCCTGCCTACCCCTTCCCCGTCACTGTCCTCCCTTCTCCTGTCCCTGTCCCCGTCCTTCCCCACTGCAGCCGGTGCGGTGCTGGGGATGCACACATCACCTTTTGGGTTACTAAGCGCTGATTTTCATCCAAACCGGCACACTGGCGTGCGCGCCGGGCAGGCGGCGGGTCCCCGCTGGAGGGCTGCCTTGGCCCGGCGGTGGCGACCGCCGCCCCTCGGCCCCCTTCCCCCCCTTCCACCACCCCCGCCGCCCCTCGGCCCCCTTCCACCACCCCCGGCCCCGCAGCACGCCCGAGCCTGCCCTCCCCGCCGCCTCTCTGGAGAGCGTTCCCGGCCCCGAGGATGCCCCGGAGCAGCGCGGGGAGGACCCGCCGGGACCCTCGGGGCAGTGGCTCCGGTCCCTGGAGCTCCGGGCTGCTCTGCAGCACGAAGCACCCGCAGGGACTGAGTTGGTGGATCAGGAAAAGCTCCAGCCCCGGCGCTGGGAGCGGCAGGTGGCACTCGGGAGAATAGATGACACGCGGTGACACAGGAACCCTGGGAGTGGTTACCTGGGGATTAGGATGAACCTGTCAGACACAGACAAATCCAGAATGGTTTGGGTTGGAAGAAACCCTAAAGCTCATCCCGTTCCAACTCCCTGCCATGGGCAGAGACACCTTCCACTATCCCAGGTTCCTCCAAGCCCCATCTAAACCGGCCTGGAACAGGGGACATTCTAGGGACATTCTAGGGACATTCTAGGGACATTCTAGGGACATCCTGCTCTGTGCTTGAACGTGCTGGTGCCTCCCGGGGCTGGGACTGGGGCAGGATGAGGTCTCAGCGGCGCCTCCCCGGTACCTGTGCAAGCAAACCGCCCCAGCGAAGCTCTGGGAGATACTCCCCAGTGCTGTGCCGGAATTTCCATGCCTGGTTTTCCAAGATCCAGGTGTTCTGATTCTTTCCAGGTTCCCTGCCGTGGGTATGGGGGCAGAGGAGTCGCTCGCTGTCGCTGTCCTGGCAGCGAGGGGACGCGCTGGTGCCACCGCGGATTCCTGATTTCCGAATGTTTTTCAGGAAAGGGGTGGGGGCGGCGCCTGGAACAGGCAGAGGAGCTGTCGGGGATCTGCTGCTTCCCAAAACCTCGGTGCAGCTCCCGCGGGAGATAAACAAGTTAGTCACTGGGTGAGCTCACGGCAAAGGCATCCCGGCCTCCATGAGAATTTGTCACAGGCCCTTCCCGGGGTGCGATCGTGTCCCGGTACCGGCTCCCGGGAGGAGGCAGCGGATGCGATGAGCAGCCTCGTGCTCCTCGTGCTCGGGCAGTGCCTGTCGCCTGTCCCTCGGTCCTTCCTGGCAGGAAGCCCGGGCCCTGCTCCCTCCGTGCCCGGGCACAGCCCCTCGGATGAGCAGGGACTCACTGGGTGCCTGCGGGATCCAGGCGTGTTCCCCATGTGAGCGAACAGATCAAACCGTGCCTGAGCTGAAGGGCTGGGCTGGGAGCTCTGGGGCTCTGGGGAGTGGGATCCCCTTTCCGTGGTGTCCCACTGGCTGCCATTGGGATGGGCAGTGCAGCAGCGCTGGCGTGGCCCACGGGTTAAGCTCACGGGGTTGTTTCTCCTCGAGTGTGGAGCATGGGGGTCTCTGGAGCTCACTGGGATTTGTGGTCCCTCCTGTGCCCCACGGGGTCCCGTGGGACAGGGACAGCAATGCCGGGGTCCTCTTGGAGGAGGCTGGTGTGCCCCCCAGGAGCCCAGCACTCTGGGATGCACCTGCTGCTTGGCCTCAGCACGTAGGGACGCATGTGCTGGGAAAGAAAGCGCCTGGGAACTTTCTGGGGATTTCCCAGGGAGAGCTGGGATCTGGGAATTTTCTGCCCTCCCCCCTTGTCCCCTCCTTCCTCACTCAAACACTGCTCCCGAGGTCACAAACGGCTTTAAAAAAAGCAACAGCCCACACAATGCTCTTCCCTTCTCCAGAGGGTGCTGGTGACGAGATCCCGCATCCGGCCTGGGATACGGAATTAGCCCTCTGCCTGGGAAAGGCCCTGCCAGGCCCTGCCAGCTGGTCCCACACCAAGGGGCTCCCGTGGCCACGCGCAGAGGAAAAAGACTCCGGATCCTACAGGTGCATCCTCCCCTGGGTCTGTTTGGTGGAGTCGTGCAAGAAATCCGTCCCCCTTCCCCACCCCAGGATTTCTTGGAAGTGGCCTTGGTGGTGCTGATGTCAAGCAGAGCTTTGGATGACGTGCAGGGCACATGGAGGTTTCTCTCTGCATGTGGGGGATATTTCTGGACAAGGTTAGGACAGGGAATTCATGTTTTCCAGGAAATCTTGTGGCAATTTCCACAAAAGCAGCAGGAACCAAGGGTGGCTGAGCCAAGGAGATAGTTCCTGGAAATAGTTTGTAGGGCAAAAGCTCTGAAAAATATCGCTGTTGGTGTTGGAACAGTTTAATGAATGACCCACCTCACCCCTGCCTGACATGAATGATCCAGCAAAACCCAACCCAACAAATCCAGCGGAAGCCAGCATGGATGCCCCAGCCCAGTGTGAATGACCCAACCCAGCGTGAATTACCCAACCCAAGATGAGTGCCCCAACCCAAGATGAATGCCCCAACCCAACATGAGTGCCCCAACCCAACACAAATGGCCCAAACCAACATGAATGACCCAACATCAATGTCCAACGTAATCCAAATGAAAAACCCACCTCAATCTAACCTGACAGGAATGACCCAACCTAACTGACCCAGCACAACCCAAAATGAATGACCTACCCAGCACAGTCCCATGCAAAAGATCAATGTCACCCAGCATGAATGACCCACCCTGACCTAACCCAACCCAAAATGGTGGTGCACGGACTGGAGCTCCAGGTGGCTGGTCCTGACCTACCTTTGCTGTTAGAATGAAACAGAAGCCAGTGGTGCACTTTGAGGTGGCAATTGGTACTTGTTGCTCTTCCACTTTCAGGAGTCCTACTGCAGATGGAGACTTTCTGATTTGGTCATCTCTTCAGAGCAGCAAGAGGTTTTATTGTTTAATATTGTTCTTTTTTTTTGTGTGTGTGGGTGAATGCTTTGCCTGTTAGATAAACATTTTTTTTCCACTTTTCTCCAAGGAAATATTTTCCCAAACCAGCTGGGGGAGGAGCTGCTTGAATCTACTTTCTAGGGGAACCTCTTTGGAGGTTTTCTCCCAAATTTGCCCTAAACCAGGACAGCCATCGAGAAGAGCAAAGTCAAGGGACCTGCCTGAGGGATCCAGTTCCTGAGGGTAAATTGGCAAGATGGACGGCATCAGATTCCCACTGAGGTCATCAACAAGATCACAGTAATGTCTCCACCAACCAGCAAGAAGGAAACACAAGCTTTCCTAGGCACCATAGGTTTTTGGAGAATGGACATTTCTGAGTACAGCCAAATTGTGAGCCCTTTCTACCTGGTCACCTGCAAGAAGAGTGATTTCCAATGGGGCCCTGAGCAGCAACAAGCCTTTGGCCAGATCAAGCAGGAGATGAGACTGGGCTCATGCAGTAGCCCTTGGCCCAGTCAGGACAGGACCAGAGGTGAAGAACGTGCTCTACTCCGCAGCTGGGAACCATGGCTTATCCTGGAGCCTTTGGCAGAAGCTGCCTGGGGAGACTCAGGGCCAACCACTGGGATTCTGGAGCTCAAGTTACAGAGGGTCTGAAGCCAACTACACTCCCACAGAGAGAGATTTCTTAATCTTGGCTGCCTATGAAGGAGTCCAAGCTGCCTTGGAGGTGATTGGCACTGAATCACAACTCCTCCTGGCACTCCGACTACCGGTGCTGGGGTGGATGTTCAAAGCAAAGGTTCCCACTACCCACCATGACGCAGACGCCACATGGAGCAAATGGATTGCCCTCATCACACAGCGCACCCTTATTAGAAACTCAAATCGCCCTGGGATTCTGGAGATAATTACAAACTGGCTGGAAGGTGAAAAATTTGGTCTCACTGATGAAGAGGAGCAGGAAGAAGTGACAAAGGCTGGAGAAGCTCCACCATACAACCAACTGCCAGAAGAGGAAGCGCGCTACAGTCTTTTCACTGACGGTTCCTGTCGCATTGTAGGGATGAACTGGAAGTGGAAAGCAGCTGTATGGAACACCACATGACAGATTGCTCAAGCTAATGAAGGAGAAGGTGGATCAAGTCAACTTGCTGAACTCAAGGGCATTCAGCTGGCCCTGGACATTGCTGAAGGAGAGAAGTGGCCAAAGCTCTACCTTTATATTAATTTGTGAGTGGTAGCCAATGCTCTGTGGGGTTGGCTGGAAAGGTGGAAAAAGGCCACCTGGCAGCGTGGGGGAAAACCAGTCTGGGCTGCTGATGAATGGAAAGACATTGCTACCAGGGTAGGGAGGATACCTGTGAAGGTCCGCCATGTAGATGCCCATGTCCCCAAGAGTCAGGCTCATGAGGAGCCCGAGCAGGTAGATCAGGCAGCAAAGATAGCGGTGTCGAAGATAGACCTAGATTGGGAACACAAGGGAGAGTTATTTCCAGCTCGATGGGCCCATGATGCCTCAGGCCATCAGGGCAGGGATGCCACCTATAAGTGGGCACGGGACCGAGGGGTGGATCTGACCATGGACAGTATTTCACAGGTTATCCATGACTGTGAGACGTGTGCTGCCATCAAGCAGGCCAAGGGAGTGAAGCCCCTGTGGTACGGTGGGCGGTGGTCCAAGTACAAGTATGGGGAGCCTGGCAGATTGACTACATCACACTGCCCCAGACACGCCAGGGCAAGCGCTACGTGCTGACCATGGTGGAAGCCACCACTGGCTGTTTGGAGGCATGGTACCCCCGAGAGAATTGAGTCCAACAACAGGACTCATTTCAAGAACAGCCTTATCAACACCAGGGCTAGAGAACATGGCATTGAGTGGGTGTACCATATTCCTTATCATGCACCAGTGGCTGGGAAGGTTGAACGGTGCAATGGCCTGCTTAAAACCACCTTGAAGGCGCTGGGTGGGAGGACTTTCAACAACTGGGAGATTAATTTAGCAAAGGCCACATGGTGAGTGAACATCTGAAGTTCCACAAATTGAGCAGGCCCTGCCTGGTCTAAGCCCTTGTGAACAACAGATAGAGGTAAGGCTCCAGTGGTACACATGAGTGATATGCTGGGAAAAACTGTTTGGGTTAATTCTGCCTCCAGCAAAGACAATCCCATCCATGGGGTTGTCTTCACTCAGGGACCAAGTTGCACCTGGTGGGTGATGCAAAAAGATGGAGAGACCCAATGCATATTACAAAGAGACCTTGTTTTAGGGTGAACTATTCATGACACTGGGCCTGTATCCATATGTGTCTTAGGCTGCAAGATGTTATGGGGGGTGTGCATTCTATTTGCCATCTGTTAGAGCTGAGGGAGTTATCTTCTGTTCATTGGGCAGTTTGTTTCATCTCTGCCACAGCCAACCCTCCCTCCAGGAGATCTCTGCTGTCCATGGCCAGTGAGTGTCCCTGCAGGGCTGATCCAATTCCAGCATCCCATGGGGAGATGCTGCACCCAGGGCAGGAGCCAAGCATTCCTCCCTGGATCCAATCTGAGCCTGGCACAGCACAGCAGCCTCTGCCCCCTGCATTGCCAGAGGAGCAGCTTTCTGCTGCCCTGCATTGCCAGAGGGAGCCCAGGCCCATCTGCAGCAGCCCTGGAGCTGCAGAGGAAAACTCCCCCCTTGTGCAGGATCCCTGCTGCAGCAGAGCCACAGCTGGCACTGCAGGAGGGCTGAGCCCCCATGGGATGGGGCTGTGCCACCCCCTGACACACAGGGGACAGGGCATGGTCTGACTCTGGCAGTGGGTTGTTTTTTTTTTTTTTTTTTTTTTTGTTTGTACTATTGCATTTGTAGTTTTCGTTTTCCTAATAAAGAACCAGTATTCCTATTCTCATATCTTTGCCTGAGGGCCCCTTAATTTCAAAATTATAATAATTTGGAGGGAAGGCGTTTACATTTTCCATTTCAGGGGGGGTCCTACCTTCCTTAAGCAGATATCTGTTTTTTCAAACCAAGACACCCAGTCTGCTCCAGAACTGAGGTTAAGTTGAACTTCTGAACTTTTATTTAATTTATGAATTTATTTTGCCATGTAGATCCCAGAGTCACCAACGTCCAGGAAAGTTCAAACTCAGGGTTTATTAGTTTTTTTTTTTTTTTTTTTAATTTTTTTTAAGGATACAAAGAAAACTTTATTAACAGAATTAAAAGAAAAATAATTAGAAATCAGAATAAACCTTCAGTACACTTCTCATCCCTCCAACTTTCCTCTCTTTTTCCCACTGACAATGTAAAGAGATAAATTTGGTATATTCAGTCAGGTTACCACCTTTAAAATAATCTTTCTTCATTCCACTTAGGGTGAGGAGTCTTTCCTGCCATACCATGGATACTTTTCCACAAGAAACAGTCCTCTCGTGGTTTTAAGTTTCACAAATAGCACCTGTCCAGAAATCTGCAATTGTGAAGTCCCTCCTGCGGTTTTGGTAGTTTTCCCACAACTACCACCAAGGGTCCTTTCAGCTTATTGGGGTTCAATTTTAAGGATGCGCTGTTCTAGCATTGAAACAAAAGTTCTCTTCTTTTATCTCGGGGAGCAGAGGTTTTTTTCCCATTCCTGGGGCAAAGTTTTTCAAGTCTCTCATTTCTCTCTGTTCAAGCTTCTCATTGGATCACAGCTACTTCAACATCTGCTTGCTTCAACACCGGTGCCTCTGCTCACAGTGATGGTTAGTACACTACATCCCCCCAATGCATTCCATGAGTTACAAGGAAAAAAGAGTCTGTTGTATCAATTATATCTTCCCCATTGCCTTACAAGAGAATTTCAGCCCAAGACTTAAGGCATCTCCTCATTCTCCTTCCATCTGGGATTTGACTCCTTCGTTACTGACCTTGGTGTCTCCATGTTGTTTGCTTTATGTGTCTTCACCCTTTCTTTTCCTCTTACTCGAGAGAGGATTGATGTCTGTGCACTGAAAGAGTTGGTATCTCACCCGGGCTGTGGATGGCCGTGTGATCTCTGCTGTGATGGTAGTGGAGCTGCTTGTGCTGTTGATTTCGGCTCCTGCCGCGCTGAGGGGCGGCCTGAGCCGGGCTCCCAATGGCAGCAGGATTTCAGCGGCCTGCCCACAACTCAGCGGCAGCATGCCGCGGGTCGACAGCTTCCCCTCTCCCTGTCCAGTGGCTGTGGGTGTGAAATAAATAGGGCAGGAGATCTTTCTCCTTTTTGATGCCTTTATTAAAAATCAGCTCGGGTGAGGAGAACCAACAGGTCACTCTCACGCTGCCTCTGCTCCCAGGAATGGCACGGAGGAGGAGGAAGAGTGCAGCTGTGTCCGCTGGTCTGCAGGCAGAGCTGGGGCTTCTGTCCTCATGGGAGTACCCGAAGATTCCCAGTTTTTCAGTTTGACATTCGAAGTCCTCTTTCTAGCTGACGTCTTTTTAGGTTAGGGTGAGAGGTAAAAAGGGTCTTAGTGGACACTGGATTCTGTTCCTCACGTCTAGGCATCACATCAATCTCTTTATTCTGTGGTGGCTCATTGTTTTAGGGGTTTTTCCTGCTAGATTTGGTGAGGGGTTTCCCTCATTTTCCTTCATTTGCCAGCCTTAATGTCACCTCCTCCTCACAGCCCCGGGTACCACCTTCTAGGAAGCAGCAGGGGGATACTCGACAAAGGGGAATTTCCAACCATCAAGAACAGGTAATTAAAGGAAAACTATTAACAACAGGGGATTACAACATGAAATTATTAACAACAAATAGTTAGAACTCCAACTTGGCAGCAATTGGTTTAACTTGTGAACTCTGCAACCTTTTAAAAAAAACAGACAACTTTTCTACTCATAACAGGTGGAACTCAGCTGCCACAGAATCTCAGCCAAGCTGTGCTGGGGGCTGGCCTGGCTGCATGGTGGAACGAGCCCAGCCCGGCCAGTGTTGCAGCAGAGCAGGGCCCAGCCCAGCCTGGCCCCATCAGGCTGCACAACGGAGTGGGTTCAGGCCCTGCCAGTGTCCAGTTACCTGTTCAAAGGCCAGAAACAAGAGAGTTTTTCCTGGGGTTTGTTCGTTTTTAAATGTGATTTCACAGAGGCTTGTCCAGCTTTCTTAAGTGGTTTAACAAGGTGTTAATATTCAAAAGTAGCCAGCTGATTGCTTCCGCTGGGCCTGGAGGAAGCTGCTAGCAGTCCTCACAGAGAATCACCTCCATAACTGATGCATTTTCTCTTCAACTAAAAACCAAGCTATGTTAAACCACTACACTCACCCCAACGTGATGGTGCATGGACTGAAGCTCCAGATGGCTGGTCCTGAACTACATTTGCTGTTGGAATGAAACAGAAAGAGGAAAACAACCTCTCCTACCCAGAGTTCCCCTCCAAACTGGCTGGGAGTTCCCGGTGAGCCATGGCTGTGTGCTGGGGACCTGGGAGTCCATGGAGAACTTCTGATGATCCAAGGGCTATCCGAACCAAGGGACTCACGCTGGTCCCTTGGGCGCAGTGGTGGGCTGCACTTGATGGGGCCACTTGGGGCATCCCTGGCTTTGCTGCTCCAGCATTGCTTCTCCCCAAGGCCAAGCTCCCGCTCCCAGGAATGCATCATGTCACCATGGAAACACAAATGCTTATTTATTTGACTTGTTTCGGTCTTTTTAAAATTAATTGAATTCCCCATCTCTCTCTCTTTTTTTTTTTTTTTTTTTTTTTGTTTGGGATTTTTTTTTTGGTTATTCGAAGGAAGGAAGGAAGCCCAAACTCGGATGTTTGTTTGTTCTGTCCTGGCTGATGTTCCCTTGGTTGCTCCAGTGGCTGATAAACTGGCAGGGAAGTGGAGCGTGGAGCACGGCAGAGCCTGGGAAAGGCCAGGACCCCACTTCCCCTGGCCTTACGTCATGGTTTCTCTCCTATTATCTTGGCCTGGGGGACGCCTCTGCTGCCTCTGCTCCCTCTGCTCTTGCCTTTGTCACCAGCTCAGGGGACTGTGCTTGGTGGGACATCCACAAGGAGAACGTCTCCTTGCTGCTCAGATTCCCTCTGCCTGCCCTGGTGCCACCTCCAAACTCCTGGCCCAGGGTGCAGCTGGGACTCATGGTTCATCCTGCCTGTGGGGCCATGGACAGGGAGAACCTGCATGGATCAGAGCTCAGGCGTGGGCTGTGCTCCTCTCGTGGAACTTCACCTTCTCCATCCAGGCAGGTTCCTCCTGTGATGGCCCTACACAGTGATGTCTGAGGCTGTCACAGACCTCAGGCAGGGGAGGAGGGGGTGCTCACTGCTCTGAGCAATGTCAGGAACTTATCCCATGGCTCCTGCCATGAGCCATTAACTTGGAAACTCTCTCCTTTCTCCAAGCTGGAAGATGTCCCAGAAGACAGAAATATTTATTGGGGTGTGGGGTATGTGCTGTGGGTGGGGGAGCTGGGAGCTTTGTGTTCCCCACTCCCTGTCGGGGGACAGGGATGTGGTTCAAGGCAAGGGTTGATGGGATCGGCTTGGGAATCTTCTGAGGCTCCTCTGGGAAGAGCATCTTCCCTGGGGTACTGAGTGACTGAGGGGATGTGAGACCCCCTGATTCCCCAGCACCCCTGGGTTGGGAGGAACATTTGAGTGGGCTCAGGACATGAGTCCCTGGGAGATTTCCAGGGTAAATGAGGATGCAGGAGGTACCAGAGGGGAGGCATAGTGGGAAATGCTGGAGCAGGAAGGCAATAGGGCTGTCTGTCCATTGGAATGGAGCCTTTCACTCTCCATGGTCTTTGCAGCAGTGAGGGGCACCACTTCAGGTGTCCCGTCTTTAGGGGAGACAGGAGGGAATGGGTGTCCCCCCCACCCCTCAGCTGATGGTCCTTGTGCAGCAGACTCCAACTTCTCCCAGCCAAGACAAACGTGAATGGCTCCCAAACCTCCTCCCACATCCCAGCAATGCTTCTGTCTCCTGCTACAGACCAGCTTTTTCCAGGGATTGCAGCAAATTCCCTCACCTCTGTCAGCATCTCAGTTCTTTGGGTAAGGGAATTGCTTCAGTGATCTGGAGCACAAGGGTGGGCATCTGGGTCTGGTGAGGGGACTGCAGGTGGCTGAGGAGGAAGGTGTCTCCATGCCCATCCTTCTGCACGAGGTCACTGTTCCTTTCCATGGTCCCAGCAACCACCTGGGAGGCTCCCAGCTCTGGCTCCCTTCTCCCAACCCCATGGGCTTGACAGCCCTGTGGAGGAGGGGGGTGGGCACTGGTGGGCACTGGTGGGCACTGGTGGGGACTGGTGGGCATTGGTGGGGACTGGTGGGCACTGGTGGGCTCTGGTGGGCACTGGTGGGGACTGGTGGGCACTGGTGGGTTTTCTGGGGATGAGCAGGGATGCTCAGGGGGGGTCCTGGAGCTCTGTGCTGGGTCAGGTGCTCCCCAGCCCCTGCCCTGGCTCTCTGCCTGCCGGCCCGGGACCTGTTCCAGAGGATAAAATACGGCCTCGGTGCTGCTAATTGGAGCTCTTTCCCTACACTTCCTCCTCTCCCTCCCGGCCTGGCTCCGCAGGGTCAATCAGCGATCCGCGTTAGGCAGGGTCTCTGTGGATTCCATCGGCTCCGGCAGCAGCGGGAGGAGGGGGCTGCATCCTCAGGGGAATCCTCCAGAGCCCCAGCGTGGCAGACAAATGCTTCAGGGTCTCCTCCATCCAAACCTTCTCCCACCACGTGGTTCTGCTGCCTTTCTTCATGCCCCTGGGGTCCCCCTGCACCTTCTCCATCTCCCCCCCTGGCTCAGCCCCTCTCTCCCCGTCCCCTCCCCTCGGGCTGGCCACCGGCAGACAGCCGCTATCGATTTTCCTGGGTCAGCAAAACCCAGCCGTGGGGGGAGCTGGGCAGTGGTGACACAGGGATGGCAGTGCTGGCACTCCAAGGGCCCTGAGGGAGTTGTAAGGAGAGCTGCCCCATCCCCAGGTCCTCACCAGCACTGCATTCTGTTTTCTGCGAGACACAGGTGGCTCTTCCCTCCCTGTGCCCCGGGCAGCCCTGGCTGATGGGATCCAGGGGTGGGGGATGCAGCTCCTGCATAGGCTTGCTCTGGAAGCTGGGGAGCAGGAAACCTTCAGCCTTGCTTTGAGCATGAAGAGTCCTTTCCTTCCCTCAAACTGATCCCAGTGGGTCAAGACGTGGTGTCTCCAAGGAGCCTGTGATTTTCTCAAGCCTTTTCCTATCTGAAATCCCACTGTCCCCCCAAATTGTCTGGGATACCAGCAGTGGGAGAGGAGCTACATCCAACATTGAGACTGGATCTTCGCCCTCTTTCCAGCCTCCTAGAATGATTCCTGGTGAAGATGCTTTGGATCGTGGTGTCTTGGGAAGAAGTGGCAGCTGGGGGGACACTGATGTCACCCCTCCATCTCTAACAGAGCCCTGATGCCTGCCTTGGAAGATGCTTTTCCTGGGAAGCATGAGCTGGATGTGTGAGACCCTGGAGCATGGGATGGCCATGGCTGGACTCTCCCCTCTCCTCCAGAGCCGGCTGGAGGCAACAGGGAATCCTCTGCCCCTCTGGAGAGAGGAGCAGATCCCCCCCTCTGCCCTGGCTGGAGACCCTCACTCTCCAAGGCAGTGGCAGCCCCTCAGGGAGCTCCTTCCATGCCTCAGGCATCTTCATGCAATGGGTGGGAATTCCTGGGGGATCTGGGGGCTTCCAGGCACCCAGGTGGAGGTGGGAGGTGTTGGGGAACAGAGAGGGATGAGGTGTCAGGGCGTCCTGGCCATGGGGCCGCGTCTCTGTGTCAGCAGGGGAAATGGTGAGCAGGGGACAGAAGGTCAGAAAAGTTTTTGCCTGGCCCAAAAGCCTGAGGCAGGAGGGTCTGAGATAACCACGGTTATTTAATTTATTTTTTCTAAATAAGAAAAAGGAAGGAAGTTAATAAATAATGTAAGGTGGAGAATGCATTAATGAAAGGGAGAGCGAGTCAGAGAGAGGGAGAGAGAGGAAGGGACAGGGCAGAGTGAGAGCTCAGGGAGTGGTGGGGAGATATTCCTGCCGGTATCGATTGGATATGATTACATTAGAGCTATCAAATATTCATACTACATTCCACAAGAGGTCATTGTGTGTGTTTTTCCAATTTAGCTCTGCCTTGGTGCAGGCAGCAGGCTCCGGGTGGGAAGAGGCTGCGAGCACGGCTCCAGCTCCCGGGCCTGGGGCTGCCACTCCCGTGGCCACAGGGATGTCACCCCCTGGAGGGACAGGGGCTGGGCTGGCTGCGGAGGGGCTGCTGAGCTGGCTGCTGGCCCTGAGGGTCCTTCACAGAGTCCCTGAGGACTGAGGATCGTGTGTGGATACAGAAACGGGGACAGGCGTGTCCCAGCTCTGGCACCTCGCTCCTCCTTGGCAGCCACTTCTGCTCCCTCCCAAGGCAGATCAGGGCCCGTGGTCACTGTTTACTGGCTGCTCCGTCTGTTCCTTCTTCTTAATGGAGCATTTTAGCTGGGATGTCGCTTTGCCAGCCAGGAAGGTCAGCCGAGGCCACGGAGCCAGGCGGGAGGTGGATGAGCTGTGTGTGGATGTGGGCAGGGATGTGTGGCAGGTCTCCCGCTGCGGTGCCCATCTGCCAGGGCACTCTGGCCCCTCTCTCCCTGCCTCCATCCACCCCTCCAGGCTGCCTGTGCCTCCAGGACCCTCCCCGAGGGGACAAGCACGAGGGACAAGGGCCCTCAGCATCAGTGCTCCCGAGTCACAGTTCAAGGACGCAACTCTGCGGTGTCTCGGGCGCCGACCTGGTCTGTCACCCTGAGGAGGCAGCTGGGGGCCTGCTGCCCCATTTTACCTGCACACAAGGCACTTCCCTTGCCCGTGCCTCAGTTTCCCTGTTTGCCCAGGTTCCCACAGCATCACCGGGGCACCGCTGCCGTCCCCGCAGCCCCCGGCCCCGCCGAGCCCGCCGCGGCCCCGGGCGCTGGGAGCCAGCGCTGCCTTCTCTCCTTACATTAATAAAAATTTTACAGCACGGTGGCAGGAAATGCATTTTCAGTTCATCTGCTGCAGCTATTAGATTACCAGGAAATGGCTGGCTGGCCGGCGGCCAGGGGTCCGGAGGGCCGCGGCGCAGGGGAAGGCGAGCGGAGCGCCGGGATGGGCCGATGGCAGCCGGCCCCATCCTCCTGGAGGTGCCCGTGCTGTGCCAGGCTGTGCCCACCCGCTCTGCCGGGCCCTGCATGCCAGGCTCCCTGGGCATTCTCTGAGCTGGCGGGCATGGATCTGCTCCCTGCTGCTCTGGGAAGTGGGATGAGCAGGGGAGGTGTGTCCTGATGAATCTGCTCCAGCCTGAGACCAGCAGAGCCCAACTGGCCACAGCCTTTGCTGAGGCTGTGCTGCGCTGGGTTGCGGGGAGAAGTGGAGGATTTGGGATTGGAACCAGGGAGAGGTGGGGGATTTGAGGCTGGGACCAAGGAGAGATGGGAGATTTGGGGCTTGGGCCAGGGAAAGGTGGGAGATTTGGGTCTGAAACCAGGGAGAGATGAGATATTTTGTTTGGACCTGAGAGGGGTGAAAGGTTTAGGATTGGGACCAGGGAGAGGTGGGACATTGGGGGCTGTGACAGGGAGGATGCATTCACTGAGCGCAGCAGGTCTCTGCAGAGGTTGGTTATTCCAAGCTGTGGGATTTTTAAATCACCAGGCTGGGCTGGTGTCAAGCAGAGCCTGGGAAAGACTTAAATGTGTGTTGTCTGTAACAGAGCCGGGAGTGGGGGGTAGGTGCTGGCTATAAATACCGGTACCTGCCCCAGAGGTGGCTGTGCTAATGAGGGGAGGGAATTGTGAGCAGCCCCTCAGGGAGGGGGCAGCAGCAGCAGCAGTGGCTGCAGTGGCTCTGTGGGCCCTGGGGAGGGAGGGAGGGACAGACAGGACAGGGTTTTAGGGACCTGGCTTTTAGGCTAGGCAGGGTTTTCAGGAGAGCCCTCTTAGAAGTGACTGTGACCAAGTGCTGGAGCTGCTCTCTACAGGTGGGACGATTTCATGCTGGGAGTCCCTGAGCCCAGACCAGTCATGAGCCCTGGGATCCTTTCCACGATTCTGAAATGATCCTGGGATCATCTCCACATGAGCATCAGGCACCAAATCAGGTGCTCCACATGAGCATCAAGCACCAAGCATCTTCCCTGGGGCAGCGGGTGGGCCCTCCCTGGAGCATCCTGGGCTCCAGAGGGGTGCTCCATGTTCCAGAGGCATGCTGGAGGCTCCAGAGGGATACTCGAGGCTCCACAGAGATGCTCCAGGCTCCAGAGGGATGCTCCTTGCCAGTGCCTGGCAGCATCTCGTGGGGCTCAATCCCTCTCTGCCTGCCTGGTGTCCCAGAGCTCCGAGCTGGCTGCAGGATGGGCTTTTGGGAAGGAGGTGACCCCAGCCCTCCCATGGTGACAGCTCCATCTCCACTCTGGTACCAGCAACTGGGCTGGAGGAAAGAGGACACCTGGTGAAAGAGCAGTGGAGGACAGGGAAGACAAGGAATGATGGAAAGGAATGGAGCAAGGAAGGGAGCAAAGTGTGGGGAGAAAGGAAGGTCTGAGCCTCACCAGGGTTTATTAAAGTTTGAAAGAACAGAAACCATGGTTTGCGTGGAGGGGACCGGCTATTTTTAGCCGTGGGTAGGATGTCAGCTCTGAAAATAGCCTGCTACCAGATCCTAATGAAATCCTCTCTTTGGCTCTCACACGGAGCGAATTTGGAGGGGGAGGATCGCTGTCACACCCGCAGCCGAGGAGCTCCTGACATTCACAATGACTCGCCTGGTTTTCTCTTATTTATTTATTTAATTTTTTTTCCTTCCCCCTCCGGTTTCTCCTATTCTTTGCCGGCTCTGCCTTACGCCGAGCAGAGGAGTCACCAGCCAAAAAAGTGACTGCGGGGGCGGTGCTGCTTAGCTACGGCCAAATCCCAGCAGCATGTGACCGGCTTGGCAATTTAATACGGAGCCCTGCTCCCGGCACACGCGCGCTCGAATTAAAGTGACATTGAAACGGGCACTCGAAGTGCTGAAGGCACAGAATTTGGGGGGAGCTGCCTCCCCCCAACCCCTTCCATCCATCCCTGGGGAGGGGGCTTTGCTCCATGGGATGTGGGAGCGGGCAGCGTGGTGTCCAGGTGAGGGAGGATGCTCGGGACAGGTGTGCAGGCTTCGGAGGGAGCAGGGATTGGGAGGCCTGCAGTGTGGATGGATCAGCTGGCTTAGGGAGGGCTGAGCAGCCTGGAGCACCAGCAGGAGGGATCCTGGGGTATGTGGGATCCTTGGTGTACTTGGGATGGCCTGGTAGACATGGGATACCTGGTACACATGGAATACCTGGAGTACAGGGGATACCTGGCACTTGTGGGATACCTGGTACACATGGTATACATGGCATACCTGGGACATTTGGGACATGTAGGGTACCTAGTACATGTAGGATCCCTGGTGTATGTGGGATACCTGGTACATTCGGAGTATTTGGGACGTGTGGGATACCTGGTGCCCGTGGTAGCTGTAGTGGAGTTCAGTCTGGAGAGCCTGAAGAAGACTTGGAACATTGGGTGGTGACTGCTCCCAGCAATGATCTGGGACCTCCTGAGGAGCATCATGGGGAGCACAGGGCAGAGAATCCAGGGAGAGAGAGGGCCCTGAGGGCTTGGGACAGAAAGGACACTATGGGAGCATCATGTCTCCATCAGGGCAGGGGGGAAGGTGCCACAAAGGCACAGGTTGGGTGAGAAACGTGTCTTGCAAAGGCAGGGTGTGACTTGGCAAAGGAACCAGTGCTCCAGGGGCTTTCTGGGGACATTCACGGTCTGGAGGGTGCAAGTCCTTTGTCACTTGATTCCCCCCAACAGGGATGTAGCAGTGGGGTTCGGGCAGGATCCAGCTCCACAGCTGTACCACAGGCAAAACAGTGTCTGGACACTTCCCAGCGAGCTAGAAGATGGAGTTAACAATTTCCCAGCAAGGAAATGCCTCTATTGCACATCCCTTTGTAACCCAGTGCCTCCTCACCCACCCCGCTCACGTTTCCCAGGAGCTCAGGTTGGGACCTCACCTTTGGAACCAGACCTGCTGGAGTCACGTCTGTGTTCTCTGTTGGGAGGGGAATGTGGTTTCGGGCAGGGACCTCATCAGGACAAATGTGTCCTGTAGAAGAAGAGCTGCTGTGGAAGTGTGGGGAGCCCACAGATCATGGAACCATGGAATGATTTGGGTTGGCAGGCACATTAAAGATTTGGTTTCCATCCTCTTCAGGGACACCTTCCACTATCCCAGGTTACTCCAAGCCCTGTCCAAGGTGGCCTTGGACACTTCCAGGGATCCAGGGGCAGCCACAGCTGCTCTGGGCACCTGTGCCAGGGCCTGCCCACCCTCATGCTGGCAATGCACAGGGACAGCCTGTGCACAGTGGGACCTGGGGAGCCATGCCATGGCAATCACTGCCCTGTCCTACTGTCCCCTCCAGCTGGGGGAGGTGCCAGATCCCTGCTCATTCCGGGCGCTGGAGAGCCCCTGGAGACGCTGCTCCTGCCGGAACCATCTGCATCAATGAGTCAGCAGGACCCACTTAACACTTCCCCAGCAGAATCTGCTCCTCTCTCCCGACAGAATGGGCAGCTCTGGCAGGCTCTGGCAGCGTGTTACAATCTCAGCTCATTAAGGGACGCATCCTGAGCGCTTTATTGATGTTTTATGCTGCCTGGCTCCATCTTCAGAGGGAAACTCTCATTGCAGTCAATGACTACACCTCCGGCTGCTGCAGGCTGAGCTCGGAGCTCCGGATCTGGCTCCCAGAGAGGCAGGCTCAGCTCCCATGGCCACACTGCAAACCGTGGGGTTTGACCCCAAAGGGGGCAAGAAACATCTCAGGGCCAGCATCCCTCTTTTCTTTCCAGGGACTAGGGAACACTCAAAAGAAGAACACAAGGAAGGGGTTGTTTTTTTAACTTGCTTATCCCTCTTTCTGCTAGAAGGAGCTGCATGACAGGGAAGGGAAATGATGTTTCCTCTCCCCCAGCACTGCCATCTGTTCAGCTGAAGCCCAGCCGGGTGGGTGTACCTGGCCTCCTCCTCTCCCAGCGTGCTGGGAGCCACATGTCCCCACCTCGGGAGAGTCACAGTCCTTTAATAAGTTCCCCAGTGCTGGCTGTTGCTTCTGAAAAGCTCGTGGCACTGTCTGGCTTCAAGTGGCTTTTACATAATACAGACTGTCAGGCTAGATGAGCATCACGGTCCCTTCTGGCCCTAAAATCTGTGAATCTCCAAATTAGAGGGCACCAGCACCTCCTTGTTTCTGGCTGATTGAATCAGGGGAATCGCGTGTTCTCTTTCTCCTCTCTTTTTTTTTTTCCTCCCTCCCCTGCATCATTCCTAACTGGAGGTGAATTACCCTCCCCCTGAGCCCGAGCCTGGCAAGCAGCAGCAGGAGAGGCCAGGCAGCTTCAGCCTTGTTCTGGGATATCCTGCTCTCCTGCCCACTCCAGGGCTGATTCCTGGGGGTGAATTGTCTGACCGTGGGCGCAGCCAGGCCTGGAGCTGGACAATCTGTGTGGAAATTGTGCTGAGCTCTCTTGATTGTTTTAAAATCCCAGCTAAGCTCTCCAAGCTTCAGACTGAGCTCCTTGGGATTTGTGACCAAGGTGTGGATGTAGAGAAACACTTTTTGGAAAGGGGAATGAAAGTGAGTGACTCCCCATGGTTTTGGGGGTGTTTGGGATGTGTAGGGGGAATGGGAATAGCAAAGCAGTGGGAAATTGCTTATGAGCTGTGAGGATTGGTGGGATGGGGGTTCTCTAAATGCAGGGGTCTGCAACAGGAGCTGGGGCCCTGTTGTTCCCAGCAGGCTCAGCTGGAGCTGGGAACCCAGGGATGTCCACCTGGATCATCTTGGTGCTCTCAGCTGCACTCAGGAGATGCACTGAGAGCCTCAAACAGAAATGGGACACCCAGGAGCTGCTTCTCCCCATCCTTTTGGGCAGGACCCCAGTGCTGTTCAAGGTGGTGGATTTCCACTGGGATGAGGAGTGGGACCAATCCCAGAGGTGAGCTGAGGAGCTGGGGTGGGGGCTGTGGGAAGGGGGCTCAGTCCCTACTCCACACCCCCCACACGGGGAGAGGTGGCCAGAAACCTGCAGAAGTCTCACACCTTCCTCTGCCATGGCTCATCAGGAAGAGCCACATCTCTCTCCCAACAGCCAAAACCCCTCCTAAGGAGGGGGGGCTCCATCCCAGATCCTTCCTTTGGGGGAGGCTCTAAACTTTCCTGCTTTGCAAGAGCACTCGGATTCCCAGCCCTCCTCTCCAGCGGTGCTGTGGTCAATAACTCACCGGGAGGCTGCTATTCTCCCTGTGCTTCCCACCCTCCCACTCCTCCCGGGAGCTCTGCATTCATGCCTGTTCGGCCCTCCCTCGGCAGCGAGCGAGGAATAAAGCGGCGCCGGCTGAGCACGACGCAGGCTGCGCTGGGATGCTGTGAGCCAGCGAGGGAAGCCTGAATCACCGGCACCTCAAGGTGGGAGTGAGAGATTCGGGCTGGGAGAAAGGGAGGACATCACACGTGCTCCCGGGAGTCAGGTGCTCTCAGCCAGTTGGCTGGGAATTGGGCAACTCGGATCCTTTCTGTGCCTTTAAAGACGGAGCTGAGAGCCATGGGGAGAAGAGGAGGGGCCGGTGGGAGCAGAGGGATTCAGCCTGAAGCTCTGAGCTGGAGCTGAGGGATGCTGTCAGGAACTCGTTCTTCTTGGAGAAACTCCCGGAGGAGTGTCCCTGGTGGGATCCCACGGAGATGGAGAAACCCTCAGCCTAGAAACACCTAAAACTGAGATTGCAAAGGCTCAGCTGGGCACCGTGTGGGAGAATGGAGTCACTGGCCCCAGCTGGGGGGATTCCAGTGTTTCTGCTGGCATCAACTGGGAGGGAGCCCCTGAGGTCTGTGGGATCATCCCAGTTTGTCCTCATCTGTTACTGCCACAAGCAGCAGAGCTGGATTTATCACTCTTATTCCAGGTGCTTCTCTTCCCCTCTGTCCCCATCCTGCTCTCACACACTCAGACCCTGTGTTTGCCATCCAGCCTGAGGACCTGCCCACCCTGAGGGGTCCCGTGCTGCTGGGCTTGTCTGGGGGGGCTGAGGGCTTAGTGGTTTCATCTTCACATGTCTGAGACAGATTCTGAGCCCTCCCCGAGCTGGGGCTGTCGCTTTGCTCATCTGGTGAGCACTCCCAGGAAGAATTGGTGACCACCCTGGAAGTGTCGAGGGGAATGGAGGGAGGGTGAGGGTTCTGCCGGGGTCCACAGGTGATGCCCAGTGTCATCAGGGTGGCCTTGTGTCTTTGGGACTGTCAAGCCAGGTCTGCTTTACTGTAAACGGGGGTGAGGGGTGTCACAAGGACCCCTGGTGCTCCCGAGCCACAGGCACAAAAGCAGGAAAGCAAGGGACTTGGGAAAAGTGTGCAGCACTTGGGAAAACCTCTGGAATGGAAGGTCCAGGTCCTGCTTGGACCTTGAGCCCAAGCTTTTTGTTTCTGGGAGAGTGGGATGTGTGTGGGCTGGTTCTGTGGGTCTCAGAATGGAAAAGCTGCTCCCAGCCTCTCTGCCGAGTGTGTCTCTGCAGGGCTCATTCAGGTGTGGCTTGGGACTTGCAGGAAGTGTTGGAGCTGGACGGCACCTGGGCTGTCCCGGGGGCCTCCTGGGAAGAGGTGAGCCGGGAGAAGGTTGGACTCGATGACCTTAGACGTCTTTTCCCACCTTTTCCATGGTTCTGTGAGGTGACTGAGCCCATTTCACGGCGATTTATGGATCAAACCCAAGGCGATGGATCCTGAGTCGCTGCCGGCCCCTTTGCGGCCCAGCCCGACAGGACCTGCCCACGGTGTCACACCGATCCCGACCCATCCCGCGACGCTGCCTGTCCCCAGGGGGGCTGTCCCGGTGGGCGCAGGGGGAGCACCGGCCCGGGGTGCAGCAGGGCCATCCCGGGGGGCGCAGGGAGAGACGCGGAGCCCGGGGCAGACGGAAACGTTTAAATAGCGGCTGAGCATCCCGCGGCGGGGCTGGGCGGCAGCGGCGCCTGGGGAGCGCTGCGGGGCTCTGCGGAGCCGCTAATGGGCCGAGTCCATTTCAGAGGGATGACGCCACTTGGGTAAAGCGTTAAGAGCTCCGGGAAGGCAGCGCAGAGCGAGGGGGAGCGCGATGCTCCCGGGCAGCGCCAGGTCCCTCCCTCCATCCCTCCTCCTCCTCCTCCCTCCGCCCAGCCTCCCGTTCCCACCGAGCGCGGGGCCCCCCCGCCGCTCCCGCTGCCCGCGGCGCGGGGCTCGGCTGCGGGGCCGGGGCTGCCCCGCTCCCGGCCCGGGGCTGCCCCCGGCGCGCTCGGGCTCCGCGGGCCGATGGACCGGCGGCGGCTGCGGGGTGAGTCCGCCCGGCGCGGACAGGCGTGGGCTGCGGGGCGGCGGCGGGGGGACACGCGTGGGCCGAGCGGGAGGGCTCCTGGGCACTCGTGAGCCGCTCCTGAAGGGACGCGAGTCCCTGGATGCGCGCGGGCTGTGCGAGGAAGCCGCGGTTCCGTGCGGGGGGCTGGGGTCCTGCACACGCGTGGGGTGCGCGCGGTGGGGCTGGGGCCGCCTGTGGGTCGAGTCACGGGTGGGCTGACCTGAGAGTTGTCCCGCACACGAGCGGGCTGCGGGCGCGGCGGTGCCCGGGAGTCCCGGGACGCGGGGGCTGCGGGTGCGTGGAGGGGCTGCGGGACGGCGCCGGGTGCGCGTCCCGCGTGGGCTGCGCGCTGAGCGGGACCGGGGCTCAGCCTCCCCCCAGCACCCCGCTCCAGCCCGCAGAACACGGACAGGGCGATGGGGTCCCTTTTCTCCCACCTGGCGCCCTGAGCCGCTTGCCCCCGGCTCGCAGCCACCTCCAGCCTGTAAATCATTTGCTTTTACGATCCTTCCTCTGGCCCATTATCACACGAACTTTATATGTTTGAGGCTGGTGGTAGCCATAAAGCTGGCCCTGTTTCCGGGGCTGGCATGCCCGCCTGGCAGGCAGGGTGTGAGGAGGAGGAGGAGGCTGGGGGGACGCTGCCCCAGGTCCCCCAGGCAGGCAGGTAGGCGGGGAGGGGTGCAGCAGAGCTCCGGGATTGCTCGGCTCAGTGTTGCTGGGATATGGACTGATTGCAGCCCTGGAATCAGGCTGGAGCAGGGAGGGCTGCGAGGGAGTGGGGGGCACTGGGCTATTCTGGGGTGGGGGAGAAGGAAGAAGCGGGGTCCCAGCTCCTGTCATTCAGTCCCTCTGCAGGACCCACAGATGTTCTCTTCAGCTCCCCTTCATGCCCCCAGTCAGTGAGCCTAGGTCCTTGTCTGATCCCTGCACCTTGGAATCACAGTTCTGGGGGCATTTGGGCCCTGGTCCAGTGTTGGGGGGGCTCCCAAGATCTGTCTTTTTCAAGATGCTGTGTCTGAGCCCTGCCCCAGATCTGGAGTGTCCGGCACAGCCGATGGTCAGCTCCTCTCTGGCTGTGTCCCCCGCGCTCGGTTCCTCCTCACGTTGTCCCTCCCGCCCCAGCCTGGCTCAGGGCTCTCCTCAAGCCTCTTGAGCTCCAGATGTTCAGAGGATTTGGGCTGCCTGTGTTGGGCCAGCAGCCTCGTTGGCTCTGTGGCTGCAGGACCCTCTGTGGGGTCTCTCCCTTTGGTGCTCCCCGTGGTTGGAGGCCCCCAGGACCCTCACAGGGGTCATCTCACTGGCCAAGCCTGAATGACCAAGTGCTGAGCCCAGGTGAGTGGGGATGGACACCTGGTGTGAGCAGCTGCTCCCAGGTGGAGTCAGCATCGTTCTCTGAATGATCCCATCCCAACAGGATCTGGGTCATGAGGGGTGTGGGAATACTCTGAGGCTGCTCCCTGCTCCCCTCTGCACTGTCCCAGCTGCAGGCTGAGATGGGCCCTCCCTCTTCAGGGACCTGCTGGGGCTTCACGTCCCCAGCCTGTGCTTTAGTGAGACCCTCCCAGGTGAGGAGCTCGGGGACAGCAGGTGAGCTTTGCCTCTGGCCTCTTCCCATCTCACAAACCTTCCCCGAGTCAGCCATGCCCTCCTAATTCCCCTTGGTACTGCTGTGAAAGAAAAGGGTACCCAAATCACCTGTGGGTGTCCCGGGTGAGCGACTCCTCACTGTCTGCATTTTCCCACACGGGGAATTGCATGGAGGAGGGAAAACCCCAAATCTGAGCAGATCAGTTTCCTTTTCTTTCCAGAGAGGGGGATGGGAGAGACGAGATCTTACTTGAACAGTCAAAGTGAGTTGCCTTTGCTTTTCCCTGCTCCTCAAGGTCAGCCTAGCTAATGAAAATCAATCTTCCCTCTGCCTCTCTCTGCTGCATGAGCAGATTCTACCTGTGGCCCCTTCACCTACTTGAAAGCGGCGGCCGCCCCGTTCTGCCGAGCGTGGGCAGCGCCGGCGGGAGCTCCCTCCGGAGCGGCGGCTTCTGCGGGCCCGGCAGTGTCCGCGGCCCGGAGCGATCGCTCTGTGAGCTGTCCCCTCTGTGCCGGGGAAGCTGGCTGTGCACGGGGAGCGCGGATCCCACGGGGAGATCTGGGCTGGACGTGCTGGGCTCTGGCATGCAGTGGGTGATGTCCGTCTGTCCCCTGGGCGCTCCTGGCAGCTCCGTGTGCGGGTGGCCAGAGCGGGAGCTTTGCGTCTCCCTCCCTCCCTCCCGGGGCTGGGAGCTGTCCCGTGGCTCCCGTGCCCGCCGCTCCCTCCTCTCTCCTCTCCCAGCCCCACCGAGGCGTTTCCCTGGCGGGGTCTGGCAGATGAAGGTTTGGAGATGGAGCTGCTGCCGTGGGGTCAAGCTTGCCAGGAAGGGGAGTGGTGGCACAAGGAGTCCTCCCTGCCCCGTGCCACGGCCCTCAGCAGCGCTGCTGTTCCTGGGCACGGCAGGTTCTGCTGCCAGCGCTGCCACCCGGGAAGGGCCACAAAAACAACGGCAAAGGGCACAGCAGGGTGGTGTGAGGGGCACCACAGGGCTTGCCTGTGCCAAGGCTGCCTTCCCTGGTGTCTGTGTCAGGTTTGAAGGGAAACCTGCCCTTCCCCATGCTCTTGATGGGGGCAAATTAGCTCCTGGGCTGGGGATGGGGTAGTGGGGTGCTGCAGTCCACCAGGACTTGGAGTTCTGTGGGATAGTCCTGTCCTTGGCCAAAAATAGGACTCAATTTCATCCCTGGAAGTGTTAAAAAAAGAGTGTGGATGCGGGTCTTGAGGACATGGTTCAGTGGTGAGCATGGTGGTGGTGGTGGTGCTGAGTTGATGGTTGGAGTTGCTGATCTTAGAGGGCTTTTCCAACTTCACCGATTCAGTGGTTCCAATTTGTCACTGCTGCTGCCTAGAGTTAGAGAACCTGTGTTCAGATTCCCCATCCCGGTGCCCCCAGTGTGTGCAGGGAATGGGAGCAGGAGGCTGCTCAGGGTGTGCTGGGAACCTCCAAAGCAGAGAGAGCCCCTGCTCTGAGGGAGATGCCGTTCCCAGCTCTGTCATGCCTCTGGATCAGTCGCTGCTTCCCATTTCCCCTCCTCCAGAGAGGGCCAGCACATGTCCCTGGGGAAGGAGAAGGAGGTGCTGGTGAGGGGTGGGAAATCCTCTGGAAGGACACAAGAGGCTCAAAAGCATGGAGAGAGGCTGTGCCCGCCAGGGTCGAGGGGCAGATCCGACAGCCCTTCCTTTGGGATGTGTCCAGCTTAAGTGTTCCCAGGCACAAAACTACTCCGGGTCTGATTGCTGGAAATCCTTTCATTTGGAGTTCTCCAGCCAGCCTTTGTGTCCTGCTTTGCTCTAGTGGAAGGTGTCCCTGCCCATGGCGGGGGGCTGGAACGAGACAAGCTTTGAGGTCCCTTCCGTCCCAAAGCAGTCTGTGATTCAATGATTTGGATGGACGTAACAGGGATATTTTCTCTCTTCCTGCCCCATCCTTTAGGATCTTTAGATGTGCCCTGATGCCGCAGGGTCTCCTGGCTCCTGGAAATGCAGCTCTCTTCCAGCGTGGCTGAACTCAGCTGTGACGAGACCATGGACCCACCCGCCGAGGACTTCCAGCAGGTCCTGTCCATCGACCAAATCCGCTCCATCCGTGCCAGCAACAACTACGTGGAGAGACCGGCGGCGGGCTTCCAGCAAGCCCGCTCCAACCCCTCGCTGTCGCAGCCCCCGCACAAGCAGGAGTGGTCCCAGGACCGCCTGGCGTCTTCCACCTTCCAGGACCTGCACCGCAGCCACAGCCAGCAGCACCAGATGCCGCCCCTGCAGCCGCACCTGAGCCACTCGAGCACGGCCAGCTCGGTGTCGCAGAGCACCACGGCCTCCGAGCAGCGCCTGCTGAGCAGCCTGACGCCGTCGCACTCCGGGCACTCGCTGGTGCGGACGCAGCCCCGCGGGGCTGAGCTGAAGGCGGAGGAGTCCCCGCGGAAGGGCGCGGAGCCGCCGGCGGCGCACGGGCACCTGGTGCTGTGCGAGGCGTGCGGGCGCTGCCGCTGCCCGCGCTGCACGGCCGCCCGCAGCCTGCCCTCCTGCTGGCTCTGCAACCAGCGCTGCCTCTGCTCCGCCGAGAGCCTCCTCGACTACGGGACCTGCCTCTGCTGCGTCAAGGGGCTCTTCTACCACTGCTCCACCGACGACGAGGACACCTGCGCCGACGACCCCTGCTCCTGCGGGCCCGGCTCCTGCTGCGCCCGCTGGGCTGCCATGAGCGTCCTGTCCCTCCTCTTGCCCTGCCTCTGCTGCTACTTTCCCACCCTGGGGTGCCTCAAACTTTGCCAGCGGGGTTATGACGGCCTGAAACGCCCCGGCTGCCGCTGCCAGAGCCACACCAACACGGTCTGCAGAAAGATCTCCTCGGCCAGCGGCACGCCCTTCCCCAAAACGCTGGACAAGCCGGTATGACCCTCCCGAGGAGGAGAAGCGGGCTTTGCTCCTCTTCCTCCCCCTCCTCCTCTTCTCTCCTCCATCCCCCTCCTCCCTCGGCTCCCTCTGCTCTGCGGTGCCCCCCCCTCCCCAGCATCACCTTCCAGGATTGAGACGGGTGACCTGGGGGATCCCCCAGGCTTTGGGACGCCTTGGCTGGGTGGCCGGGGGAGCTGCCACTGAGCCGGGGGGTGCCGGTGGTTTTGCACATACAGGAGAGGGACAGGGGAGGCAGAGCAAGCTGAGGGTGCCCTCCCTGGCTGTGTCCCACAGGGAAAGGTGACCCAGAGGGTCCTTGGGCTCTGTCCCCATGGCAAGGGTACCTGAGGCCCCTCAGGGCTCTGCTCTCCATAGTTCTAGGGGCTGCCCCGCAGTGTGGTCCTTATCTGTGGGGGAGGAGACAGGTCAGTGCGTCCCTGTGCCAGAGTCCCTCGGGAGCCAGACCCCTCTGCCACTCTTTCTCCCTCTCCTGCACTTTCTGTGGGGGGCCTTTCGCCCCTCAGGTGGCCACAGGTCCCTTTCCCCGAGGGGCTGGGGTGCCAGGGGGTCTCACCAGTGGCAGTGGCTTCCCTCCAGGCTTGGAAGCCGCTGGGAGAAGCGAGCTCACTCCAAAATGAGGTGGCACCGTGTTTTTCTATCTCAAAGAGGAAGAGAAGGTGTGGGAAGCTTTAGAAACCTTCTGGCAAGGGAAGGAGCTATCGGAGGCAGCCCAGCCCACTCTCTCCTGCCCGACTGCAGCAAGGGAAAGGTCCCCTCTGGGATTTGGCTGAGAACAAGGAGCTGCTTGGAAATTGCCATTCATTTCTCCAGGCCTTGGAGGGCTGCCTGAGGTGGGAGCTGCCGCCTGGCTCCATCCCACCACCCAGCAGATGCCACGGGCACCAGCTCCACGCTCGAACCCCGATCTGGTACCTTCCACCAGCACTGAATTCACTTTTAAAAAATACAGCAAAGCCAACTGTGAGCAGCCACCACTCCAGGGACTCCCCAGCAGGGCTTCTGTCACCTTGCCTTGGGCTGGAGGACACGGAGAGCAGGAGGGGGTGTCAAAGCTGGGGACCCCGACCTTCCCTCCCTGCCAAGTTTCCTTTGAGTCCTCACCTCACTGAGGGGGTTCTGCCACTGGCTGACAGCTGGGAACGGGGCTGGAGCCAGCCCTGGAGCCAGCCCTGGAGCCAGCCCTGGGGCCATCTGCAGAGCAGAGGACGCTGCAGTCCAGGTCAGGGCTCCGTGTTTACTGCTGGGATGATGATAACCCCAAGTGGTTGCTGTGGCTGGGGGACTCCAGGTGCTCCTGGGCCAGCCCCATGTCTGTGCAGTGCCAGCTCCTGGTTGTGACCCCGCTGGCATCACTCGGGGGAGTTTGGAGCCGGGATGGTGTCCTGGAGCTCAGCTCAGCCTGCCTGTCCCCCTTCCCAGGTGTGTGAGCACGAGAGGAGGGAATGGTGCTCCTGGAGGAATATATGCAACACATCCCTTGGCTTCTCCAAGACCCAGCTCCCAGGGCCCGTCCGCCGCCTCCTCCCAGCCGCCTCTTTCCGTAGAGTTCTGTGGATCTATTTTTGTAGATATAAATATAACGTTAGGATGGGTAGGTCTATTACTAATAATATTCATGATACTGCTGTGAATGGTGCCAGGTACAAGGTTTGGCTTCCTGGTGCACTTGCACAGGCTGGAAAAGATGATTTCCCAGTCAGTTTATTGCTAATCCCAGACCCTTTGTTCCCAGGTTGTTGGGAGTGGGGGGAACGGAGGTGTACAGATTGTCTGGGGGTCTGCTCTGCAGGGAGGGTGGGATTCAGTGCTGGCTGAGAGGGGAGGCAGAAGTGAAATCTCATTGTGGGACTCCTCTTTCCAACCATTCACTTTCTAAAAATCACCATGGATCCAAGCTCCCTCTGTTGCGGGGAAAAGTGGTTCCAGGGAGTGATTCATCCCGCTTGGAAGCATTATTCATCAAATCCTGTGCTGGCTCTGCCTGGCTCCCCTGACTCAAATGGCACCCAAACATTGAACTCCAGGCTCCTTGGGGAAGGGGGGATGAATCCCATGCCTGGTGGGAGGTTTGTGCTGGAGAATGTTATGGATGTGAGTGAAATCCTCTTCCTGATTTCACCCAGAGCCCGAGGGGGGATGTGGAAGGATCTGTGGGTGTCTCTGGATGATGCTCTGGCATGCAGAGGGATCTCCTGGCAATAGGAAAGGACAGAGCCCCATCTGGGCAAGGTCCATCCCTGAGGCCAGCCTGGACTCTGGAATCCTTTGGATTTTAAGGCCATGACCTTCTCAGAGGATGCCCTGTAGGTGTGTGAACCCCTCTACAATCATTCCTGTGGCAGCAAATATAAAATGCATTGCTAATACATTTATCCTTATGCCAATAATTGCTCGGCTCCCTACTTCTAAGTGATGTGGGGAGACACTTCCTCCCAGAGTCTCCTTCCTTTGGAAGGCTCAGTTCACTCTTCTATTGGTGCTGATTAAACTCCTGCTTCATAAAAACCAGAGAGCATTTTTAGGGAGAAAAGGTCCCTTTTTCCCTGTGGGTTGGAGGAAATGTCTCCCTTGAATGAGAATGAGAAACAGTTCATTGAAACTTTTTAAAGAAAACTAATGAACAGAATTTTCCAACTTGCTCTACTTTGATTTTTTTTCCTCCTCCTTTTTAAACGGATCCCACTTGTAAATTTAGTTACCACCTCTGTATCTTTGCAATTCATTGCTTCCTCTCCTGATGGTGGAATGACTCAACATGTGAAGCTTCATCATTTTCACGGCCTCCCAAGTCATGCGAGCGCGGGGTGACCTCCCCCAGGTGCTGGAGCTGGGGGATGAGGAGAGGCTGCCCATGGATCAGCTCCCCAGAGCTCTGCTTGGCACCGAGCAGCAGCACAGTTACCTTCAGGAGCTGGGGGGAGGCCAGGACTGCCAGGAGCCTCCACCTAATGGGCTTTTTCTGGGTCAGTGCAGAGGCTCCCTTCCTACCAGGGAATGGTGCCACAGCCTGGAGAGGGCTGAGGAGCACGGCCAGGGCTCCTCTCCATGAAATGACAAATCTGGGGGGGACATTTAATGAAATACTGGACATGTAGAAGGGGAGGGATTTAAAAGCTGTGGACATGGTTTAGTGATGGTTCACAGTGCTGGGTTAATGTTTGGACTCAGTGGTCTTAGAGGGCTTTTCCAGCAGGAATGATTCCATGGTTCTAGGAGATGGAGAGGACGAGAGCCCCAGCTGGCACCGAGGGCTGTGGGACCAGAGCAGGGCTTTGTTTTCACCAAGGGCAGACAGGAAAGCCACATCCAGGACCTGCAGGGGCTGGAGGAGTTCAGCTTGCTGGTCTCTGCCCTGCTCATGGGGGCAGATGGCTTTGCTGGAATTCCTGCTGCGCACTCCAGCTGGGGGCCCTCAGCACATTTCCCCTCCTTGCTCTCAGCAGGGAGGCGAGGGTGGGAAGCACCAAAAGCTGTCCAAGGAGAAGCACCCAAAGCTCCTGTTCACCGAGCTCATCCATGGTGGGAAAGGCTGTGGGCAGCCTCAGATTCTTTCCCTGAGCTTTTCCCAACCTCCTCTGACCAGATCCATCCTGCTCCATCCCCAGCTCGGCTGCCAGGCTGTTTGGTTTGCCCACGGAGAGGGGCCCGGTTCTGGTTGGGGTTGGGAGCCCCTTTCCTGCCCCACCCTCCATGAGTCAGATCCCATCTGCTCGGGGTGTTTGTCTGCAGCTGCCTGTCCCAGCAGTTGGGCTTTCTCTCTGTCCTGACGTGTCTTTTTTGGTTTTCTTTTGGGAGCGTCACATGGGGAGCCCTCTGCTCTCCCGCAGGGATGGATCCGCATTGCGAGGGAGCATTCCTGGGCTGTTCTCTTCCTTTTGCCCGGGAACATTTGCCCCCTTTGCAGGACTGGGGGCAGATTGGAGCAGGGAAAGAGATTCAGGTGCCAAAGGAGCAGGAAGCAGGAGCTGCTGAGCAGGATCTGAGCTCCCCCTGCTCTGCTCCCTGTCCAGAGCCTCCTTTTCCCACCCAGGAGTCCAAAGCTCCATCCATGCAAGAACCTCTGATGCTTTTTGCTTCCTCCAAGTCTTCCCTTGGTCCCACTCCCCTTTTTCCCCACTGTAAAATCAGTCTCAGCAAAGGTGGGGAGGGGTTTTGAGGACCAGGCTGGAGTGTCCCTCCTATCCCACCCCCACCACTCCTGGTGGAAGGGCCAAAGAGGTCCTTGGGATGCTGTCCACTCATCCTTGAGAAATATCAGTGCCTCAAAGAGCAGGGAGAAACTCTTTGTGACTCACAGATTCCCATAAAATCCCACTGAGTTCATTCCTGCCCATCCCCAGGAGTGAACCCTGATGGAGGGAGGACAAATGCCATTGACCAAAAGATGCCAAAGCCTGGAATCAGAGATTAGGAACGGCTCTGAAGCGTGGTAGAGAGGGATGAGCCGGGCTTGAGGGGAGCTGCTGCGGGATTGGCACAGGAAAGGAGCCCACTGTGCCCTAAACTCTTGCTCCCAGCACCGCTGCTGTCACTTTTTCCTGGGCTGTTCCGAGGCTGGAGAAAGCTGGGAGTGCTCAGACACTGGGAGGTCAAATGTTTGTGACAGGGATGTGATAAGCCCCACCCTGAAACTCGGTCTTTAACAGGATCCCATTCAGGCTTGGCTCCTCTGAGGAACCCATGGAGCCCATGGGATGCTCACTGATCCAGTTGGCTCAAACCACCCTGAGCTGGGACCTCCTGGGTTCAGCTGGCTTTGGGTATTTCCCCATGAACACCAGAATCTCTTGCCAGCCCTCCTGGAGTCACACTGGGAGTGGAGCTGGGATCTGCTCTCCTGCTTGGGGTGGCGTTGCAGAAATATCTCCCGAGGACACAGTCCCGGGGTTCCTCAGAGGGGCACTGCAGGCAGGAAGGGTTTTGGGAGGAGGGGAAGGGCTCACAGCCCTCCAGGGCAGCGGGAATGTGCAAGGGAGGCTCTGGGTCCCTCTCCCTCTGTGCACAAATGGCTTCGTCAGGAGCAGGACCAATCCCACCCCAGAGCTGGGCGTGGGACAGGAGGGAGGCCCCACCTCTGTGCCAAGGTCACCCCGAGCCCCAAGCCTGGCCTGTCCCCACCTTGCCCCGTCCCCCTTTCCACTGGGATTCTCTCCTGGCAGCAGCTCCTCATCCTCCCCCCACCCTGGTGTCCTCAGCACAAAGCTCTCCTTGGAAGATCCCCCTGGGCTCCCCAGGACAGGCCCAGGATCCCAAGGCTCCCCTCCCGAGTTTCTGGGTACAAAGCCCTTCTGTACAGCCTGTAAAGATCCCTCCCCGGCTCTCTCCATTCCAGTTCCTTTCTTTAAGGTATAATATATGTTTATAACCTGATGGTTGGTTTTTTTGACAGTACTCTTGTACCTTTTAAGGGGAAAAATTTAAAAAACCAAAGTATTTATTTGAAAAGTTTATTTTAAAGATAAGAAAAAAAAAACCTATTTATTTTACTGCACCCTCTTCTGTTTGGTTTTCTTCTCTTGCAAAGCTGATAACTGTTACAGAACCACTGCTGAGGTGAAAGAAGTGATTCTATGGGTGGCTTCACAAGCCCACTTAGAGCAACTATTCAATAAAAATATATATTAATTTTGAACGTGGTCTTGTTCTTGTCTCCGTGGTGGCCGGGGCATGGCTCAGGCTTTGCCTGGGGTGCCGGATGGCTGGGCAGGGACTGAGAACTGGGGGGATCATCCTAGCCTCCGTGAGGTCTCCCCTGGGAGTCTTCTGAGGCTCAGACCTCCAAAATACAGTGTGGGCTTCCCTGCTGCAGCTGCCCCAGATCCCTGAGGAAGAGCTGGCTCAGGCAGGAAAGGGCAGGAGCAAAGAAGGGGAGACTTAGGTAAGGAGTTCCTGGGTGCTTGGGGTCACTGCACAGAGATCCCAAGGTGCTCCCAAAGCCTCTCCCAGTGCCAGAGGAGAGGGGGTGATGCCACAGGGCCATGGCTGTGCTCTGCAGGAGGAGCTGCAGCTGCTGAAGGCACCTTGGAGGTGGGTTTAGCTCAAAGCAGGAGGAATCTGAGCCACAGCCCAGCAGCTCCTGGGCCAGGCTGGCACCTCTGCTCCCTGTGCACATCCCAGGGCTGTGGGTCCCAAGGCCCTGCCCATCCAGAATGCAGACATCCTCATCCTGAGGGCATGCTGCTCACCAAGAGCTCTTCTCTCACAGCGCTGGTGGATCTTTCTCCCAGCACCTCCAGAGCCCGAGGTCCTTGCACACAGATTTGGTGGCTGATCAATCCCATAGATGGTGGCACCCCCCTTATTCCCCTTTCATTTGCTGGCTTCAGTGCCTACCCCTTGGCTCAGGCTGAACCTTTTTCCTCTCTCTCCCTTTCCTAGGAGGGTGTCCCTAGGCCAGACTTGTGCTGAAGAGCCTTCCTGACCCCAGTGCTGAATTAAACCCAGGCACTCTGCACATCTCTCACCACAAACCCTTTCCCCAGGCTGGTTCCCTGTTTCTCCCTGGCTGTGGTGTTGCTGGTATCGGAGCCTGCTTTCCAAAATCGGTTCCAATGCCTCATCCCCAGCATCCAGGATCTGCCTGAGGGCTCTGGAGCACAGATGTGAGTCCAATCCCTGCTGTGACTCACTCTTCCCCTGCTTTTCAAACAAAAGATGGCTCCGGGCCATTTGTCACCCATTGGCTCCTTTCAGTGCCAAAGTCCCTCTCCTTTGGACAGAGCCAAGCACTTTCATCCCCAGATGTGCAGCAGCTTTCTGTTAACTGTGTTAGAGCCCTTCTGATGCCTGTAGTGCCACCTTCCCAAGCCTTCCCTGTCCTCATGCCACCAAATCCCCTGGCATCTCTGGGTCTCTCTCCTGTGGTCCCATGGAGGAAGGCTCAGGAGCTCAAGTGCAGCATGAGACAGTGACCTACAGACCATGGTAATCTGAAACAGATGTCAATTGCTCACTTGAACGTTTTTCTTCTGTGTGAAGTCACAATTGTCCCAGAAAAGACAAAAAACCTGCAAAAATTTGATTTTTTTCCTGAGATTAGGGTGATTCTTTGAACTACACAGTCATTTTCTGTTTTGCATCCGTGTGAGGACAAGGAGAGACTCCCCAGGCTCGAACACCCCATGGCACCTACCCCATGTGAACTGGGACTCTGAGCCCCCCAGAGAGTTTAGCCTGGAATAAAACCCCAGCTGTCCTTGGCTGGCAGGGGTTGTTCAGAGCTGAAATGTCCTGTTCTGTCCCGTCCCAGGACCAGCACAGCCTGAGCGAGCTCAGCTCCATGAAACCCCTCTCAGACACGGACCATCTTTTCTAAAAGTGCATTTCCACCTTCCTGGCGTTGAAATCCTCCCTTGCCCCGAGCAAGCAGAGTCAGGCCAAGCTCAGATCCCCCTGAGGATGCCCAGGTGTGATCCAGCCCCGTGCCTGCTGGAGCATCCCTCGCATCCCGGGAAGGTGCCTGGCGGGCTCAGGAGAGCCGGGGAAGGTGTTTGCAGTCAGAGCTTGGCTGTCTAGACAGGAGAGAGAGAGGAGCCCTCAGAAGGAGTCATTCATCTCTTCCTAAGATGGCTAAATAGGTCAGATGACTCATGCCCTGAAAGTGCCGATTTCTCTGCGCTGACTACAAAGAGGGAAGGAGCTCCCTCCCGCCGTCCCCCCCGCTGCAGAGCCGAGGGGAGCGGATCCGAGCCTGCCTCGGGGATGTGCCCTGGGTCAGCAGGGAATTCAGCCTCCCCGGGGATCCTCAGAGCTGTTTCCTCAGGGATGCTGATGAGGAGATGGAGGATTCATTAAACACGGGTGGGTTTTGACTCGTGCTGAAGGTGATGCCTGTAGGAACCTGGGTGTACAGAGCCCAGAGGAACAGGCAGAGGGTCCAGCCCTGTTCCCTGCTGTCACCCTCGGCTGTAGGGACCAGGGGACAGGAGTTCGGGCTGGAGGGATTTGCACAATGGCTTCTCCACCATCAGAAGCCCTTTCCTGCCTGGCAGTGGTTGTGCTCTGGGTGGGGCTGAGGGCACCTCTGCTCTCACACCTCTGGCCTCACAAAGCCAAGACTGCTCTGGGCAGAGACAAGGGGCCATTCTTTTGTTGGCCCGCCAATGTTCAGAGCTGCTCAGTGAGGTTTAGGAATCCCTGGAGGCATCACAAGGTTGAGGGGCAGCTCTGAGGGCAGCCAGGAGCCTTTGGAATATCTCCCTCAAGAAATGACCCCCTCAGAAGTGTGACCTGTGCTGTGATTGCAGCCCTGGGGACATGGGGGATTTACTCTCTGCAGGAAGGAAGGTCTCCAGGACCCCAGCGTGTACAAAAAGGACAATTTGCACCCTCAAAAGATCCAAAATGCCTGCGGGTTCCAGCACTGCCTGGGTATCACAGAGCCACACTCCGGCCCCGCAAAACATCACGAGATTGGCTTAAAAATCAAGATGCAGCTCACAGCAGATTCTTGTTTTTCGCTGCTGCTTTTGGAGGCTGACTGAGTCATGCTCACAAGCCTCCTCTGCCAGACAGCAGGGCTGGCAGCTCGCTGGGCCGTGGGGCGAGCGCGGATCCTCCCGTGGGCCGGCGCGGGGCTGGGGCAGCCGGGCCAGCCTGGGCAGCCCTGGCACGCACCAGCTGCCCACAAAATGGCCAAGGGTCCTCAGCTGGGGACCCTGCCCAGCACCCAGCAGGGATGCGAGGTCCATCTTCTCTCTTTGGCCCGGTCACTGGCAGGCTCCTTCCTCCGGCCCCCTCACCTGGGCCTCGGCAGGGCCGGTGCTCGGGGCCACGGGGCTGAGGGGCACCCTGGGCTCCCGGCGCCAGCAGCTGCAGAGATTGCAAAGCTCTCCACTGGTGCCTGGAGTGTCTCCTGGCTGGAGACCCCCTCACCAGGGTGTTCCCTGGCCTCCTTCCTCTCTGTGTTCTGCTCCTAGGATGTGCCCGAGGTTCAGGATATTTCTTCAAGGCACATCTAGAACAAAAACTGTTTTCCTCATGTGGAACTCAAATTCCTCCTGGAGAGCTTCTAAACGATTTATTTCCTGTATCTACTTCCCCTGTGCCTTGCTGCTCTCCATGAGGACGTTTGCATGGTACAGTAGGATCTCAGTCTTTTGATGTGCAATTATCATCTGCAGAAATGACTAATCAATTAAGGACAGTCACTCCCAGGCTTTCTATTTATTTCTTTCTCATTGAAACCAGAGCAAATGTGCCCTTTTTTTCACGGGGAAATGATGTTTTTTTCCAGACGTGCCTGCTGAAAACTTCCCAGCGGATCTGAAAATGACATCATGCCCTTCTTGGTCCCCGTTGTTGTCACTGTCAGCGCTGAGCTGGCCCTGCTGCCGACAACAAGTCCCTGTCACCAGCCCTGCCAGCTCAGCGGTGCCAGCAGGAGCAGGGACTCACCAGGAATGGCTCGGATCACACTTGGAGAGCAGCTCAGGCAGGCAAAAAGTGCCCAGGTGAAAGCAAGAGTGAAGACAGTCCACCTTAAAGGTGGTGAACCCTGAAGGGAGAGAGGGACTTTTTACAAGGACATGGAACAACAGGACAAGGAGAATGTCTTTAAGCTGCCAGAGGGCAGGGCTGGATGGGATATTGGGAAGGAATTATTCCCTGTGAGGGTGGGCAGGCCTTGGCACAGGGTGCCCAGAGCAGCTGCGGCTGCCCCTGGATCCCTGGGAATGTTCCAGGCTGGAGCAACCTGAGACAGTGGAAGGTGTCCCTGGCCATGGCACGGGGGGAATGAGATGACCCTCAAGCTCCCTTCCAACCCAGCTCACTCCATGGTTCTGTGACCAGCCCAGCTTCAGCAGCTGAGGGGGCAAATGGATTTCAGAGCAATGAGCCAAGGGAGGTTCAGGTCCTTGTCACCTGCATGTAAGGACAGGCAGATGCACTTGGGAAGGGGCTGTGCAGGACCTTTGCAGGTGAGGGGCTGGGCGCTGTCACCATCATGGCACCCTGAGGAGCAGAAGGAATCCTCCACCCAAACACCTCTCTTGTCTGCCTGCTCACCCCACTGCTCCCAGAGCCCCTGGTGACCCTGAGCAGGGGCACAGTGCTGGGGTGGCCCGGAGGCTGAGCTGGAGCTGAAAGAGAAGCGGAGCTGTTTTGTAACAGCCTCCCCTGGGGACGGATCACACCACGCCGGAGAGCGCCTCCGGAGACGCGCGGCAGGCACGGAGGTGACCAAATGAATTGACACCGGCAATTCTCGGTGGAGCTCCAGAGACAAAGTAATTGAAAATAAATGAAGGAACATGACACCTGGCTGGCAGATCAGTTATCTATAGCGTCCCTTTCCTGAAATAACTGCCTCCCGCACTCCGTCCGCCGAGGCAAAACCAAGGAGATGCTCACGTAAAATAGGCCACTCCAGCAGGGACCTGGAGGCCCCTTTATTTTTAATGGAAGCTGCCAGAAGGGTTAATTGGATGGTGCATGGCAGTGCCCTCCATCTGGGGATCGCCTGCCCTTGCCACTACCACCAGGAACGTTGAGGATGAGGTGCCCCATCACTCCTGTCCTTGGGCAGCACTCGGGGCACAGACCAGTGCAAGAGGGGTTTTCCTGCTTCTCAAGCCCCAGACACACAGCCAGGGTGCGCTGCTCACCACACACGTTTTGGGTCATTAGGATTTGGGGTGAGTCATCAGCATGCTCAAAATGCCCCAAAATTCCTCTAAGAGGGTCCTGCAGAAGCCACTGACCCCAAACTGCAAGGGTTGTTCAAAAGTGCTTTTATTCCTGATGGGACTGAGCTCCTGCAGAGCCTGGTCTGGGCAGTCCCTGCCCCTGTGGAGAGCTGGAAGCAAAGGTGAGGAGAAAGGAGCTTGTGGGAGGTCTGGTGTGCACAGCCCTGCCAACATAACCCTGGGGTCAAACTATCAACAGGAGCCAAAATGCAGCAAATCCCAGATCACCCACTGGCCTCTCCATTGCTGAGCCAGGGGCACAGCTTCCCCCTGCAGCCCTGGGCAAGGGGACATCCCAGAACCATGGAATCATAGGGTACCCTGAGCTGGAAGGACTCACAAGGATCATTGATTGAACTCCTGGCCCTGCACAGACACCCCAACAATCCCACCCACCATCCCTGGGAGCGTTGTCCAAACTCTCCCGGGGCTCTGGCAGCCTCAGGGCCGGGACCATTCCCTGGGTCAGGAATGATGAGCTCAGGGCCCAGGGGCCCAGGCAAGCAGAGGGGTGACTGTGGCAATGTCACCCTCTGTCCTGCACGCTCTGGAGGGATGGGTTTGTGCTGGGGAGCAGATTTATCCTGGCTATGGATATTGGCACGAGGCAAGATCCCTGCCCACAGGAAACAGCATCTGCCCGAGGGAAAGGGTCTGTGCCTGTGGAACTGTGTCCCCCCAAGGGAAGAGGGGTCCTGGTGACTTGCAGACAGGGACATTGGCACCATCAGCTTGGCCCTGCCATTGCTCTGCCAGGACTGTGGGGATGGGATCCACAGCTGCAAATGGAGAAGATCCTGTGGACACCTGGTCCCTGCCCATTCCCAGGGGAACTGTTTGGCTTGACTCCACTGCTGGTTTTCCTTTCTGGCAAAGGGAAGCTGGGTTAAATCTCCCTTTGGGAGCAGCCCCATCAAAGCCCTTCTGTCCCAAGGAGACACCACCTGCTTTTCCCTTTTCATCTGTTTTCCTTGTTCCGAAGATGAAAGCAGCCAGGACAGAAGGCAGGTGCTGTACCTTTTGAAGAGAGAAAAGGAGAAAATAAATGGTGTGGGGAAGGTCTGGGCCCAAAAAAAGAGTGGCCTTCAAATTGAAGGGCCTGGAGACATCCCAGCTCACACAGCCCTAGCGCGGGGCTGAAGGATTCCCACCATTCCCTGTCACCTGGGGCAGCACAGGGCTGCACCTCACTGGGGACCCCTTCCTTGGAATAAAACTTGGCCCCACAAGGGGTTGAACTTTGGGGAGAGAAACCAGGTGCCCTGAGCCCTCCTGTCAGGGCTCCTTGGGGGTCTCTGATGGGTTCCTTCATTGCAGTGAGACTACACCCCCAAACACACCAGCTCTCTGAAAGGCACAGGCAGGGGCAATTCCTTTCTTACAGCAAGATGTGGTCCTGATTTTTCTAATTTATCTCATCAGCTCTCCTGATTTTTGGTGGTTCTGGCACTTGCTGTCATTAAATGAGGCAGAGGAGGGGACGGGCAGCCAGGAGTGTCCCAGCTGGGCCATGTCTGTGAAAAGAAAGACAGAAAGAAAGCAAGAAAGAAAAGCTCTCCCTCCCCCTCCAACAAACCCTGTAATGAAAACATGGCCAACCCTGGGCTCTGCCCTCTGCCCTTTTTGGGGCAGGTTGCAAGGTCACAGGGATGTGGTCCCCCAGTATTGATCAGGGCTCTTTGGGACTGGCATATGGCACCAGGTTTCAAAGGCCGAGCAGCTCGAAAAGAATTAAGTGGGGGCAAAGAGTGGAACGTCCCAGATTGAACTCCTGACAGGCGGGGGTCAGAGAGCGCCAGGGATAAAGCGGGGTCTGCAATGGCCAAAATAAATACGCAGGCATTAAAAATCAACAGCCCCGAGGCTGGGGATGAAATCCCACCGTGCTTCTGAGGGACAGAAGTGGGCTGGGTGAGTTGGATGTGCGGGGGAATAACCAACAGGGAGAGTGTCCTTGCTTGTCCCAGGGGTGACAGCAGGAGAGCCTCGCCTGCAGAGTGGCTCCATGGGCTCCCTCAGGTAGAATTTTGTCGGGTTTCACCTTCCTGTTGAATGTCCCTCACCTCCTAAAGGACAGAAGAGCCACCTTTGGAAAGGGAGAGAGGTGGAGAGTGAACCTCTGGCTGTGCAGGAGCATTCCTTCTCCACCAGGAAAGTGGCAAGGATACAAAGGAAGGAGCATCAGCAGTCCATGCTCCAGAGCAGGATGAGGTGGGATGTGGAAACCCAGGGCCCTGGAAATATTTTTCTGTCTGCTCTGAGGTGCCCTGATCCCCAGGGGAACACTGACTTTGGCCCTCATTCATTGAGAAAGTTTCATAGACTTCAAGATAGACTAAAATCCACAAAAGTGTGAAATAGATTATAGAGAGCAGTGTAGGTGTATCACTTAGGCGACAAATTTAGGTTTTGGGATTTTTACTATGTTGGGGATGGAAGCAAGATGGAGGGCACAGGGTGCTGTCCTGGGTTTCTTCTTCATGCTTCTTCTTCCTTCTTCTTCATGGGTTTGGGTGGCATTTTGTAATTAGGTGGAAAAATCCACATTGCAGGCTTTTAGGGACCAGTTATTGGGTTAAAAAGGGAAATAATCCAGGTGTCAGTTCTTCATTGGATAGTTTAGTCTGAAAAGACCTTGTAACAAGAGATTGCTGGCCATTTTTGTGGTGCTTTTCCAGCGCACTGAGCCTGGTATGGACAGTGTGCAAAACTTAAGATAATAATAAACAAGAACCTGAAGACCAAAAAGACCCAGTGTATCTCTCTTTCCTGACACAAAACTGCTCCAGAAGGGTCTCCTCTGAGAGGGGAGCCCCCTGGAAGGGCCCAGCCTGAGTCTCAGAATTCGAGGAATCAGCAACAGGCACCCTGATAGCGGGAGAGGTGGAAGGGTCCAAGACATCTGGAAATCCGAGCTTGTGTCAGAGACTTTTTCCCTGAGCCACAGAGTCCCAAGGGTCAATCCAGTGGGCAAGGCACTCCTGACAGGTGTTGAGGGGAGGGAACCCCTCCTGCCCTCCCATCAGTGGGTCCTTCCTGTGTCCAGGGGCTCCCGGTGGGAAATGTGGTGCACAAGGATAAGAACATCAACATCTTCACCTGTAAAGCTCAAGGAATGCCGTGTCTGGGTCATGTCCTGGTGAGGGTTGTGGCCTTGGTACCACACTGAGCATCTCCTCCCAAAATCAGGTGTTTTTTCCAGCTGTTCTCCTCACCTCACAGCCCATTGCAAAGGCCAGCTCTGAGCTGCATTCCACACAGGAAACTCCAGCTCTTCCTTTGGGGCCCCAGAGAGATGGATTCCTGAGGGACTGTGTGTCCCAGTCCCTATCCATCAGGGCGTTTCCTGGCTCTCATGCCCTTCCCTCTCCTGACTTTGGTCATGTTTGTGATGCACAGCTCCAGGCTGCGCTAAAGGAGCGGAATGGGAGACTGTCAGGGATGCAGTGAAGGACAAGGGAATCTGTGGAGCTTTCCCTGCTGGATGGAGGCTGGTTTATAGCCTACATTTGTCTCCCAGAGCAGACCCACCATAGCCGTCCCCAGAGCCCTCAGCCCCAGTCTGGGAGCTCTGGGGAGGGACACAGAGGGCACCCTGTCTATCATGGGAACCCAACTTCCCACAGCCTGGATGGGCAGGGAGGCTGCAGACACCTGAGCATGTGGAGTCCTGAGCATGTGGATGCTTCAAGCCCAAGGCACAGGCTGGTGAACTTAAGCCTGATTTTCCATCTCCCTCATCCTCTCTGACCCCAGAGTCCTGCTGGAGGGAAAGGCACATGGCCTGGGGGGAAAAAGGCATGAAAGGGAAGAAGCTTTCAGTTCGTGGCTTTCCCATGGATGTTTGGGTCCTTCCCAGGTTGGGATGCTCTGTGGGAACCCACAGGCTGTATCATCATCCCTCTCCTGTCTGGACCATATCAGAGACACGGGAATCCCATGGTGCCCTCTGCTCTGGCTTCACTGAATCCCCAAATCTGTGGTGTTCAATGCTGAGAGTCTTGGAACAAATCAGGGAGCTTGTTTTCCTGGCTGATTTTTTTTGATTCCTCCTCTCCTGTTCTCCCAGAGCCTTTCATGCCCAGCCAAGGTGCTCTATCTCCCTCTCCAGCACTGCCTGCAGGGCCTCGCTTGGCTCTGCTGTGTCTCCTCTGTCTGATTCCTGATAAAACAAACTGCTCAGCATGGCTGGGTGAGCTCCCAAACACAGATCAGGCATCCAGAGCCTCATGACCACGCACGTCCACCAGAACACTTCCACCACAGCACCTGGACATGGATGTCTCCCATGGCAATTTCCCAAAATTTCCTTTCAGAGTGTTTCTAGAGTGTAAGAGAACAAGGACCTCCCTGTTGAGCACCTTACCAAGGTTTTAATTTAATTTTTTTTCTGAATTTTTTAAAGAAAATTTGGGGGGGTTGAGAGGTAGCTCACTAGACAAAGAAAACAGCTGGATACTTGGAGAAATGGGAAAATTTCTGGCTGGGAAGGCCAATTACACATCCAGAAGGTTGTGCTATGTCTGCCCTCGCCCTTGACCGCTCAGCTGTGGCAGACAGGAGAGGCAGGCTGGCATTTTGTGCCTTCAGATGCTTCTCCTCCATCTGTGTAGGTGGAATTCTCTAAGTGACACATTATCCCCTTCCACTCTGCACTTCCCCCTGGATTTCTCCTTCTCATGACTGCTCGAAAATGTGTTCTAGAGCTGCTGTACGATGAGCAGTCAGTGCCTGAAAGCGCTGCCTGCTTTCCCCCCCCGCCCCGCTCCTCGTGGAGGATTTAGTAGCAGATGGCAGCCTCAGAGCCCTGAGAATGAAGTGCTCCAGAACTGACAGCACAACACGAAATCTTCCTCCCTCTTCCAGCGCCGCGGCTCCGATGGCGCAGAGTGAATAATTTAGCATCCATCTCTCATTCAGCAAATGCTGCCGGTGAGCTCTGGGAGGATGATTTTTATTAACTGGCCGGCTGGATGCAATTTTCCAGCAAAGCCTGTGTGCAAACAAATTGGAGCTGAGTGCTGGGTGAGTGCCAGCACTTCTGGCTGTCTCCTGCTCCGGAGAGATGAGATGCCCACATCCTGTTACACCATCTCTGCTGCTCCTCCACTCTTTCTCAAGCCCACAAAGAACTTTGCTACTGGACAATCCTGGGCTCATATCAGCCAGACTGTGCAGCAAGACACATGTTCATGATGGAGTTTTTTTTGTTGTTCCCTGGGAACACTTGAGCAAAATCCGGCTGCCCAGCCTGGTCTGGAAAAGCCATTGCGGATGTCGCTGATGGGGCTCGTGGGATCTGACCAAGAAAAACAGTTCTGAGCCCTTTTGTTCCTGCACCATTTGTCCCTTTCCGCCTCATTCCAGCATCAGGGTGACCGTGTCAAGAGGTGAGAGTGGCATCTGGGCTCACTGGGCCCCGCTGCTGTCACCTGCCATGGGCAGGAGAGGTGGGGCCAGCCTGGAGCTGCAGCAGCTGCCAAAGCCTGGCAGACCCTGGAAGCCCAGGATGGTTTGGGTTGGGAGGCAGCTCAAAACCAACCTCGTTCTACCCCCCTGGGCAGGGACACCTTCCACTAGCCCAAGGTGCTCCAAGTCCCTTCCAGCCTGGCCTTGGACACTTCCAGGGATGGCAGTGTTGGTTTGTAGGTGAATTCCTGGTTTGGCATTGCCTCTTCCCCACCAGTTGCTGTTTACAGCCCTCTGCAGACCCCAAGGGATGGCACTGTGGGGGTGACAGGTCCTCCAGCCCCTGTCCCTGCTGCCTCCCCAAGCCTGGCAGAGTGGCAGTGGCACCTCGAGATGCCTGTAGGGGAGCGTGATGGGTACGGATCCTGCAGTGGGCAGGTAGGAGAGCTCTGTTGGACAGGTGCCTGGAACATTAGGCTATTATTGGAAGCACCAGGCTTTTATGGTAAGTAATTGTGATGTTATTGGGCGTTTTCCCTAAATAATCCACCACACTCCCATCTGCCGGCAGCTGATGCTGAAGGGAGAGGGGGGTGAGTGCAAAAACCAGGAAGGTGAAGTGGTTCTGCTCCAGTGGGATGTGACACGGGGCTGCTGTGGGGTGAGACGGGGTGGCCGTGCAGGGCTCTGTGGCTCTGCTCCCGAGCAGGGCTGTGTCCCTCTGCCCTGGAGGCTGGCCAGCCCCGAGAGCTCTTTTCCAGCTCCCTCCGAGTTCCTGTGTGCTCGTGGTGTCCTTCTCCTCTTCCTGCCCTCGGCTGGAGCAGGGAAGCACTTGGGAGATGCAGGAGATAGTGGTGCCTCGGCAGCGGGGCTGAGGTGGGCAGGAGCTTCCAGCAGGAGCGGGAAACTCCCGGCACCCAGTCAGGCCCGGGATGGGCTGGAGCATCCGTGTGTCCGGCTGCACGGCCCCACGCAGCCCCTGCTGGCGGAGATGCGGAGATCCCCGCTCCTGGGCCGTTCCTGCAGCTTGTAAACACGGGATTTACTGGGATGTGAGACCCTGCTCACTGGAACTTTGGAATTCCTGCTTCGCCCTTCTCCACTCCCCCAGCGACGTGGGATGTTCACCTTCTGTGGAGAAATACAATGCACCAGAAATGCAACCAAGGCTCCTGGTTTCTGCAGGAGGTGCTTTTCCATAGAAACATGGGATTGTAGCAGTTGGAAAAGCCCTCTCAAGTCATAGAGTCAAACCATTTTCCCTCAGCCCTGCCAAGGCCACACCAAAACATGTCCCTAAGTGTCACATCCCTGCAATTCTAAATCCCTCCAGAGATGGGGACTCCACCTCTGCCCTGGGTTCTACTTTCATGCTGGGGCTATGTCAGAAGTCACTTTTGGGGTCACTTTTCCCGAGACCCAGCCAGAGGTAGCCTTTTAGGAGCTTGGGGGGCATACATGGGCATCTGAGGGGCTTTGGCACCACACGCTGTGGAGGCATCTGGGTCAGTCAGGGCTTTGAGCAGCACTGGTGCTGTGCCACGGTGAGATTTGTCCTCTCCTGAGCACCTACAGAAGGATAAGAGCATCCCCAGGGCTGGAATCAGCAAGGACAGCTCTGGCAAGTAGGCCACCCTGGCTTGAAATAGCCCATGGGGCAGGATTAGCATCGTCCTCCCCGAGGAGAATCCCAAAAGGTAAGAGATCTCCCTGGAAAATTCAATCTTCTCCTTTCTGCTCATACTGAGCCTAAAGGAGAGTCTCAGTGCTCCTCCCAGCCCCCCTTTTCTGACTCTCTTGTACACAAACCCCATCACTCTGCAGGATCCTGGCTGGCCCTGGAATTACTCACCAGGAATGAGCCATTTCCATGTGCACACTGTCACCATACTGTCTGTGAGAGCTGGGCTGCCAACATCTGACAGCTATAAATAGCCCAGGGCTCAGAGGAGGCAGGAAAACACCTTTGAACTCCCCTGAAATCTGGTGGAACCGCAGAGCTGCAAAGGGACAAACCATAAATATTGGCCTAAAAATACATTTTATGGAATGGTAGAACCCTAGAACACTTTGGGTTGGAAGGGCACTTAAAGATCTTCTAATTTTTGCCCCCTGCCATGGCAGGGACACCTTCTACTGTCCCAGGGTGCTCCAGCCTGGCCTTGGGCACTGCCAGGGATCCAGGGGCAGCCCCAGCTGCTCTGGGCACCCTGTGCCAGGGCCTGCCCACCCTCATCACAAAACCCTCCTTTTTGTCTGCTTTAAATTGACCCAGTGGGGGCTTGGAGCAATTCAGGGCTCAGCTTTGGCATCTCCCCTCCTGGCGGTGCCTCCGGAGCCCCCCGGAGCCACGTTGGGATTCGCTTTTGCCCGCACTGTCCAGACCTTCCCGCTGCCTGCTCTCCCCTTCCTCCCCAGCAGCCCACCCTCCTCCTCCTCCTGCCCTCGTTGTCCTGGCAACCGGAGGCCAGGCCGCCCCTGCCCCGGTGACAGCCCCGCACAAAGGCGCCTTTGAGCGGCCGCGGCCCGGGGGCGTCCCCAGCGCCCCTCGCTGCGGCCGGCGAGTGCTGGGGGCGGCCCCGGGCCGGGGGTCCCGCAGCCCCTCGGGGTCCCGCGGGTCAGGGACGGCGCTCACGGGCTCCGCTCCGCCGTGGGAGGGAGGGCCGCGGGCTCATTCTTGTGGCTGCGGCGGGGTGGAGGCCGGGTCAGGCGTCCTCGGAACCCCTCACACAGCCCGCGGGGTCCCCAAGTGTCACTCAGCGTGAAGGAAGTTGTCCATCAAAGCTGTGGGAATACCTGCGGGCAGCCGGGACAGAGGGGGTGCCTCAGGGAGAAAACTTCCAGACCTCTGGCCCTGCTGCTTTTCCCTTTTCCCTCTTCTCCCAAAACGAGCTGCGCTTCCCCAGACCCGCGGGACTAAAGGAATTCACTGGTCCAAATCTAGAAACAGTTTCTCTGCAGCAAGACTTGGCGTTTGCCGGGGTAAAGTGTGAGGCTGGGAAGTTATGCCAGGGAGGAATTGATCTGCAGGTAAAGCTGGAGATCTCCCTGCCTAAACCAGCAGCAAGGCTGGCTTAATGGTTGGACTTGATTATTACAGGTCTTTTCCACCCTAAATGATTCCAGGATTCCATAAAGCTAACAGCAGGTCCCAGGGATGTCAGGCACACAGCACATCCTCTTGGAGGCAGCCAGACCTGGGGCAAACAGGCTCTCCTAAAAATGTGAGGCAAGGAAGAAGAAACCCTCCTGAAACACAAACAAACCCCATGGGACTCGTGTTCCTGGGCAGGTGGGGGTCAGGAATGCACAGGTTGGCCCCTCATCATCCTCTCTGCTCTGTGGCCACAGCGACCAGGTGAGGGGGGAAGGTGCTGCCCACATTTCTCATAGAGGGGACCTTAAAATCAACTCATCACACGCCTGCCATGGCAGGAACATCTCCCACTGTCCCAGGCTGCTCCCAGCCCCAGTGTCCAGCCTGGCCCTGGGCACTGCCAGGGATGGAGCAGCCACATCTCCCCTGTGCCAGGGCCTGCCCACCCCCACAGGGAGGAATGTCTTCCCAATATCCCATATAAATCTTCCCTTCTTCATCTTAAAGCTGTTCCCCTGGTCCTGTCACTCCATGTCCATGTGAAATGTCCCTCTTTGTCATCCAAGGGGCTGGGGCTGTGCAGCACCTCCTCTTGCTGCTGCTCTGAGTGGGGACATCACCCCACAGACACACAGAGAACCTGCAGGTGACAGCCTGAGATCAGGCAGCCTCTTGCTCCCAGGGTTTTCCTTAAAGCCTGGCATCTGCCCCTTGAAGCTTTTCTTGTTCTACTCCTCACCCCTCACGTTTCCCAGCTGAAGGAGCTGTCCCCAGGAGCCAGCAGAGCAGAGCTCTCGCTCCTGAGCCCAGGCTGGCAGCCTGCCCAGGCATCCCAGAGGCACTAGGTGTTGCTGGGGGAGCAGCTTTGGGGCAGCTGGGGAGGATGGGACCCCAAAACCTCCTCCAGCAGGGGACAGGGAGCATCCTCTGGGTGCACTCCCTTTCCAGCCTGCTAATTAGGCAGATTCAGGGGCATCCTGCTTGTCCAGCTGCAGTGGGGCTGCTCAGCCTCCCCAGTGGTCCCTTCCAGCCCCTCTCCAAGCCAAACCTCCTCCCCTTGCAGCCCCGACCTCCCAGCAGCGGCTGGGGCCAAAAGCCAGCGGCTGCTGCGGCCTCTGCGGGACATCCCCGAGCTGGGGGCTCACGGGAGGCTCCTCCTCTCCTCTCCTCTCCTCTCCTCTCCTCTCCTCTCCTCTCCTCTCCTCTCCTCTCCTCTCCTCTCCTCTCCTCTCCTCTCCTCTCCTCTCCTCTCCTCTCCTCTCCTCTCCTCTCCTCTCCTCTCCTCTCCTCTCCTCTCCTCTCCTCTCCTCTCCTCTCCTCTCCTCTCCGGACGGACAGACGGACAGAGGGACGGTCGGAGGAAGGAGCCGCGGTGGCTGCAGGCAGGGAGGGCTCCTCGGACCCACCCTCGTGTTCTTTCCTGCCTTCCGAAGCGCCGCTTTCCTGCAGCCGGGTCCAAGCTCTTCTTGGCCCCCGCGGTGCCTAAAAATAACTCCCGTGCGCAGGTCTGGGGAAGAGCTTCTGGGCTGGAGCTCAGCCCTGGAGGGAAAATGAAGGGAAGAAGAGGCAGCCAGTGCCCCTGGAGGAGTGACCCGGGCGTGCCGGGGCTGCTCCAGCTGTCCCTGAGGACAAATGTGACCCCCCCCCCCCCCCTCCCCTGCCGGGATGGAGCGGTGCCGGGCTCTGGGGATCCCATCTGCATCCAGAGGCGATGCCCAGCCGGGCTCTGGGGATCCCATCTGCATCCAGGGGCGATGCCCAGCCGGGCTCTGGGGATCCCATCCAGGGGCGATGCCCAGCCGGGCTCTGGGGATCCCATCTGCATCCAGGGGCGATGCCCAGCCGGGCTCTGGGGATCCCATCTGCATCCAGAGGCGATGCCCAGCCGGGCTCTGGGGATCCCATCCAGAGGCGATGCCCAGCCGAGCTCTGGGGATCCCATCCAGGGGCGATGCCCAGCCGAGCTCTGGGGATCCCATCCAGAGGCGACGCCCAGCCGAGCTGCTCAGGGCTCAGCCCCGCGCAGATCCCGGCTGGAGATTCACACCTGGAATATTTCCGGAGTCCCCTGTGGGACATCCTGGGCGCTCCTGGGTCTCAGCCCTGCCTGTGGAATGCGCCTGGGTGCCAGGAGAGGAGGGGGGCACATCCACTGCCAGCGCCCCGGGGTGATGAGGTGATGCGGCGCTGGGGATGCTCAGAGCCCGCGGTGCCGGGAGCGCCGGGCACGATCCTTACGGAGGTGCCACCTCTGCCCTCCATGGCTGCGGCTCTGCTTCCCCTCCCTCTCTGTCCCCAGGAGTCTCCTGCCTTCCAGGAAATGGGATATTAAACGGTGTTAATCAGCTTCTCTGGCAGAGCCTTCAACAAAAGGCTCTTCCCAGGGCTGCTGGATGGGAACGGATGGGTTCAGGGGAGGGGAGGGCGAGGGGGCACGGCTAGGCTGCTGAACCTCCTTCCTCTGCCATCCATCAGCTGTCAGGGCACCGCAGAGGCTCCGAGCCTGGATCCCCGGCAGACAGACCGGCTCGGGAGTGGGCAGGGACACTGTCCTGGGTGGGTGGGGGACAGGAGGAGCAGTTTTGGGGTGCTGATGGGTTTGTTCTCTTAAAGCACTGCTATTCCTGCAGGCACAGACAGCATCCTGCTGGGATGGTTGGACCCACAGAACGGTTTGGGTTTGAAGAGATGCTCAAGCTCATCCAGTTCCACTCCCTGCCATGGGCAGGGACACCTTCCACTATTCCACGGTGCTCCAGCCTGGCCTTGGACACTGCCAGGGATCCAGGGGCAGCCACAGCTTCTCTGGGCACCCTGTGCCAGGGCCTGCCCACCCTCATAAGGAACAATTCCTTCCCCCTATCCCACCTCACCCTGCCCCCTGGCAGTGGGAAGCCATCACCTGAGGGGGTAACGTGCCCATCTGCAGGCACGGGTGGCCCAGGTGGATGTCACATCCCGTGTCCTGCCCCTCTGGCTCCTGACACAGCCCCAGGCTTTCTATAGCCCGAGCTTCCTGTTTGGGGGCCGTGCGGGGCCTTCGCGCTCCCTCGCTCGCTCTTGTCCCTCTTGGCTGAGGGCAGGAGGGAGCCAGTGTCCTGGGAAAAGTAAAACTTGAAAGCAAAGCTGGACTTTTCATTGTCAGGAGGCTTCTTTTTATTTTTTTGATGCATTTCCTCTGGGTCGTTTCCTTTTCATTCGAATGCGGATAAAAATAAGTTTCCGCTGACATCAGCCCGCTGTCCCTTTTCGGCAGGGATCTGCTGCTGGTCTCCCTGAGCACCCCAGGGCTTTGCATTCCTCTGACAGCCATGAGAAACACGCCTGGAATGAGCGGCCAGGCCAGCTGGGGCGGCTGGGGGACTGGGAAGGACCAGCAGGGAATTTCTGGGGGGTTGTTGATGGGGTTTGTGGTGCTGCTCTTGTTGTGAGGGTCATTCGGCTTCGTTTGCTCCCTCACAGCTGAGGAAATGGGGAAATTCACCTCTTGTGCCCTCCCAAGCAGCAAAGTCCCACGGAGGGAGAGGATGACACCCTGCCCTGCCCTGCCTGGCACAGCTGTGGCTGCCTCTGGAGCCCTGGGAGCGCCCAAGGACGGGGCTTGGAGCAGCCTGGGACAGGTGCACACCTCAAGGTGTCCCTGCCATGGCAGGGGTGCAATGGGATGAGCTTGAAGGCCCCTTCCCACCCAAACCTGTCTGGGATTGGATGAGAGGCTTCATCTAGGCATGAGCCTGGAATTACACCCAGGTGTGGAGTTGGAACCAGGTGATTTTAAGGACTCTTCCAAACCAAACCATTCCATGTTTTTATGAACACAAGGGCTACTTGAAAAATCGAGGCTTTGCTGCAGCTCCATGGGAGAGGACGTGGAGCTGCTCCCTCGTTGGAGACAGGGCTGAGGTTGGAGCTGCTCTCTCTCCGTCACCACACACACGCTGAGAGGTCCCAGGGATCCTGGGGACCCAGATGTTTGTACAGCTGTGGCTTCACCCTGTTTGCTTTGTGCTGGGTGGCCCTGAACTCGCATGAAATATTTGGTGTGGGGGGCGTGAGGTCCCTGCAGCCGTGGCTGGGGCTGCTGGCTTGGGTGGGGATCAGGGAAATTTCTGGCCTGGCCTCTGAGGGATGGAGCTGCTGGGAAAGGATTTCTCCCCAAGCTCTCTCAGCTTTCCCATCCTGATGAAAGCATTTGGGAAACGAGAGGCCAAATGACTCCTCTGGAGCTGGTCTCTCCAAAGAGGCTGTTTTGTTGTCCCAATCAACTTCAGAGAGAGCTTCAGGAAGGAAAAGCTGTCCCAAGGAAAATGAGGCTGTGGAAAAATGGGACGTTTCAACCTCTTCCAAACATGTTTTCAATGAGGAGAGATCTGGAGGCATGGAACAGCTCCAGTTCAAGGGAGTCATCATTTTGGGATGGCAGCGGTTTATTTGAGGAGGTCCTGGCTGGGACAAGGACAGGAAGTCCCCAGGCACAGGCACAGAGAGCCACTTTTCCATGTCCAGACCATCAGTGCTCTGCCTCCCTGGCACTGCTCCACCTCTCCAGCTGGGCCACTATTCTGGAAAAGGGGCATTTCCCTTGTTTTATTTCCTTCCCCAAGAGTCCACCCCTTTGCTCACCTCCTCCACTGCTCCTCCACCTTTCCCAAGGGCAGATCCCTCCTCCTGTTTGCCTCCTGGCTCCTCCACCTTTCCTGTCCTCCCTGCCCCGCTGCCTTCAGGGGGCCCATCAAACCTCTGGGGCAGCTCTTCCTCTGTCCACGATGCTCCCGGAGAGTTCTGAGGTGCAGCCACACCGCAAACACCAGGCTGGGACCCGGCTGGTTCTCAAGGAGAGTTCTGCATCCCAGATGGGATCCTGGCATGAGGATCTGAAGCGCTGCTGCGCTGTCAAAGCTCATCCCCAGAAGTTTTGCTGAGACCTGGGTTCTGTGGGCAGATTTTTGGGTGCAGAGAGCCCCGTGGGGGGACAGAGCACAGGACAGGCTGTGGGATGTGGGTGCAGGAGGCACAGGGTGGTCCCGATGCCCCTTTGGCTCTCACGTTGCCTGTGCAGGGAATGTGGTGCCGCTGGGAGAATTTGAGGAGCAGATTTGGATTCAGGCATCCCCTGGGACAGGGACCTGGGACCCGGGAAAGGAAAACCCACTCACCCGGGCTGCAGAACCACCCCAAGAGAGGCCAGGAGCGCCCGGCGGAGCCCAGGCGGGAGCGACAAACGGGGCAATTGCTCCATCTTGTGACACCAGCTGCGAATGCAGCCAGGCGGCCGGGAATGACGGTGGGATTGGAATCGCAGGATATCCTGAGCTGGAAGGGACCCACAGGGATCCCCCAGCCCAGCCCCTGGCCCTGCACAGACCCCCCAACAGCCCCACCCTGTCCATCCCTGGCAGCGCTGTCCAAACCCTCCTGGAGCTCTGGCAGCCTCGGGGCTGGGACCATTCCCTGGGGAGCCTGGGCAGTGCCAGCACCCTCTGGGGCAGAACCTTTCCTGATCTCCCACCTAAACCTGCCCTGATTTGGCTTCTGCTGCAGGAATTGAGCTCGGTGTCCCACTGCTCAGCAGGAAACCTCTGGGGATCCAGCTCCATCCTCATGGTCCCCATTGAAGGCAGCAGCTGGACTCCCTGTGAGACTTCCCTGCTCCTTCCTCCTGCCAGTGGGAAATGAGGACGTGGAGAAGCAATTCCTGGGCACCAACTGCACTGTCAGCCTCTGGCTCGGGCCTGGGAATGATCCTGACCACCAAGGAGCCTCCCTGGCTTTGCTTTAGGGCTGCCCCTCAATAGGAAAGCAGAGGGAAAAAAGGCTGAGATTCCAAGTGCTCTGTGGGAGAGCAGAGCAGCTCATGGGGTTATGGATCACTCTGGTCCCACTCCAAACCCAAAACCAAAAATGGAAACCACTTGTGAACAAAGTCACTTCCTGGTGATTGCCAGCTCCTGAGTCCAGAGCTGGGCACAGCATGGAGCAGAAGGATGGTGCTCCCTCCACCTCTCCTCCATCCTGTAGGGTTTTAGTTTGGGAAAAGCATTGCTGATCAGATCAGCCCCAAATTCCCATCATTCACTCCATGGAGAGGAAACCTTCCTGATGAAAGGCTGCAAGAGTAATTTAGCATCATGGAATCGTGGAAGTTGGGATCTTCTGGAAAACCTGACTCTGTTTTTCAGTGGTTTTTGGATAACTTGCCGAGGTCAAGGATAGGAAAGAGGCACCGAACATCATCCAGACCTTTCAGCTGGCATACAGGATAGTAATTCTCTCAGGTTCATGGATAAAATCCCAGTCTGGAGTTTGGAACATCTGCCCCCCATCCCAAATTTCCTATGTGGTGTCACCTGTCCCCAAGCCCCAGGTTGTGACAGTGTTCACAGGGGTCTTAGGATGAGGGAAGAGAGGAGGATCTGACTCCATGTTTCAGAAGGCTTGATTTATTATTTTATGATATATATGACATTAAAACGATACTAAATGAATAGAAGAAAGGATTTCATCAGAAGGCTGGCTAAGAATAGAAAAAGAAGGAATGATAACAAAAGCTGTGTCTGGGACAGAGAGTCCGAGTCGGCTGACTGTGATTGGCCATTAATTAGGAACAACCCTATGAGACCAATCCCAGATGCACCTGTTGCATTCCACAGCAGCAGATAACCATTGGTTACATTTTGTTCCTGAGGCCTCTCAGCTTCTCAAGAGGAAGGAAAGATTCCTAAGGGAAAGATTTTTCATAAAATGTGTCTGTGACACCAGGTGTGACCCGTGAGCTGACTTTGGTGGGGCTGCTCTGTGTGCCCTGGGCAGCTGGACAGTGGTGCCCTTTCCCTGTTCCCCAGACCGCTCGGGAGCACCGGGGACTCTGGAGAAAACCCGGAGAGGAGCAAAGCAGAAAGTTCCGAGCAGCCATTGGCACCTCAGGCACGTCCACGGACGAGTTCTGCTTTCTTTTATTTCTTTGAAGCAAAGTGTGAACAAAGGCTTTTCTCCCGGACTCCTGGCTGCCACCGGAGCAGGCAGCGGTGTCACCCTGCAGTGACATCGCCTCGCGGGAGAGGCAGCAGAGCGGAGCCCGGGGGTGTCACAGTGCCCGGGCCAGGGACTCGGCTCATGCATCACTGTCCGCGCTGTCACCGCTCTCATGGAGATAAATGGGGACATGGCTCCGCCAGCGCTCCCGAGTCACTTCCACTTAGGACACTGCAGGAGGAGACGGGTCCCGACAGGTCAGCAGGAGACAAATCAGCCCCGGGGTCACGGCTGAGCTCCTGCTGGCAGGGACGTGTCCCATCCCATAACCTGTGTCCCATCCCATAACCTGGCTGTGCTGGCAGGGAAGGGGCTCGGGTGGATCCAAGCTGTGAGGATGAATCACAGCCTCAGGGAATGGTTTGGGTTGGAGGGGAGCTTAAAGAACATCTAATCCCAAGCCCTGGCATGGGCAGGGACACCTTCCCCCAGAGATGTGACACAGCAGAGCCCCTCAGGGCACAGCAGAGAGGAGATGCCCTGGCTCTGCTCAGCTCCAGGAAAACCATGTGAATGTTCACAGAGCTCTCACATATGGGAAGTGTCTGAAGCTCTAAAACATCGGGATAAAAATCAAGGCAGGGCAGGGATGGGTGGCAGCAGTGGGAGCATCTCTGGATGGATAACACAGGGAATAGTGACCCAGCAAAATGGGTGTGCAGAGAGGGAAGAACACGTCCAGGCATAAAGGGAATGCAGCAGGGAAGGATGGGGCTTTGAACTGGAAACAAAGTGCCCAGGGAATGTCTTAGCAGAGAGGGACGTGCCAGGCCATGGTTGATTTCCCTGGAGCACTGGAATCCCATGGAGAGCACTGGAGAGAAATGAAGGGAACTTGCCTCGGCATCCAGAACAGCCAGGAGCAGGGAGGAGGGAGGGAATGTGGACATTTCACTGGTTGCCTCCTGCTGGGAGCAGAGTTCCTGCCTCAGCAGTTTTATCACTATTTTAGGTTGGAAAGACCAAACCCTTTCTCCTCTGGGCAGAGCTCAGAGATTCTCCAAGTCCCAGAGCAGCTCCTGAGCTCCAGAGCTGCCCGTCCCCACGGAGCTGGGCTCTGGGACATGGAGGAGAAGAGTCCAGCCTGCTGGGGGATCCCTGGGAGAGGGAGATGTCTCTTCCCCAGCTCCTGGGGAGTGGAGCCATCCCTAGACCTGTGTTTGGGACCTGCCTTTCCATGGGCCTCCTTTGATGGCACTAATTGGCCAGAGAGCTGCAGGGAGACCCTGGCATTGTGGTGGAAGGATGAGATGAAATTGGAATGCAGAATAAATCATGAGCCAGTTTCCAGCGTTTTCTTGGCTGAGATGGAATGGCTAATCATTCTGATGGCAGAATTTACATAATTACTCTGCCCACTGGCCCAGGATGGGCTGAGCAGTGAGAAAAACAGGCTGCTGATTCCAAGGGGGATGTTTGTGGAAGTGATTGAGGGAGTCGTGGGACTCAGAGCTGGGAACAGATGGGCTTGGTCATGGGGCTGGACCTGGGGCTCCCCTCTGCTCTGTACAGATGGTGCTGCTCACACAGAACCCCACAAGCAGCATTTCCGGGCAGAATTCCCACCTTTCATGGTCAAGGTTCTGTGACTGATGAGTGAAATGAGAAGGAATTTGGAGAAAAGCAGCAAAGCAGGAGGAATCTGGCAGTGATTAGTGGGGAGGTGCAGCAGGACCTTGGAAGCTGATTTCCTCACACCCTGAGCACCCAAAGAAATCAAATTCAGAAATCTTGATGGATCCCAACTCCTAGGCTGCTCCAGCCTCCAGCTGCTCTCAGAAATTTCCAACTTGGAATTAGTGGCATTCCACAGAATCCCAGAAGGATTTGGGTGGGGAGGGATCTTAAACCTCATCCAGCCCAGGCCCTGCCGTGGACAGGGACACCTTCCACTGCACCAGGTTGCTCTAAGGCCCATCCAACCTGACTTGGAAGGTTTTCCTCTCTTTTCTCATGTCACACTCCTGTTTTTCTATCCTTTTCTGCCAACCCATCATGGACCCCTCATACCATGTGTCAATTAGCACGAGGCCATGGAAGATATCTGTGGGAAGCACTGGAATCCCATGCAGAGCATTTTTGATTATTTAAGACACTTCCCCATCCCTGGAAATGTTCACAGGAGTGAACACTTTCCTTACCACAGGACAGCTTCCAGGAATGGATCCACTCCAGCCCTGACACCCTGTGCAGCCCCAGCCTTCTCTGATCCTTCTGAAACATTTGACGGAAATTCTTCCACTGCTTGAAAAACTAAAATCAGATCAGCAAAGCTGAAACCTTTCAGTGCCACCGTGAGTTCCTGTGGCAAAAGTGGCTCCAGCCCTGCGTCCCCTGTGAGGTTTTGGATTGCAGAACATCCCTGTGCGGTGTTAACACCCTCCACAAGCAGGACAATCCATGTTTCTTGTTTGGTTAACACTGGGAGGCTCAAGGGCCTTCCCACACACATTCATTTGCATATTTCTTCCAATGGAACCTAATAAAATATTCATATCATTAAAGGAGAGGGGGAAAAGAGAGGGCCTGGGGCTGCTGCTGTGGCTGAGGCAGTGGGAGAGCTGTGTTCTCCAGCTGGGGGGGGTGGGGGCAGAGGTTGACACTGATCTTGAGGGGACACTGATCTTGAGCTGTCCCCTGGCCCAGCTGTCACTGTCCTGCAGCCCTTGGCCTGCCGTGCCCCGCAGACTGGGATAGAGCAGCCCCTGCTTCCCAAAGGTTTCCCTGCCCTGAGCCTCTTGTGGAGGCACTGCCTGCCAGGCACAGAGGGAAACTGTCAGGACCCAGAACATTCCTCTGGCTGCCCTGGGTGATTTGAGACCCTGGCAGGGGACTCAGAGACCTTGGCATAGAGTCAAAAACACCTGGGCCTTCGGTTTTAGTCCATGGAAAAAATTGCTATCTTTGTGTGAAGAGTTACAAACCACAAGAGTTTGAGTAGAATGATAGTTAATTTGTCACAAGGTAAAAAAAAAAAAAAAAAAAAAAAAAATCAGAGTTTTAGAATAGAAGTTCAAGAGGCAAGATGCAAGAATCTAGGCATGTCCTGTCCTTCTTCTTCTTGTCCTCCATCTTCTACTGGAATAGTGACACTTTTTGATTAGTTTAAAGTAAAGACAGACTGTCTAACATAGGTGATAGATATTAAGAAATTATTGTAAATAAAGTACATGCAGTTTGTAGTATAAAAAGTTAACACCACCCCAAAGGCAGATGCTGTGCCACAACCCGACCTGCTGGACAGATGTCAGCAAGTTGGAGAAAGAATGTAATAGATAAGGAAAAATAAACAACCTTAAAAAGCAGAACCAACGAATCTCAACTTCTTCTTCTGTTGCAGGGCTGGGAAAAAAGAATTTCAGATACCTCTGAAGAGTCATCTCATCCACAGAAACTCGAGAGGAAACCATAACCCTGTTGGTTCTTCCTCTCCTCCCTCTGTACTCCCACCCAGGGTGAGCAGCAAGCTGTGCCCTGCAGCCCATGGCCTGTGCCAGGCCCCTCCATGGCCACTCTGCCCAAATGGCAGCCCTGCAGCCCACAGCCTGTGCCAGGCCCCTCCATGGCAGCCCTGCAGCCCACAACCTGTCCCAGGCCCCTCCATGGCTGCCACCCTGCCCACAGCCTGTGCCAGGCCCCTCCATGGTAGCCCTGCAGCCCATGGCCTGTGCCAGGCCCCTCCATGGCTGCCACCCTGCCCACGGCCTGTGCCAGGCCCCTCCATGGCCACTCTGCCCAAGGCCTGTGCCAGGCCCCTCCATGACCACCCTGCCCACAGCCTGTGCCAGGCCCCTCCATGGCCGCCTTGCCCACAGTCTGTGCCAGGCCCCTCCATGGCCACCCTGCCCACAGTCTGTGCCAGGCCCCTCCATGGCTGCCACCCTGCCCACAGCCTGTACCAGGCCCCTCCATGGCAGCCCTGCAGCCCACAGCCTGTGCCAGGCCCCTCCATGGCAGCCCTGCAGCCCACAGCCTGTGCCAGGCCCCTCCATGGCAGCCCTGCAGCCCACAGCCTGTGCCAGGCCCCTCCATGGACACCCTGCCCACAGCCTGTGCCAGGCCCCTCCATGGACACCCTGCCCACAGCCTGTGCCAGGCCCCTCCATGGACACCCTGCCCACAGCCTGTGCCAGGCCCCTCCATGGCAACCCTGCCCACAGTCTGTACCAGGCCCCTCCATGGACACCCTGCCCACAGCCTGTGCCAGGCCCCTCCATGGACACCCTGCCCACAGCCTGTGCCAGGCCCCTCCATGGCAGCCCTGCAGCCCACAGCCTGTGCCAGGCCCCTCCATGGACACCCTGCCCACAGCCTGTGCCAGGCCCCTCCATGGCAACCCTGCCCACAGTCTGTACCAGGCCCCTCCATGGCCGCCCTGCCCACAGTCTGTGCCAGGCCCCTCAATGGCCACTCTGCCTATGGCCTGTGCCAGGCCCCTCCATGGCTGCCACCCTGCCCACAACCTGTGCCAGGCCCCTCCATGGCTGCCACCCTGCCCATGGCCTGTGCCAGGCCCCTCAATGGCCACTCTGCCCACAGTCTGTGCCAGGCCCCTCCATGGACACCCTGCCCACAGCCTGTGCCAGGCCCCTCCATGGACACCCTGCCCACAGCCTGTGCCAGGCCCCTCCATGGCCACTCTGCCCACGGCCTGTGCCAGACCCCTCCATGGCTGCCACCCTGCCCACAGTCTGTACCAGGCCCCTCCATGGCTGCCACCCTGCCCACAGTCTGTACCAGGCCCCTCCATGGCTGCCCTGCCCACAACCTGTGCCAGGCCCCTCCCTGCCCACAGTCTGTGCCAGGCCCCTCCATGGCCACCCTGCCCATGGCCTGTGCCAGGCCCCTCCCTGCCCACAGTCTGTGCCAGGCCCCTCCATGGCCACCCTGCCCATGGCCTGTGCCAGGCCCCTCCATGGCCACCCTGCCCACAGTCTGTGCCAGGCCCCTCCATGGCCTCCCTGCCTGCCCTGTCCGTGCTGAGGAGCAGCAGCACCCTGGCCTGCAGGAGCTGAAGTCAGGCTAATCAGGATGTATAGCCAGCCACCGAGGCCATGAATATTTAACGAGGCCTGTTAAAGGATTTTTAGAAGTGCTCTCCCCACGGACACCACGATGACTTCTTTGTTTATAATTTTTTCCCCCTTTCCTGTTGCCACTAATCACCGACTCTCAGCTCCTTAATGGCACCTTGGGGGAGCTCTGGGGATGACTTATTTCTTTATTTATTTACTTGCTCCAAAGTGAAGAGAAACCCTGCCTGCCACTGCCACGGGTGGTTCCAGGTGCCAGGATCCATCCTCACAGGAGTGGAGGTTCCTGGCTGTGCTGGGGGGACAGGAATGGGACCTGGATCCATCCCTCCTTGGATCCATCCCGTCCCTGGATCCATCCCCTCCCTGGGTCCATCCCCTCCCTGGATCCATCCCCTCCTTGGATCTATCCCCTCCCTGGGTCCATCCCCTCCCTGGATCCATCCCTCCATGGATCCATCCCCTCCCTGAGTCCATCTCCTCCCTGGATCCATCCTCTCCCTGGATCCATCCCCTCCCTGGATCCATCCCCTCCCTGGGTCCATCCCCTCCCTGGATCCATCCCTCCATGGATCCATCCTCTCCCTGAGTCCATCCCCTCCCTGGGTCCATCCCCTCCTTGGATCCATCCCTCCATGGATCCATCCCTCCATGGATCCATCCCCTCCCTGAGTCCATCCCCTCCCTGGATCCATCCCCTCCCTGGGTCCATCCCCTCCCTGGATCCATCCTCTCCCTGGATCCATCCCTCCATGGATCCATCCCCTCCCTGGGTCCATCCCCTCCCTGGATCCATCCTCTCCCTGGATCCATCCCCTCCATGGATCCATCCCCTCCCTGAGTCCATCCCCTCCATGGATCCATCCCTCCATGGATCCATCCTCTCCCTGGATCCATCCCCTCCCTGGCTGAGTGTAGAGAGAGGTCGAGGCAACAAGCAGGGAGGGAAAGGAAGGGAGAGTCCCTGCCTTGGAGCTACATGAGGGGTTTTCACTGGAGGAAATGAAGGTGTTTATTACAATAAGGGTGGTCAGGCCCTGCCCCAGGTGCCCAGAGAAGCTGTGGCTGCCCCTGGATCCCTGGAGGTGTCCAAGGCCTCTCTGGCCTTTTTCTGAAATGTCCAAAAGAATCTTCTGTCTCACACAGGCCTGAACATTGCCAGTTGGCCTTGGGGATCTGTTCCAGGAGGAAATTTGCCTTTTTTAAAACTTAAATGTTTTTGATTATTTAAGACAGAAAACTCTGCCTGCTTTCAGAGAGAACCATTACATCTTTAGTTTTGTAGAGAAGAGCTGGAACTTGCTGGTGCATGATCCCTGACTTTCCCCAGGAGATGGAGGAAGTCACTCAAAATCTTCTCAAGAAGATGCTGACAGCTGAGGATGGGGTTCTGGGCCTGCCCCAGGGCATCTCCCCCAGCCTCATGTGGGGCAATTTAGCGGGGGCAGAGCCAGCCCAGCCCAGCCCCTTCTCAGCTGAGGGTGCTGGGGATGCTGAGTGGCAGCAATTTCGGGATGAAGAGCGGCAGCAATTCCTCTTCCTCCTCACATCAATTTGCACCAGGTTCTGCTGCTGGCTGGGCCTCCATGCCAAGCTTTAGTGCTTTTTAATTGCCTGGTGGAGCTGGCTCAGCTCAGAGCTCTCCAGAGCCCCAGACTCGCCTTGGTAACTGTCTGAACCACCAGGGCAGAGCAACAGGAAACCAGGACAGGGAACTGAGCTGGCTCCTCTCTGGGAATGTTCCCACACCTCTGTAGTTGGTTTTCCAGACCTTCTCTTCATCCTCTTACTGGAAGCGAGTCCTCCTTCCCCAGTGCTGCTGTGAGAGGTGTCACAAGACAAGCACTGCATTCCCAAATCCTGCTCCTGCCCAGGCTCCTGTGCTTTGGCAGGAGCTGGGGTCCAGCCTGGACAACATGTTGCCATCAGCTGAGCAAAATCTGCTCTAGTTCCTGAAATTCCACCACCCTTCCACAGCTGTCTCTGGCCCCAGACAAGTCCCTGGAGGATTTTGTTATTCTCATTCTCTGCTCCCAGTCTGGCACGAGGCATCCTGCAAGTCACAGAATCATGGAATGGTTTGGGTTGGAAGGGACCTTAAATCTCATCCCATTCCAACCCCTGATGGGCAGGGACACCTTCCACTAGACCAGATTGTTCAGAGCTCCCTCCAGCCTAGCCTTGGATGAAGAATAAAGGCATGGCCAGGATTTCCATGTGTGTTTAGCCTGCAGGCAGCATTCCCAACCCAGGGAGCCTGGAGAAAGGGCTGCACCTGAGCCCTGACTCCCAAGACCTGCTCACAGCACAGCTGGGAAGTTCTGCAGGGATGTTAATGGCACAGAGAAAAGCCATTAAAGGAGGAAGAGTTGAGGTTACAGTATTGTGCTGAAAAGTTTATTGCTGCCTGTAGAGACATCAGGTCTGTACTTCCAGGATTACTCAGTGCTTAATGCCCAGTGCCTGCACATTAGTTTTGCCGGGAAGCCCATTTGGGGTTCTTCCAAAACGGAAAAATTAAAGGGCTTCCCTAATAAATGTGCTGTCCAAAGGCAAAAGGGAGAAAAAAAAGGCTCCAAGCCCAGCTCAGGAACCCAACCTGAGGCAGCAGTGTGGGGTCAGGGGCCGTCCTGCTGGCTGAGCCCTGGATGGGCAGTGCTGGCCCTTGGAAGTTCTGGGAATGGACATCCATTGCTGCTCCCTTGCACCTCTGGTTACTCCTGACACTAAGCTACAGCAGGAAAAAATGCAAATTTACACATGAATTTGGGTGTCCAGCAGGTGAATTTGCCTGGGAAATTCTCCTCCTGATTTTACTGATAGGTGGAAACTCCAGAGCAGCGGCGACTTGCTTGTCACCTTGCTCTCCATCCATCCATCCATCCATCCATCCATCCATCCATCCATCCATCCATCCATCCATCCATCCATCCATCCCCTGTGCTTGAGAGAACAGCCCTTTTCCTACATCCAGGCTCTCAGGCCACCTTTTTCCCAGCATTTACCACTCACCCTCCACCTGGGAATGGAATGAGTGCCTGGAATAGATGCAGCCTGCATGGGGAGGCAGCAGCCATTTGGGGAAGTGGCAGCAATTCAGCCCAAAGACTGCTTGGGCTCCCTCCTGCTCCTCTGCTGGCACCCAGCTCTGATCTGAAATCAATGTGAGTGAGGTGCCAGGATGTGAGTGAGACTCTGTGTCTCTTTGCAATCCAGAGAACCCAGAACTTTGTGTAGGCACTGCCTGGAAATAGAGCACAGTGTGGAGCAGTGGCTTTGTGCTGCTCTCAGGAGGTCCTTAACTGCCTTGGGCTCCACCTTGGGTGGGTCAGGGATGGTTTGTGTCCTCTGGCCATCTCCAAAAGTTCTGGGAGCTGGGGGGTTTCTGTGTGTGCCCAGGTGAGGGTTTGGTTCACTTGGAAATGTCAGTGGGAGCTGGGAATGGCACCGGGGTCCAGTTTGCCTTGGGAGCAGAGGGTGGGAGCTCCACAGCAGCCCCTCCTCCCAGGGACATCGATTCCCTGGTGGCTCAGCTGGAGCAAAGGAGGCTCAGGGGGCCCTTGTGGCTCTGCACAGCTCCTGACAGGAGGGGACAGCCAGGGGGTCGGGCTGTGCTGCAGGGAACAGGGACAGGAGGAGAGGGAACGGCCTCAGGCTGGGCCAGGGGAGCTCAGGGTGGACATCAGCAGGAATTTCCTTGTGGAAAAGATTTTCAGGCATGGGAAGGGACTGTCCAGGGAGGTTTGGAGCCCCCATCCCTCAAGGGATCTAAAAGTCATGTGGATGTGGCACTTGGGGACATGGGTCAGTGGTGGTCTTGGAAGTGCTGAGGAATGGTTGGATTGGATGACCCTAGAGAGCTTTTCCTGTGTAAATGATTCCGTGAGTCCACGGATTCACCAAGGAATGTTGCACAGGAGATTTGTCTCTTCATGGGGTCTCACTGAGGGAATTTAAGGTTTGACTCCCTTGGTGAGCCCGGGGCTAGGCCGTGGCTCAGTTTTTGGCATAATCCCTGTGCCAGGGACATTGTGGGACTGGGAGATTCCCTGACAGGGAAGTGTGAGGATTTTTTGGGAGTAGCAAGGAAAAGCAAAGGAAGAAGAGGAGAGAGGAGAACAGTACAGACCAAGAAAGCCCAAGGCAGTGAGCAGCAAACCTCGGGGAGCACAGCTCACAGGAAGAGCCAGGCTGGGCACATGGGTGCTCACCTTAAGCTGGGTCTGGATCTTTCCACGAGCTGACCTCAGCGATCTTTGGTGAAATTAGATCTGTGCCTAAACTTATCAAAAAGAGGCAGCAGAAGAAGATGATTGGAATGATTGGAGATTACAGGGAAGCAGTGGAACTTGGGGAGGGGCAGAATGAGTGTTGAAACCTCAGGGAGCTGTGACTTTCCTTGCAAAACCAGATCCTTTGGGAATGTCAGTACATCCAAGCGTCACTCCTCGAGAGTCTGGGTGCTCTGCCCAGCGAGGGATCTCATCCCATCCGCGTCTCCCTCTTTACTGCCCGAGGCCGTGCTGCTCTCCAGTCAGGAATCCTGCTGAGGAAAGCTGGGATTGCAGACCCGGGCAGGGGCTTGGCACACGGATCCGTGTGAGGGGCAATGCCAGCTTTCCTCCTGCCACAAATCCCTCCCGGCCTTCCCGGGGGAGCGGCTCCGCTGCTCCGAGGGTTCATTAGGGCTCATTAGTGCCCATTAACAGGTCTGTTCCAGAGCACAGCAGCACCAGCAGCTGTGAGCTCCAGGGAATAGCTCCCGTTCCTCTCAGCTCCTTCTCCGTGCCTCAGTTTCCCAGCCTGGGTAACCTCGGGGCTCCTGGATGCTCTTTGGATCCAGGATTTCTCCTCCTGCCCTCCAAGGACTGTTTCCTCTCCCTGCAGGAGCACTTTGGCTGCTCCATCCTTGGAAGTGTCCAAGGCCAGGTTGGATGGGGCTTGGAGCACCCTGGGATAGTGGAAGGTGTCCCTGCCCATGGAAGGTGGGGATGATTTTAGGGTCTTTAGGGTCCTTTGCAAGCCCAACCATTCCATGATTCTCTGATTTAAGAACACAATGCGTCTCCTCTCAGGTCTTGTCTCTTTTGCCTGCACCAGTTTTTTCCTAGATATTTTTTCTCTATCTCTTGACTTCTTCCAGTTTATACTTCTTATTAGATATTTTATACATTTCTTACTAAGGAGAAACAAGAATTTTAAGTTTGTACTTTTTACTAAACAAGAAACTTCCTTGTTTTTACGTGTGTGGCTGGCAGTTCACAGGGAGGTGACAGCTGAGTGACAGCTCTGGCAGAGCAGGAAGGGAGGGACTCAGTACCTGAGATCAGTCATGACAAACTGCCTGGGGAGGGCCTTTCCTCGCTCACATCCCCCTGACTGCTGAGGAGCCGTTCTGTGGGAGCTGATGGGGCAGGAGATGGAGTTAAACCCAGCTTAGAGAACTGGGAGAGAACGGGAGGAGGAGAGGGACCTCCCAGCACTGGAAAATTTGGGGATGTGGAACAGAAGGTGCTGAGGGGGAAAGGGACAAGGCCAAGGATCCTGCTCCTTGGGGGCAGCTGAGGAAAGCCTTTGGAGAATCAGAGCCAAGCTCTGTCTGCATTTCTCGGGAGGTGATGTGGGAGATGAGTGGGAGCGTTCAGGTACAAGAGCCCCGACTGCTGAGGTCTCTGCATCATTTCCCTCCGGGATCTGCTCCCTGCATCGGCTCCTCCCGTTCCTTCCCCACCCAAATTCCTCACGGCACCAGCGGGAGGGTTCCAGCAGAGCCAGGCTCCAGCCCGGAGCAGGAAGGTGCAGTGGAGGATTGCCCTGTTCCCGAAGTCTCGGCTGCATCCTCGCTCCCCTCCTGCCTGTCTCGGTGGCCCCCGGAGGAGCAGGGACCGTGTCTGCTGGTAGCCCGGGGCCCTCCAGGAGTTGTGCAATGTGTTACCAATTCCTCAGGGGAAGATAATGCTGTCTTTCACAGCTCCTGTGTCAGCTCTGCTGATTAGTCTGATGCAAATGAGCTTTTAGCCTTGACACGGAGCCCGATGTCCGGGAGGAGAGGAGGAGGATCCAGCGCAGTCCTGGAGAGCTGGACCACTCCTGGCAGCCCCAGCACCACCCTGGGAGAAGGAGCAGGACTGGGGCTTGTCTTTTTTGGGGTTTCTCCATCATTTTCACTTCAATAATTTCCCTCTGTGAATGAAGGTCTGTTGCTCTTCTCCTGGTTCTGCCCATAGCTTTGCACCAAGGCTGAGTAGCTCCCATCCATCCCCCGTGGCTCTTCTCCAGCCTCCTGTTCTGGGACACGCTCCTGGGGGGCTCATGGAAAATGCTTTCTGGACAAAGAGCCCTTTGTACCTGCAAACCGAGGGAGAGGGGGAAAACCTGAGGAACGTCCCATGCGTGCTGCTGCTTTTCTAACCAGAACTGCCCCTCAAACCCAGGCCTTTCCTTTCCTGTCTCCAACACCTGCTTCTGCTAGAAAGCCACCCAGCACCAACCTCCCTGCCTGGAGAGGTTGCTATTTTATTTAGGGCTGATCCATTTTTCTTTTAATTCAGATCAATGCGGGTTAATTGAGAGCAGCTTATTTTTACTTCTGCTGGTCTCTGCCTGCCAGGATCAATAGCAGTCATTTCCACTTAAACCGTTGTACCTTTACTGGAACCAGCAGAGCCCCCAGCCCTCCACGCAGCCCCGTCCCTGTGGTTCCTGGTGCAATAATTCCAACCAGGCTCTCGTCAGTCTGGCTGCAGCGGCATCCTCGTAATGCTGGGAGGAAATGGAGCCGTGCTCAGCCCCGACCGGGGGAGATGGATTACAGCCTGCAACATTTGCACACTAAAAATACCCAGCGAGGGGGAGCCGCTCATTGATCCCTGTGCCTTAATGGGCCGCAGAAGGTCCCTCTGGCCGCCCACTGCCACTAGATGGGGCGATGCGGCAGCGCTGCAGCCCCGAGCCGTGCTGCGCCTCCCCGGCTCACGGAGGCGGCTCCGCTCAGCCCGGCGCCCGCAGGAGCCCGCTGCTTCCCCACCCGAGACTCTTTCGGTGGATGCAAACCCCACCACGGCATTCCCGGGGAGCGCTGGCCGTGGGGAGCTGAGGGAAACATGAGTGTTCTGCTGCTGGCTGTGTGTCCAAAGGGAAATCCTCGTGGACGGGGTGGGTTTGGGGCCAGGCTGCTGCATCCCAGGGGTTGTCCTTGGCCAGTGGAAAATCATAGGATGTTTTGAGTTGGAAGGGACCTTAAAGCTCATCCCAGCCCCTGCCATGGGCAGGGACACCTGCCACCATCGCAGGTCCAACCTGGCCTTGGACACTTGATGGGACGTGACAAATCTCTCCCCTTGGATCCTGGGTGGCTCAGAAATGTCTTGGTGTGACTGCTCTCTTCGTGGTGCAGAGTTTCATGTTTCAAACTTAGGATTTACATCAAAGCCAGCGGGCAGCATGGTGGCCCAAAGGGGCCGCTGTCCCCTTGCTCTGCCTGCTCCCACCTTCCCTGGCTCCCTGGCCATCATCCCCATGCACCCAGCTCTTCCCTCTCTGTTCTAGCAGCTGGGCACTTGTCCACTTCCATCACCTGCCGCGGGAGCCTGTGGAAGCATTGTAGGAATTCTTTCTGGGATGTTATCAGTTGATCTGTTAATGGAGAACCAAGTCAGGTGGGCACAGAGGAGGGAGATCCTCTGCAGGACATGAGTTCAGTGTTTAAAGGGCCTTTTCCTCTCAATCATTGGGCAGAGGTTGGTTTTAGCTGGAGTTCTTGTGGAGCAGTTCCCATGGCTCCCATGGCTCTATGGCCACCTGGGCAGGTGAGGACCAGCTCTGGGGGCTGCTGGGCTTGTCCATGGGAAGGAAAAATGGAGCAATGGGAGAAGGGGCCATCAAAGCGACACCAAAGTCCTTCCCTCCCTGCCCTTCCCTGATCCCTGTATTTGCTGCCCTTCCCAGAGCCAGCAGATTGAGACCTCCCAACCCAGCTGATGTTTGGGGAAGAGAAGAATTACCAATTTCCTGATGGGTAAAACCAGGGACAGGGCAGGCGGTGAGTTCTGGTCATAAATGTCAGGGAATAATCGCTTTGGCCCCTACCCCTGGAGCAGAACTGATTTAAAGGGTCGTTAAAAAGGGTCGGTGGCCATAAGGGTGGTGCACAGGGTCTCCAGCCCAGCTCCTTTATTTCCTCTGGCTGGATCCACCAGGGCCATGGGTTTAGAGAAGCCATATGTCAGCTAAATGTGTCTCTAATTGATTTCTGGACCTGCATGGAGTGTAAACATTTTACCAGTCAGAGAGCAGCTGATCTGGAGAGGAGGTGGGAGGGGAAAGGGCAGGAGAAAGTCTGGTGTGAAGCTGAGGGGAGCCTCGGAAAACGACTTTTGTCTGGCCCCATCAAACCCCAGCTCACGGCGGCCCCTCCGCGGGGTTCCCGGGTAATGGAGTCGCTCCCAGGGCAAAAGTTAACTCCAATTAGAGGCTGTGCAGGGAGGGGTTTCACTCCCACGTTTCCCCGCCGGAGCCGTGTCAGCTCCCGTTACGGAGATGGGCCGGGCAGCAGCTGGGAGCAGCGTGTGGACAATGAGGGGTGTCCTGGGAATCCTTCCTGCAGGGACACAGCCCGGCCCCGCCGCTCCTCCTCCTCCTCCTCCCTCCCAGCCATGGACAGCTCGCACCCGGCCCTTCTCTCCTTTGAACCACCCAACCTTTGCAAGAGCGCGGCCCCACTAAAATGGTTCCTTCAGGACATTCCCCAAATTTCCCCCTAAACCCTCTCTGCTCCCTCATCCCTGCCCCTATTTTAAGCCCTTGTTTGCCCAGCCCCCCTGGGGACGCTGGGTGAAGCCTGACGGGACCACAGAGGGAAAAATCAATGCCAAGGCTGATGCTGCCCTGTAGAAACGATGGTCAAGAACCAAACCCAAGTGCAAACAGGTGGGGAAAGGCAGGTGAGCGTGGGAACAGCGTCCCCTGTGTCCCTGGGGCTGCCCTGGACAGGTGGCTGAGGAGGGGGAGCAAAGCCCCGGTGTCACCCATTGGAGACCCCTCTGGAAGAACCCCCCCAGCAGCCCTGGGCCCCAGCCCCCCCAGGCTGTCCCCAGCACCCCTCTCTGGCCGTGTTTCCTTTCTCACCTCAGCCTTTCCTGTCACCTGCCGAGGACGAGCAGTCCAGGTGGTAAACAGAGATGGAAACCAGAGATCCTTCATCCCTTACAAGCCTTCAATTCAACCTCCAAGATTTTGTTCCAGAGCCACAAAGAGCAGGGAGGATTTGGGATTTCTCCTTCTGAGCAGGAAAAACAAAGTCCATTAGAGATGTCCTCCTACTCGATGAATAATCAGCTTTCCTGAGTCTTTTAATTAAACAGCAACGTTGTACAGAATTACGTACTTTAGAAAATATTGTGGAGCATTTACTGGAATAAAACACAACAAATTCTGTTTCAAGCCAGGTTTTCTTCTTTTTTTTTCCCTCTCTCCAAGCTTCTCCAAAGCTTTCAGTCAGCTTGAATTTAATAAGCCAGCTCACTTGAACAGAACTGAAACCTGTTCAATAAACCCAAGGCAAAAGAGAGGGAAAAGTGGGGAATTATTAGAAAATGTTGGAGTGTAATGATTTTGGGGAAGCTGGGGTTTTTTGGGGCTTCAAAATGGTGATTTTGTTCTTAAACAGGTCTAAAATGAGCAATGACAAGTGCAAACAGGTTAAAGCTGGTGTCCAAATAGCTGCTGAATGGAATGTCTTGGGAAGAAATAGGGTAAAGCATCGGGGGGGAGGGTGTATCTGTGTTACACTTTTTAATGTTTTTTTTTTTTTTTCCCTCCAGATGGAGAGAAAAAAGAAAGCCTCGCTGTGCATCCAAACCGAATCCATCCTCCGGTGACTCAGTGGGACTCTGCCGGTACAGGCCGGGACAGGAGCTGCGGTTTTTCCGCCTCCCGCCCAGCCCGGCAGCCGCGCTCTCAGCCCCTCGCTGTGCCCGCAGCCCCAGCAGCCAGGGGCGCTCTGTGCCGTGCCTCGCAGCTGACGCCGGCTCCGGTGACCCCCGGCCGAGCCCCGCGCCCGCCTGGCGGCTCCGGGCCCGGCCGTGGGCGCTGGGAGCGCCCGCCCGCCCCAGCACGGCTTGTCAAGCCCGGGCCGGGCCGGCCCAGCTGCCGGCTGTCGGCTTTGCGGGGGGAGGAATAGCTTTACACCGGGATTACTCCGAGGTGGAAGCTGCCGGCAGCAGCGCTGCAGCTCCGAGGCAGCGGCAGATGGAATTCCGTGCGGCTGGAGGCTCCAGATGCGCTGGGTCCGGCTTTCCCTGCACGGGTTCCCGGGTTAAATTGATCAGATCCAGTTTGCCGTACAAGGGTTCCTGGATTAAATGGATCAGACCCAGCTTTCCCTGCACGGCTTCCCAGTTAAATCGATCAGATCCAGCTTTCCCTGCACGGGTTCCCGGGTTAAATTGATCAGATCCAGCTTTCCCTGCACGGGTTCCCGGGTTAAATTGATCAGATCCAGTTTGCCGTACAAGGGTTACTGGATTAAATTGATCAGATCCAGCTTTCCCTGCACGGGTTACTGGATTAAATTGATCAGATCCAGCTTTCCCTGCACGGGTTCCCGGTTAAATTGATCAGATCCAGCTTTTCCTGCACGGGTTCCTGGATTAAATTGATCAGATCCAGCTTTCCCTGCACGGGTTCCCGGGTTAAATTGATCAGATCCAGCTTGCCCTGCATCGGGTTCCCGGGTTAAAGCGCTGCCAAAGAATCCGAGGCTCGGTCGGGATTCAGTGCGAGAAAGCAGCGGCTGGAGCAGTGACCGCTGTGGTTGAAGCCCTTCCCTGCTCTCCCCCAGCTCCCGGGGGAGATGACCCCTCTCTCTGCCTCCCAGCCACCCGCACTGATTTTTATTCCAACCTCACCGAAGCTCGCTCCCGGTGGGGTTGGAGGTGAGAGGCTCCGGCTCCGGGAGCCTCTCCCGAGCTGTGAGCAGCATTCGGGGCCAGGCGGGGACGTGCACGGCCACCGCTGCCCCGTCACCAGGGTCACGGGCACGGGGACAATGCCACACCAGGGCTTATTTCATCATTATTCCGTCGGTCCCGCGCATTTCCTGCCGTGCCGATACAATCCCAGCGCTTTGGGAGCGCTCCAGGCTGGCACGGAGCCCTTGTCGTGCGTGGTGCCGGGAGCAGTTTGGTGCCCAGGGTGCCTCTGTGACCCTGCCGGGGTGGCACAGAGCCAGATGGGACATGAGGCCTCTGCAACACGGGGAAAGGCCAAGGGGGAGCTGCAAGTCCTAGGCGTCTGCATGGAGGGTGAGATTCCCAAGAAAATGAAAGTATGGAGACAATTTGCTGCGAACCTTGGCAGCGGGGAATTCCTCGCAGCTCGGAGCTGCAGAGAAGCTGTGCCTGCTTTGGTGAGGGAAAGGCAGAAGGATGCAGCTGGAAGGCTCTGAGCCTTGGGAAGGAGCTGGCGTTTGGAGCAAACTCCTTGAAGGGACAGGACCCAGACAGGCCATGGATAATGCAACGCTCCCCCCGGGACAGGGCGCGCTGGTGTCTCTGGCCGCGCTGGTGAGGTTTGGGTGCCTGGTTCCCTGCGGGATGCTGAGCACAGCGGGAAAGCCCAGAGCCCTCCAGCTGGAGAGCGCGGCCCGGGGCCGGGAAGAGCAGGGCGGCTCCTGCAGCACCTGCCCTTGGCCCAGCGCTCCGGGAGAGCCGCCGGGGGGGGAGCGGGTGCCAGCCGGTGCCCAAGCCGCCGGGCTCTCGTTTCGTCCCCGCAGACACCATTGGCCGGGCACCAGCCCGTGCTCGAGGGACGCGGATCGGGTGGCCGCGGCTCGCATTATCGGGCGGCTTCCCCGCCGCGGTTGTGTCCGTGCGTCCCTGCGCTGCAGATCGGGTTACGGCACCTCCACAAAGCCCCGGCCATGCATTATTCAGCCGCTGTGCTACCGTAGATGTCGGGGTGAGGAGCTGAGCCCTGCGCCTGCCGGAGCAGCTGGGCCCTGCAGCGCCCGAGCCGGGGCTGGCGCTGTAAATCAGCCCGAGGACGAGCAGGATGCGAGCGGGAGCAGGCGGAAACCACCCGGAGGTACCTGGCTCCAGGAACGCTTTATTTAGCACGAGTGAAAGCCGCGCTGCGCATTCCCGTCAGAGGGAAGCGGCGGCTTCCCGGCCGCGCCGCGGGGCCGCGGGAACCTCCCGAGGGTCAGACTGCGGGACGCGGCTCCGACCTCCCGACCGCCCGCTCCGCCGGAGGCCAAAAGCCGATCGGAGCCATAAAGCCCATCCCGGGAGGCTCCGTGCTCGGGAGAGCCGCGAGGAGGGAGCAGCCAAGGGTCTCGGCCGTGGCTCTTTGTTCCGAGCACCATTCCCGGCTCCCGGCTGCCAGCGCCGGGCACCCGCAGGCGTTCAGGGAATGAGAAACGCCCGGGGCAGAGCGAAAGGAAATATTCCCGCACTGCAGGGGGAGAAAAAAATTCCCCCTGAGTTGAGTCTTGTTTTGCTGACACTTGGGGTTAGTGGGAGAAGTCCGTTCCGAAGGAATTTCAGCTGGGAAACCGGCAGGCAAATGAAAGTGAGCAGAGTTGATGGCAGTGAAGTTGGGGTTTATTACAGTCACAGCTAAGTATTTTATTTTCGTTCCACATCAACTTCATTCTAATTCATTAAAGTCACTTTGCTTTTACAGTTTTCTCTCTTTTTATAAATAATCCAGTGAAAACACAAGCATTACAGAGCAATAAAACCGGAATATCCCATTCAGCACAAGCCAGGCTCCCACACTGCCTTTCTCCAAATGCCATCTTTTCCAATAAAACCCAGTCTCAGCCTTTTCCATCAGAGTTCCAAGTTCCTGCATTGCTCTGTGTCTCTCACCAATGCACCTGTAAATTAAATGTCCCAAGTGGCAAAACCATAAACCCCATCAGAGTTCTGTGCAGGTGAGGGTGTCCAGCAGCCCCACCTGTGGAATAACATCTCACAAATTCCCAGTTTATGCCATCCAAGTTCTGGGCTGCATCAGTGCATCTTCCAAGTTCCATTTTCCTCCATCTCCTTCTGTTGGCAGTTGGGATGTGGAACAGGAGAGGGTGATGGGAACACCAGCAAGATTCCCAGCTTTGACAGATTTTAACTCTGAAATCCTGGGCAGAACCAGGATCCAGGGAGTTTCTGAATCAGCAAGTCCATGGAGAAATTTCCACTTTGGATATCAGTGGACATTCCCCAAGGATCAAACAACACCAAACTCTCCTCTCCTCTCCTCTCCTCTCCTCTCCTCTCCTCTCCTCTCCTCTCCTCTCCTCTCCTCTCCTCTCCTCTCCTCTCCTCTCCTCTCCTCTCCTCTCCTCTCCTCTCCTCTCCTCTCCTCTCCTCTCCTCTCCTCTCCTCTCCTCTCCTCTCCTCTCCTCTCCTCTCCTCTCCTCTCCTCTCCTCTCCTCTCCTCTCCTCTCCTCTCCTCTCCTCTCCTCTCCTCTCCTCTCCTCTCCTCTCCTCCTCCAGTTCCCCTTTCCCAGGCTTCTGCTCCCAGAATTTCTCCCCCCATGGGTCTGTGCTGCCACAAGTCTCTCACTCCACGTTGTGCTCTGCAACTTCCCTGGCCGAGCCTAGCTGGCCGTGCCTTTTATTTCTCAATGGACAAGCTTAACAGAGATGTCTTGGGTTTTTAAAAATAGTTAATATTTAAATATTAATTGAGCCATTAATTACATCTGAGCCCCAGAACAAAACAGCTGTGAATAATTAATGAGAGGGCCTATGGTAAATGCCTCTAATAATTCACAAAGCAACCAAACCAGGTATTTCCAGAGCATTCAGAGGAGAAGCAGGGAGTGGGGAGGGAAGGAAATGCAGGAACATTGAGAAAAAGAGGCTAAAAGGAAGATGGAGCATGATGGGCTGTGTGATGCTGTTCTCCCAAGGCTTTTCAGCATCATTTGAGCACCCTGGTCCAGTGGAAGGATGGCAGGGGGCTGGAACTGGGGGGTTTTGAGGGCCCTTCCAACCCAAACCATTCTGGGCTTCTCTGATTGTACATCTCCATAACATCCATCTGCTGGGATGGGATTTCCTTTGGGATGCATAGTGGGAAAGCTGAGCCCCAGGGATGCTGGATGTCACCCAAAAGCAGCCCTAGAAGACCCCCAGCACTCCTGACTCCTCCCTCTCCTGGATGTTTGGACCATGTCTTTCTGAAACACCAGGATTTCTGGACCCCGCTGAGGTGCCTGCTCTCTGACCAACCTGCCCTGCAAGAGGGACCAGTCCATGAGGAAAAGGTTTTTGTTCCCACCCTCCACTCCACCCTCTGTTCAGGTGTTCCAGACTCTCCCTCTGGAGCTGCAGTGGGGAAGGTAATGCTCTTAAATCCATGCACACACTTTACATGGCCTGGGAAAGGACTCATTTAGGATATTTATGTTCAATAGATATAATTCTTAATGACAGGTGGTTTGAGGTTCAGGGAAGGACTTCAGCACCCAGGAGCAGCACCCTGAGCCTCCTGGAGCTGGGCACTTCATGGTGCCTCTGGCCTTTGTTTGTGTGGGAGGCTGTGACTAACGAGCCCATTCAGGGAGCAGCTTCTCGGGGCTGGCCAGGGCTTGGAGGCACAGAGGATCCATCTCCTGGAGCTGCCTCTGAGGAACAAGGCCTGGAGGTGATTGCTGGCTGTCCCTCTGTGACTCCTGGGGAGGGATCACAGCTTGAGTCAGAGACTCATGGAAAGGATTGGGTTGGGAGGGACCTTAAACCCACCCAGTGCCACCCCTGCCATGGCAGGGACACCTCCCACTGTCCCAGGCTGCTCCCAGCCCCAGTGTTCAACCTGATCAGGGATCCAGGGGCAGCCCCAGCACCCTGTGCCAGGGCCTGCCCACCCTGCCAGGGAACAATTCCCAATTCCCAATATCCCATCCATCCCTGTCCTCTGGCAGTGGGAGCCATTCCCTGTGTCCTGTCCCTCCATCCTTGTCCCCAGTCCCTCTGCAGCTCTCCTGGAGCCCCTTCAGGCCCTGGCAGGGCTCTGAGCTCTCCCTGAAGTTTCTCCTCTCCAGGTGAGCACCCCCAGCTCTCCCAGCCCGGCTCCAGAGGGGCTCCAGGACTTGGGAGCAGCTCCATGGCCTCCTTTGGACTCCCTCCCGCAGCTCCAGCTCTATTGTTTTACTGGGACCCTCAACACAAATCCCTGCTCTGGCACTGCCACCTCATCTGTACCCAGGGAGAGCCCAGGCAGCCAGTTTGGAATTGGGCCCTGGTGCTGTGGAAGGGGATCCCAGCTCTGCCTGCACAGCCCGGGCTGCCCTTCCCTCCTGCAGCGGGCACTGCTCGTGTCCCAGCCCCAGAGCAGCCCCCAGGGATGTGTCCCGATCCCATTTCCAGCCTCTGCTCTGGGGACACAGCCCCGTCCCGGCTCCGGGTGTGATTGACGACCATTAAATGTCCCGCGGTGCCCTACGGAGAGGGGACACAGCTCCCACCGTCACCCGGCCGCCTCTCCTTGCAGGGGTGAAAACGATACAAGTCAGCATGTGCTGGGGAGCTGTGACCCTCCCGAGCATCTTAACGACCGTGTAATCAGCAGCCGTCAGGAGCCGGCTGATGGAGCTGGGCCACAGAAAGGGTTCTCTAAATGTGGCTTTGTGCCTCCTCGGGGATGGAAAATTCACTGGCCTTCCTCAGCTTCTTGACCTCCTCCAAATCCAGGAGAGAAGGACATGGAGCCCTTTCTGCCTCTGATATCCACAACTTTGAGCTCTACAGAGAGTAACAAAACGGATCAGAGTAATTATTATCAATGTCTCCTGCTCTGTCCATGCGGATGCAGCATTTATAAATTAACCAAAAACACTTGCAAATCTGCATAACCAGTTCCCCGTGTTCCTAATGCTTTCAATTTATCCTAATAGATATTTAATGAATACTTTATAAAGCCTTAGATGGGGAGTTTTAAAATCAATGGTGCTATTTTATTGCTGTTTGTATTATCTTTATTTGGACGGTGGCTCAGCCCTCTGCTGCCCATTGATTTCAGGCCTGGATCAATGAAACCTGGTTTCAGCTTAAATACCTAGGGATGCCTCGGGGAAGGTGGAGCTGGGAGTAAAGGGCTCCTTGGCAGGTGAGGTCTGGCTGAGCTCACACCCCAAGGGTAGCACAGGAAATCCAAGATATTGTCCTTGCTCTGCTCTCCTCTTACCTGCAGCTTCTGGGGTGGCACCAATTCATCATCCTGGAAGCAGCCCCACTCAGTAGGTCCGGATCCCTCCTTTTGCACAAGCTCTGCCCTAGTGAGGGGGCTTTATCCCCATTAAAATCATGGTTATTCCCCTAAAATACCTCTGAAATCCTTGTGCAAGTCTCCACAGGTTGTTGGCCACTCTGCCCGGAGCTGATGGATAAATATGGAGCTTGAAAGTTTTCTCCAGTAGTATCAAGCTTGTCCAGTTCCAAACCCATTGCTCCATCTCTGGTTCTCTCCAACGTTTTGAATCACAATCACTCACAGACCGGTGTGGATATGGAATTGTTCCCTGCCCAGTGAGGAATGAAGATTTCTGAGTGCCAGAATAGCCCAGGTCAGGATTTAGCTCTGGCAGGAGTGACCTGACTGTGAGTCCCTTCAGGAAGTGATGGGAATCATGCTCATGGCTTCCCCCGGGATCCTGGAGCTTTCCATCAGGAAAAATTACCTTCTGTCATTGCTGCCCTTGTGAGCAGCACGTACCTGAGCCCTGCCACCCTGCCTTGCTCCCCTGACACCCCCATGCTCGGCCTGGCCAGGCTGTTCTCACATCACTTGGGAGCTTTTCAGATTTAGGAAAGAAAACCCCAAATCACAGAGTTCCTGAAATCTCCCTTCTCGCTGTCCCTGCAGCTGCTGCCCGTGGAGCCTGGCTCGGGTGGCTCAGCTGCACCCTGGGGTTAATGCATCGCTCAGGGCACTCACCAGGGGCCCCCAGCTGTGCCTCAGGGAGGGTTCAGCCCCTCGCACTCTGCTGGGCATGGCCAGGCTCTCACATGGCTTGGGGTGAGCCCTTGCTGGCCCCACCTTGGCCAGTCCAGCCAGGGCAGCTCCAGGTCTGTCCCCGAAGTCCCATCCCAAGGACTCTGCCCCTCCCCGGGGGTGCCTCTCTGCTCTGGAGCTGCTGCTGCCCTGGGGAACAGAGGAGCTCCAAGGGCTGGAGCTCTGCTCCCCCTGTCTCTGTGCATCCCTCTCCCTTCCAGCTCTGTGGGCCTCTTCCCCCTCCAGCCCTTCTCCTGCCTTTCAGGATCCAAGGATCAGCCTCTCTTTCCTCGCCCTTCAGCTCTGAGTGCCCTCAGGGCACAGCCCAGGGCAATCTGCTGGTGGCTGATGTCCCCAGGGACAGCAGATAAGAGGGGACAATATGGGAAGGTCTGTGGGTCAGCCCATGGCTGGGAGGGTTCTTAACCCTTTCCCCACTAGGTTCTGCCTGGAAGAATTCTGCCTGTTAGAAAGGACAGCAAAGATTAATGTGTGAAGGTCAAGTAAACCTTCCTACCCAGATATTCCCTCATCTTGTCTCTGAAAAATGGGGGGGAATTTCTCTAGGAGGGCTTTTTACATGCTCTCCTATCAGACACAGTCCTCTCCTCCGGCTGCAGGTGTATCCAGAGGGATTTGACACCTTCTTGTTGCTGCTGTTTGACAGCCTGGAGGCCCACGCCAGGCTTAGGACTGAGCCCATCTCATGGGGCTCCTTCCAAGCTTTGATTGCTTTTCCTCCCTAGTGTGCAACAACAACAACGAGGAGGAGGAAAAGAAAGAGAGAAGGACAGCAGGAGGCCACGCCAGGGCTGAGGACTGAGCCCATCTCAGGGGCTCCTTCCAAGCTTTGATTGCTTCTCCCCAGGCCAAGCTCCCCCCGGATGGGTTTGTTGTGGGCAGTGACATCTGGGCTGCTCACCCGACAGCTCCGAGAGGAGGAAAGGCCCTGGCCAGCAGCTCTGAGCGACCAGAGCCCCAAGGAGGGCACTGGGAGGACCGGGAAGACGGGGTTAGAAATAACCTGAGCCACAGGGTGGCTTTGATCCCACTCCCGGGAGATGCGGGGAGAGCCCAGCTTTGTGTGCTCTGGAAGGACAGAAAGCGCTGACGGGAATTCCTTCCCTGCTCCGGCTGCTCGGCTGAGCCCCGGAGGAGCGGGGACAAAGCTCGCTGCTGTCCCCCGCCCGCCCTGCCAGCGCTCCCGGGGGCTCCGCGCCGCCTGCCCGGCCCCGGCCCCGCTTTGTCCCCGCCGGGAGAGCCGGGCTGAGCCCTGGCCGAGCGCCGTTCTTTGTCCCACAACAAAACCGGGAGCACGGAGGAGCTGCCACGGCGCCCGGGGCCGCTGCCACCGGGGCTGCCCGGGGTCCCCTCCCGTGTCCCACCTGCTGTCGGGGCTGTCCCTGCCCTCTGCACCCTCCCGGCGCCCTCCGTGCCCCGCTCGGCCGGCAGAGCAGCGGGACGGGCTCCGTCCTGCAGTGTGAGAGCAGGGGCAGGGCTGCAGGGGAGCGGCAGGAGCGCCGGGGACAGCGGGGACAGCGGGGACAGCGCGGCCCAGGTACAGCCGCAGCCCCCAGGCACCCAGGGCTGGGTCTGACGCTGCTGCCTCAGACTCATTTATTCAGGCAAGCTTTTCTGCCCGCGGGTCTCCCAGAAGCAAAACAATTTCATCAAGTGGCTTTGACACTTGGAATTATTCCTTGATTTGCTTTTTGCTAATTTCCCTTCCCTGCTCCAGGAGGGTCGGGGTTGAAGAGCTGCTGTTCCTGAGCGGGGCTGGCTGAGGTCAGAGAGAGCCTCTGCTCCCAGCCCAGCCCCTCCGGGCTTCACGGGCACAAAGGTTTTGGTAGGACAAGGGTGGATGGTTTTAAGCTGCAGTGGGGTTGGTTTAGGTTGGATGTTGGGAAAGAATTCCCAGTTCCTGTGAGGGTGGGCAGGCCCTGGCACAGGTGCCCAGAGCAGCTGGGGCTGCCCCTGGATCCCTGGCAGTGCCCAAGGCCAGGCTGGACAATAGCTGGAAAAAGTTGAAATGAAGGTGGTGAGCTTCAGAATCACCAGATAAACTTCACATCAATCCTTGATGATTTCATGCACTTTTTTTCCCCCATGTAATTTTAGCTTTCCTTTATTATTTTTTTAAATTCTGTTTAGAGACTTAGAGAAAATCCTAAAAAAAAAAAAAAAAGCCAACAACCCAAACCCTACCAGTTTTCCTAAGGAGCAGAGAGTCTGATTCCAGCTCAAGGGAATAAAAATTCTGTAGAAGGTGGAGATATTTTGGCCAGAAAAGGACCAGGGTGATCTGTCTAATGAGCACCAGAGCAACAAGTATTGCTCATGTAAAGATCTTTCCTCAGGTTGTGAAGTTTAGGGAACAACACAAATTAAACCTTCTCAGAAACAGCCCATTCTTAGAGATATCAGGAGTAATCCAGTAACAGAACTCAGGAAAATAAAATCATTTTTTCTTCCATCAGATAATCACAAATTGACACTTCTTGAGTCATTAGAAACACAAACAGGTTATTTCAGAAAAAAAGCTAAAGTGAGGTAAGAAAATGAAAAGAAAATACAGATTTAGGTTTTAGTTTCTTGGTTTTCCAGTAGACAAAGAGATTTTTCAAGGACCTGAGATGTTTTCCATGAACACTTCTGTGCAATCACTAGGCTATTTTTTTGTGAAAATAAAAGCTGTAGTTTTTTTTTTTTTTTTAATTTCCCATTTACACCATTTCTTTTGGGGCTCAGTTTGGGAGGAATCAGCTTTCTGGAGAGAGGACTTGGGATATTTTCACCATCCTTAGGGCTGGGAATGGATCCTTAATGCCAGGAGCTGGGTCCTGGCTTGGACGTTCAGGAGTTGGAGCCACCCCCAGAAGGTGCAGGGGAGCTCCCAGCCCTGATGGGGTTGTTAAACTTGGGATGCTCCGGGACACAAGGGACACTCACAGACACGAGGGACGCTCCTGGACAGCACAAGGGATGCTCCTGGACACAAAGCCGTGCGTGGGAGCACCAGGGGTGTCCCCCACGGAGCCAAGTTGCTCTGATTTAAGCCCTTCCACCCTGCTCGGGTTTTTGGCAGCCCCGGCGTGGCCTCGCTCCCCCCGCGGGCCCCTCGGGCCGCTCCCAGGAGCTGAGCGAGCCGCGCTCCTGGCGGGGTAATTGAAGCAGCACGCAGAGCATATGGCCGGGCAGGGCTCCCTGCTGCTGCACCAGCTGGGAACTGGGTGCTGGGGGCAGCGGGCGGGGACCGGCCCCGTCTCCCTGTCTGGCTGCTCCCCCTGGCCCCGCGGGCTCCAAATGACTCCTCGGAGGGAGGCTCGGGGCTCTCGCTGCTGTCTGGGAGCCGCTGCAGGGCGAGCCGGGGTTCCACAGGGGGATCCGGGGTTCTGCAGCGTGATTTGGGGTACTGCAGGGGGATCCGGGGTTCTGCAGGAGGATCTGGGGTTCTACGGGGGGTCCCGGGTTCTGCAGGGGGATCTAGGGTTCTGCAGGAGGATCTGGGTTTCTTCAGAGCAATCCAGGGTTCTGCAGTGTGATTTGGGGTTCTGCAGGGGGATCCAGGGTACTGCAGGGATGTCCGGGGTTCTGCAGCGTGATTTGGGGTTCTGCAGGGGGCTCTGGGGTTCTGCAGGGGGCTCTGGGGTTCTGCAGCGTGATTTGGGGTTCTGCAGGGGGATCCAGGGTTCTACAGGTAGATCCGGGGTACTGCAGGATGATCCGGGGCTCTACAGGGATGTCCGGGGTTCTGCAGGGGGATCCGGGGTTCTGCAGGGGGATCCGGGGCTCTGCAGGGATATCCAGGTCTGCTCGGAAGGCATTGCTCCTTTCTCCTCGCCCTCAGCTCCCCCATGACGGTGTTGGCCTCCCAGGCTGCCAGCCCAGCTGCTCTGCTGCGGGATTTGGGGTGCCAGGCGTGGGTGTTGGTGTGATGGGCCCCTGCCAGCAGCCAGCCAGCCCCTGCTGCCCCTCAGCAGACACTCTGCAAGGGAACTCGACACGCTGCAGACCCCAGAACTGTCTGTGTTCCCCCCAAAGTGTTCCCCACTGCGTCCTGGGGATCCCTGAGCCCCTGTGGGGTGCAGGAGCTGCAGGGACACAGAGGGAGATGTGTCCCTTCCAGGGTGCTCTGGGCACTGCCGAGGGCTGGGAGCAGCAGGATGCAGGTGGGGCTGGGAATGCACCTCAGGGACCCCACGGGAGCCCTCACATGGACACACGGACACCTGGACACATCTGGATTCTGAAGCCAGATCCCCCACATGGTGAAGCACCACCATGCCCAGCTCCACATGTGACTCCCCCCACCTCAGGGGGACCTGCTGGGCACCAACCAGGCCCCCTCCACCCCCTTCTGTCTGAGCTGAATGAGCACACGGGGAAGCACAGAGTGCCTGTGTGTCCCACAGAGTGTCTGTGCGTCCCACAGTGTCTGTGTGTCCCACAGAGTGTCTGTGCGTCCCACAGTGTCTGTGCGTCCCACAGAGTGTCTGTGCATCCCACAGTGTCTGTGTGTCCCACAGAGTGTCTGTGCGTCCCACAGTGTCTGTGCGTCCCACAGTGCCTGTGTGTCCCACAGAGTGTCTGTGCGTCCCACAGAGTGTCTGTGCGTCCCACAGTGTCTGTGCGTCCCACAGAGTGTCTGCGCGTCCCACAGAGTGCCTGTGTGTCCCACAGAGTGTCTGTGCGTCCCACAGTGTCTGTGTGTCCCACAGAGTGTCTGTGTGTCCCTGACAGGCCCTGCCCAGGGCGCTGGCACAGCAGGTCCTTGCTCCCAGCTGCAATCCCAGTGTCCTGGGCTGAGAACCATTCAGCCACCCCTCGGAGATGGTCCTGCCCTGAGGAGGTGTTTGGGGTGGATGTGGCCAGCCAAAGTCCCTTCCAAAACCCTGCCTTCAAGAACTGCATGAAGAGAAAGGTCTGTGTGAGAGCTGGGGTGGGAGGGTGGGAGCTTTCCCCTGAATCCTCTGAGGAATGGGAATTGGACTGTCCAGCACAAAGGTAAATCCTTCCCCACTCACTGCCCTGGAACCAGATTTGCCTCCAGGGCCTCTGTCCTGCGCTGGGCACGTGGTCAATGCTGGAGGGACTCTCCATTCCTTCTGATCCCAGGGATAAGACTGGGCATGGCTCCACCTCCCTGCTCTGGTCTGGCTCGCCCAGAAACAGGAGATGTCCTTCTCCAGCTTTCCCCACTGGCTGGTGGAGCCATGGCTCTCCAGATGTGAGCTGGAGCTGAGTGGGCCACGCCATCCAGGAGCCCCTCCTGAGCCCCCTGGCTCACCCCATACCTGGGTGTAGGGGGAAACAGGATGGGCAATGTAGGATGGAATCTTATCCCAATGAGCTGCAGCTGGACCCCGTTACTAACGACTGGGAGCAGGCTGGATGATAACAGGCAACACCTGTAGCCATTAGGAACTTGTGGCACAAAAGAGTGGATTGGTGGGCTCTGGAGTCAGATGGCTGCTGCAAGGACCAGGAACAGTCAGTGCTTGGAGGAGCTGCCTACAGAAAACATTGAAGAGGTACGAAATTCTGAGGATGTGAAATCCTTGCACTATAACGACAACAGAACTCTTGATATATAAGACAACAGAACTCTTGATATATAAGACAACATATGATGATAATAGAACTGTTGTAATACATAATATAATACCTAGAGTTCACTCCAAGGTGGAAACTCTTGGGATAAGACCCCTCTAAGTCTTCAGGATCACATCTCCATGTCCTGGCAAAAGCTGAGGAGGGGACAAAAGCTCCAGTTCCTGCAGCACCTGCAGGGCTCATCCTGAGGATGATCCCAGAGCTTCCCCCTCTGGGTGTAGGGACAACACCCCAGCCACCCGTGCTGGATCCCCATGGAGGGAGGGGGCAGGGGGGACTTGATGGCAAGGAAAGGGGCTTCATTTGGGCCAATTATTCTCAAACTGAGGCGGAGGAAGCCGTCATTCTGGCGTTTCCTTTTTCCCCCCTCTTTTTCCATTTGTTGTGTGTGTTTTTTTCACACTCTGGCAATGGCTGAATATCACACAAGTGCCCTGTCAAGAGATATATTCAATAAACACTTGACACCCAAGCTCAGGAATACATGGCCCGTGGCAAACATGAATTATTCAAATGGAAATCAAGATAATTTTGCTTCTAACTCAGAAAACCAAGACTCTCTCTTTCCTTCCTTATTTTTCCTCTCTTTCTCTCCTCATTTTCTTCCTGTTCTTTCTTTCTTTTTATTTTCTTAGCATTTATTTCTTATTCTTTCTTTCACCTTCTTCCACTGGCTGGAAACCCTCCCCACACTCATTTCCAGGGAACTCGCTTTGCTGAATGAGCCAAGGTGAGGGCCAGGAGGAACCTCCTTCGGATGAGGAGATCCTCTCCCTGTTCATGGCCTGGAGCTGCTGGATCCCTTTGAAAGGGGCTTGGGATGGTGGGACCTGGTGTCCTGGAGGTGCTGTGGCAGTGAGATTTTGGATCATCCTGCCAAAATCCATCTCTCAGCCCAACACTGCTCATCTGGGAGAAGCTGGTGCCACAGCTGCTCTTTGGGGTGCCTTCCCTGCCTGCCTGGCCTTTCCTTTGCCCAGGTCAGGGGTGGGAGCTGGTTGGGCTGGGCAGGTGGCAGGAGCTGCTTGGGGTGCTGGGATCTGCCTGGGGATGTCTCCTCAAGGAGCAGCTGGGTGGGCTCGTGGGAGCTGGGATTAACAGTGGGCTGGAGAGATGAAAGGATGCAGGACAGGGCCACAAGGCAGAGGTGAGGGTGATGAGCAGGGCTGGAGGAAGGCAGGGGGCCTCTCTTCCCTTCCTCTCCCTCTCTCATTCCATACCAATCCAGCCCTGAGCCCACCAGCTCCAGGTGGGACTAAAGGCTCCTGGAGGCTTTTCCTGGGCCTGGGACTCACCGGGAATGAGAAGAGCCAGAGGTGACTCTCAGGAAGGCTTCAGGAAAGGGCTGCCTTGGCAAGAGCCCTGGGCAGCACAGGGGATGTTGTCCTCTTTCCTGCCCCTCTTTGCAAGGTCTCTTTCTAGCTGTTCATGGATTTCTCCTCCACAGACTGATAGAATTTTTGCCTCTGCACTGACTCAAATGTGGAGTGAGGCTCTTCACTGGATCAAAACCAGAACTGAAGGAGTTTTCCTCTGGGCAGAAACTTGCTGGCTTTTGACATGGAGCTTGGAGGCCTCGAGGAACAAGAGGAACTGCTCAAAGCAGCACTTCAGGGCTCTGCAGGCTTGGGGATGGGCACACACAGAATGACACACGTGTCACAGTGCTGGTCCCACCAAGAGTCTGCAGTGCCTTAGGACTCACAGGGGCTGCGAGATGGGGCAGACGATGGGTCAATCCCACCTGCAGTCCATGATATCCCAATCCCACCAGCAGTCCAAGGTGCCTTCTGTCCTACCAGCAGTCCATGGTGTCCTAATTCCACCAACAGTCCATGGGATCTCAATCTCACCAGCTGTCCTTGGTGTCCCAGTCCCATAGCGTTCCATGGGATCTCAATCCCACAGCAGTCCTTGGCATCCCAATCCCACAGCCATGGTGCCTAAATCCACCAACAGTCCATGGGATCTCAATCCCACAGCATTCCATGGTGTCCCAATCCTACAGCAGTCCAAAGCGCCTAAATCCCGCAGCGTTCCATGGTGTCCCAATCCCACCAGAGTTCCATGGGATCCCACCTGCCAGCTCCTGGCAGGCCCTCAGAGCAGGTAGGACAGGGAAGACATTTCCCAGGGCTGCTTCCCTCCCTCGAAGCTGTTCATTACCTGACAGCTCCCCTTCCTCCCTTCCCTGGGAACACCCCTGGGCAGGAGGAGGCTCCATCCATCTCCATCCATCCTTCCTCTGCCGTTCTCCAAGGCTGCTGGCAGGGCCGGAGCTTCCCTCTCCCGGTGAATGGCCGTGGTTGCTTGTGAGGTCGGGACTGGCTGTCAGCCAGTCCCAGCCCAGCAGAGGGATCTAATGGCCCCGGCGCCAGGCACTCGGAGGCAGAGAATGTGGGTCATCAGTGACGGCATCTCTCGGAAAGGTGGGGGTGGAGAACACAGGGGGAAGCCATCATTTAAATTTGGAGAGGAGCTAACTGGAAATTTGGGCCATCAGGAGAGTAATAGGCCGAGAGGAAGAGCTGGGATATTAATAGAGCTGGTTTCTGTAAGAGCTGGAGAAAGCAAGGCATGGACACCCACAGGAAGTGTCCTGGCAGGAGCAGGCTGGGACCCCCAGGACACCGAGACCATCCACTCGGATCTCCATGGAAAACCTCCCCCTGCATCCCAGGAGACATCTCCATCCCTGCTCCATTCCACCCCAACTGCTCCTGCCTCCCAGCCACAGGTATCATCCCAAGAAACCCTTGGAGAAACCCCAGTGGGTTCATGGGGACCTCTGTGGAGCTTGCTGTGGGTCCCACCTGTCCCTCCCTGCCCAGCTGCTGGTGCCATCCGAGCCCAGCTCCTTCCATCCGCAGCCCCGAGGGGTTTCCATGCCGAACCAGGGGCATGCAGCATCCCCGCCCAACTTTGGGTTGACTTTATAGATGAAGATCTTGGGCAGCCTCTGCCTGCTCGTTGTCTGGGAGCCCAGGGAGACTTTGGTTTCCATCCTTGGAAAGGTTCAAACTCCACTGCACAAACCTGCCCTGACTGGCCCTGCTCCAAACAGGGAATTGGGCTGGAGGCCTCCATGTATCCCTTCCGAACCATAGAACCCATGGATGATTTGGTTTCGAAGGGACCTCATAGATCATTGACTTCCCATCCCCAAATCTGGAACTCCAAACCCCTTTGGAGGGCAAAGGACCTGCAGACACAGCCCCCCAGGGAGTTCTCTCTTCCCAGGGGTCTCTGTGTTTCCTGCAGGGCTGGAAGAACTGCAGGAGCTGAATATGGATGAGGAGGGCAGGGAGAAAGGCAGGGGGTGTTCCCCTTGTTAAATATTTACCGTCCCAGGTGGGTGATGTGACATTTCCTACCCTCCAGGAATTCCTACAGACTGGCAGGGTTGCCCAGAGAGGAGCAGGGCTCTGTCCCAGCCCTGTCTGAGCAGCAGAACCTTGTCCCCAGGTCACAGGGGCCATTCCCAGGGCACTGAGTGTGCCCATCTTGGCAGAGAACCCCAGGATCACTGAGGTTGGAAAAGGCCTCCAGGATCATTGAGTCCAAGCTGTGCCCAATCCCCACCTTGTCACCCAGCCCAGAGCTCTGAGTGCCACGTCCAGGCATTCCCTGCACACCTCCAGAGATGGGGACTCCACCACTTCCCTGGCAGCCCCTGCCAATGCCTGACCACCCTTTCCATGAAGAAATTCCTCCTGGTGTCCAACTTGAACCTTTTCTGGTGCTGCTTGAAACACTAAAAATTGAGAAAGCCGTGAGAAGCTGCATGAGCTGGGACTATGAATTCTTTGCAGACCCTCTGCTGCTGGAGCCCCTCTGTGTCCTTCCCAATGCTGTCCATCCACATCCCCCTCCCCATCCTCAGCCAAGGTCTGACCCTCCTGTGACTGAGGGACAATCCCTGCTAGCTGGGGCCAGCACCTCCAAGCCGTGGAAACATCCTTGACAAGAGCAAAACCTGTTTTTCCTGCTGAAAAGCTGAGGAAAACACTCCCTTTGAGGCATCGACAGAGAAATTTGGGCTTCTTATATCAAACAAACCCACAGCATGGGGCACAAAATCGTTTTCCAGCAGAAAGTGCACATTCCCACCTTGAAAGTGGGCTAAAGCCAGCCCAGTTACACAATGGGAAGGGCTCAGGTAGTGCCTGGCTGCAGCTGCATTTGATACCCTGCGAGGGCTGCGGGAGCATCAGCCCCAGCTCCTTCCCTCGCTCAGGCAGCCCATCAAATATTTACTGGGCTGCCATAGGCAATTACATTAGAGGAGATAGTTAAACACCCCCTACCCCAGGGCACCCCCCTGCAATGTAAATCAAACAAATTGGACTCTTTTCACAATTGACACACACGATTTTACTTACTGTAAATAATTTAGTATTAAAAAGTCGAGCTACACTTTGCCCCATCTGGATTTTCTTTTCTCCCTCTCTCTCTCCCGCTCCGCGGACTCCAGGTTCCTAATGCAGGAGATGGAGTGCAGGAATTTTGCTGCCTGGGTGAGCTGTTAGAAGATTCCCATTTCCTAATGGAAGAAACCACACTCAGGAAAGCTGTGAAGTTGCCCATTTAAAAGCGGCAGAGCTGTTCCAGCTAACAAAGGATGGGAAGGATCCCTCCCTGCGGAAGGAGTTGCGTCTATTGCTGGTTGGCATCTCCTGGGGTCGCAGCAATCTCCTATAAAAGTTGGCTGAACGGTTGCACTTTTTAATTAAAAGCCATCTTTCCTGATTAGGCTCAGTGGGGTTTTAATAAGGATTTTTACAAGCTGGATCTGTTGGCCAGCACGGATCATCTTTCTCTTACACCTCAAGTGCAAGGCCTGCATTAAACACCCTGCTCTTCTGGCTGGGAAGGGATCTCATCTTCATTAGGAGCTATTCCTGCACTTTCCTCCAGAAACAGGCATTTTGGAAGTGTGCTTTTTCAGACCACGCCTTGGCACCGTGGCTGGAGGGGTTCAGGAGCTGTGTGGATGTGGCACCTGGGGACATGGGTCACTGGTGGCCCTGCTGAGGAGTGGTTGGACTCAAGGATCTGAGAGGATTTTTCCCACCTCAATGATTCCATGGTTCTGTGATGTCTGCTCCTAATTCCAGCGCAGAATTTGGTCTCTGTTGAGTTTTCCATAATGCCACCATCTGTCACCTCAGGCGTCACTTCAGCCTGTCGAGGTCCTGTTCTTGACCCCACACCACGTTTAGTTCAGTGTGGGAGGAACGTTCTTCCCAATGCCATGGGCTTGCCTCAGGAGCGAGCCAGACTTTAATGGAGTTGAAAAGCTCCTGGGCCTGGATTTTCCATTCCATTCCTGCACTCCATCGGCCAACTCCAGCCACCCCCGGTCCCAGTGCACGGGCCTCTGGCAGGTAGTGCCACTTACCCATTTCCTGACAGAACCAATTTTCATCAGAAAACACTAATTCCAATGAGATTGAAGCATTTAATCCCCCAACATCTTAATTTTGATGGATGGCTCCTCCCTGGGGTTCCCACAGAAGGCTGTGGGTCATGGGGGATGCGATGTGCTCATCGGAGCCTCGGCCCGGGACAGCCGGGACCATCCTGGCAGAGCAGATCCAGGGGCTGGGGCGGCTCCTGGAGGCAGAACTCAGGGCTGAAAATTCCAAATGCACCAGAAATTCACCGGTTTTGGCTTCTTCCACCTGCTCAGGCCCTGGGCAGGAGCACAAGGAAAAGGGAGAGGAGGACCAAGTGGGGCAAGGCTGCCCATGCCCCGATCTCTGCATCACCTCACATGAGGTTTTCCAGGAGCAGCCCCGACAGCCAGGGCAGGTGTGGAGCTGTCCTTAATGTCTGGGGTGACACCTGCCCTGGCCACCCCCCAGCACTGTCCCCCTCTGCTGGAAAATGAGTCCGTGCCAGGCCGGGACGCTGAGCCGAGCCTCCCCTGGCGAGCAGAGAGTGGCGGCGGTCACGGGGGGCAGAGGCGCTTCCAGCCAGCCCAGCTGTCTGCTCGGGGTGCACCAAGCCGTGTCCCTTCGGCAGGATGCTCTCCCGGAGCCCTGCAAAGCCGCGTCCCCCCTGCTCCGCTCTGGGTTGCTGGAAGCTGTTAATCGCCGCCCGTGGGTTTAATTGGGAGCGAGAACACGCAGACCCCATTAAAGCCCACGAGGGTGCCAAGGGCTCTCGTTCAGGCACAAATGAAGGAGCAATCAAACCCACTTAGGTAATAAAAACAGCTGGAGTCTGCAGGCAAGTGCCTGAGGCAGGGAGGCACATGGCAGGCCGGGGATGGAAAACACCGGGAGCAGGCGGAGCTGCGGGGCTCGGGGGCTGCGGGCAGGGAGCCAGCCCCGGAAATTATGGGGCATCCTCCAAAGGCAACGGAGAGCCGGAGCTTCTCGAGCTCAGACCTCGCTGGAGAATGTGTCCAGGATTGTTTTTCCAGTGGGAATGAGAAGCCAGAGGCCCTGGGCACCGGCTGTAGGAGTCATGAATCCCAAAATATTCTTGCCCTGTTGGCTCATTTGCCATTCCATGGCGCAGAACCACAGCACACGATTTGAGGAGACTCCTGGCTCTTCACAGGGATTTATTTCAGAAAGGGTCCCCAAAGCCACTGACCAGGCTGAGGTGCCAGCTCTTAGCCTGGAAGCTGGAATCACCCTGGAAGGAATTTGTTTTCCAAAGACTCAGATCTTGAGGGTCTTTGTTCAGTGCTTTTGTTTGTTTCATTAGGAAGGATCCTGACTTTGCTCTATTTAATTCTGATTCCAGTGAAGCATTTCCTGCTTCACAGGGGCTGCTGATATGGATGGGTGGGAGAGGTGGGTCTGGACTATTGCAGTTTTTGGATCAGTTAGGGAGGAAAGCTGGAACAGAAGTTAAAAGGCCACAAGGAGCATTGCAGAGCTGTCCATCACAGTCCAGAAAGCCAGAGCAGAACACTGGCAGTCCCCTGGAAGTTCATCCCACTCCATGGAAGTGCCAATACTCAGCTGCCCAGGGCTGAAGCAACAACTGTGGAAGTGTTTGAGGTGTTTGTGATTATCAGTGCTGTAGAAACCTCTCCTTGTGAGGTGTTTCCACATCTTTGCACAAAGACAGGAGGGTTTTCCTTGTTTTTCCCTGCCCAGGAGGAGCCTGATAAATCCCAGCTCAACGCAGAGATTTGATATGGAGGCACTGCTTTCTTCCTCTCTGGGAGCAGCCCACAGATCCGCAGTGTAGGAGGTGGTGGGAGGACGAGCTCATCCATGGAATGGGGCTGGGAGGGGGTTCTTGATGTCCCTGTGGTGTCCCTGTGTTTTAGTGTCAGGGTGCCCAGAGATGCATTCAGGGATCCTCCCTGAGTGTCCCTTGCTCAAAATGTTCATTGTCAGGACAAAGTTCAGGGCAGGATGCTCAGGGCTGCGACAGGAGAAGAGCAAAGGCTCGGTGGTTTGGAAAAGTCTGCTGGCACACAGTGAAATGGGAAGGAGGGAATGCTGTTTACTTCAACTGATCCAATTTTCCTACATGAGCAGCAGTGAAATGCAGCTTGGCACAGGTTTGCTTCCTTGGGGAGAGTGAAATCCAGGGCCAGGAGCTGAACTGCTCTGTCCAACCTTCTCTGAGCTGCTGAAATGCAGAAAATGAAGAAAAGTGGGGTAGAGGGGCCAACAAGAAGAGCCCAGCAAAAGGAACTGTGGAATATCCCGAGACAAAGGCTCCCAGAGTCGTGAGAGAATTCACAAACCCAGCTGGAGGGGAGAGATCCCACCGCAGAGCACCTGGAAGGGACAATTCCCCTCCTAAGGAATTCTGCTGGAGCCTCAGTGGAGCTTTCCAGACTCCTCTGGCCATCAGCTGATCCTGCAGCTCTCCAGGAGCAGAGTGGAGGCTGTGACTCAGAGCTGAGCTGGCAGCAGGAGAAGGGAAGAGGCTCCGGAGCTGCTGCCTCCCGAGAGCCGGAGCGACCTGCAGGGCCTGCTGTCCCCGGCACTGGGGGATGCTCCAGAGCTCAGAAGGGCTGGCAGTGTCTCAGGCCACCAGGGACAGGTGACAGGGCCTCCCTGGCAGCACCTTGGGGCTGGTGCAGGTTTTTTCCCAGCAGGATTTCTCTGGAGTCAGGATTCAGCCCTGGGGACTCTCCCCCACCCTTTGCATGAGCCAAGGGCTGCACGGGGCTGGTTTTGGGGACTTCCACAGTGGGATTGGTGGCTGTGCCCGAGTCTGGGCATCACCAGACACAGTGATTGTGCCTTTCAGTCTCCTGTCACTGGATCTGACTTTCCCCTGGGCAGGTCCAGCACCAAGGAAATGTCTCTGGTGGTTCCCTCGTGTCCCTGCCCATGGCAGGGGGCTGGCACTGGATGATCTTTCAGGTGCCTCCCAGCCCAACCCACTCTGTGATCTTTTTGGGCACGGTTCAGCCTCTCAGGTAAGGTGGGGATCAGGTCATGGGGTCAGGTCAGGATTTTCCTTTCCCTGTGACACTCGCTGACCGTGTCTGTCCCACGACACCTGGCAGGATCCCCAGAAGGGACTCGGAGGATGCTGTGCTCAGGCTCTGTGGAGAAGAGTAGCAAAGGGAGCAGGAAACAGATCCTGCCCCTGACTCTGCTGCTCCGTGCACCAAAGCCATCGAGGCTGGATTTTGGGCTGGAGAAGCACACCTGGTTCCCTGGAGAAGTTTATTCTGAGCACGGGACCCTCCTGTCCCCCATCACCCCAGGCACTGGGATTCCTCCTCGGCAGCCCCCAGCTCTCGGCTGCTGGGGCTGTCACGCTCCTCATGCACCTTTGAGAGCTTCTGGGGGGGGCTGCAAGGCCCCCACCCCCCGATCCAGCAGAGCAACCAGACTCCAGCGGCGGCAGGAGCTGGCCTTGGTGGCAGGCAGGGAAAGGGGGAAGGGAACGCCGCGCGTTGCGGGGAAATTCGCATGGATGGGTGAGGGCAGGGGCAGCGATGAGCTGGAGAGGCTGCACAGACAGGCGTGGAGCCCGTGGGACTCTGCACAGGAGGATTCGGGGAACGAGCCAAGGAGATTCATTGAAGCAGGGAAAAAGAAAGTTGGTGAAACTTTTCTTGAATTTCTTTGTTTTTATGATTTTTGACCCAAGGTTCTTCTCTTCAAAGGGAGAAGGGGAACGGCTCCTATTCAGCCGCGGGTTCCGGGCTGTTCTGCTCCCCAGATCCCGCCGGGGAAGCAGCCCGGAGCCGCGGGCAGGGCTGGACGGGAGGCGATGCCCCCCCGAGCAGACGCGACCAGGGGTGACAGGAGAGGGGCGCACCTGCGGAATGAGCAGAGCCGGGGAGGGGCGGAGACGGGGGCTGAGCCGCGGTTTGGGGGGGCTCACCGACAGGTGGGGAGCTCTGGATTTGGGGGGGTTACAACCGGACCGGGGGAGGCCCGATTTGGGGAGGCAGTACCGCGGGCGGAGGGGGGCTGAGCCCCGCTTGGAGGGGGGCGAGCTCAGTGCCCGGGGGCGGGCGCTGGGAGGGACCTCCCCGGCCCCTCCCGGTGGGCGGGGGGCGGGGGGGCCGGGCTATAATGCCATTGATGCCGGGCGGCGGAGCCAGACAATACCGCGCCCCCGAGCCGGGTGCCCGGAGCGCCCTGCCCTGCCCTGCCCTGCCCCGGCCGGCCCCGCTCCGCTCCCACCATGATGTCCATGAACAGCAAGCAGGCGTTCAGCATGCACCCCATCCTGCACGAGCCCAAGTACCCGCACCTGCACACCAGCTCCGAAGCCATCCGCAGAGCCTGCCTGCCCGCCCCCCAGGTAAGCCCAGCACGGCTTTCGGCAGGTTCCGTGCCCGCCGTCCCTCGCCAACTTACTCTGCTTTCCCTTTGGGTCTGGGTTTCGCTCGGGTTTGGGGGGGTCCGTCCTTCCCGTCCCGCTCCTCCGGGGCGCCGGGCCGGGGCGGGGGCTGTTCCCGGGGCTTGGGGAGCTCGGGGAGCTCCGGCCGTCCCGTCCCGTCCCGTCCCGTCCCGTCCCGCTGCGTGGGGCGCTGGGGCAGCGCGGGACCCCCGAGGGCTCCGGCCGCCGCCGCTGCCTCTCTTTGGGGAGGTTCCCCCCCAGGGCAGAGCGGGTGCCCGCCTCGGAGGGAGAGCGCTCGGTTCTGGCACCGCGGCGCGTTTATCCGCGGGCTCGGGCGGCGCTCGGTTCGCGTTACCTGTCCCCGGCAGCGCCCGTGGGGCAGAGCGGGATCTCCGTCACGCCGCTCCCCTTTAATCCTCTCCCGCTCTCTGGGTTTGTTTTCGCTCCCGCTTTTCTCCCCCCCGCCCCTCCGCGCAGATCCAGGGGAACATCTTTGCGGGCTTTGACGAGACGCTGCTGCGGGGCGCCGAGGCTCTGGCCGCCGTGGATATCGTGTCGCAGAAAACGCACCCCTTCAAGCCGGACGCCACCTACCACACCATGAGCAGCGTGTCCTGCACTCCTACCTCGTCCTCCGTGCACCTGCACCACCCGTCCGTGCTGACCACGCACCACCCCCACCACCACCACCACCAGCCCTCGCAGGGCCTGGACGGGGAGCTGCTGGACCACCTCAACTCCGCCCTCCCGCTCGGAGGGGTGCCGGGCCCCGACGTGGGCTCCACGCCTTCGCACCCGCACTCGCACATGTCGGCCATCAACCACATGGCCCACCACTCGCAGCCCATGAACATGTCCCACGCCCACGGCCTCGCGTCCCACGCCGTCATCTCCGGCCCCGAGACGGAGACGGACCCGCGGGAGCTCGAGTCCTTCGCCGAGCGCTTCAAGCAGCGGAGGATCAAGCTGGGGGTCACCCAGGCGGACGTGGGCTCCGCGCTGGCCAACCTGAAGATCCCGGGCGTGGGCTGCCTCAGCCAAAGCACCATCTGCAGGTTCGAGTCGCTCACCTTGTCCCACAACAACATGGTGGCCCTCAAGCCCATCCTGGAAGCGTGGCTGGAGGAGGCGGAGAGGGCGCAGCGGGAGAAAATGACCAAACCCGAGATCTACACGGGGGGGGACAAGAAGCGCAAGCGCACGTCCATCGCCGCCCCCGAGAAGCGCTCGCTCGAGGCCTATTTCGCCGTGCAGCCCCGGCCCTCCTCCGAGAAAATCGCCGCCATCGCCGAGAAGTTAGACTTGAAGAAGAACGTGGTGCGGGTCTGGTTTTGCAATCAGAGACAGAAGCAGAAAAGGATGAAATTTTCTGCCACCTACTGAGGAGGGGGCTGGGGAGGCAGCGGTGCGGGGGGTGCTGCCCTCCGGCCCGCCCCCCCGGCCCGTCCAAACCGGGCTTGGGGCTGTCGGCTTTTTTTTTTTTTTCTTTTTTTTGGTTAAAAAATTGGGAAAAAACCAAACAAACAGAAAAAAAAAAAAAAAAAAAAAAAAGGAACAAGTAAACTTTAAAATAAAGGGAAACGCGCCCAAAGCAAAGTGAACAGTTTGGTGCCTGCTCCTCACCCCTGGGCAATGTGGCCCCGCTGTTCTGACTGGTACAGACTGCTTTTGTAGATAAAACTGGAGAAAAAAAAAAAAAGATGGAGATAAAGGAAAAAGACAAAACGAAAAGGCCAAGGGGGAAGTTTGGGGGTGCCCGGAGTCGGGGCAGCAGCAGCGAGAGCCCGGTGGGTCTTTGTCACAGCCCCTCCCGGCTTGGGGGCCGTGGCGCCGCTCACTCCTCTGTGTCCGCTCCTCTTCTTTAAAAAAAAAAAAATATTAAAACAAGGAAAAGAAATGAGCAAGGAAACGAGCTGGAAGCCAGCTGTAAACCCGGGGTGCTCCCCGCCGCCAGGGTCCCCGCACACCCACGCACACACACGCACCTGCATGGTTTTGTTCTTTCCCCTGCCCCTCGCAAACCCATCGCGTTTTTGCAGTACCATTTCTGTTTCTACCTCATCGGCTAAATTGAAAAAAAAAAAATTAAAAGGATAAAAAAAGGTGAAAATATTAAAAAAGAAAAAAAAAATTGGCCCGTCCCTGGAGTCGCGGTTTGTTCGGGGAAATGGAGATTTATTTTGCGTTGGTTTCGCTCCAACCGTTCGATTTCTGTATGGTTTTCACTGTATAAAATCCTAAGCTTCGACAATCACGTCCTTGGGGCTCAGCGGAGCGGCGGGAGCGGCCCGAGGCAGCGGGGACGGAGCCCGGCCCGGCCTCGGGGCGGCTGCCTCTGCGCGTAGGGAACTCTGCACTTTCGAAGGCAAGAAAACTCTTATTTTCCCCCCCTTTCCTTTGCATATTTAATAGAGAAAATTGCCTCCTTTTGTTTTCCTTTTTTTTTTTTTTAATTTTATTTTATGAATTAAAGGAGATTTCGTTCCGCTGTGTGTGTGCTGAATGAAATTTTGGTGTCTGTGTACGCTGCAGCATTTCAAATAAATCATGCACGTTTTACCTCACCCTCCTGCCTCCTGCACTTACTGCGGCTCCGGGGAGCGCGGGGCTCCTTTCGCGGGGATGGGCACGGACAGAACGGCCCGGGGGGCAGAGCCGGGGGGTCCCGGCTCCCCTCCGGCCATCGCGGCGCTTTTGACCCTTCCCCGCCCGGGGGTCTCGCCCGCCGCCCGGGGGTCGTTGCGGCGCTGCCCGAGCACCGGGAGCTGCCGCGAACGGTGGCGGGGCCGGGCTGCCCCCTGAGCCCGCAGCCCGCGGGGGGAGTCCCCCAGTGCCCCTGTCACTCCCCGAGTGCCCCTGTCACCCCCCGGTGCCCCTGTCACCCTCCGGGTGTCCCTGCCACCCCCCGGGTGTCCGTGTCACCCCCCGTGTGTCCCTGTCACCCCCCTCTCCCGGCTCCGCTCCCCAAACGCGCTTCACCTCCCGGCGGGTGGGACCGGGGGGTCCCTTCTGTTCTCAGGGATCAGAACCTGGGGGTCGGCTGCGTCCCCGGGACACGCGGAGAAAAGGGCTAAAACCAAGCGAGTTTTGTTGGTTTTCTTTGTTTGGGGTGTTTTTGTTTTATTTGTGTTTGAGGCTTTTTTTGTTTGCTTGGGTTTTTGTTTGTGGGTGGCTTTTTTATTGTTGTTTTGTTTTTTTTTTTTTTTTTTGTTTTGTTTTATAACTTACTTGGGGAAAAAAATAATCAAACGCGCGTCGTGGTGTTGAAGCCCGACAGCCGGGACCCTGCGGCTTTTAGAGGGGAAAACCGAAGTAGAACAAGAAAAAATAAAGTAGAATAAAATTAAATGAAATAAAATAAAGGGAAATGAAATACGATAAAGTGAAATAAAATAAAACGAAGTGAAATGATTGCAAGTGAACTAATGAAATGAAGTGAAATAAAACCAAAACCAAACAAGCAAACAAAAACCATAAAACAAACCAAACAAAATTGCAAACTAACAAAACCCTAAAACTCCCCAAAGAAGTAAGAAAAACAAACAAAAAGCAAACAAACAAACAAACAAACAAAAACACCCAAGAACCCACTTAAAAAAAAAAAAAAAAAAGGAAGAAAGAAAGAAAAGCGGGGAAATGGTGCGGCGCCCGAGAGAGCTGTCGGAGGAGCTGCTGTGAGCGGGGCCGGCTCGGCGGGGGCCGGCGGAGCCCTGCCTGCCCTGCCCGCCCCCGGCACTCCCGCACCCGTCCCGCACATCCCTCTTTATTCCCGGGCGCTTCCCAAAGCCCATCCCTTTGTTCTTGCGCTCCGTCCCTGTTTTCTCCATGCAGCGAAAAGCGCATTTTCATAAATAGACCTTGGCCGAGCGCTGCCGATGAAACTTTAATGAGGCGGGATGCTGAGTGCTGCCCGGGGGGGCCCGGGCCGGCTCCGCGCAGCATTAGCGGGGCCCCGGCCCCCCCTTCCCGCGGCTCCCCCGCGCAGCCGGAGCCGCTCCCGAGGCTCCCCCGCCCCCCGCGCCCCTCCCGGCCCGTGCCCGGTGCCGGGGCCGGTGCCGCGGTGCCCCCGCTCCGCCAAGTTCAGCGCCGATGCAATATTTATCAGCCGCGCCGATAAAACGCCGGCCGGGTATTTCCCAGGCACAAATGCAAAGCGCTGCGCCGGGGAGCCGGAGCGGGGCCGCCCGGGGACCCCCCGGCCCCCGCGGCCGCCAGGTAAGGCGAGATCCGAGGGAAGGATGGGCAGCGCTGGGCGAGGAGCAGGGGCTGCAGGCCGGGAGGGGCGGGCAGGGACAGCGGGAGCGGCGCTGAGGCCTGGAGAGCTCATCACAGCCGGCCCGGGCAGGAGCCGGCCCGGGGATTGATGCTGCTGCTGCCGCTGCTCCTGCTGCCGCTGCTCCTCCTTGTCTTGGTCCTCCTCTTACCCCTGCTCCAGCTTCTGTCCCTGCTCCAGCTCCTACTCCTGTTTCTGCTCCTGTTCCCACCTCGGTTCCTGTTCCTCCCCCTGCTCCTACTCCTGCCCTTGCTCCTGCTCCTGCTCTTTTTTCTGCTCCTCCTGCCCTTCTCCTGCTCCAGCTCCAGCTCCTGCTCCTACTCCTCTTTCTGCTCCTGCTCCAGCAGTTCCCACCATGCCCAGGCCAGCGTGAGCCTCCAGGATCCTTGGGGAAAAGCCTGGCAGGAGGTGGAGAAGGGCCCCCTGTGCTTCCCCCGCCCCTGCTCCCGAGCACAGCTTGGAGAGAAGCTGCTGCTCCTTCCTGCAGCTCTGGCAGCCAGGACACCCCTGGGAGCAGGTCCCAGCCCTGGTCTGGTGTCTCAGGTCCTGTGTGCAGCTCCTGCTCTCCTGAGGGTCTCTCCTCCTGCACCAGGGCCCAGCTGGGTACCCAAAAGGACCCGAATCCCTCCAAATGCAGGCTCTCTGCAGAGCACCTGGCACAGGGTGAGGTGGGAAAAGCCCAGGGTGAGGGAAGGAAAACAGACACACACAGGGGTGCCACGGGCACTCCCTGCTCCTGGGGCAGCCCTGAGCCTGATCCTGGACCCAAAAGAGCATTAAAGGAAGGGAATATTGGCTGGAATAGACACTCCACTCTCACCCTGGCTTTTCATCTGAGGTTTGATGCATGAGCAAGGTTTGAGATGTTTCAGCTCTTTTGCTTCAGCAGTAGCTCCTCCTTTACAGGCACCTGCTAATCCAGCCCTGAGCTGGCCCAGAGCTCCTTCAGGATGAGCTCAGCTTCAGCCACCTTTGAGGACTTGAGTCCTCGCCTACCTCCAGGCTGGTGGGATTGAGGGCGTGGGCCAGGTCTTACCATTTCTCCAGGGGCACCCTGGGAACTCAAAAATATCAACACCACCAATTCACCAGGGACTGGATGAAGATGTTTTGGGGACCTTCAGAGCAGGGATGCACGGATGAGTGGAGGCTCCGGGCTCTGGTGAGGGGCACTGGAGAGGGACCAAGGAGCCTCTGTTGCAGTTCAGCTCTGATATCAACCTCTGATCTCAACCCCTGGCTCAGGGCTTAGAGGCACCTTCACCATCTTCCAGCCTGTAAGGGTTCTGAATGGCCAGCTCAGGTGGAGACACCAATAAATGGGGATGTGACAGCTGAGTCCCACCCCTGGTGCTGCAAAGGCTTCCCAAGGAAAGCTGCCACCAGTTCTGGGCTGCTGGAGCTGTCAGACACCAGTTCCTGGAGCTCTCCTGGACACTGGTGCTGTAGCCAGGATCTCTCTTGCAATCCAGCCCCTGCTCCAAGCTGTTTCCCTCCATGTCTCACTCTTTTGTGCTGCTTCTTCCTGCTATAAAAGCCAAGACCCTCCAAGAATTTGGGCATCTAAACCTGTTGTGCTGAGATGTGACAGAGACATGGTCCAGGCCAGAGTGGCTGTGCCACCACCACCAAAGTGTGCAGGGATGTGTTTAAAGTTATCCAGGACCTGCTGAGGTGGAGGATGTGTGAACAAATGCAGATGTGTTTGAAGAAATCCCTGGAGAAGCCCTGCCTCTCTTTTATCTTTTAGGATGGTGCATTCTTGAGGCTGTAAAGCTGCTCCAGATCCCCTTCACCCCACCTGGTCTCACAGGCACAGGGCGCATCTGTGCTCCCCAAGCAGCAGGGTGACAGTCACTGGCGCCACCCCAGCCCCTGTGTCCTGCTAAATCCCACGCTCAAGGGGTGATTTCCCCGCTGGGGAACAAGGGCAGGAACAGCCAGCCTGTCTGGGGACCATCAGCAGGTCCCATCTGTCCATGCAGGGAGCTCAGGGAGCTCTCAGAGAGCTCTCAGAGATGCGGGGAGGCTGCAGCAGCAGCAGCAGTCCCAGGGACAGCAGCAGGCACTGCCCCATCCCAGAGGGACCCAGGCCAAGGGGAGGGATGCAAGGATCCCTGCTCAGGTATTACTGGCACGTCCCATCTTTGGGTCAGGAGCAGAGAGAAGGCTCCGTGTTCTTTAAAGGATCCCTGCCTTTGAAAGCTGGGCAGGTCCAGGCTGCGCCCACTCCAGACTTTCTTCTATTATTCCATGTGTTTTAGTGCAGTGCAGAGCAGATGTATTTTTAAAGATGCTTGGGGTAGGCTCTGTTCCACTACAGGGAAAAAAAGGAGTAAAACCATCATTAGATTTTACTGAGCAGCGGGGAGGACAGCCAGGGTGAGGGGAACTCAGGAAAAAGTCTTGGGAAAGAGTTTGGGAAATGGAGCAGGGCATTCCATGGGACACACCTGACAGCTGGCTGCAGGGTGGGGCAAGAGGAAATGGCCCCAGGGGAGGTTTAGGTGGGATTTTGGGGAAATTTCTTCATGGAAAGGGCTGTCCAGCCCTGGCACAGCTGCCCATGGTGGTGGTGGAGATGCCATCCCTGTTGTGTGGATGTGGCACCTGGGGACATGGGGCAGTGTGGCCTTGGCAGCGCTGAGGGAGCACCGGCAGGGCTTTTCCGAGCTAAACCATGCCAGGATCCCACAATCCCAGGGAAAAGGAGCAGCCATTATCCCCTTCCCCAATGGATCAGTCTCCCTTCACAAGGACCAAGCCCTGGGCCAGGTGCAGCTGCCTGTGGCAGGAGCAGCTCCAACCCTTGGCATGCAAAACCAGAGCTCCCTGCTCATCCCAGTGGCAGTGGGGAATGAGAGATCCTAATAAATTTACAAATTTCTGGGAGTTTTTTACTTCTTTGAGCTTTTGGGTTTTTTTGTGTGTGGAGGGGGTGCTGGTTTTTTTGGTTTGTTTGTTTGTTTTTTTTTTTTTTGGTTGGTTGCTTTTTAGTAATTTGGTTTGTGTTAAAGAAATACTTCCAGAAATTTAATCTTGTGCTTTTCCAGAGGCCTTTATCTCCCCATCCATCACCTACAGGAACAGCCTCCTGCCCCATCAGCCCTCCCAGAGCCCTGCAGGAACAGCCCCTCGTTTTTGGCCATAAACCCTAAGGAGGTGCTGTAGGATTTGGCTTCGGATCTTTGGGGAAATTCGGGAGCAGGGAAACTCACAGGCAGTTCCAGGAACTTTGGGATCCTGGAGATAGAGGGATCAGAGGTAAAATCTCCATTTCATCTGCAGCACCTCACCAACACCTCCAGCAGCTGTAGGAGAATTGGAGCTCTCCGAGTGATGTGAAAGTGTCAGCTAAGGACTGTGTTTTATTTATCTCAGGCACGGGAAGGGTTTGGGTTCACGCAAGGAAAAATCCATGTGTGTGTGTCTGGAATCCTGCTCCACCACTCTGCCCCTTCCCAGCTGCTGCCTGGCAGTCACAGGGAGCTGCTCCAGAGGTGCTCCAGGGAAGCAGCCTCGAGCTCAGGGAACGCTGCCTCATCCCTCCCCAGCTCCAGGATGCACTTCCAGGATAAATGGTGGAGCAGGGCTGTGTTTGCCTCTCCTGCAAAGCAGAGGAAACACCTGCTGGCCTTGCAACAGCACGGGGAAGTATCCACCACCCTGGATCTGTGGTCTATCCGGGCTTTGAAAAAACTCCCATTGCCCAGAGAGATCTTCAGGGCAGAATTTTCCCATTGTTTATCAATATTTGCACCATGCCCAAGGAGATCAGCACTCCAGACCCTCAGATTAGGAAGGACAAAGTCATCATCCCTTTTCAGCCACTGAAATGGCTGCAGGGCTGGTGGCAGTGGGGGTTCAGGGCAGCAATGCTGCACTCATGGCATCACCCAAATCAGTCAGTATTTTTGGGAAGCCTCTTCCCTCACCCTGAGTCACACCAGGAGTGAGGCTGTTCCCTCTTGTACCTTCCCTGTTCACCTTCTCCCTTCAGCCCCTCCACCATCCCTCCTGCTCTTCCCTCCTCCCTCCTTCCCAGGCAGCTCTGTCTGTCTGTCTGGGCAGTCTGTCCTCACACCTGGTCCCACCCAGCTGCACAAGGACCCTCTCACAACTGGTCCAGCCCAGCTCCTCCAGTACTCGGGCTCTCGACCAGCCCGTTCCACGGGGGATTGTGGCGGCGTGTGCCAGGCTGAGCACGGCTCCTTTTCTCCTTCCCTCTCTCCCGGCCCCCTGGCACGGGGGACTCTCTCCTGTGGGGTTCCTTCCTGCAGGAAGGGCCGTGGCTCCTCCAGAGGGGCCCTGCGGGCAGAGCTGCTCCCGGTGGGGCTGGGGATGCCCGGGCCCCGCTCCGCTCCCCCAGCCCCGCAACAGCTCGGGCAGACGGACCGGGACAGAGCCCCAGACAGAGGAACCGGGACAGAACCCCGGGCAGAGGAACCGGGACAGAACCCCAGACAGAGGAACTTGGACAGAGCCCCGGGCAGAGGAACCGGGACAGAACCCCGGGCAGAGGAACCGGGAGCGAGCCCCGGGCAGAGGAACCGGGACAGAGCCCCGGACAGAGGAACCGGGACAGAACCCCGGACAGAGGAACCGGGACAGAACCCCGGACAGAGGAACCGGGACAGAACCCCGGGCAGAGGAACCGGGACAGAACCCCGGGCAGAGGAACCGGGAGCGAGCCCCGGGCAGAGGAACCGGGACAGAGCCCCGGACAGAGGAACCGGGACAGAACCCCGGGCAGAGAAACCGGGACAGAACCTCGGGCAGAGGAACTGGGACAGAACCTCGGGCAGAGAAACCGGGACAGAGCCGCGGGCAGAGGAACCGGGAATGGGCCCCGGCAGAGGAGCCGGGAATGGGCCCCGGCAGAGGAACCGGGAATGGGCCCCGGCAGAGGAGCCGGGAATGGGCCCCGGGCAGAGGAGCCGGGAATGGGCCCCGGCAGAGGAGCCGGGAATGGGCCCGGGCAGAGGAGCCGGGAATGGGCCCCGGCAGAGGAGCCGGGAATGGGCCCCGGGCAGAGGAGCCGGGAATGGGCCCCGGCAGAGGAGCCGGGAATGGGCCCCGGCAGAGGAGCCGGGAATGGGCCCCGGCAGAGGAGCCGGGAATGGGCCCCGGCAGAGGAGCCGGGAATGGGCCCCGGCAGAGGAGCCGGGAATGGGCCCCGGCAGAGGAGCCGGGAATGGGCCCGGGCAGAGGAGCCGGGAATGGGCCGCGGGCAGAGGAACCGGGAATGGGCCCCGGCAGAGGAGCCGGGAATGGGCCCCGGCAGAGGAACCGGGAATGGGCCCCGGCAGAGGAGCCGGGAATGGGCCCCGGCAGAGGAACCGGGAATGGGCCCCGGCAGAGGAGCCGGGAATGGGCCGCGGGCTGCAGCCGCTCCCCGGGAGCCCCGGGCCGCCCCCGGAGCCGCCCTCCCGCACGGGCGGTGGCTCCGGGTGGCGCTGCCATCGCCGTGCCCGGCTCTCCTCGCTCAGCACATGCAATGCCGACTTCCTCCGGCTTCTCGCATGGATTTTTTCCCACCCTGGCTGTGCTCTTTAGTTCAGATCTAAGCGAGCTTTCCGAGCGCGCTGCCTGGATGTCTTTATTAAAACACACAGTTTAAGGAGGGGGCTGAGGGAGAGGGGGGCGGATCGGCTCTGGATTCACTCTGCAGCCAAAACCATGGGAATCTTCTGCTCCACAACTGTTCCCAGCCGCCGACAGCTGCGCGGTGCAGCCAGCAGGACACGGGGTCACCCCTCTGGCCGTGACTAATTCACGGCGGAGGGCAGCCCCTCTGCTCGCTCCCCCGGGGCTGTGTCCCCTCGGCGCTGAGGGCAGGTGGGCAGACAGGGACACGTCCCCGAGGGGCTGGTGGCCCGGCTGCCGGAGAGGCTGTGCTGGGGTTCCCTGTGCCTCCGGGAGCGGCCCAGCTCTGTGAGAGGGACGCAAAGCCGGCGGGCTGTTCGCTCTTGAAGAGGAGCTTTCCCTTGGGAAACTTTGAGCCCTGGGTCAAGTTTTGTTCTCAGATACCTGGAGGCTGAGAAAATCACAGCGGGCAGGGCTGACACTGCCGGAGTTGGGGCCTCTGGGGGTGGCCGTGCCTGCCATGAGAGCGCAGCGCCCAGGGCTGTGCCTGCCTGGGAGCAGGGAGCGATCCGGGTCCGGCAGGGACTCCAGCCTCGGGCTGCCAGGAGCTGTCAGTGACCGAGGTGCTGACAAAAGCAGCTTTTCCTTGCACCAGGAGCTGTTTCCTCATCACGACAACCCCGCTGACAGCACAGAGGCCTCAGACACAGCTCTGAACTTCTCCTTGTGGTGGACCAGCCCTGGCCAAAGCTCCCGGACCTCCTGCCTCCCCGAACCCACCCTGCCCTCGGGCTTGGCCGTCCTGTCCTCCCGGTCTGGTGTCTGGAGGAGCCCTGGGGAGCAGCTGCCTGCCCTGCCCTGCCCTGCCCAGCAGCAGCTGCAGCAGCCCCTGCTCTTGCTGGGGAAGTGCTGATTTCTGCCGTGCTGGCTGCGCATCCCCCTGTGAGCCACTGGCTGCTGCAAGGCACTGCCTGAGCCAGCCACATGCTTCATGATGTCAATCGCAGTTCAGAGTTAATTATTCATGAGAAAATTTCATAATGTGCTGTTAAGTGGGCTGCAGGATATTTTGGTTAAATTAAGGGAACCTGAAAGCTCCCTCTGCAGGGTGCTGCTCCTCGGGCCTCGCGGAGAGCAAAGGTTCAATTAGAGCTCAGGTGCTGTGGCCTCTGCCATGGCCTGCGATTATCGGAGCCACGGCAGTGTGGAGATCAATCCAACGGCTCAGCTTCGTGTTTCCAGCAGGAAAACCCCCAGTGAAGTGTTTTCCAAGAAGACTTGGGCTGATGGAAGTTCCCCTGGCCAGGGCAGGGGGTTGGAGCAAGATGAGCTCTGGGTTCCCTCCCCACCCAAACCATTCCGTGACTCTGTGACTTCAAAGCAGGTTCTGTGGAGTCCCCCTGAGCCTGCAGAGAGCCCAGGAGAGGCTGTGCAGGTCATGGAATCACAGGTTCATCCAGGTGGACACCTCTAGGATCACTGAATTCATCTGTTAACACGCCAGTTCACTCCCAGACTATTTTCTTCCTCATTCTTGAAATCATTTAGGTTGGAAAAGACTTTTCAGATCATCAAATCTAACCCAGCTCCAAAGAAACCTCTTTCATCAGGTCAGTCTCACAGTCCTGCAAACACGCCATGCCTTGGAGCCTCCCCTTGGAGCCCTGGGTGAAGGAGTGGAGGGACAGTTCCCACAGCACAGCTCCCACAGCTCCCACAGCACAGCTCCCACAGCTCCCACAGCACAGCTCCCACAGCTCCCACAGCTCCCACAGCTCCCACAGCTCCCACAGCTCCCACAGCTCCCACATCCATCACCCCTTGCTGCTGAGACCTTCCTGAGGTGCCTTGGTGACCCAGGGCTGCAATCACAGAGCACTTTGGGTCCTCTCTTGCTGTTCAGAAGAACTGGACCTAGTTGGTGAAGCAGGAACCCCCCTCCCATGCTGCTTTTCCTGGGATGGCTGCAGGAACCTGCAGAATGCCCTGGATTCCTTCTGAAGCCTTGTTAGAGGGGCTGCCTGACAGAGCTGGACTGGCTTTGGAGCCTTTCCCGAGTCTCCCCTTTGGCCACGCTGCCTCTTCCCATCCTGCCAGCGTTTGTCACTGAGGGATCTCAGTGACCTGGATCTGCTGCCCATGAGTGAGGGAACATCTCCCTCCCCTGCCTGGTGGATCAATGGATGAACATCCAGACCAACTTTCCCTCCAACCTTGCGGTTCCCCTGCTCCTTCTGCTGCCAGGAAAATGCTGACTGGGCAAAGTTTGGCCCTACACCACGAGATGAGGTGGGAACATCTGCAGGGACTCAGGGCACGGGCTGGGAGTGGGGATGGACTTGCCCATGGAGCTGGGGTCCCTGCTCCACAGTTGTGCCTCCAGGCCCACCTTCCCCACTTGTTGCTGTGCCATTTGTGACTGGTACAAGTGTCTGACACAGCTGAGCACTCAACTGCCCAAACACCAAAGTTTCTGGGAATTACAACCCTGGAAGCATGGCCAGGGTCATCCTAGGGTGAGACCTCAGGCTTTAAACAGCAGAGGGTAGATACAAGCAAAGATTAGATTCAGGATTAGATATATGGAAAAAATTCTTCCCTGTGGGGGTGCTGAGGACCAGCACAGGGTGCCCAGAGCAGCTGTGCTGTCCCTGGATCCCTGGAAATGTCCAAGGCCAGGTTGGATGGGGGCTTGGAGCCACCTGATTTAGAGGAAAAGTCCCCAGAGTGGGGGACTCTGTCCCCCAGTTCTAGCTGGAATGAAATGGGCTTTGAGGTCCCTTCTCATCCAAACTGTTGTGGGATTTTATGAAAGGAGAGAAATGAAATTATGAAATTATATGAATTTATGCAATTTTATGAAAGTGATGCAGTGATACCACCGTGGGACAGTGCCAGGGGCTGTGACAGGGGGAGAGGGGAGGTCACCCTGTAAGGGACTGGTGGGGAGGAAGCCTCTTACCTGCCCTTTTCTGGGCCCTGTCACACTCAGGGGCTGGGGCTGAGCACAGCCTGCAGGGCATCCCACTCCTCCTGGGTGGGGCTGGAGCCAGGCAGCCCCTTGGACACCGGGTCACCAGCAGAGGGGATCCAATGCAAAGCTGCTCTGAGCATCTCTCCAAAGGTGGATGTGTGGAGGAGAGGGAATCTGCCCAGGAGCTGTGTCCTGCTCCCAGCACAGCCTTGCACTCTGTCGGGACCCAGCACATCCCTCTGGCTGTCCTGAGCAGCCAGGACCTCTGCCAGGGGTTTCAGAGACCCTGGCACAGAGCCCAAAATGCCCCTGTGGGTTTGATTGTGACCCGTGGAGCAAATTACCAACCTTAGATGAAGATCAGCAAGCCACAACAGTTTAAGTAGAATATAAGTGAAGCTACCACAGGGTGGAAAAATAGATTTTAGGGTTTTTTGGGGTCACTCTGACAAGCTAATGATCCCGACAGCACTGCAGTTTAAACACACCTGGGAAGGGACAGGGAGCACAGGAACCCTCTCAGAGGCGAGCAGGAGGGAGCTGAGCAGCAGTGACTGGGCACTTGGCAGGCAATGAAATGCAGTTTGCAGAGAATGAAATGCAGTTTGCCTCCATGCCAAGCCTTGATGGCTTCATCCTGCTTCTTAGGGCTCTCAAGCCCTGCAGCCTGGAGCCAGCTCCTTGCAGGGCTGGGAGGAAGGGATGGAGGCAGGGAAGGAGGAGGCCTCCTGCAAGCCCCTCCAAATATTTAACTCGGTGGAAACTCTGCCCTTCAGAGCTCTCAGCTCTGCTGTGGGCTATCCTGGCAATGGATGTTGCCTGCCCTTGGTGCTCCCAGCCCTGCTGCAAAATCACAGTGCTGCCTCCAGGATAAATGTTCATGGAAATAAGAAAGCATCCAGCAAGTGTTTCCATCCAGACAACTTCCATGGATAAACCTCATCCTCACCCCCTGCCTCAGTGCAGGAGGATCCAGTCCTGGCAGTATTTTGGCAGCTCCAAGGACAGCAGAGCCCAGCCCAACACCTCCTCTCACCACATCCAGCTCCAGACCTCTCCTGGCTCCTTCCCTTGAGGATATTTCCCTCTGGGAGAGGAGCTTGGATCATGGGCAGAGGCAGAGCAGAGACTGCCCGATTTTGAGTTGGGCTGAGAGCAGCAAATTGCAACTTCTCCTCCACAACCAGTTCCCACCCCACCCATGGAAGGGATCACATTGCCACTTCCAGGCTCAGCTCAGAGCTGTCAGCCCCTTCTCATTTTGGAGAGCTCTTGACTTTCTTTCTCTCTTGCCTTTTTTTTCCCTTTTCCTTTTTCCTCCAGCTTTTCTCTTCCTCCTTTTTTCTTTTTCTCTCTTTTCTTTTTCTTCCCCCCCTCCCGCCTCCCTGTGCAGCCTCTGTTCTTCATCCATTATTTAGGCTTTTCTGACTGTAACAGCAACATTCGCCTTGTATACCTTGTGTGGGGTTTAAAATATAGATAAAAGCAGAAGGTCAGACTTGAAACACAGATTCTGACGGTTGCTGCTGACTTTGTCTGGAAGCTACAAAATCTGGAGCTTTCTGTGCCCAGCAATGGTTTCGGTACAATTGGGTTTTTGGGGGTTTAGGGTTGTTTTTTTTTTTTTGTCTGGTTGATATTCCTGCAAACTGTCTTGGTGTTTGATGCTTTCATCCAGCCTTTCAGTTTCTAAATGTTCTGGGGCCTGGCTGGCTTCAGGACAGGGGAGCTGGAGCCATGGAATTCCTGCTTGGAGGTGCAATCTTGACCCAGCGCAGCAAATACCTGCTGCTCTCCTGTCTGGGGTGAGCTGGGGAGGGGAGGAGGTGCCTCCATCCACATCCAGCAGGCTCTAATTGGCACCTCTGGTCAGCAGAGCCAGGGACTTTCCCTTTCAATTATGAATAAATGCCCTGCTTCTTTTATGTTGCTTTCTTCAGCCGTCAGAGAGATTGGATTTTGAGGACAAATGTTTGTGGGAAATAAATTTCAAAGTCAATGTGGGAATGGTCCCAGAAAACATGAAACACTTCATTGTGTGTTTGAACGGGCAGCGGGGCAGGGAGGGTGTCCCTCCAGCCAGGAGACAAATGGACAGGGGGAATCATCATTCCTGGAGGGTTCTCAAAGCCATGTGCTCGTGGCTCTTGGGGATGTGGCTCAGTGGTGGCCTTGGCAGTGCTGGGGGAATGGTTGGGCTTGGTGGTGTTGAAGGTTCCTCCAACCCCTGCTCTGTGATTCCCTGAGAACGGGCAGCAGGGGATGGTGATACTCAGAGATCATTTTTGGTGTCTCTGAGATCCATGTGGGCAGAGAAGGGCACTGGAGAAGAGCTGAGAATGCTCCAAGGAGTGGCTGGAGGGGCATTACAAACTGAGGCACTGGTGGAGGAATGCCAGCCCTGCCAGGCAGCGTTCACCAGGCACAGGGCAGGACAGTGACATCCCAGGCTTTTCCTGCTGGGAGGTTAGTGGGGAATGGTCTTTCCCTGAACAGGACATTTTCAGAGAACAGAGGCTTTGGCTCACTCAAAACCAGACCCAAGAGTCCTCCAGTCCCCACCTGTAACAGGAGCTCTCAAGAGCTGTCTCCAGAACTGAGACCTGCACATTTTGTTATCAGACAATGCCAGCCTGGCTTGGGTTGGAAGGGTCCTTAAAGACCCCCTGGTGCCAATCCCCTGCCATGCACAGGGACACTGCTGTCCCCACCATGGCCAGGAGGCTTCAGCAGCCAGCTGGGGTCTGCAGCTCAGCTCAGGTTTCAGCCTGTTGGGTGCCAGCAGCCACTAATCCAGGAGGATTTCCAGTGGCAGCTGCTGTTCAGGAGGCTCCATAGCCCAGCTGGCACTCCCCAAATAACCTTTCTCCACTCTAGCCCAAGGGAAAATGCATCTGTCAGGTGAGGAATAGGAAGATAGAAGGAAATTATTCCCTGGGAGGGTGGGCAGGCCCTGGCACAGGGTGCCCAGAGCAGCTGGGGCTGCCCCTGGATCCCCGGCAGTGCCCAAGGCCAGGCTAGACACTGGGGCTGGAGCAGCCTGGGACAGAGGGAGGTGTCCCTGCCATGGCCAGGGTGGCACTGGGTGGGCTTTGAGGTCCTTTCCAACCCAAACCATTCCATGATTCCATGGTTCTATTCCAGTTTCCCTGCAGGCACTGTCCTTACCCAAACAGGATTTGGAAGGACACAGGGAAAGGCTGCAGCCTTCCTGTCTCAACTCCATCCCTCAGGTCTCTCCAAAAGCCAGACTGGGCAGTAGATCCGGGCATGGATCTGTTGGCACTGAGTGGTTACAGCAGCTCTGGCAGGGGCTGGGATGGCTCCTGATGAATGATCCCATGACCAAGGAATTGAACTCTTCCAGATTCCCCAACATGGGGCATTTCCTTCCCCATGCCTACAGCTGCAGCTCATGTGACAGGGGTGTCACACTGAGCAGGAGGAAAAAATGCCCAGATATGGTATTTTCCAGGAGCAACAGGAAAAAAGTGACACTCTGAAGGGAATCACCAAGAGCAGCAGCTCCTTGTGCTTAGGCATCTCTGGATTAGGGGATCCCAGAAGGGCAGAGGGATTGAAATTGTCCTGTTGTGGTTTCTGGGGCCTTGAAGAAGGACATTTCCAGGGAAGTGGTGGAGGCCCCATCCCAGAAGGTGTCCTAGGAACATGGCACTCAGTGCTCTGGGCTGGGGACAAGGTGGGCACTGGGCACAGCCTGGACTCAATGATCCAGGGGGACTTTTCCAACCTCAGGGATTCTGGGATCCTGTGACTGGGGAGCATCTCCAAAGTCCTTGAGGTGACATCTTTGCATCCATCCACAGGCTGGCCAAGCCAGGTCCACAATCTGCTCTTCCCAGGATGTTAAACACCCAAAGGAAAGAAAGAAACAGGACTTTCAGTAAGTCCAGGAACCGTGACACTGCTCATCAGAACTGGATGAGTTGACATCATTAAACTCAGGAGGTTTAGAGGTAGGACTGTGGGACTCTTTATATTTTAATAAATGTCTCCCTTCCAATCCTCCTGAATTCCTGGCCTCACTGGCAGGCTGGCACGGGATAATTATCCATTTTAAAAGTGTCTCTTTCCACTGATGTTCAGGACATTTGGGAATCCCTTTCCATTGTGATTCTCGGAGCGTTCTCCCTGTGACACCTTCAGCTCGGTGACAGCCCCTGCTTAAACACCAAAATACAAAAATTCCTGAATATTCTACTGCTCCCCATGAGGTGGATGGGACCTGCAAGTCCTTGGTGCTCTGGGAGGGGAATTTTTACCGAGAGGACTTTCCTCTGGCTTTGGTGGCCAAAGTGCAATGTCGCGAGTCTGGCTCGTGAATTCCCAGTGCTCCTGGTCCCCACAGATCCCCGTGCTCCTGCTGCTGGGGGGCTGAAGCCACCCCGCTTTTCCAAGATCCTGTGCCTGCGATAATCCCGCCGAAGCCCAAGAGTTACTTCTGTTTTCTTCCACCAATTCTGTCCATTCCGCCTTTGGCAAACTTCGATTTTCCACAATTCCCCGCAGCCCTCATAAAGCAGCTGCCAAAACGGCTCCCTCGCGGGCCACTTCTTTTATTTGTCGAACAAAAGAATCATCAGCATTGTCTCCAGAGCTCTCCGGCGAGCGGAGCCTGGGATTAGGATGCCGAGCTCCCTCTCCTGGCTGCCGGATCAAAAGGAATTGCTGAAAAGTCCTGCGCACCTGAAAATCGGGATCGCCGGACTCCGGCCGAAGGAGGAAGAGTCCTTCCATCTGCTTTGCAGATTTTCAGGCTCCGTCATTTTTCCTCTCCATGAAATATGCTGGGAAAATGTTCAGGTGCAACAGTTCTGAGAGAAGGATGAATTTGTCTGTGGGCTAAACTTGCTTTTGCTGCTCTCCCTTTTCTCTCATCTGTCACTGTCAGGGAACAGATCCCAGTGGGAAAATCACTCTGAGGGTCTCTGCGGGAAAGCCTCGGCTGTGTCCCTCCAGTTATCCATGAAATGTTACTGCAGGGACAGGGAGAGCGTGGGAAGGACGTGCCCAAGGAAGAGCAGCAGGGAGCAGGCTGGGATGAAGGGTGGGATCACTGGAGCACGGGAAGCCCCGTAACGGGATCCTGCTGGAGGCTGAGGGCTGCTCTGGAGAGAGGGGGCAGCAGGAGCAGCAGGACCTGCTGGGAGACAGCAAGCAGCTCTCAGGGCTCACAGCAGGAAAACTGGGAGCTCAGACATTCCAGATCTTCACCTCAAGTGTCCCAGTGTGGGTGGCAAACACGGCTTAATTCCAAAAAACCCATCAAATGTCTCCAAGTGACATTTTCCACTTTCAGATCAAGGCTCCCTTCCTCTCTCCTTTATGAGCTGGCCCAGCACCTGCTGCAGTCTGGGAATTCTGGTTGTGGTCTGCAGCTGGGATCCTGCAGGAATTTGGATTGAAAAGCTCAGAGCTCTGCACCCATGGGAGGCTGAAAGCACCGATGGATTTAGAAATGGAATAATGAGTTGTGTGCGTGTCCTGTTGCACACTTTGGGAGCAAATGGGCACCACAAATCCAATTTGGAGAAGTCAAGAAGCCCTGGAAAACTTTTAGTCTCCCCACAATGCAATTATGTGACTCTCTGAGCTGCTTTTGGTCTAGGGAGAGGATGGTACTGGCTGTCCTTGGGAATTATGGAACCAATGGATCAGGGAATGCTTTGGGTTGGGAGGAACCCTAAGGACCATCTCACCCCACCTCCTGCCATGGGCAGGAACACCTTCCACTGCCCCAGCTTGCTTCCAGCCCCACATCCAGGGATGGGACATCAACTCCCTGGGCAATGCATGGATTTGGCTGACCCAAATCCCACCTTCCCCATGGATTACATTCCAGCCACCTCTCCTGTCCCTCCTTCAGGCCCAGGCAAAACCAAGGAGCAAGGAAGCTGCCCCCATGCTCCAAGAATGAGTCGCATTACCCTGGGAGGTGTTTAGGAGAGGTTCTGCTGGGATATTCCATCCATCCATCCCTCCACCCATCCATCATCCATCCATCCATCCATCCATCCATCCATCCATCCATCCATCCATCCATCCATCCATCCATCCCTCCATCCATCCATCCATCCATCCATCCATCCATCCATCCATCCATCCATCCATCCATCATCCATCCATCCATCCATCCATCCATCCATCCATCCATCCATCCATCCATCCCCCTGCCCATCACTGACCATGGGAGCAATTCTGGCCTGGCCAGAGGGTGCTCAGGGCTCTGCACCAAAGCCCACAGGAGGAGGCAAGACGCTGAAATCCTCTGAGCTTCAGCTCAAACCTTTTGTTTCCTTGAAGCCACTTCACTCCTCAGCCCTGTTCTCAAGGAGGTCCTGGCAGGATGAGGGCAGGAGCAGGCAGGTGACAAAGGTGGCTGGAGGTACACGAGGCTCTCTTGCCTAAGGCAATTCAGGTGCCATCACTTCTTCAGAGTTTAAGTAACTCTGAGGAATATTTGGGCCACAAATCCTCCCACTTCTCCTCTGCAGCTGCCCAAACCCTGCACCTCTCTCCCTGTCCATTCTCCCTGTGACAACTCACCTGTGTCCACCTGTTTTACCCCCTGGAACCCATCTGAACCCAGCTCAGGGGATTTAGGGGCAGAAAGGACCCGTGAGGAGGTGTGAGCTGGAGGGAGGTTTGGGAGGGGGTCTGTGCTGGTCCTGGAGCTGGGCTCAGGCCTGGCAGACCATGGCTCACTTGCTCTGCCTCCAAGACAGATCCAGGCCAGGTGGGAGATACTGATCCCATGGAAACACAGAATATCCTGAGCTGGGAGGAATCAGGGTTGTGGAGTCCGGTCCCTGACCCTGCAGAGCTCTACCCCAAAGATGGGAGCTCCAGGGGCCTCTCACAGGTGCCTTTCATGGCTGAGTCCTGCCTGAATGAGCCTTGCTCTGACAAGATGGAAAAGGAGCTTCAGAGCGGGGCTCTGGCAGGGCTCAAAGGAGGAGAAGCTTCAGTGTGAAAGCGAAACAAAGCTCAGCAACAAGGTCACCTCCACTGCCTCAGGCGATCCAGGGATGACAAAAGTTTCCGTGTAGCACAGCAGCAGAAGACAAAAGCCATCCCTGGAGGGTAGGAAGAGAGAGACAGTGCAGAGCAGACAAGAAATTCAATGTAGGGAAAGCCACAAGGTTTGCTGGCAAGGACACGCTCCTGGTGGATCAGAGGATCATGGAACAGCTGGGGTTTGATGGGACCTTCAGAGGGCACCAAGTCCATCCCTGAGGTGCAGGATAAAGTGGATAATGGCTCCCAGGAGCCTTGAGCAGGGTTCCTCAGAGCCATCCATGCTCCAGAGCTGGCTCTGAGTCTCCCAAGCGCCGGTGGTGGGCAGGGGGCCAAGGGGCACCCGGGAACACCAATAATTGCTGGGATTTGGATCTGGGCTGCAGGTCTACAGCTCCTTCCCACTCTCCCCACACCATCTGAGTCCATTAGGGAGGGCTGGGAATTGGTAGTGAACCAAGATGCCAGGCCCAGGGAGCGTTTCCCAGCATCTGAGCTGCACCAGTAACCCCGCAGGGAAAGGGCTCGGCTTCGTCTGGGAGCTCTTCCTCTTCACCAAGGACTTGTGGCTGTCCCTTTCCACAGGTCCAGCAGTTCCTAGGAGCAGAAGGGTCAGGAGAGCTGCTGCTCTGTGATTCCTAGGAGAAGTGCAAACGGCTCTAAAGGCAGTGGCCGGGATGCAGATGGCTCTGATGCAGGAGAACAGCTGGGATGTGCCCAGGTTCTCCTGAGACACGAGGGAAAACTGAATGGAAGGTGTCTGCAACCCTGCTGCAAGCCTTAGCTGCGCAGAACATTGGACATTCCTCTGTGCAGAGTGCCTGGCACGGGCAGAGGAGCAGGGAGCTTGTTCAGGGCAGCTCTGCAGCCTGCCCAGGATGGCACAGCTGGGGCCGAGTGCTGGGCATGCAGGGTGGGCACCCCCGGCCATGCTCTGCTCCAAAAGGAGCCCTGGAGCTGTGGGTTCCCTGGGAGGGCTCTGAGGGCCAAGGGAGAGTGAGGAGAAGCCTGAGTGCCACAGGATCTGAGTCATCCATCCCTCGGGGGGTGCTGGTGCCTCCCCCAGCCTCCGGGCTCAGCTGGCTCCGGGCTCCACAGCACCAGGGGCCTCCCTGGAGCCCGGGTGGGTGCAGTGTCAGCACAGCAGTGTCTGCAGGGAGCAGGAGCTTCCTCTGGCAAACCCAGAATGGGGGAGGTCACCTCCCAACAGCCCCAGTAGAGTGGGAAAGGCAGGGTTTGCCCAGGGGTGCTGCATCCTGAATAGCTGAATTCACTCAGGCACCTGGATGTCTAAGGAGCACTAAAACCTCTCCATCTTCTCTTATCCCCCAGGTTCTTTAGAAATGCCTCTCCTGGGTGCCTGGCTCTCCCGGGATCCCTGAAGATCCCAGTGTGGAAGGAAAGTGTCTCTCAGCTCCCAGGCAGAGTTAAAGTGATGTGTGGGCAGGCTGGAAGCTGGAGCCACTGCAATCCTTTCAGCCAGGCAGCTGCACTTCCCCTTTCTATCACACGCATTTAAAAGCTTTTAAGGGAACGATCCATCCCCTCTGCTGGCAGAGCCGGAGCTGGGCTGGTCCTCGGGATCTTAAATCATCTTAAAATACGGAGCAATATTGGTTTGAAAGCCTTTGCTCTCCCCCTGCTGCAGGAAACCTCAGCAGAGCTCGACAGCAGCCCGGGGCTTCCTGGGGATCCATCAGTGGCCAGGGAGGGCCGGGCCCTGCCTGACAGGGACTCGCTCTGGGACAGTCCAGGAGTTCCCCCCACGTCATCCCAGGTGCTCCTGGGGCTGCATGAGCCCAGGGAGTGTTTGCCATTTAATGCCCCAGGTCCCCGTGGCTGGGGCACTGTTTGTGTTTGTGAGCTGCTGAAGGACAGGGATGGATGGCTCGGCTGGCAAATGCTCCTCAGAGGGGGATGTGCCCAGATCCCTGCTTTCCAGGCAGGGCTTGGCTGCAATGGCCCCGGGCCTGCCATCCACACCCAGAATCTCCAATTCTCCCATTCTGCCGAGTGCCCTTGGAGAGAGGAGGGGAGGGATGGACTGGCAATGTTGGGAGGACCCAAGGACAGTTCCCTCTATCCAGGGACAGGAGGGTGTCTCTAAGCCACCTTCCCTTTGCCAGCAGCTGGAACTCTTGGCTGTTGTCAGAGAGCTGGGAATGTCCAGCCTGGAGAAGAGAAGATTCCAGCAGGACCCCAGAGCCCTGCCAGGGCCTGAAGGGGCTCCAGGAGAGCTGCAGAGGGACTGGGGACAAGGATGGAGGGACAGGACACAGGGAATGGCTCCAGAGGGCAGGGATGGATGGGATATTGGGAATTAGGAATTGTTCCCTGGGAGGGTGGGCAGGCCCTGGCACAGGGTGCCCACCCTGGATCCCTGGCAGTGCCCAAGGCCAGGCTGGACATTGGGACACCCTGGGACAGTGGGAGGTGTCCCTGCCATGGCAGGGGTGGGGCTGGATGAGCTTGAAGGTTCCTTCCAACCCAGCCCATTTGGGGATTTTATGATCTGTTTTACCTGTTCTGCTGTTTTGCCCTGCTCCTGCTGGGTTTCTCTTCTGATTTCCTGGGACAAACCTGCTTGGCTGCTGCTCCCTGAGGAGTCAGGGTGGGCCATTGCAGTGACCCAAGGGGCAGGACTGGGGCTCAGCCCTGCTTTCCTCAGGATTCAGGGAGTTACTGGGATTCTGCTCCCCTGCAAGGCTGGAGAGGCAGGGAATCCCATTTCCACTTCATTTCCCACTTCCCTGGCTCACAGAGGGAATCCACCACGGGACCAGCCCAGCTGGGGCTGGGAAGGAGGATCCCTGGAGTCTGGGGAGGGAGATGAGGACAAGAACATTTATTCCCCTCTTGCAGACACTGCAGAGGGTCTCTCCTGCTCAGCCCCTGTTTGCTGAAAGAACCAGGGGATCCCTCCCTTCCTGCCCCACTCCAAAGGGCTCCAAGATGCTCCATTGCTTCTTGAGCCCATTCCGGAGTTGCTGAACTTTCCCTGAGCTGCTGCCAGGGATCCTCCCTCTAATTTATCTGCAGGATCTGTTGTAGCTGTATTGATTTTTCCTCCCTGCCTCTCCTCTCTGTGTTTGCTTTCTGAATTATGCAGCTGGGCAGTTTTTCCTCCTTGTGAGGAGCAGGAGAGTTGCAGAGGATCAATTGAGCCCTGCCATAGTTTAATCAGGAATCCCCAGTAGGAACCAGGAGAGAAAAAGGAGAAGGGAAGACAATGAAGACAGGGTCGATCAATCCAGTCCTGGTGCAAAGGAAAGAAAGGGAAAGAAGAGAGGAAGGGGTGGAATAATCAGCCAGGTTTCCTCACGCAGCCCTCAGATCCCGCAGCCTCAATCAATAACCAACTTTGACAGTCATTGCTTCAGAAAGAAACTTTCAAAATCCCCCTGAACTCAAAGAATGTTGGTGCTTTATAGCGTGAAAATGGCCAGTAAAGCCCTGCTGAAGACGTGGAGAGGGGTTGGATCCCTTCCCCTTCTTCCTCTTCCCTTTAAAATCCACATTAGGAAGGCAGAGCTGAGATGAAAGAGGAGCAAACAAGGCTTTTAGTCCTCATTTTGTTGTTGCAATTATTTTGCCAATAGTAATGATCTCAGGACTGGATGGAGGATCCTTGATGCTGTGCTGGGCATGTGGAGGGGGGGATAGAGCTGCTGGGATTGTTCCATAACCACAAATCCAGGGGAGGGAACCCCATGGATACAACAGAGTTTGGGTTTGGAACGTGGAGATAAAACCAAACAGTGCCCACGGGGCACAGGAGCCACGGGGACCATCTGGATGTTGTGACAGCACGTGACAAGAGAGATTTCTGTACCAAAAATAGTGTGACCACGTCTTTTCCTGCTCGGGGCAGGATTGTCCCCTGTGCTGGCACTGCCGGGACACCTCGAGTGCTGGGGGCACTCTGAGTTCTCCAGGCTTTGGAAATCAAACTTCCCAAAGCCCTGCCAGATGTCCCATGGAGATCCCCAGGCTCAGGGCTGCCTTATTTCCAGAAGGATAGGCTGGTTCTGGATTTTCATTTCCAACAGCTCGGGTCGAGTTCAGTTCCTAAAGAAAATATTTAGGCCTGGAAGCTGCAGACCTGAAGGTACCAGATCATCATCTGTGGGAAACCCTGGAGGAGCACCAGGACAGGCTCCTCTGCAGCTTGGCTCCCAGGCTGCATTCCCAGGGAGAGCAGCACTCCAGGCTGGACCAGGGGTGCAGGACTGAGCCCACAGTGGCATCCAAACTCAGGTGGGAATGGCAGGGTGAGAAGTTTGGATTATTCACCATGGAGGGATCATGGCTGGATCAGGTCTCATGGCAGAGGGCAACTGAATTTCCTACACTCCAGTGCTTGGATTCAGAACAGACCTTTCTTTCCCCAAATTCATTTTAGCACAACAATCTCTGCTTCTGGGAACAGAAATGCTGGAGGAAATCCTGGTGCAAATTTCAGAAGAATAACCGATAGGGTTAATTAATCCTCCCCTTGTCATCTGTGGCAAGGACAACCAGGAGCTGCATTAATCTCATTCCACCATTCCCACCAAACAGGTGCTAACTCAGTCCCCCTCTATATTCATCTTTATCCCACAGGAACATTATAATCCCTAAAATTCCTCACCCATGAGCCTGACTTCAGCCAAGAGGCCCAGAAGTCTCTGATGAGAAGGGCAGAGCCTGCCAGACACGAGGACAAAAGAGAGTGGAGGCAGCAGAAAACCAGTTCAAATCCAGTGTTTGCCCTGATTAGATACAGTTCATTCTAAAAATGTCAGTTTTGAGATCTGTGCTTCTGCCACTCTTGGTCCCACAATCTTATGGAGGGCTCAGCACAAGGATCAGTCAGTTGCAATAATTAACACCTTGGTTAATGGGAATGGAGGTGGAGCTCCAGCTGGAATGGATGGAGGTGAAGCTCAGCCTGGTAGAGATGGAGGTAAAGCCCAGCCTGGAATGGATGGAGATAAAGCTCAGCCTGGAATGAATGAAAGTAAAGCTCAGCCTGGAATGGATGGAGATAAAGCCCAGCCTGGTAGGGATGAAAGTAAAGCTCAGCCTGGAATGGATGGAGGTAAAGCTCAGCCTGGAATGGATGGATTTAAAGCTCAGCCTGGAATGGATGGAGGTAAAGCCCAGCCTGGAATGGATGAAAGTAAAGCTCAGCCTGGAATGGATGGAGATAAAGCTCAGCCTGGAATGGATGAAAGTAAAGCTCAGCCTGGAATGGATGGAGGTAAAGCCCAGCCTGGAATGGATGGAAGTAAAGCCCAGCCTGGAAGGGATGAAGGCCCAGCCCAGCCAGGACAGGCTGCAGGTGCAGCTCACCCCTGACACTGAGAAGGTTCATTCAGTCTTTGCTTGCAGGGGCTTCTCCAAGCCAAGCCCCTGTCAGGCCAGCCCCTCCAGCAAGGGCAGCCAGTCCAGCTGGGCACTGGCTTCAGCTCCTGGGCCAGCAGGGACTGGGCTGCTCCTCACGGAAGGAGCTCCTGGCTCGCCTCCTCCCAGAATGTGTTCCACATTTTCTGCTAATAAGGGCACAGGGAGAGAGTGAGACAGAGAGAGAAGAGGAGAAAAACTGCTCTAAATTATTCATGGACAATATCATTATGTGTCATAACAGTGTGTCTGTGATGGGAAAGAGTGAGTGTGGCAGGGGCTGGGGTAGCACAGGCCGGGCTGCACAATAGCGAGAGCTGATTAATTATTGATGTGCACTAATTGGCTACAGGGTTTCAGGACAGCTTGGGCTTTGTTGGGATCATTTGTATTCTTGCTTTGGAAATGGACCCCCCCCACACACATAAACCCAACATTTTCGTGTGCAAGTCCTCTCCCTCCTCCTCTTTTCCTCCTCCCTCCCTCTCTCCCTGCCCTGCTTCCAGGGCTCCCGATCCCCTGTGTGTGTACAAATTAACAGGATCTTAACCTCTGCTGATTTCCTGCAGCCCTGACACGCTGCCAACACCTCTCTGCAGTTGGGCTCAGCCTGCAGCGCTGCTCCCTGCTGCAGAAAACCAGCCCTGCTCTCAGCACTGGGCTCTCCTTGCACCAGGGTCGGCCTCTTCTCCCAGCCCTTCCCTGCCTTTGCCCCCAGAGCAGCTGAGAAGTCCTTCCCAGGCATTTCTTCCTTCTGGAATGGTCCAGGACTGTTGTGTTGCAGTAAATAGTTTATTTAGTTGTTGTTGTGCACTGGGTTATTAGAGATTTGCATGGAGTAGTCTACACAGACCTTGCCTTGGAGCCTGCTGTGGTTGCACCCCTCGCTCTGGGTGCCAGCCTGGAGGTGCCAGCAAGGTGAGGGGAGAGCTCTGAGGTTCAGAGCTTGGCTCACCTCTGGGTTGACTTTACCAGCACAGGAGTTCCAGTGCTGGGGCTGCTCCTCCCATGGCTCCAACTGTCTCCAGGGTGAGGGTGTCCCCATGCAGGTGAGACCCCAGCCCTGGGGCCCAGCACAGGAAGGAGCTGGAGCTCTGGGAGGGAGCCCAGGTTTGATCAGAGGGATGGAGCAGCTCTGCCATGAGCAAAGGCTGGGAGAGCTGGCATTGTTCAGCCTGGTTCTGGGGAGAGCCCAGAGCCCCTCCTGGTGTCTAAAGGGGCTCCAGGAGAGCTGCAGAGGGATTGGGGACAAGGGCTGGAGGGACAGGACACAGGGAATGGCTCCCAGTGCCAGAGGGCAGGGATGGATGGGATATTGGGACTTGGGGATTGTTCCCTGGCAGGGTGGGCAGGCCCTGGCACAGGGTGCCCAGAGCAGCTGGGGCTGCCCCTGGATCCCTGGCAGTGCCCAAGGCCAGGCTGGACATTGGGACACCCTGGGACAGTGGGAGGTGTCCCTGCCATGGCAGGGGTGAGGCTGGATGGGCTGTGAGGTCCTTCCAGCCCAGAGCACTCCATGATTCCAGGTTCCATGGCCAGCCACCAGTCCAACAGCTCCCTCTGCCCGTGCCCTCACATGGGACCAGCAGGCTGCCACACCTCATTCCATGGGCTGTTCAAGCCAAGAGCTCCATCACAAACAGCAGCTTTTCACCCTCTCAGGATGCCCCAATGGGTCTCAGGATTGACCTGGGGTCCCTTCACCCCCTGACATCCCAACGAAAGCACAGCTGAGCTGCCTGGAGCCAGGAGCTGCTCCCAGCAGAGCAAGGGACACTTCCTGCAGTGCTCCATGCTCTGCTAAATCCCTTCATCCCACCCTCTGGCATTTTAAGGATGCTGGTGGCAGGGAAGAACATCCAAGTGAACATCCCAAGGATGGCAGCAGGGCCTTGCTAAGGAATTAACTGGGGCTGGTGACTTTCATTTCGGTTCTCTGAGCTCCTGTTTTCTGATAGTTGTGATTAAAATTTGAAGGGCAGGATGACATGCATGGGATGAGGCATCTTTCAGCTGAATGGCTGAGAGGTGCAGTTTGGGGACAGGTGTTGGCTACAGATATTTCCCAAGCTGCTCTTAAATAAATCCCAGGTGAGGCCTGGCTGAAGAACCTTTGGGCTGTGCTTTTCCCACTCCCACCCTGTGGAGCTCCAGTGAGAGCTGCCAGGAAAGGAACCAATCCTGAGGGATTGGTTGATCCAGCAGAGCAAGAACAAGGCAGATGTTGACAAGAAGGTGGCACGGCTGCAGGAATCAATTTGTGGGATCAGATCTTGGAGTTTTGTCTGATCCTGATGCGTGAGCTGGCTCCCTTGGGCAAAGCAGGTTGGAGTAGGACTGGGGGATGTGGGCTCAGTGCTTCCCTTGGGCATGGGCTTGCTGGAAGGCCTGGACATGTGTCTGCATTCCTCACTTTGCCCAGGATTTCTCTTCCTTCAAAATCCGGGATACCTTGGGGCCAAAGCAAACCTGCTTCTGTTGGGCTGAGGAGTGAGGGCTGGAACCAGCCAGGTGAACATGGCCTCAAGCTGGAGGAGAAATTCCTCCCTGCGAGGGTGGGCAGGCCCTGGCACAGGGGCTGACCTGGGGGATTTTGTATCTGTGCCCTCAGGATGGAGCTGACACTCTTTGTTCTCTTTGCTCCTTCTCCCTCTCCCTCTCCTTTGAAACCCTTTGCATTATTCCTTATAGGAACAAAACAAAGAAAGAATTTAGTTTATTTGTTATTTATTTAGGACAAACCCTTCCCTCCCGCTTCAAAAGGGGCTATGTGCAGGAGCCTCTGGTGGGTCCCAGGAAACTCTTGATTGATTATCCGAAAGGAGCCAAGTGAGATGAAAAGCAGAGGGATGGGAATCATTTTAAGGGGAACGGCCACTAAAATATCATCAATTTTTTATTAAACAGAATCTTTTCAATAGACAAAATAAGCTTTTCTCTCCTCACTTGTGTTTTCTCTCTCTTTTCCCCCATTTTTGTTTTCCTTAGGTATGGGCAGATTCTATTTTCCTTCTTTTTTCCTCTTTTCTTTGGCTTCTGGGACTGGTGAGAGGTGTGGGGTTAAATGGTGACCTGGGCCACCAAGCAGGAAAATGTGCCTAAAGCTTCCCATCAAAACCCTCTTTTGTTTTTCCACTGGAAAAGGACAAGAGACAGAGGGAATGAGATGAAACAAGAGAAGTTCAGACTGGGCCTAAGGTTTAGATTGGTTATTAACAACAAATTCTTCTCCAAAGTTTTCCAGCCCTGGCACAGAGTGCCCAGGGCAGCAGTGGAGTCACCATCACTGGAAATGTAGGTAAAACTTCCAGCTGTGTCACCTGGGGAGGTGGGCAGTGGCGGGGCTGGCAGAGCTGGGGAATGGTTGGACTCTGAGATCTCAGGGGGCTTCTCCAGCCTCAACAGTTCCACCATTCTGTAAAAATCTCCTTAAGGTTCCCCAGAAAAGCTGAATTCAGCAGTGCCTGGATGAAGCCCTGACATCTTTGATGAGCTCTTTTGAGCAAGAGTTTGGACTGGAGACCTCAGGAGGTTCCCTCCAGCCTGAATTCCTCCCTGACCCTGGGAAGCAAAGGCTGGGAGCCCCTGGGAGGGCAGTGGCAGTGAGGTGGGGACATGGCTGAGCTCAGGCTCCTCCTGGAGAGCTGTTGGGCACATCCTGAGTGCTCAGCTCACTGCTGAGTGCTGCTCAGCAAGGATTTAATGAGAGAGCATCATCAGCTTGTGTTAAAATCACCAAAGTGTGAGGAGAGCTGTGTGGTGGCAGGTACATGGCTCCAAACTGACAGGGAACAGCTTTGGGTTGGATATTAGGGGGAAATTGTCCCCTGTGAGGGTGGGGAAGCCCTGAGGTTGAGAGAAGCTGTGGCTGTGCCATCCCTGGAAGTGTCCAAGGCCAGGTTGGATGGAGCAATGTGGGATGGTGAAAGGTGTCCCTGCCATGGCGTGGTGGAACTGGGAGATCTTGGAGGTCCATTCCAACCCTACCAGTGTTTGATCTATGACAGGCCGTGTGGGGCTGAGCTGGGGTTTCTGCTGGGAGAGGGTCTGTGCACAGGGACTGGGGTGTGCTCATGGGTGTGAGTGAGTGAGTGCAGGTGGCAGTGTGGGTGTGTTTGAGCCACAGGGACACAGCCCGTTTCAGCTCTGCCTGGTGTTTGTGTGTGTGTGTGGCAGTGCTGGGGGTCTGCACCAGTGACTGGGTGTGCTCTGTGGGCATTTTTGGGTGTCCAAGGGCTGTGATGTACAAGGAATCCGCTGCTTAGCACAGGGGTTGCCTCGTTTCCTTCCTTACAGCTTCATCCAGGAGCTCCTGGCGTGGAAACCTTGCCCTGACTCCAGAATGTACCACAGGAAAAAAAACAAAAAAACCACCGACAACAATGCGTGTTTAGGGTCCATTTACCAGGGGGATTTCCCCCCCCCTTCCCCTAATCCCTCCCGAGCCGAGCGAACGCGAGCACCAGAATAAAAACCACACACAAAAAAGAAAGGGCGAGAGCGAGGGAGAAAGAGGATTTCCTTCAAATCTGCTCTGTCTGCCCGTGATGGAGACTCATTCCCATAATCATTTTGACAGGTGTGCAATGGTTGAAGGGTCGGGGGGTGCGGGGGCGCGGCGGGGAGGGGAGCGGCAGCATCGCCCTTTGGCGGCGCGGGCGCGCCGTGCGCCGGGCGCGCTGATTAGACATGACAAGCACACCTGCCAGCGCCGAGCCCGGCAATTAAAGCCTCTTTGAGGTCCCAGGAAGTGACCGCATTAGAAAAGCCCCTCGCAGGCAGCTCCTTAGCATATTCCCAGTGTCATTAGCGCCGCGGCAAAGGCGAGGCTCAGCGGCGGAGGGCTCTGACATGACCCGTGCTCCCTTCCCGCTCGGGGAGGGGATGCAAAGTGACTTTTAAAGAGGAGTATTTTTTTTTTCCCTTTAAATTTGATTTCCAAGCCTCTCGTGCCGCTGCCTCCCTCCTGCTCTTGGAAATGTTCCATCGTCGCCGGGGTCGGCAGGGGGAAGGGAACCAGAATTCATTAAAGACAAAAAAGGACTTTGCTAAAAAATGGGAGGCTTCTGGGACAAAAAAAAAAAAAAAAAAAATTCAATTCTAGATTCCAGTGTGGATTCTCAGTCTGCTCCCTGCTTTCCCTTCTTCCTTCTCTTTTCTGCATCCTCTTCCTTTCCTCCATCACCTCCCTGTTCCACTTTCCTCTCCCACATCCTGCTCTTGATATTCCCTCTCCCAGTGCCCCTTGTCCCTGGAGGTTGCCTGGTGCACAGCGTGGTGTGTTCACTGACCTTGGCAGCACCAAGCATGGGAGGTTGGTGCCATGGGCATCATCCATCCATCCATGGATCCATCCATCCATCCATCATCCATGGATCCATGGATCCATCCATCCATCCATCATCTATCCTTCCATCCATGGATCCATCCATCCACCATCCATCCATCACCATCCATGTGGACTGGGCTAACAGCGGGCCTGTTAGCTAAAGGAGCGAGAAGAAGTTGAGAAGCAAGAAGAAGCTGATAAGGAGCTCTCTTCAAGGCTGTAACCAAGGAGACCAAGAGAACTAGGAATTGAAGAAAGATAAGAGAACGTTGCAGCTGGACAAAGTATTTTTAGAAAGTTAGTTGAAGTCACTGTAACTTTTCACCAATAGTGTTATGTTGACTTATTGTGGTCAATAGTTAAAGTAGAAAAAGCATAAACAATTAGAATGTGTATAAAAAGTCAGCCATGTTCAATAATAAAAAGTTGGCATCTGAGACTGCTTGTGGTCTCTGATTTGTGTCGTGACCACCTCGACAGCAACACATCCATCCATCCATCCATCCATCCATCCATCCATCCATCCATCCATCCATCCATCATCCATCCATCCATCATCCATCCATCCATCATCCATCCATCCATCCATCCATCCATCCATCCATCCATCCATCATCCATCCATCATCCATCCATCCATCCATCCATCCATCCATCCATCCATCCATCCATCCATCCCTCATCCATCCCTCATCCATCATCCATCCATCATCCATCCATCCATCCATCCATCCATCCATCCATCCATCCATCCATCCATCCATCCCTCATCCATCCATCATCCATCATCCATCCATCATCCATCCATCCATCATCCATCCATCCATCATCCATCCATCCATCATCCATTCATCCATCCATCCCTCATCCATCCCTCATCCATCCCTCATCCATCATCCATCCATCCCTCCAGCCATCCATCATCCATCCATCCATCATCCATCCATCCATCCATTCATCCATCCATCCATCCATCCATCCATCCATCCATCCATCCATCATCCATCCATCCGTCCATCATCCATCCATCCATCCATCCATCCATCCATCCATCCATCCATCCATCCATCTGCTGTTCTCCAAGAGCAGCTCAGCCTTGCAGTTTCTCTCCATGAACGTGCCCAGGGTCCCTTCCCTCAGACTGGGAGGCAGGCAGGACCTTTCCTGTGCATTCCTCAGCTCTGAGGGAGCTCTCTGAGCTCTTTGTGTCCCTCAGCCCTGTTTCCACATGAGCTTGGAGGTTCCAGGAGGATCCTGCCATTTCTCCTCAACATTCACAATGCTCCTGGTCAGGGAGGCTGTGTGCCCTGGAATTCCTGTCTTCATCCCAAGTGAAGCCCCAAGTCCATCTTCATCCTTATTTCCTTCATTCTTGCACCTTTCAAGGTTACATCCCAGAATCCTGAAATGGAAGGTCCCCTCAGAGCAGGTGCACTCTGCCAACAGCTGTGTGATCACACTCAGTTCCCCAGAGCTTCCCTGAGCCCCATCTGCGGATTTCAGACTCAGAGTGGTACCTGATTCCCATTCTGGGCTGCTCCTGGAACAAGGCAGTGTCCAGGTACCCCGGGCAGTGCAGTGTGAGGGCAGACACCCAGTGGGTCTCCATGGAATTGTCCCCTCCTGTGCTTAATGTTGGGGGCTCTGAGGTGGCTGTTTCCCTTCTCATCCAGGGAGACACAGCTCCCCAGGGAGCTCCTGGGGCTGTCCCTGCAGTGACATGCCCTCAGCTGATGCCAGGAAAAGCAGGTTTGATTTCCTACACACCTTTAGGGGGAGAAGAGGCAAATCCCACCCTGCAGGTGCACACCCCCAGGGCACAGCCACCTCTTGTCACTGCTGTGAGCTGGAAGCTCCTGCAGGAGAGCTCCCCGAGGAGCAAACCTGTGCCTGGAGGGATGCAGGGACGCTCCTGGAGCAGGAGAGCTCCCTGAGGAGCATCTCTGTGCCTGGAGGGATGCAGGGATGCTCCTCGAGCAGGAGGTGTCCAATGGAGTGGCTGCAGGTCAGGGGATGTTTGGGCTGGGACAGCTGTGACATTCCTCACCTGCTCCTCTGGGCAGGGGCCAGGAAACTCCGTGGGAGGGGGAGATGGAGCATGGGATGGGCAAGGCAGAGAGGAAAGGAAAGAGAGGAGGTAGAGGAGGGGCGGATCCTGCAGGAGGAGAGGAGCAGAGCTGGGGGATGAGCTCCGAGCCCGCCCTGTCGCTGAAGGGCCCCGGGGACAGGGATCCAGCGAGGAGCAGCAGCGCTGTTCCCGGGAATGTGCAATCAATGTGTTTACGGACAGTGACACGAGAGTGACACACAGTGGAGGAGCCTCATGAAAAAATAAACAGGTAGTAATCACACTGCTATGTGCACACTCTGCTCCTCATTATTCCGGGGGAAAAGCCCACCAGGGTTGGAGGCTTCAGGAGATTAACCATTGCCTCCCTGGGTGGCACCTGCCCAGGGGTGCTGCTGCTCAGGGGGCTCCCAACTCCTGTCTCCCCTCACAGAGGGGGTGCAGCAGTGCCTGGGGGTGCTGAGACACCACTGAGCATAAGCTGAGGCTTGGGAGAGTGAGGGAGAGGCTCCAGGTCCTTCCAGGCAAGGCAGACCCAGGAACAGCTTGTTGGTGTCTCACAACAGCAGCTTCCAGGACTGTCTTGGCACAACCCAGCTGCTGCTGTGGGCACTGCTGACCCCCGGTGTCCCCAAAGCCCATTTTGGTGGCCATGGCTTCCCACACACGCAGCCAAGCCCTGGGGACCTGCTCTCACACGGCTCAGCCCAAGCACAGAGCTCTGAGGTGACTTCTCAGATCCCCCTCTGCCTCCAGCTCCCCCAGAGCTGGGCTGAGAGGTCCCCTGGCCAAGGAAAGTTGTGTAAAAATCAAGCAAATGAGTAAAAAACCCCCACTAAACCCCAACTTTTTTGATGCATTGTTTCATTTACAGATGACTCGAGGAGAAACATTTAATGAGGAAATGGATAAAAGCAGCTGCTGAGGCCAGGTGAGCAGTGACCCTCTGAGGGATCCTGGAGGCAGCTGGGGGTCCGGCGGGCTCTGGGAGACTCCCCCACCCCGGCAGGACCTCTCCATAAAAACGTGCTCAACCCAGAGCACTCCTCCCCCAGATCTGTCCCTGCAGCCAGGGAGGGGGCCGGAGGGTTGAGTTTGGGTTGTGGAATGGTCCCACAGAAAGCAGAGAGGGAAAAGCCCCTTCGGACAGCGAGTGAGTGTTTAACGAGTCCGGGGAAGACCCCACTTCTCCTAAAGCTGCTTTGAGAGAGCCAAACTCTTCTCTGCTGTGAATTTTCATTTCCTGACATGCTGTATCCCCTTCCACTGCATCATCTCCCTTCAGTGCCAGCAGAAGATGGGTAAAGGTGATCCAAGATTAAAAAAAGCCCCACAAGGAAGTGTGATGTGATGCTAGAAAAATATCCCTGAAGGAATCTTTTTCCCTCTCTTGCACCAGCAAAGTTTTGAAAGGAAGCTCCTCTCCCATCTCTCTGCTGTGGGGTGCCTGGGGACAGTGCCAGGAGGCAGAGGGGAACAGCAGATGGTGACACCATGAGCAGGGACAGGACTGAGGAGGGGATGGAGCTTCCTCTGAGGCTCTGGGTCTGCCCAGGCATTTGACCTTCCAAGAGAGAGCAGAGAGAGCCCCAGGGGCGGGCCGCCAACCCCTCAGGTGCCATCTCCAGATGAGCCCCCCTTCCCAGAGAGCAGCTTGTCAAAGGGACATGTGGGGCTTGGGACAGCAACACTGGTGGGGAGGTGGGTGGAGGGATGGATGGATGGATGGGATGGATGGAAGGATGGATGGATGGTGGGGGATGGATTGGATGATGGAGGGAGGGAGGGATGGATGGATGGATGGATGGATGGATGGATGGATGGATGGATGGATGATGGATGGATGGATGGATGATGGATGGATGGATGGATGGATGGATGGATGGATGGATGGATGATGGAGGGAGGGATGGAATGGATGATGGATGGATGGATGGATGGATGGATGGATGGATGGATGATGGATGGATGATGGATTCCATGGATGGATGGATGGATCCATGGAATGATGAGGATGGATGGATGGAATGGATGGATGGATGGATGGATGGATGGATGGATGGATGGATGGATGGATGGATGGAGAAAGAGTTGAGCCATGTCTCCACCTAGCAGTGTGTGGGTGGTGAGGAGAAGGAGGATGAGCTACAGCTCCTTGGTGGTTCATCCAAGAAGAACAATGTCTCCTGTGCAAAGTGGAGTCTAAGAAGAAGTCCAAAGGCCATTGTGGTGTGGGAGGGCTTGGGATCCATCCAAGGGTCCATGCAGAAGCCAACTGGAACTTGCTCCTGCCCAGGAGAAATGCAGCTCTGTGTCCTCAGCTTTCTTGGCCCCCGGCTCTGTCACCTCTCCCATGTGTTGGCCTTGTCCAAATCCTCAAGTCAGGCAAGTTTTACCCCAAATCATGGATTTTTCTCCACTGACAGGAAGTGCAGCTGCTTCTGGATGTCAGCAGAAGAGCATTTTATGTGGGAAATCTGGACCTTGCCCTAAACCTGCTCTGGAGGCCTCGTGGGCTGTGCTCTGTGTGGTGACAACACCAAGGACACAAAGCGCTGCCCAGCTCTGATCCCACTGAAGGCTGACCTCACTGCCCAGAATTCCCACCGTCCCACTCTTGGACATGGTGTGGAAGCCCAAGAGGCAGGAGAGGGGCTGGTGAGCCCATGGAAACCACTGAAATGCAGGCACATCCTGCCCTGGAGCAGCTGTGTAAGCTCCTTTTGGGAAGGATTTTCCTAATGCAGGGGGATTAGGCCAGGAGCTCTCCTCCACGGCACTGCTTTGCTCGGGATGTTGGACAAGCAAATCAATCAGCCTCAATCCAGCCCTGAGGAGGGGATAAATGTTCCTTGCCTTTATCAAGAGACTGGGAAACTGAGGCACGGAGGGATTTAAGTGGCTTTAAAGGAAAAAAAGAGGAAATCAAGAAGATAATCCCAGAGCAAGGCAGGCACAGGGAGGGAGGGAATGTGAAGCTCCCTCTTTTCAGCCATTGGCTCCCAAGATGTTCCTCTGGTGGTGGAGTGTCCCTGCTTCTGTCACCGCTGCAGAGCCCTCAGTGTGGGATGAGAGAGGGTCCAGCCTCTGCATCCCCTCGGGAATGTGCTGAACCAGAGGGCTCCTGGCCAAGGACACATGGGGAGGGATGACAGACAGACAGATGGACAGAGCTGAACTCCAGGCAGGGATGGGGAGCGGGGGGAGAAGACAAGGTTTTGTTGAGACAGTGGCTGCACCCTCAGGACTGAGAGCTCATCCATATTTCAAACACCAGTTAGACAAACAAAACAAGAACCAGAGAGCCAAGCAAGGAGCCCGTTTGTCATATCAAAAGGGGTTTCAGTGGTACCTTCCTTGCCCTCCTGTCCCCTTGAAGTTTGTAGCTGGGGGGGGAGAAGGGACAGCTCCCTCTCCAGCCGAACGGCTCCGTGCCACAGCCGAGCCGGGCTGTGTGTAATTAACCCCGGAGCCAATCCCCCAGTGGGGGCTGCCAGGCAGATCAAAGAACTCACACATCTTTGTCTGCAGCCAAGGGGAGTTGGGAGGAAAGCAGAGCAGGGGTGGGAGAGAGCCAGGGAGCCGCGTGTGTGCTCCTAATTGATAAAAAGGGAAGAGCATCTTCCTCCGAGAGATCTCCAGCCCCATCAAAATGCAGCAGGAGGAGAAGAAGGGGAAAGAAAAAGGCTTTGCTTTCCCTTGCAGGAACCAAAATCCAGCTGCTTCCAGCAGGAGAGCTGGTCAGTGCCCCGGGCAGGGCTGGGGGGAGAGGGCACCTCTGGGGCGGGGGGCACAGGCCCAGGGTCAGGGGCTCTCCAGGGTTTGCCATGGGAGCCCTGGGCAAGGTGAAGCATTCCAGGAGCACCCAGAGGGCTGGGGGAGCCCTCTGCCTCACCTTGTCCTGCAGCGCCAGGAGAAAGAAGGGTGAAACCAGCACATCCCACACCTGTCCTGAATCAGCACATCCTACAAATCTAACCCAGCATATCCCACACCTCTGACCCATCACATCCCACACCTGCCCTGACCCAGCACATCCCACACCTGACCCAGCACATCCCACACCTCTGACCCAGCACATCCCACACCTCTGACCCAGCACATCCCACACCTCTGACCCAGCACATCCCACACCTGACCCAGCACATCCCACACCTCTGATCCAACACATCCCACAGCTGACCTCCAGCACGAGCCCTGGTCCGTCTGTTTGCCACCAGCCTATGCTTTTTGGAGAGTGGCCCAGAGAGGTGAGCAGACCATGGATGAGCACCTGGCTGGAGCTCATACTGCTGGTGGGGACAGGAGGAGTCACCCGGTGTGATGGATGTGCCAGGAGATGATGAAAGGAAAGCATCAGGCGGGGCAGGGGGGTTCACAGGGGGTTAAAGGGAGTTGAGGTGAGAAATGGCCAAACTCCACAGACAACCAAGGGGAAAGAAGGGCTGCGGACATCCTGGGTCTGACAGTGACCCCAGCCTCTTGTTCTGAGCATGGCACAGGTGTCTCAGCTGCTTCTCAGGATGGTCAGGTGGCTTCACCTGCTGGGACAGGTCAGCATCCTGGTGTCACCAAGCATCTTCCCAACTGATTCCAACACTGAGGCTGCAGGACAGAGACCTTTCTCTGAGGCCTCTCACAGCTCCATTCACCCAAAACTGAGACATCTGAGCCCAAGCATCCCTTTGGCCCATGGAGAGGGACAGCAATGCTGCCCAGAGCTGATTCACTCACCCTGGACTGAAGTGTGAGACAGATGGGAAAAAGCACCTGCCAAAAGGGTTGTTCTTCCAGGAATTACAACAAAAGCCTGGACTTCCCAGCAATTGGGAGATACCCCAGGCTTTTCTGCTCCACAGACCATAGGGCTGCCCCTGAGCAGTCCCACAGTTAGAGTTTGGCTGAAGCACAATTTCAATGAATTGCACATTCCCTGATCCACAGGACTCAGTGGGGTGGGTCCTGTCCTGACAAAATGCCTCCATCCACAGCAGGGTGTGGGGGTGAAATGCAGGAATCTCCTGATTCCTCTCTCCTCCATTCTGCAGCCACCCCAGGGCAGAGCACATCCTCACCCCAATCACCCCAATCACCCCTCACACCCTCACCCCAATCTCCCCTCACACCCTCACCCCAATCTCCCCTCAAATCCTCACTCCAATCACCTCTCACATCCTTATTTACACTTGGTTCTTTTGCTGCCTCACTGGGAAGCCCAGCAACCTGATTTGGTTAATTTTTAAGTTGTTTTTTTTTTTTTTTTAAATACACAAAACAAAAGAGTAGGAACAAAAATGTAAATTATTTACCAGAATTCAAATTGGGGTGAGCACCATCCCAGCATCAACTGGCTCCGAGCAAGGGGGATTTTATGGTTTGGTTGGTGGTGGTTTCCAGGGCAGGAGTCTCATTGCAGGAACCTCTTGGTTTGTTTTTAATCCAAGAAGGCACAAATAGAAAGGCAAACATGCTGGGGATTAGGTGATGGAACATTTGGATTGTGGGCGTGAGTGAGAAGGGAGAACATGGGAATTGTTTGTAGATATTCAGCTCTAGAAACAGCCAAAGGGACTTCAAAGGGATGGGGTGGCCTGATAAAAGAGCAGATTAAAACTGGGCAAAGGGTCAGTGGGGAATTCCCACTGCTGGGCTGTCCCAGTGAGGAATGTAGTGAGGAAGGGGATGCAAACACAGTCAACCCTGTGCTCTGCAAGTCATGCAGCCTTTGCCACCTGAGTCAGGAAAGAAATGGAAAAGAAAGAATTGAAATTCAAACAGAAGCCCACAATGGTCAGTTTGGAAGGGACCTTATCCCATCCCATCCTAGCCACACCTCCCACTGTCCCAGGCTGCTCCAAGCCCCAGTGTCCAACCTGGCCTTGGGCACTGCCAGGGATCCAGGGGAATGGCACTCAGTGGTTTGGGGGCACCCAGGAGCTCACGTCAGCTGGTTGGGATTTGACAAGTTCAAACTCCCAGCTTGGTCAGGAAGAAAATGCATTTCCTGGGTCAGAGCCTGGGCTTGGGGATAGTGCAGCTTTTCCAGTGTGATCCCTGTCCCTGCCGAGGGAAAACCAGGAAACAGCACCCAGTTCTTGGTTAAAATAAGTGATTTATTCCTTGTAGTTTCCAGACAGAAATCTCTGGGGTAACAAAGATCTCTGGTTGTGGTTTTTGTAACTCCCCAAGCCCTGACAAAGTAGAGCCAGATTCCCAGGAGGAAAAGGCACAGCAGTTGGATATTTCACCTGGTTTCACCTGGTCCTGCTGGTTTTCCCTCTCCTATGTTGGGATCCCAGCCCCTCCTCAGTTACACTGCAGTAAAATCAGCCTCTTCCAACCCTGACATTCCCCCAGGCAGGATTTCCAGGGAATCCATTTAAAATGATATTAATGAAACAACTTTGACTTAATTACAGCCAATTATTGACAAACCCATATCCTCACTCACTGACCGGTGTCAAATGATTGGATTTCCTCCCTCACCACCTGACCAAGCACGGATTGTTGATATTTCCTGGATTTCTGGAAATCACTGTGCTGCTCATGGCAGGCAGCCAGGCCTGTGGAGAGCCAGAGGCTCCATGGGTCTGTCAGGATGGAATTCCTGGCTGGGAGGGTGGGCAGGCCCTGGCACAGGGTGCCCAGAGCAGCTGGGGCTCCCCCTGGATCCCTGGCAGTGCCCAAGGCCAGGCTGGATGGGGTTTGGAGCAGCCTGGGATGGTGGGAGGTGTCCCTGCCATGGCAAGGAAGGAGATGAGCTTTCAAGTCTCTTCCTCTCAGGTTGCTGTTGATATTTGCTGCCCCAAGATGTGCAGGATGTCTCTGCTTCAGCCCACGTGGCTGAAGAACGAGTCTGGACTCTTCACTTTTCGGTTTTGAGGTTGTTTATTAATTCTTATCTATAAATTTTCTTTCTGCCCAGCAGAGGTCTGCTCTGCAGGGCAGCCACAGGCACTCTGACTGCCCCCGGGGTGGTGTTGTCCTTCTATACTACAAACTACATATAACATATTTACACTTAATTCCCAATACCCACCACCTATGTTAGACAGTGCACTTCTACTCTAAACCAATCCCAAAGTGCCAACATCACTTCAGAAAATGGAGAACACGAAGAAGAAAGAAAGGCTAGACACGCCCAAATTCCTCCATCCTGTCCCCATAACCCCCACACCAAAAATCCTAAAATCTACATCTTCACCCTGTGATCATCCTGTTATTACGCTATTCAAACCTGTGTGACTTTCAGGTCCTCATACAAAGCTGGTAACTTGCTCCAGGGGTCACAATCAAGTCCCCAGGTGTTCTGGGCTGTGTGCCAGGGTCTCTGAGCCTCCCGACGGGGTCCTCAGCAACTCTGGACACCCAGAGGGATGCACTGAGTTCCGACATCTTCCAAGCCAACCATCCTGGAATTCCACGGTCTGTGAATCCGTCAGTAAGATCAAAACTTGCTCCTCTTCCCTCTCCAAAGATGTTGCTTGTCGTTCCCTCAGGAGAAGCCATGAGAGCAAAGTGTGACACCAGCACTGAGCTGGCAGGCTGGCAGAATTCCTGGTGGGAAAAGGAGAATATCCCCAGCTCAGTGGCACAGCAGGGCTGTCCCTGGAACAGATGAGGAGGAAGTTTGGTGTCACGGCCCGGTGTTACAGCCCGGTGTCAGTGCCCGGTGTCACAGCCCAGTGTCATGGCCTGGTGTCACAGCCCGGTGTCATAGCCCAGTGTCATGGCCTGGTGTCAGAGCCCCAGTGTCAGAGCCCCAGTGTCAGAGCCCGGTGTCAGAGCCCGGTGTCACAGCCCAGTGTCATGGCCTGGTGTCACAGCCCGGTGTCAGAGCCTGGTGTCACAGCCCGGTGTCACAGCCCGGTGTCAGAGCCCGGTGTCACAGTCCGGTGTCAGAGCCCGGTGTCAGAGCCCGGTGTCATGGCCTGGTGTCAGAGCCCGGTGTCACGGCCTGGTGTCACAGCCCGGTGTCACAGCCCCAGTGTCAGAGCCCGGTGTCAGAGCCCAGTGTCAGAGACCGGTGTCACAGCCCGGTGTCACAGCCCGGTGTCAGAGACCGGTGTCAGAGCCCGGTGTCACGGCCCGGTGTCACGGCCTGGTGTCACGGCCTGGTGTCACGGCCCTGTGTCACGGCCTGGTGTCAGAGCCCGGTGTCACGGCCCGGTGTCACGGCCCTGTGTCACAGCCCCAGTGTCAGAGCCCGGTGTCACGGCCCGGTGTCACGGCCCGGTGTCAGAGCCCGGTGTCAGAGCCCGGTGTCATGGCCTGGTGTCAGAGCCCGGTGTCAGAGCCCGGTGTCAGAGCCCGGTGTCACTGCCCGGTGTCAGAGCCCGGTGTCAGAGCCCGGTGTCACGGCCTGGTGTCACAGCCTGGAGTCAGAGCCCGGTGTCACGGCCTGGTGTCATGGCCCAATGTGCTGGCCCGGTGTCACGGCCCGGTGTCACGGCCCGGTGTCACAGTTGGTGTCACAGCAGCAAGGGCGTTGTGGCCCCTCCTGTGGGGACGGATCATCGTTATCAAAATCAATATCTTGGGCCCTTGGGAAGGGCAGTGATCTGAGCAGGGAGCTGAGCTCCCCTCCCAGCTGGGAGTGGTTGGGACAATCCCTCACTGATCCTTGGCTGCCAGGCCTGGCCCTTGGAGCTGGCCTTGGTGTAGAAGCTCCTCTGCTGCTCCCAAACGTTCCACTGGCTGGTGCCCTGGCCAGGGAGGTTAAACTGGGGCTTTCTGTCAGGCTTTGCCTGGGGCTTCTCTCCATGAAGGTCTCCAAGAAGCCTGATTCAAGGAGTCCTGATAAAATCTGGGCATGAGGATTCCAAACCAAGACCCACCCGCTCCCTCTGGGGCTGCAGCTCACCCCGGGCAGGAGGAGAACCCCATGAGCAGAATTTTGGGTTTTTTCCACGGCCACTGAACAGTCTTCAAGGGAATCAATGTCATTATAGGCAGGGAACCTGAACAAAAGGTCTCAGGATGCAATCAAAATGAAAGATGAGGAATTTGAGTGAGATCATGGTTGAGTTGAGGAGTTTTGATTCTGTTTAGACCCAGCTCACCTGCCCTGACACCAAATATTTCTGTGGCTTTGAGGCATGTGGGTGAAACTCTCCTATATTATTTATTCCATCAGATTTCTCCTGCACATCTCCAAAGAATATCTCCAATTTTCCAGGAACAGCTGTATCACAGCATGGAAGAGTTCCAAACTAAAATGCCAAACCCAGATCCCTCCCCAGGCCAGGGCCTGCTGCTCAAGCCTGGTTTTGCTATTAAGCAGCCCCAATAAACCTGAGCTCTAAGAAAGGGTCTCTCAATATGAGTTCAGAAAGAGAAGAGAGAACCTCAAAAAAGCTCTTGACTTTAAATAAATCAAGGAATCAGTCAATAGTCTAAGGAACTCTTCAGACCCAAGCCTGAAGCCACAGTGCCAGGCCAGGCAGGGTCTGGGATCCAGCTGGGCACCAGCCCTGAGCTGAGCTGGGCACAGAGGGTGGGGAAGGTGGGACATCCCAAAGCACAGATTTTTAGCTGGCTGTGGCTTAGGTTTGATCCAGCTTCACAACAAAGAATGAACTTCCTGAGGTCATCAGCATCATTCACCAGAATTTCATGGAGTCAGGAAGTCCTCCCTCTGCAGAAGCTGTGGACAAGTCCCACCTCAACCAGCGTTTCAGGCTTTATGCTGAGCCCTCTTCAGGAACTAATGACTGAACTCTGCCTAAAGAATCCGTATGGGATGGGGGGACAATCTGAAGGGAGAAACCAACAAAGCCCCTGATTTTCACAGAGAAGTGGAGAACAGAGCTGGGAGTAAATTCCAGCCAACTCTTTGAGCAGCCTCCCTTCTCCAGAGGAGCTGGTCACTTCCTCAGCTGTGCTCAGAAATCTGCTCTTATCAATAGCTGAATATGCTCAGGGCAGCATTTAAATGCCTCACATCGGTGTCCCTGTCCCCTGTACCATGTCACCAGGTCACCTCCTGCACATGTTAATGACCCCCAGGGTGAGGGGCTGCTTTCTGCTGGCTCACCCACACTCCTCTTTATTCAGTCCCTGTGCATGCCCCAGGTTTGCGCCCTTGTCACTTATTTTATTCTGAATCCAAACACTGCCACACAATGCACTTGGCCTTTGCCCTGGAAGGAACGCTCCTGGGACGAAGGAAGAATTCACTCTTTATTCCTTTCTAATCTGAGTTGTTCCTCCACCATCCTGGACAAATCCCCGCTTACACAATGGAAATCCAGGCTTCTGCTGTCCCCAGACCCAGGGCTCTGCACAGGGTTCCTCCTCCTGCCTTTGCCCACCTCAGCGTCAGGAGCTGCATCTGCCCTGAGTGGCCCCGGTCCCTGCGGGGCAGCAGCTCCAGGAGGGGGGCTGGGATGGGCTCTGTGCCCCTGCCAGGCTGGTGGGTACAACAGGAACCCACCAGGGCAGGGAGAATCCCAGAGCCATGGAATGGTTTGGGTTGGAAGAGACCTCAAAACCCATCCAGTGCCACCCCTGCCATGGCAGGGACACCTCCCACTGTCCCAGGCTGCTCCCAGCCCCAGTGTCCAGCCTGGCCTTGGGCACTGCCAGGGATCCAGGGGCAGCCCCAGCTGCTCTGGGCACCCTGTGCCAGGGCCTGCCCACCCTCCCAGCCAGGAATTCCTTCCCAATATCCCACCCACCCCTGCCCTCTGGCAGTGGGAGCCATTCCCTGTGTCCTGTCCCTCCATTCCTTGTACAAAGTCTCTCTCAATTTTTCTTGGAGCCCCTTAAGCCCCTGGAAGGCCATGATAAGGTCACCCCAAAGCTTCTTGTTTGCAAGAGATCAAACACTGAGCTTCTTCTGAGGATGTTTATAGTGAGCTCCTCCATCTGCTGGGACTCACCTGTCTCCTCACCAGACAGGTGGGAATGTCCCAAACACCACACCTGGGCCATTCCACCTGCATCAAACCAGCTGATGGAGAGCCTCACATTCCCTGACTTCTTAACTGCCCATCCTCTACGTGGGACACCCCATGGGAGACTCATCCAGAGCCAAAACACTTAACTGCTGAAAGCCCAGGCCCCTTTTCCCAGAGAACCCAGGAGCAGCCTTCTTCTGCTCCAAGCATTTATTCATCCCCTTTTCTTTTTTTTCCTTCCTGTTGTGTTAACAGAGCATCTAATGTGACTAAATAGGACAACCTGCTCTCCCATCCCCATGAAAAATAAATTATGTGCTTTCCCTTGACTCCCTCCCCCCTCCTGCTGGTGCTTTTCCCACCAGGCAACTCTGGGACCTGGTGTCCCTTGGGCAGAGCCCACGGAGGGGCCGGGGAACCTCCCCCAGCCCTGGTGGGAGCCATCAGCTGGAGCCAGGGAAGTGGTGGAGGCAGAGTTTGGGGGAGCAGAGGAGGGTGGGGAGGAGGAGGAAGGGGTGTGTGTGCATGTGGGGGTGGAATCTGTGTGCAGAAAGCAGCCAAGTGGCAGCTTACCCTGTGAAATATTAATCATCCCTGCTTCTGCAATTTCGGCAATGCGTTCAGGCCCACCACTGCTGAATATTTCATTAACACCACTCACTTCCCACTGCACTTCTCCCACTTTTCTCTCTCCCATAGACCCCTCTCCCACTGCTGCCCACCAGGCCTTGCCACCAGCAGCAGCCATGGCCACGAGCTCCGTGCTCCATCCCCATCCTGGACATGTCAGAGCCCATCCCTGCCCAGCTCCAGCCACTGTCCCCTGTGGTGGGGAGAGAGCAGAGGCCGTTCTGAGGGAGGAAGATCATCAACTCCACTGGGAGCAGAATATAAGTGTGCATCAACAAGTCCCCTGCTGAATAATCCATGAGGCAGGGCAGGGCAGAAATGCTGACTCTGGGCTGGGAGCTTTTTAAACCACGGAGTCTCTGGTTCTTCATCCCTGACTTGCTCAGTGGGAGCACTTTGGGAGTGCAGTCAAATGTGCCAGGGTGAGCTTTGTTGGGGCTGAGCAATTTTCACCTCAGGTTCCCAATTGCAGCTTTTCCTGCCTGCTTCCAGCCAGGATGGAAGGAGCCACGAGGAGTGGGGTGGAACCAGCCAGGTCAGGAGCTGGGGCTGGAGAAAGACCATGGAGGATGTGAGGATCTACCAGGAGAGCAAAGCAAGGCATGGTGTTGGTGCTGTGATCCACACCTGGGCAGGTTTAACCCTTTGCTGGCCTCCTGTTAACACCCACAGTGAATCTCCACCTTTCCCATCCCAAACCCTCCTTTTTCCATCCCTTCTCTCCTTCTGTTCCACTCTTTCTCCCCCCTCCACTCCCAGACTTGCTCTTTCTCCTGTCCATACAAGCTTACACCAAGCCGATGGCTGAGGAAGCTGAGGAGGCTCAGGCTGACCCGTGGATGCTGCACTTCTGAACACCAGATCCAGGGCAAAGGTTTGTGGGATCCCAGGGGATTGTGAGGAGCTGGAGGAAACAGTGGGATCAGATCAGCCCTGGATGCCAGGCTGCTCTGGGGTCAGATGCTCTCTCCTCATGGTGCACCTCCCGCCCTGGGGGAGATTTCTTGCGCTGATGGGGAGACCTGAGGAGCTGTGGACTCACAACCTCTCACTGCAAGAGGAGATGGACGTGGTGGGAATGAATCCTACAGGAAAGATGGAGAATTTGCAGGAGCATGGAGTGACAGGACAAGGGAGAGTGGCTGCAAGAGGGCAGGGATGGATGGGAGCTCTGTGCTGCGAGTTCTGACATCATCTCTGGTTCTCTACAACCTGCAGAAAGACACACAGGTTCCTCTTCCCACACACAAAGTGAAAAATCCCAGCCAGGCTTCAGTGCTGTTATCTGAGAATGAAAAATTGGGATTTTGATCAGTAACAGAGGGAATGCCTCCAGCCAAGGGCCCCTTTGGAGCAAGGCAGGGTTTGCTCTGCAAATCTCACTGGAGGACCAAGACTTTCCTTTTGTGCAATACATGAAATAAAATGTGTGCTGGAGAAGCCACTTGAAAATATTGAATGAGATAACTTTGTCTGATTAATGTAGTGTGCTTCCTTCCCCCTTTTTATTAAAAATTCACAAGGCTTCCCAGCCCTTCTCTCAATTAAGCAACTTGTTTGTCAGGATTATTTGTTACGCATTTTCATAAACATTTGATGAATTATATGCAAACATCTCACTAATGTATTAACAAGGCTGAGGTTTTAATTACACAACACTCAAGGAAAGTGGGCTTAAGGCTCCTCCAGTGGAGTTAATTGTGTTTTTCTGCTGTGTCTGGGCATTGCAGAGGGAATTTTCCTCTGGGGGAAATCCCATTACAACGGCAACACCCCTGCCCAGGCTCCCTGTAAGCCCCAGCTGGAGCCTCATGGAATTCATCCACTTCCAGAGTTCCCTTCCCTCTGCTAAAGGCTGTGGCTTCACCCAGACTCTGGTAATGAGGAATTGGGAGTTGATAAAATCGGTTTTCCATCAGTCCTTGGTCACGGTTTGTCACATGGAAATGAGATTTTCAAGGGACTTCTGACAAAACAGGAGAAGGGGTCGTGCTTGATCCCTCTCTTGGCACTTCCAGCTTAGGAGGGTGTGGAATGTTTCATGGAATAGGTTGGGTTGGGAAAGCCTATCCAAGTATTTAGAATATTGCACTTCCCAAAAATAAGTTAGAAATCCCTGAAAGTCCACCTTATTATTAATTAAATATTAGCTGTGGTCGAATATTTGTGATGGAATTATTTGTTCAATGAAATTTCTTTCTGTTTTGTTCAGAGCTGTACATACACACTACTTGTGACTTCTGATGACATGTCTTGACATATTCTGATATGACAGAATGGACAACTGTGCTTTTTTTTAAACTTTATTTTCAAGCCTTTGATTTTATTTTCTGTTCTTTTCATTCCCAAATTGGGAGATTTGCAGTGTTTGATACCCTTATTTCAGCCAAGCAATAATTTAAGATGTTTCTTCTAAAATCAGCTTCTCCTCTAATTAGTCCTGAGATCTTTTCTTTTTTTCCTTTTTCAGAAATATTAAAACATCAAACTCTTTCATTAGGCCAGTGAATGGCATGGCCTTTGATTAATAAAATAGACTGAATTGCTAATTAGCCATTCATCATTGGGCCATTTACTTTGTGACACAGGAGCAATAATGGGTCTTGCAGGACTCATGAATGTCCCTTGTCCCTCTCTCAGATTTATCTCAGTGCACAGGTGCTCAGTTCAATGGCAACAGGAGGAGCAGGAACCAAATGGCTCTTTGGACGAAATTAAAAATAAATTAATTGTTTCAAGACTTGAATTCCATGGACAAGGAAGTCATAAAGTTGTGGAATCATGGAATGGTTTGGCTTGGAGGTGATCTTAAAGCTCATCCATTGCCACCCCTGCCATGGCAGGGACACTTCCCACTGTCCCAGGCTGCTCCCAGCCCCAGGGTCCAGCCTGGCCTTGGGCACTGCCAGGGATCCAGGGCAGCCCCAGCTGCTCTGGGCACCTGTGCCAGGGCCTGCCCACCCTGCCAGGGAACAATTCCATCCCAAATCCCATTTAACCCCTCTTTAATTCCCAACTACCGCCTTCTCTAAACCTGGCCTCCAACTCCCCTTGAATGAACCCAAAATGCTGCTTCAAAATCCCTGAATTTCCCTGGGAAGGGATATTGAGTTTTGACCATGCTGGTGGTGACAGCAGCACGGGGATGGCTCTGGAAGTGCCCATCCCATTCCATGAGATGGGGAGGGCCAGGGCTGGTCCCTCCATCTCCCACATCCCTGCCCAGGGTGGCAGCTCCAGCCAGGAGTGAGCTGTGCCTCCCTCCCCACTCCCCAGCCTGCCTGGGGTGGCCGGTGAATACAAATCAAGGCAGCAGTGTTAATATTCTCATTACATTGAAATCCAACAGTCTTTTTTAATATTCAGAATCAAAGGCACCTCACCACCAGTAGATTCTTTTATATTTTTTTTAATGGAGGCCTGCATCTCATTCCACACTTCCTCCTCCTCTAATATGTATATATATAAATATTTTCTTTTAAAAATTATTTTAAGCCAGGCTAAACCACCAGGGAAGGGCCATGTCTATAAACAGATGCCACTCACAGAGGGGCTGGGAGGCCTTCCCATCATTAGATGATGCTGAACTTTGAACCTGTGATTTGGAGGCTGCTTTTTCCGGAGAGGAGGAGGAGGAGGAGGAGGCAGCCGGGATGAGGCCGGGGCGGAGGGAGCTTGACGGGGCCTCTCTGGTGAATTGCTGCTCTGCCCAGCCCAGGAACGCTCAGCACTTCAAATCCTCTCCAGTCACTTTGAAGCTCCTCTCTCTTAATCTCTCTCTCTCTCTCTTTCTCTCCCTCTCTCCGCCTTTTTCCCCCCTCACATCGATGAATCATTCATGCCTTTTTTTTTTCTTCCCCCCCCACCTCAGAGGTTCCTTTAGGGGAAAAAAAAAGGGAAAAGAAGAAAAAAAAAAAAGGAGAAAAAAACTTCTCCACACAAAGCCCTGCCTGTGTTTATGTTCTTATTGCTTATTATCACCAATGTAGAACAAATTACTGACATGATGCTGCCGAGGCTCCGGCGGCCTCGGAGGGAGGCTCCTGATGGAGCTTCCAGGCTTGTTTTAAATGGAAATGCTCCGTGGGGCTCTGTGTTCCATGGAAATGTGCCAGGAAGAGTTTGCAGGAGCAGGGAAGGAGCCTGGACAGGCACTGGATCTGCCAGAGGAACGGCAGGATCTGCACACGCGGTGGAGCAGCCGGTGATGGTGGGACCACGGGCGGGTGGGAAGTGGGGTTTTTGATGGGACCACAGAACATTTCAGGTTGGAAAAGCCCTCTGAGACCATCAAGTCCAACTGTTCTCCCAATTCTGGTGACGGTGGGACCACAGGCGGGTGGGAAGTGGGGTTTTTGATGGGACCACAGAACATTTCAGGTTGGAAAAGCCCTCTGAGACCATCAAGTCCAACTGTTCTCCCAACACTGCCAAAGCCACCAGTAACCCCTGTCCCCAAGTGCCACATCCACAGGTCTGGTATTCCCCCAGGGATGGGGAATCCACACTGCCCAGGGCAGCTGTGCCAGGGCTGGTCATGAACACCTTTCCACGCTTCCCACAGCTCTTTCCATGAAAATCTTTTCCCTAATACCCTAAATCCAATCTAAACTTTCCCTGGCACATCTTGACGCCATTTTCTCTTGTCTTGCAGGAAGGGTTTGACAGTCTCTGGGAAAGCTCTTGAGTGTCTCCAATGATCCCGAAAACGGGATATTTGGGCTTTTGGAACACATTTCTGCTCCCAAACCAGCCCAGGAATGGCTCGATCCCAAGTTTGTGGTTGCACCCACATTCACTCCTGGTCTCTCAAAGTGAGGATGGCTGGTCCTGCTGTCCCTGGTCTGGGCCACCCCAGGGGCTGCTGGACCAGGCTGTCCCCACCCTCCGGGAAGGAATTCCTTCCCCAGCTTTGTAGGGGTGGCTCCACACCCCCAGCTGTGGGGAAGGGCAGAGCCTGCTGCTGCATCCACGTCCATGTCAGGAATTAGGAGCTGAACTGCACCTGGAAGGAAATTCCATGGGGGTACCCAGCTTTTCCCAGCTCCTGGGAGGCCTGGGGAGATTGATGTGGGGTTAATGCCATTGGAAGGGGGCTGAAATGATGGAGGGTTGTGCAACACTCATTTTCCCCCGACACCTGGACATGGCAGCAATTAAGTCCTGATGCACTTAAGCATCCAGCAAACTTCAGGAATTCAGGCTCTGGAGCTCGGGAAGGTTTGTAGATATTTGCTTAATGATGTCTCAGAAGGGGAGAAAGAGCTTTTGCTGTCACCATGTGCCTCCCAGTCACTCGGAGGATCCCCAAGGGCTGCTTGGTGCAATCCCATTTCCAGACTCCAGCCCAGTCTAGGGTTTAAGTGGTTTATCCATCCTGACACAGGGAATCCCTGGATGGGCTGGACCTGCATCCCCACCTCTTGGTCACATTTCTAGACCACGTCCTGGGAGATGCCAGAAGCAGCCATGCAGTTCCCCAGGCAGGGATCTTCCAGCCCTCCTGCAAATCCACAGGCTGGAACTTTGGATGTGATCCCAGCTTGCCCAGCCCAAGCAGGAACTCCTGCATTCCCTCTTTCTGCTCACACCACAAAGCAAAATCCTTCTCCCAGTGAGCAGAGCCAGCCCTGAGGTTTTATTAGATGAGATATGACCTATTTAATATGTAAAAAATAAACAGCTTTGCTATTAATAATAAATATTTAGGGCTCATTCCAGCTGTTCTTGTGGAGCTCTGTGATAGAGTGTTTACCATGGATTTGGGTCCTCAGGAAAATGTTTTTACAGATGGAATGCTCTGTAAATCCCCTGGGTCTCTATTATTATTAATAATATTATTAATATCATTGTTGTTATTATTGTTGTTGCTGTTGTTGTTATTATCATTATTTTTACATATCATGTAATTATTTTCCAAAAAAATTTAGGGCAATAAGGGTTATCAGGAAGCACATGAAGGGCACCCACTTCCCCTTCCAGGTGTGCTGGGTCATTTCTCCCCATCCCTGGCTGATTTTAACCCCAAATTCCAAGTACAAGCTCCAAGTTCACTGCCCAGGGAAGCCAATATGGGATGGATGGGGGTGACTCACCTGGCAGCAGGTTCAATTAAACCTGCTTTAATTAGGCACTGCCTTCCCACTCCCCAAAGATGCTGGCTGGGAGATGTCATGGGATGTGAGGATCACAAGAATAGGACCCACATTTGGAGCAGGAATCCAGAATTCCCACTGCTGGAGCCATAAAAACATGGAAGCATTTTCTCTAAACACTTTTCTTTCGCTCTTCTCTTCATGGCTGTGATCCACAGTGGGAATGGGAGACCTGCAGGTCCCTCAGGGACATCCAGCAGGGATACAGCTGGAAAGGGGAGAGCCTGCAGGGAGAGAGGGAGGCAGGAATGGCCAGACAGCTCAAGGGCACCAGCCAGTTCCAGCCACAGACAGAGCCACGTGGGGCAGGGACAACATAATGCTGTTTGTCCTCACCCCAAAATCAGTAGGAGAGAGTTTTTCCCAAGAGATGGCAAGGAAAGGTGTGTTTGGGCACAGTGCTGCCAGCATTAGGGAATTATCACCTCTCCCAGCCCTTTGCCCTCCCAGTCTCTTTAGCCTAGAAGTGAATTTTGTGACAATGGGATTAAGAAAAATGAATTTTCTTAGACTTCCCTCTCTACAAGGGAGCCAGGCACACACCTCCACTTCTTTTTTGGGAGAAAAGGTGATGCTGTGGGAGGGTGGCATTGTGGGAATCTCACCTTGGGAGGGAAAAACTGGGCTGGAGGGGAAAACACACAAGGGTTAAACACCAGACTTTAGGGGAGGCTCCTAAGACTTCCCTGCTTTCTGCACAGAGCAGGGAAATACATGAAGGGCTTGTGGAAAAGCATCAGGTCTTCCCAGGCTATTGATTCCTGACCTTCATTCCACAGCCCTCTCCTGGCTCATTAGCCCCAGAGCATGCTAAGCTGAGCCGGTTCTGTGATCTTCACTGACCAGGCTAAAGGAAAGTTCCCCTTCCCAGCCCTAAAACCGAGCCTAATGGGCCACCTGCCCCCTCCAGGGACTCCTGGAAGCATCAGGAGCTCATTAGGGCCTGGCAAGGGCAGCAGCATCCGTGGGTTCCCCAGTCTGGGAGCGGCTTCCCCCGAGCACCTGCAGCCAGGCAGGAGTTTGGGTCAAGGTTAAAGATGGGCTTTGGAGCTTAAACTCTAAGTTCAGGTGCAGAAGGGCTCTGTGAGGGGCTTTGGAGCTTAAACTCCAAGTTCAGGTGCAGAAGGGCTCTGTGAGGGTGCTCTGCTTTCCAGAAGCCACAGGCTAGTGTCAAACCCCACAAACACTCAGGAGCACTGGTGTTTCCAGGCTCTGGCATCAGCTGGAAGAGGAGCAGGAGCCACAGCCCTGCAGTGTACAGGTTCATTTAATTTCAGGTAGAACCAGACCAGACTGGTGGACTTTTTGGCAATTTGGACAAAAGAAAAAGAGAGAAGCAATTAGGCTGAAAGAACCTTTGGTGAATGAAAGGGGAACAACATTGCTTTAGATAAGTTTGAGCTGCATATGCCAGCTTGAATTTACAGGTAAACAACAGAACCCACCCGCCCTTTTCCCAGGAAGTTTGTTTCCACCCTTCATGTCTCAGTTTCCCCACCCACCCCACAGAGTTTGCCCTGGGTTTTCTTTTGCTCTGAGACCTTAACAAACACCTTGAGGCTCTCGCTGTGAGTTTTCAGTCGGTGGCTTTGGGGCTCCAGCTCTGTCCTGCCCAGCTGGGGAACACCACCGTGGGCTCCAGCCTTCCTCACCCCCACTGCCAGGCTGGAAAAGTGCCTTTATTGCCTGGAGTGTGCCAGAGGCAGGGAGTGGGGAAGAGGAGAAGGAAAGAGGAGTGTGCCAGAGGCAGGGAGGAGGGAAGTTGTCCCACCAGGCCATGGAGGGCAGAGGGTCCCCTGTCCCACTCAGGTCAGACCTTTTGCCCCATTGGCCAGCTGTGCCATCCCTGGAAAACCCCTGGGGAATCCATCAATCCCTGGAGCATGTTCTGAACCTGCATGGAACTAGAGGAAGATTTCCTTCAATCCTTTTAAACCTGCACCCACGCGACCGATGCAGGTGAACCGAAACACTTCTGGATCAGGAGAAACTCTGGTCCTCTCCCTCCATCCAGGGCTCTCTCCTTCCCTTCCCCACAGCTTTCAATTATTTAATTTCCCCTCCCCCTGGCAGCATCTGAAAGCCAAGTGCCTTAAATACAAATCACCTCCAATCATTACGAGCAGGACCTTTCAGCCCCGCTCAGAGCAGCGGGCCCGGAGTAATGAGCTCTGCTGAGAGTTTGCTGCATTTCACATCCTGCAGATGGAAAGGATGGGACTGGGGAAGGGGGAGGGAAGTGGGAAAGAGGCCAGATCCAGCTGGGGAGGGGAAATATTCGCCACTCCCATTTTCCTCCATCTGCAGGAGGAAGTTCAGGTCCTCGGGAAACTCGGGCTCCTGAGCTGGGGTCAGGTGCACAAACAGGGAGGTTGCAGCTCGAAATGGAAGCTCTGAGGGGCTCAGATACCCTCCCAGAACTGGGCTCCCACCCTGGACCTTGCCCCCAGCAGACCTTGAGCAATCCCTGTTCCCAGGAGCTCTCCTTCCCTTCCTTCACTCAGCTCCATCCCTTGAAGGGACTGTCATGGACTCCAGGGTGCCCTCCCACATTTCCATCCTCAGTCCCTCTGGTGCAGGCACCAGCTCCCCACATCCATCCTGCCTGCCCACCCTGGAATGCTCTTTGCAGGTGGGTGTCCCTCCCTGCAGGACCCCAGGGCATGGAGGGGCAGGACACCAGGGGTGCCACCCTGGGGGTCACCAAGGCTTTGCACCCACAATTAGGATGCTCCAGACTCAGGTCCTGGAGGCCTCAAATGATTCCTGGCGTGCCTGGAAAGAGCAGCAGAGAAAACCAGCAGAGACCTCCCTGCCATGGAAACGCTGCCCTCAGCTCCTGGGGGCTCCCAGGGCACAGCAGGACCAGGTGAAGGCCTTCCCTGCCCTTTCTCCTCAAGCAGCCACATCCAGGCAGCTGCTGAGCTCTCCCCAAAGTGCACCCTGGTCCCTGGAATCAGCACCCAGAGCTCTCCTCCTGCTCCAGCAGCCCATGGAGCTCCCACACAAGGACCAACACACCCCAGGCCAGCCCCCATCCCCTGGGACAGCCAGACCCGGGCAGGGCTGCCCTGCCCTCCCTCCCTGCCTGGGAAAAGGTGTGGAAGGAGGGGATGGAGCAGGGAGGAAACGAGAGCAAAGCCTCGCACCGCAGACTTCAAAGTCCTCGTCAGCAGGAGCCTTCGGAACAGTTTAAGTACAAAATGAATTGTTTTAATATTTAATCAGCCTATAATAGGCCCGGGGATCCCAGTGGAGATGGTTTGCAGCTGAAAGGATGTCCAGAGTGAGTATCCCCCCTCCAGAAGGGACAGTGGTCCTGCAGGACCCCTGAGACACAGGGAGGGACAATCTCCTCCCCCTGCTGCCCTGGACGTCACACAGCACCTGGGACCCACTCACCTGCCCAGTGCCGAGGGCTTGGAGAGCCACAGCCGTCAATCCTCACCCTGCAGCGGGATGATTTCATTCTCTGACGAGCTCAGAATAAATTCCAGCCTGCTCCCACCCACTCTGTAATACTCATCCCAAAGAGTCAGCGCCCCTCAGCCCCTGCTCTCCCCTTCCAGTGGGAGTGTGGGGGCAAACAGCCACGGGAAGGGCACAGTCCCAAGTGCTGGCACTGCCCAGGCTGGGGAAAAGCCCCTGGCCCTTGGGAATCTGGGTTCTTGGATATGCAGGGAACAAACCAGGTTTGGCTCAGCTCAGCCTTTCCTGTCCAGCATCCCTGCTCAGCTCCACAGGTCAGGAGCTGGGGACTCAGACCCCAGAGCCACTTTCCCATGATCCTGGGGCACATCCCAGCCCCAGTCCCACTCACACCTTGGCATGGGGTGATGATTTTAAACTGAAAGAGGGACAGATTTTATGAAATATGAGGAAAAAATATTCTTACTATGAGGGTGGGCAGGCCCTGGCACAGGGTGCCCAGCGCAGCTGGGGCTGCCCCTGGATCCCTGGCAGTGCCCAAGGCCAGGCTGGACAGGGCTTGGAGCAGCCTGGGACAGTGAAAGGTGTCCCTGCCATGGAACGAGATGATCTCTAATGTCATTCCCAACCCAAACCATTCCACAGTCTCTGCTGCCAAGCCCAGCCGGAGGATGTTGGGAGGAGGGAAGGAGCCTGCCCTGGGGTGGTTGATGGCTTTGGGGCCTTTTTCCATGGCACTGGGGCAGCTTATCCCCCTCACTGGGAACGGGGCTCCCTGTGGGACTGCCAGGCTCTGCGGGCAGGGCAATCAGGGCACAGCCAAGGGCAGCAGCTCCAGAGGCACCGGAGATGCCCCGGTGGCTCCACAGCCCCTGTGGCTCCAGGGGGGGTTTGCCCCCAGGACAGACTATGCCTGTCCCGTTCTGCTGTGAAGGGGGGGGTAGGAAGGATTCTTTTTGATCGATTGCTTGGGTGAAAATAAACGCAAACATGGCAATATTATATCTGAGAACTGCGTATTGATAAAAAAGGGAAAGCTAAAGGGGGATGGAAAAAAAGAGCAGAGAGGGGGAAAAGAGACACAGAGAAAGAAAGAGCAGGCAGGGACAGGTTCCCAGAAGAAGCCTGTCTGTCTGTCTGTGTGTCTGTCAGCCCAGCCTGGCAGACGGAGCGTGCCCTGAACCGCGGTGTGTCCGCGTGGCTCCGCGCTGGGCTGGGCACCATTTCCACACAGCAGCAGCCTGAGTGTTCCTTCCGTCAGGAAAATCCACAAACCAGAGGTTTATGTCCAAAAAAGGACACGGAGGAGTCCTGCAACTTTATTGGGCAACGGGGGAGAGTCCACTGGGGCACAGGCCCGTGAGGTTTTCTCTCCCTGGGTTTTGGAGGGCTCAGCCTCCTTCTATCCCAAACTCCCAGCTGCGTGTTGCCCTCTTCCTTCCCCCACTGGGAGGCACTAGGAAGGTGCAGCCTTCCCGAGCTGCCTACCCCATGTTCTCCCCTTGAACTTACTGTTTCTCCCCAAAGTTCAGAAGGTCAGACTTGTGCAGGCCCTTGACTCTATCAGGAGCCAAACTGCGTGGGCTCTGCACCAAACCTGCTGCCCGAAGCTGGTAGAGACATCCAGACCCATTCCAAAGGCTACCACCCATCCAATTGTGTGCAAGACAGGAGCTCACATCTTCCCTTAGGAGCAGATGGGGACACGGGACCACAGGGAGGAGAATGCAAGGGGTGGAGGGGCTGAGCAGACCCCACAGGTGAGCCCTGCTCCCACCCAGGTGCCCAGAGATAAACAGCTCCTGCTGTGGGCTGTGTGTGTGCTCAGGCTGCTCCCACACCCGGCTTCTGCTCCCACACCCGGATTCGTGGGCACTTCTGGCCAGCTTTTATTGGTGGGTGTTTTCAGAGGGCTTTTTTTGGTGAGCTTTTCTTGGAGGGCTTTATTGGAGAGGTGTTTTTGGTGGGCTTTTTTTGGCAGGTATTTTTGTCAGGCTTTTTTTTTTTGGTGCTCATTTCTTGGCACACATTTTTGGCAGGAATTTTTGGTACGCTTCTTGGTGCACATTTTTGGTGGGCTTTTTTGGCGCACATTTTTAGCAGACTTTTTTGGTGGGAATTTTTAGCAGCCTTTTTGGTGTGCTTTTTTAGCAGACTTTTTTGGCAAGAATTTTTAGCAGGCTTTTTGGTGCACATTTTAAGCAGACTTTTTTGGTGGGAATTTTTGGCTGGCTTTTTAGTGCACATTTTTGGTGGGCTTTTTTTGGTGCACATTTTTGGTAGACGTTTTTGGCAGGCTTTTTGGTGCACATTTTTATCAGACTTTTTTTGGCAAGAATTTTTAGCAGGCTTTTTTGGTGCACATTTTTGGTAGACTTTTTTGGCAGGAATTTTTAATGGGCTTTTGGGTGTGCTTTTTTAGCAGACTTTTTTGGCGGGAATTTTTGGTGGGCTTTTTTGGTGGGCACCCAGGCATTTGTGTCACCAGGCCATGGTGGGTGCTGCTCACAGCCCGATCCTGGAGGATTTCTCTGCCCCGGTTGGCTGCCAGGCAAAGCCTTCCTTGGGACAGCCCCTATAAGAACATCACATATGTTGAGTCATAAATAAAAATAAGATTGGTCCCTCTCAGTGCCCCAAATTGCAGCAGGATAAACCAAGCCCTGCATTTCACAGCCTTTGCCAGAAGGGCAAACACTTTAAACCCCCCCCAAAAGCCCTTCCCCAGGGTGAGGTGTCCCTGTGTGCTGCTTTTGGGGGGAAATCCCCAGAGTTACCCAGCTGTGGGGCAGCCTGGTTCAGCCCAGCCTGCCAGGAGGATGTTCTGAGAAGGATCCTGGGGAAAAATAAATCAGCTTAAAACCATTATCCATCAGGGTTGTGCTTCCATTAGAGAACCCTCTGCCCAGAAGCTGCCGGAGCCTCCCGGGTCTCAGGTTACTGCAGTTGAGCTCTCAGGACCCCGCTGGATGCAATAAATAACCCGGTGGGTGCTGTGGGGTGGGATTGGGACCATTAAATGTGCCCAGTTATTTTCACAGGGATCCTTCGAGGAAGAAGGAGGGGAAGAAAAGGAAAGATCTGAGCTCTCCTCTGCTGGCAGGAGCGGAGTGGAGCAAAGGCTTCATCACCTTCCTACCAGCACCATCTTCTGGCCAACAGCAGCCCCTCGGCCAGAGGCTGCGGCCCTGGAATCCCGGAATGGTTTAGATTGGGAAAGAACTTCAAGATCACCAAGTAAAACCATTCCCCCAGCAGTGCCAAAGGCACCACTGCCCCATGTCCCCATGTGTCCCATCCACACGGCTTTGGAAGCGCCCCAGGGGATCCCTCAGTTTATCCATGGCAAGGGGCAGGGTTGGGATTGACTCTTCCCTTTGGAGCTGCTGGCCAGCCCCTGCTCTGGGCTTGGGGCAGGACCTGCAGCGTTTCTGTCTCTGCAGCCCTGGCCGTGCCTGGGCCTGCTTTGGAGAGTCCAGGGAGCTGTCTTTGCACTCCAGCAGAAATGAGGGAAGGATGTGATCCATCCCACCTGAGACAGGCCGGGGGCACTGGGAATGAGCTGCAGGTGGGATGGGATGGCTCACCTTGGCAAGAGTATAAGGAAAGGAAGGAATTCCTCCCTGTGAGGCTGGGGAGACTCTGGCACTGCCCAGAGCAGCTGTGGCTGCCCCTGGATCCCTGGCAGTGTCCAAGGCTGGGTTGGATGAGGCTTGGAGCAGCCTGGGATGATGGAATGGGATGAGCTTTATGGTCTCTTCTAATCCAAACCATTCTAAAATTCCTCAATGCCTAAAGAAAGGAAATAAATTGACACAAGTTATGTACAAACCCTGTGGCTGTGTGATGGTTTGGCAGTTTGGGACCCCCCTCCCTGAGAGGCCACCCCAGATGGTTGTCAGAGCACCCCACAGCCCCACTGTCCCCCCAGCCTGCTGCCACCTCCCCGAGCACTCAGACCTTGGCGTGATTTTCTCCTTGCCCAGCAGCACCAATCCCAAAGCTTCCAAGGAGGGGGAGAGGAGGAGGAGGGCAGGAGGAGCAGATCTGCTGCCCCAGCTCCCCAGGGAGCCCCAGAGAGGGTCAGGCCGTGCCAATGGCCGCGGTGTCCCACGGGCTGAGGCTGTGACAGCCTGGACACTGTTCATGTCCTGGGGAGTGAATTCCACACGGGCCCTTCTTCTGCACAGTTCAGTGACACATCAAAGCCCAGATAAGCCTTGCAAACCATTGCACTCTCCAGGGGAGTTTGGGGTGATTTATCTCCCTCCAGCTCTGGCCTCTGCATTTCTGGCCCACCACGTGGCCAGGGCTCATGGAGACGCTTCTGCTCCTGCTCCTTTTCTCTGCTGCCCTGCTCCTTTTCTCTGCTGCCTTGCTCCTTTTCTCTGCTCCTGCTCCTTTTCTCTCTGCTGCCCTTCCTTGGCCCCAGGTCTTCCATGGGTGCCCAACTGCTCCTAGAAGATGTTCAGCATTCCCACTGGACACTGTGGCCGTGACATCTGTGCTCCTTACCCACGCTTGGCGCTCATAGACTTGTTCCAGGTGGTGACACCAAGAAATTAAACTGCAATTCCTGTAATAAATTCCAAACCTGCACCAGCTGGGCTCATGTTGGTGGTTCAGCTCGCACAGGTGACAGAACTGTTCCCTCTCAGAGGCAGGGCCAGGTCCCACCAAGCACTGGCAGCTCCCACCAGCTCTATTGGAAGTGTGGGTCATGGAATCATGGAATGGTTTGGGTTGGAAGGGACCTTAAAATCCATCCAGCCCCAACCCTACCATGGCAGGGACACCTCCCACTGTCCCAGGCTGCTCCAGCCCCAGTGTCCAGCCTGGCCTTGGGCACTGCCAGGGATCCAGGGGCAGCCCCAGCTGCTCTGGGCACCCTGTGCCAGGGCCTGCCCACTCTCCCAGGGAACAATTCCCAATTCCCAATATCCCATCCCTCCCTGTTCTCATTCAGCTTAAGGCATTCCCCCTTGTCCTATCCCTCCATGCCCTCAGGGAAAATCCCTCTCCAGCCTCCTGGAGGTGAATCACAGGGCCAGTCCTTGATTTCACCTGCACCAGTATTTGAGGTAAGAGGAAAAACAGGAGCTGATCCAGCAAAGAGAACACATAACATGTTTTTCCCCATGAACTGGGACAGATTCCTGTTCCATACTGGACAATCCCAAGCATCTGATATTCCAGATGCTGGCCCTGCTTGAGCAGGGAGGTTGGGCCAGAGGACCCTGACCCATTCCATGACACTGCTGTAGCGGCCAGGAGGGTGCAGGGGCAGCTGTCCAGGCCTGTTCTCCCAAACACCTTCCAGACCCTCACACAGCCCTGCAGCATCCTTGCCATGACCAGCTGGAGTCTTCCCTGGCCCACTGGAAGCCTGGTGCCAGCTCTGTCCCTGGGAGCCACCCTGCTCCCAGGGATCCCATTGGGATGATGGGCAAAGAGATTCTCAAAATCCAACCCACGGATCCCAGCACTGCCCTTCTCCGTGTCACAGGAGCGAGCTGGAATCCCGGCAGGGTTTGAGCCTGGCATTGCTGGAGGTGTCTTCTTTAACCCTGGGGGTGCTGGCAGAGGGGTTCCTGGGCAGGGAGCTCTTTCTCAGCCTCTCTGTGCTTAGGGCAGGAGGTTAATTAGGTAGCAGGGTAATGAGGAGTCATTAAATCTGCCTGCACCGCGCTGTCAGCGTAACAAGGGCAGCCCAGGAAGGTTAAAGCTGGGATTCTCCTTTTCCCTTTGCCTTCAATTAACCTTTCCATGTTTTTGCAACACTCCAGGCCCCAGAGACGGGGTCTGGGTGTTCTGGTAATTAGCAGAGCACAGAAACAAACTTTTCTTTGAAGTCACCAGCAGGAGCCTCTTGGCTTCCAGCTTAAAATAAACAGGAGGAGCCAGCTTTGCCTTTAAGCCCTGTCCTATCCTGTTTGGGTGGGGTGGGGGGACTGGGGTTCATTTGGAGTTGTTATTCCACTTTTGCTCTCCCCTCCTCAATGGGGAAGCTCTGGGGCTCATCTCAGCCCCCAGCAGAGACATCTCCTTCCCCTTCCCTGCTCTCAGGTGCGGCTCCTTCCTCCCCTCCCTTTGACCTTCCAGATGGGTGGTGAGGCTCTCAGGACATCCCAGCTCCCTGAACGAGATCCTTCCTTCCTTCCTTCCTTCCTTCCTTCCTTCCTTCCTTCCTTCCTTCCTTCCTTCCTTCCTTCCTGGGTGTCCCGGGGGTGTTTTCAGGCTGCTTTCATTGGTGGAGAGACCCCTCAGGAACCTCCCAGGTCTGGTGGAGGCATCCCATGATGGGGGATGGAGCTGGGTGACCCTCAGGGTTCTTCCAACCTAAACCATTCTGTGATGTGGTCAGCAGGTGACAGAGGGCACCAGCTCCTGTCCACGTACTGCTTTCCCCTCCTGAATCCCAGAGGAGATCTGGGGGTGACAAATGAGGAGTCTCCACAAGGAAATCCTTGTCCTCATCCACCCACTGCAGCAGAGCTCCTGTGCAGGAGCCCACAAAGCTCCCCAGAAACCAACATTTCATCAAATGGGATACTTGGGATGTTTTCATAATGAAATCCTCTAAAAAAAAAACCTAATTCCATTCCCTCTCTACCTCTCCAGCTTAATTCATGGAGCAGGGAGGGGCTCCCCAAAACCCTGTCCTTAACTGCAGTGTCCAGTCACATGTGGTGCTTGTGACCCAGCGGCTCTGTGGGGACGTGCAGCCCTCACAGAGGGCCCAGTGTCCCCTCACAGAGCCCCTTTGAGGCTCCTCACATGGCCCAGTCAGCCCTGGCACGCGTGACTGCCGCTGTCCCCAGGCCATCCTTGATGCACAAGGCAACTCCTCTTCTCCATGGTGTTTTCTGCCCTCCATCAGTGTCACTCCAGCTCCACTCCAGCAGGATGGGAGCCCCTCTGAGCCCCTCTGTCCCCCCTGTCACCTGACCCACCCTGGGCTCCAGGCTCAGCCCCACGCTGTCCCGCAGCACAGCGCATCCCCTCCTGCAGAGGATCCTGGAATATCCTGACTTGGGAGGGACCCCAAGGGTCGTGGGTCCAGCCCCTGGCCCTGCCCAGACCCTCCAAATCCCACCCTGTCCATCCCTGGCAGTGCTGTCCAAACCCTCCTGGAGCTCTGGCAGCCTCGGGGCTGGGACCATTCCCTGGGGAGCCTGGACAGTGCCAGCACCCTCTGGGGCAGAACCTTTCCCAATCTCCAGCCCAAACCTGCCCTGGCACAGCTCCAGCCATTCCCTAATTCCTGCCCATGGGGAGCAGAGACTGGAGCTGCCCCTCAGGAGGAGGTTCCAGACCCCAATGAGGTCTGACCTCCTCTTCTCAAGTCACCTCAGCCACAGCTCCAGGGCTGCCCCTCCATCCTTCACCACCTCTTTAGGCCTCCTTGGGATGCTCCCCAACACATTTCTGAAGGGAGATTTGCCTGCTCTGGTTGGAATGCCCCTCCCCATCAGGAGGCAGGATGGAAGATTAGAGGTTCATGGCAATAAATCCTGGACTGGAACTGCTGAGGGCAGGAAGATCTCCCTGGGGCACTGAGATGGGATGATTCCTGTGCAGGGATGGATTTTTAGCTGATGGTTCCTCACTAAAGCCAGCTCTGCCCATGTGCACTCTGTGCTCTTCCCACCTCTCCTTCCAGGATCCCCGTGAAGCAGCCATGGAATTAAAGATGGGACACTTCTTGTCTTCCTCAAACGTTTCTGGGGACACTGATCTCAACAGCCAGTGCCTGACCCAGAGACATCTGTCCCAGGCTGTGGTGGGGCTGCCAAACTTCAGGGCTCTCACCTTTGGTAGGAGACATCCCCTGGCAGGATTCCAACGCTCCTAAAGCAACTTCCACCCTTCCTTTTATTGTCTCCCTGGGGTGGCTCCAATGGGCAGAGCTCTAAAACTCAGCTGGTTCATTCTGAGCCTCCTCCAGGTCCCTGCTGGAGGTGCCACTGCAAAACTCACCAAAAAAGGCTGAGATCCCCTTTAGGCCGTGGGGACTCCCAGGGCCAGGGATTCTCCCTTTTCTTGGATGGCATCCATGCTCTTCTCTTCCCACAGGGAATCCATGTTCTTCTCTTCCTGCAGGGTCCGGCTCAGGGGTGAGTCGGAACTCAGCAGTGCCCAGTTGTGATTTTGCCACCACCTGTATGAAATTCTGTTTTTTCCTGGCCCATCCCTTAGCTGGCCACCAAGGTGTGGAAGTGATCTGGCAAATCCCAGAGTGAGGGCAGCCCAGAATTCCTGGCTGTTTCACGCTCCATCCCCAGGGATAACCAAAGCCCAGACCACAGGAAGGATGGGTCCTCTCCCAGATGCCAGGGAGGGGATCCCCACTGGTGTTTTCCTCTCCTTTCTCTCATTCCCAAGGCATTTTTTCCGCTGCCAACAAGGCATTTTTCACTTCCCCATTGCCAACTTTCTCTGGTGAGCATTGAGGGGGTTGGTTCCATGGGCTGAATATGGGGAATCTCAGCAGTCCTGCCCTCCCCAAGACTTTGAAGCCTCTAAATTCCACACTGTTTATCCCGCCCGTTTCCTGCTGCCTTTCCTCATTCCCGTTTCCTGGAAAGGTCAACAGCACTTCAAGGCGTCGGTGGCTCTTCGAGGAGAGGCCATTAATCTCTCTATAATTATCTGCAATCATTTCAGGAGCAATAACCCATTTGTCCAAGCTTTTCTCAGAAGCTTGTTAAGCAGAAGGAGGGAATGGAAGGTGGGAGACACTGGGAAATAATCCAGGGAATGTCCACTGAGCTTCTGGCTCAGTGTTGCTGTGGGAGCTCTGGTGCTGGCAAAGCCACCGAGGATCTGCCCCAGCTCTTCAGCCACTGGAAAGATCTGGAGATCTCCCCAGACCTTCGTGGATTTCACATGAAGTGTCTGGATCCGCTCCAGTACCGACAGTGCTTGGATTTACTTCAATTGAAATTTTTTAGGAAGTTTGGCCCTGAATTAAAAACATTCACAGTTCTGGAGCTGAACTACTTAAATGAAGTAGATCTACCAAAATGAAAGAAGATAATAAACAGCATTCAGGAATTAAAAAGCCCAAATCCAGTCCCATTTTCCATCAATTAATAACAATATTTTATACATACATAGGTGTGCATAAGCAAAGGATTAATTAAAGGTTAGAACAATTACACAGGGCAGGGGAGTTTGCTCAGGTTTAAAGCCCACAATATTTAGGATTCAGTCAAAGATCTGCTAAAGAGAAATTAATGTAATAATTACATCCCAGCTCTGCTGCAGGAGCCAGTAGCCCACCTTAATCAAGCTCATTAGCAAATGGCATCAGTGCTTCCAATGGAGGGAGGCTTGTAGAAGACCTCCCCAAAACACCTCAGGGAAATGCACCTTGTAACACACAAAACCCTGGCAGAAATCCCATTTCTGTGCCCATGGGCCTCGCTCCCATGTCCAGCCTGGCACCAGATCAGCTGTGGAGCAACCTATGGATGCTGAGGAGCCCCAGTTCCACATGCAGGAGAGCAGGGACCTTCCTGGGAGCCGTGGCAGAGCTCGGGGTGAGGAGGGACAATTCCACCAGCACTCTGGGGGGATCCTCTGCAGTCACCAACTGCCTTGAGAGCAGTAATCCCAACCCTGTGAATACCTGGGAAGTGCCTCCCCTCTGCCTCTGGAGAGCCCTCAGGACCTGTGGGGCTCCTGGAGAAACCGGGGGGGAGCAGCCAGGTGGGATCGGGCTCTGCTCCCAGGGAACAAGGGACAGGATGGGAGGAACCGGCCCCAGGCTGTGCCGGGGGATGGGGGAGTGTCAGGGGGTAGGACGGTCGGACGGACGGAGACGAGAGATCTCTGCAGCCAGGTCTGGAACTTGGGGTTTATTGCAAAGGGCCTGGGTGCAGGGCCCTGCTGGGAGCTGCCAAACACAGCTCAGAGCAGGCCTGAGAGAAGAGAGGGGGAGAGAGTAAAAGGGTAAGAGAGTAAAAGGGGTACCAGGGCGAAGTTCTTGTTACAATACAATAAATCTTCTGTGCTGAATATTCTGATTCTCACTAACCAATGTAGTACAAGATACAAATCCTTTAGCATTTACACACAGCCTGTAAGAATCATTACATTACCATACTGTGCTATATTTTAAACCCTAAAAACTCCTCTTTGGGCCCCTTCTGCCAAGCTGGCAGGGTCTGCTCTGACCCTTGGGCCTGTCTGCAGCAGAGGGTGTTGTTCCATCAAAAGGGGATCACCTTCAGCCAGCCACACCATTGTTCTCCATTTGTTCAGTAACTGAGGTATCTCAAAGCTTGCTTTCATTTCAATCTCGCTTATAGTTTCTATATTCTCAAAAGCTTTTGCCAGACAATAATCTTTATAAGGCTTTCCTGTTTCATCTTCCCCAACAGGGGAGGCTCAGATTGGAAACTGGGGAAAGATTCTTCTCAAGAAGGGTTGTCCAGCCCTGGCACAGCTGCCCAGGGCACTGGTGGAATTCCCATCCCTTGAAGTGGGCTGAAACCACATGGATGTGCCAGCTGGGGACAAGGTTAACAGCACTCATGGTGGTGGCTGATGGTTGGACTTGGTGGCCAAAAGGTCTTTTCACTTTGACAGCTCCATGACTCTGTGATGTTAATCCCTCTTCCCACCAGGCCAAGGTCAACATCCTCCTAACGCTGGTTTCCACACCTTGGGGACACAGAGCTGGCCCAGAGCTGTCCCCATCTTTGGGACACAGAGCTGGCCCCAGCCCCTGCGACTTCCTTAAGGCTCCTGCACCCCGAGGGACGCAGCTCAGCCTCTGATCCTTGCCACCAGGGCCATCTGTACATGCCCGGTGTGCCAGACACGGCCACCCCCGAGCGGTGACACGGGGACAGGAGTGCGACCCCGGGCAGCAGCAGCAGCTGTCCCGTGTCCCTCCCGCTATCCCGTGTCCCTCCCGCTATCCCGTGTCCCTCTGGCTGTCCCGTGTCCCCCCCCCCGTCCCGTGTCCCTCTGGCTGTCCCGTGTCCCCCCCGTCCCGTGTCCCTCTGGCTGTCCCGTGTCCCCCCGGCTGTCCCGAGTCCCCCCCCTGTCCCGTGTCCCCCCGGCTGTCCCGTGTCCCCCCCCCGTCCCGTGTCCCTCTGGCTGTCCCGTGTCCCCCCCGTCCCGTGTCCCTCTGGCTGTCCCGTGTCCCCCCGGCTGTCCCGAGTCCCCCCCCTGTCCAGTGTCCCCCCGGCTGTCCCGTGTCCCTCTGGCTGTCCCGTGTCCCTCTGGCTGTCCCGTGTCCCTCCCGCTGTCCCGTGTCCCTCTGGCTGTCCCGTGTCCCTCTGGCTGTCCCGTGTCCCTCCCGCTATCCCGTGTCCCTCCGGCTGTCCCGTGTCCCTCTGGCTGTCCCGAGTCCCTCCCGCTGTCCCGTGTCCCCCCCTGTCCCGTGTCCCCCCCGCTGTCCCGGGCGGGGCTGCAGACGCCCCGTCCCCTCCAGCAGCTCCAAGGAACGCGACTCCGCTGGGCCCCGGCTGATAAGAAAGTTATGAGCAAAAAAAAAACTTCAAGCGCGGGGTCAGCGCGGGCTCGTGGGAACAGCGGGGATGTGGCCGCGCTTCCCGAGGCATCCCCTGCCTCCTCCCGGGGAGGGAAAGTCCCGTGGGGATGAACAACCCCGCTCCTGCACCCGCAGAGACACGCACCCACCCCGGCTGCGGGGAGGGATGGGCTGCACACGCTGCCCACGCTGCAATAATCCCGGTTTTCCACCTCTTTGAACATTCCCGGGCCGGGGGATCCAGCCCGGAGTTGTGGAGGTTCCAGAGTTAAATCCAGGGAGAATTTCCTGGAGTTCCTCCTGGGCTGCTGGGGCAGGATGGGCAGCAGGGCAGGAACAGGGGACAAATGGGGGTTTGCACCCCACTGCTCCCGTGCTTCCCAAGGCACTGGGACATTTTTCCTGGCTCTGAGGCTTCAGGCTCAGTTCTCCATAGGATAGGAAAGGGAAGGAGCAGAGGGCAGGGCAGGAACTGGCACCACCTCTCGCTCTCCTCACTCTTCATCGCTGCACTGCTGGGTTGCTCCGGGAGTTAAACCCGGGGAATATCAGCCTGGAGGGGGGGAAGGAGAAGGGGAAATTCAGAGACCAGAACTTGATGCGAATGAAAATATTTGCAGCAGAAAAGCACCGCTGGAAAGATGCCAGAGCTGTTCTCCAGCTCTCCCCTCTGGCATAAGAGGCAGGGCAAAGGGAATGCTGGCAGCAGGACTTGAGGAGTATGACCAGAAATGCAGGCACAATCTTCTATTTATTTATTTAAAGCGGTGCCAGTGGAGGTGTTGGGCTGGGAGGCAGTTCCTGAGCTTTCCACTTCAGCATTCCCAGAGCCCCAGAACTAAACCCAAGCCTTCCCAGAGGATGCCTGAGCAGTAATACACCCAGCATTTCAGTCAGATGACACCAGGCCTTCCAAAAGCAGGATTTGCCGGCTGACAACCCTGGAAAAACGTCTTCCTGAAGGATTTGTCCCTGCAGGTCCCCAGCAGTCGCTTCTCTGTAATGTTTTACCTGTCTGGATTCCCGGGGGACTGTCTCTGAGCTCTCCTGCTCAGCTCCCAGAGGAGAGGCTGTTTGTGGTGCCTCCAGGGATGCATCCCTGATTTCCCGCAGCATCTGGGATAACACAGACCCACCTGCGGCTCCTCCAGCTGAACTGGAACGGGCTCTGGGCCGGGCTGGGGGCTCAGGGCTGTGAAGAGCAATTAGTGCCCTAATTAGTGCCATAATTAGAGCAATTAGAGGCACCTCCATCCCCTCCTGGGCACACAGCTGCATTCCCCCTGCCATGGGGGAGCACCCAGATGTCGGGAGGGGAAAGGAGTACCTCCCAAAGGATTCTCCCTGATGTTTCTCTGCTCCACGGCCACACCTGTAAATGAGATTCCTCTCAATCTCCTCACCCCAAAGCAGAGCCCAGCTGAGCCTCTGTGGGGCAGCTCCACACCTGTCCCCTGCAGGTTAAACCCTGGGATTCCAGCTGGGAGCAGCAGCCATTCCCCTTCACCAACCCCTGTCTGGCAAAGCTGCTCCCGTGGCTTGGACCACAGAGCGCTGGCACATTCCCACAGCTGGCAAAGCCACGAGGGATGGATGCCCTGGGCTGGGGCTGGGGCTCTGCCCAGGCCTCAGGGATCCCTGGGAGCCGTCCTGCTTTCCTGCTGGGACACACAGCACGGCGTGTGGCGCGGCTTTGGGCTTTCATTCTCACCATTGATGGGACTCAGCAGCAGCCTCGGACCCCAGGGAGTGTCAGGGCCCCTCTGGCTGGGCCAGGCTGGGTTTTCCTGGGGGTCTCCCAGGGGTTGGAGCCATCCTTTGTCCCCAGCAGAACAGCGAGGGCCATTCATGCCCTGTCCCGTGCAGGAACGTGACTGGCCCAGAACAGGCTGCAGGAACCCCCAGGGGCAGCGAGGGGGGCCCTGCACACCCCAGGCTCCTCTGTTTTGGGAAGGGAGCCCAGGAAAAGCTGCAGCTCCTCACAGAGGCCAAAGGGTTAAAGGGTGGGTAAATCCATGCATTGTGCCCCGGGCAGAGGAGCCCTTTGAGGGGCTGCTCCTGCTCTGCCTGGGATGGAGAGGGCAGAGGGGACAGGGCCAGGTCACCTCCTGCTGCCCTGCAGAGCCTCCAGCTGCCAATGGACTCGTTTGCTCCCAGAACAAAAGTCCAGCCCCAGAGTCCCAGGGATGCCCCAGGGTGCAGGAATGATCCCCTGAGCTCCAGAGCCAACTCTGGGACACAAAAGGTGGAAACATCTCTGGGTATTGCTGGGCAAAATGGGACAGAGCTGAGTGCTCCAGGCAAGGCCAGGGATGGGCTGTGTCCATCCAGCCCAGCCCAGCAAACCTGGCTTTTGCTGCTCTCCTTCCCACTTAAACCTGGCCCTACCTCTGTGTCCTTCCCACTTAAACCTGGCCCTACCTCTGTGTCCTTCCCACCAAACCTGGCTCTACCTCCATATTCTTCCCACTAAACCAGGGCTCTTCCTGCATGCACAGATGATTTCTGCCCTGTTTACAAACCCTGACCACTGAGAAGAGCCAGGCTGCTCCAGTTCTCATCAGCAACTTTGAGCAAATCTTGAGCTGAGGATCCTGTCACTCATGGAGCAGACAGTGCCACCCCCTGTGCAGCTTTATTTGTTTATTATTTTCACTCCTTCCCAGAGCTATCCCGTGTTTCTCCCGCTTTTCCCTCCTCCATCCCCATCCCGCCCTCAGCCATTGGTCGCAGGGGCTGTGCTGGGGGAGCCCTGGGATGTTCTATAAAACCACCCACGGCAGGAAGGAGCATTTTCCACAGCTCCAGCCCCTCTCAAACGCCAACTCCAGCATCCAAAGCAGCGCAGCTGCCCCAGGACATGCTGGGCAGGGGGAAGGAGCCCTGAGGAGCAGCTCCCACATTCCCGGGTCAGCAGGAAGGTAACGACTCCCAGGAAAGCTTTGATCTGCTGTGCATTAATCTGCAGACAAAATTATTACTTGTGTCTGAGTGAATTTTGGGTGAATTTTTGCAGCCCCCTCTGGGGAAGGTGCTGAAGGGACGATGGTGCCTGGACAAGGCCCAGGATGTGGCAGGAGGGGAGGAATCCAGCTCACCTGGGGTGGGAGCTGCTCCTGCTGCCGGGGCAGGCTGGGCTCGGGGCAGGGAGCCCTGGGGGTGGGATGTGCTGCTGCCACCTCTCTCCCTGCTCTCCTCCAGCCACAGAGGTTGTGCTGCAATATTTACCCACAGAAAAGCTGAGTTTGGTGTCTGCAGAGATGAGTCTGGAGAGGTGGAACTGCTCTGGAAGGGAGGGAGAGGAGGAGGATGGAGGGGGAGGCTGCTGGGTGTGAGGATGGAGGTGCTGGGCTCCCCTGGGCTCCCAGGGAAAAGGGATTCCAATCCCACTCACGGCTCCCTTCAGGCAGAATCAGGCTCTGGAGGGCTGAGGTGACAGTTTTCAGTGTGAGTTTCTCTCTGGGAGTCTCTCCCTGATTCCCTGAATCCATGTCAGGATTCCAGTGGCTTCAGCTGGGATCCCATATGGCCTCAGCACAGTTAAAATTCCCCCTGGGATGGGTGAAAGCAGTTTTGGATCTGGGCTTTAACTGTGCTGGTGTTGGTTTCCCATCTGAACAAGCTTCTTGATGCTCCTGTGCCTCAGTTTCCCTCAGCTGAGGAAGGGCTGTGCTTCCAAGCACTCCAAGATGGGACAAGGAAGGAGTAAAAGGGCAGTTGGACAGGAGAAAAGAGTTTCTCTTTGCCTAAATTTTGGGTTTAATAAGATTTGATTGAGTTTAGGGCGAGCTGGGGAGGAAGTGTTTTTCCTCTCCAGCGCTGTGTGGCTGTGTCATGGAGGGGCTGGGCAGGAGCTGTGTCCTGTGATCCTCCCTCACATGAGCTCCTCTGCCGAGCCCCAGGGGTTTTTGTGCTTCTGCATTTTTCTCTACCAGAGCTCAGAGGCCAGGCTGGGCTCTGGGGGGCTCTGGGCACGTTCCCTGTTCCAGGGGTGCTCCGGCACTTTCTGCCAGTGCAGCCACGAGGGGCTGTGCCATCCAGAGTGTCCCTGGGAGCCCTCGGGGAGCTGGGACAGGAGTTCTGAGCGGGGTCTGCCCTCTCCTGAGGGCTGCAATCCCGCGGGCACGGTGGGGAGGAGAGCTGGGGACACCCCCGTGGGCACCTGTGCCAGGCAGGGCTGGAATCCCTGCAACAGCTCAGAGCAGGGATTTGTGCCCAGGCCTGTGATCCTTTGGGGTATTCATCCATCTCTCCTTTCCTTTCTTCACCCCTCCCAGCCCAGCCTGGGCATTTCCACCAAGGCTGAGCCCTGGGGAGGCACAGCTGTGCCCACAGGAGCTGTGCTCAGTCCTGGGGGCTCCTGCCTGGCCTGGCCACCTCCTCCAGGGTGGGAGCCCTGCTGGGCCCGGGATTCCCCTTGCCATGGGCAGGGAGAGCCCTGCTACAGCTGGAGCCCCTTGGCTGTCACTCCCAGTTGTATAGAACTGGGATACAGAACAGTTACAGAACTGGGATACAGAACAGTTCCAGAACTGGGATACAGAACAGTTACAGAACTGGGATACAGAACAGTTACAGAACTGGGATACAGAACAGTCACAGAACTGGGATACAGAACAGTCACAGAACTGGGATACAGAACAGTTACAGAACTGGGAGCAGCTCCCGGGGTGCAGCGGGTTTGGGATCAGATCCCAGCTCTGCCTGGAGGAGTCAGAGCAGAGCCTGAGCCCCTGCTCTGCTCCCAGTCAGGCTCCCTGGTCCCTGCCTCGCTTGTTCCCTGGAGCAGGGAAATCCCAGGGACTCTCACAAAGGCTCCAGTTCCCAGTCCAGCCACAGCAATTTCTTCTTCCTTCAGAGCTGGGAAGTTTCACAGTTTGACAAAAGTGCTCCTTATTCGCTCCAACCAGGAGCCCCCAGATTTGTCCCTGTTTGAGGAGCAGGCTGGAGTTTGCTCCTTCTCTGGGCTCATTTCCCAGCCTGGATCTCCCAGAGCCCCTTCCCCAATCCCAGCCCTGGGATGGAGCCCCCACCACCCCCAGCTCTCTCCCGTGGCTGTGGGGCAGCCCCTGGGCTCTTCCTGCCTGCTCAGAGCTGAGCAGAGCAAAAGCACTCTGGGGATGTTCCCTGGTGCTCCAGCCCTGCAGAGCCTTCCCTGTGCCCGCAGCCAGGGCTGCAAGGAGCCCAGGGAGGGTTACAGCCCCGGGCAGGGCAGGCAGGGGTGGGAGGAAGGGCAGGAGGGGCTGTGCTGCTGCTCGTCCATGGGGTGAGAGCTCAGGAGTCCGTGTGGCACCGCTGCAAAAGCGTTTTCCCAGCAGGGCTGTGCTGAGCCCTCCCTTTGCAGGGGCAGCTGTGGGACCAGCTGGGCAGGGGGATGGTGGGGAGGCCTCAGTTTCCCCCTGGAATGAGCTGGAAAAGTTCTGCTGGGTCTCTGGAGCCCGAGGTGGGACTGCAGAGCTGCCCAGATGGGCAGGGATCCACCGAGGTGCCCCAAAAGTGCAACCTCAACCTGTCAGGAACTAAATGCCCCAAAACTAAACCCTACAGCTCCTGACAGGAGGGGACAGCCGGGGGTTCGGGCTGTGCTCCCAGGAAACAGGGACAGGAGGAGAGGGAACAGCCTCAGGATGGGCCAGGGCAGGCTCAGGGTGGGCACCAGGAGGAATTTCCCCATGGAAAGGGTGGTCAGGCCTTGGCAGGGGCTGCCCAGGGTGGTTTGGAGTGCCCATCCCTGGAGGTGTCCTGGACACCTTGACTCAGCTCTGGGCTGGTGAGGAGGTGGGGATTGGGCACAGCTTGGACTCGATGTTCCCGGGGGCCTTTTCCAATGCCAGTGACCCTGGGATTCTGAGGAGGGAACTGGGGCTGTCCAGGAGCAGCCCTGCAGGAGGTGCAGTCCCTGCTCCCACAGTCCCTGAGCACAGACAGGTGTCCCAGCCACTGCAGGGCCACGTCAGAGGCACAAGGGACAGTTTGTTCTCCTTCCACTTTGTTCTACTGCACTGTTTAAATTTAGCAGCACAAACCCCACCCTCAGGGTCGACAGCTCTGACCTGGTGGGATCCCATCTGGCATCACTTGTTTGCTGGGATGATGGAGCTCTCCAGCAACTCATAAATAGAATTGAATCACAAAATAGGATATCCCAGCTTGGAAGGGACCCCCAGGGATCACCCAGCCCAGCCCCTGGCCCTGCACAGCACCCCAACAATCCCACCCTGGGCTGCAGGGTGAGCTCCACACTGTCCCCCTAGTGCAGTGCATCCTCTCCTGCAGAGGATCCTGGAATATCCTGACTTGGGAGGGACCCCAAAGGTTGTGGATTCAGCCTCTGGCCCTGCACAGACCCCCAACAGCCCCACCTTGGGCATCCCTGGAGCACTGTCCAAACCCTCCTGGAGCACTGGCAGCCTCGGGGCCGTGCCCATTCCCTGGGGAGCCTGGGCAGTGCCAGCACCCTCTGGGGGCAGAACCTTTCCCTGGTTTCCAATCTGACCCTCCCTGGCACAGCCCCAGCTGTTCCCTGGGTCTGTCCCTGCTCACAGCCAGCAGAGATCAGAGTTGCTTCTTGTGAGGAGCTTTCAGACCCCAGTGAGGTCTGACCTCAGCCTCCTCCTCTGCAGGCTGGACAACTGTCCTCTCTCCAATGTTCCATCTCTTCATCCATCCATCCTCTGCTGAACAATTTCTCTCCCTGCTCCCTTTCTCCCCTGGCAGATCCCAGCAGGACCCCAAGGACACCCCACAAGCACCATGAGCACCCCAGCCTCGCTGTCCTCTCCTCAGCAGGGCCCATCCCCTTCCCTGCCACCCTGGCCATTGTTCTGAGCTGCCTCTTCTTGTTCTTCACGAGAACAAGTGCATGAGGAACGGCCCCAATGTGCTCATCGCCAGCCTGGCCCTGGGTGACCGCTCTACATCCTCTGCAAAGCACTGGAGAGGAAAAACACTTCCTCCCCAGCTCACCTTAAACTGAATCAAATCTGTTGTTAAACCAGTGAGGTCTGACCTCGGCCTCCTCCTCGGCAGGCTGGACAACTTTCCTCTCTCCTTCCTCTGCTGAGCAATTTCTCTCCCTGCTCCCTTTCTCCCCCGGCAGATCCCAGCAGGACCCCGAGGACACCCCACAAGCACCATGAGCACTCCTGCAGCCCCCTCCTCAGCAGGGCCCGTCCCCTTCCCCGCCGCCCTGGCCATTGTCCTGAGCTGCCTCCTGTGCGGGGCGCTCGGCCAGACCCCCGGGGCCGTGCAGGAGAGCCCGGTGCCCCTGGGGGAGCTGGGCCGGGAGCAGCCCCACGGCCTGGTGCAGGCTGTGTCCAACGCGTCGGGCGCCGCCGGGAGCCGGCCCTCGGAGGCGCCGCTGCTGCCCGTGTGCGCCCGGCCCGCCGACATCCGCCACGCCTTCAAGTACATCAACACCATCGTGTCCTGCACCATCTTCGTCGTGGGCATCATCGGCAACTCCACGCTGCTGCGCATCATCTACAAGAACAAGTGCATGAGGAACGGCCCCAACGTGCTCATCGCCAGCCTGGCCCTGGGGGATCTGCTCTACATCCTCATCGCGCTGCCCATCAACGTCTACAAGGTCAGCTCCGCCTGGCACGGCGGGCATGGGGCTGCCCTGCATCCTCGGGGGCCTGGGAGGAGCTCCTGCACCGGCTGTGCCTACCCTTGCATCCCTGGAATGTCCAAGGCCAGCCTGGATGGGGCTTGGAGCAGCCTGGGGTGGTGGAGGGTGTCCCTGCCCGTGGCAAGGGGTGGGGTGGGATGGGATGGGATGGGATGGGATGGGATGGGATGGGATGGGATGGGATGGGATGGGATGGGATGGGCTTTGAGGTGCCCCAGAAACCCTTCTGGGGTTCCATGGTTTGTGTTGCTGCTGAGGCCCAAGGAAAGAGCTGGAATGGGTTCTGGGGTAGCCTCAGGAAGGGTTCCAGGGGTCAGGGGGACAGAAGGGTTGTGAACTCAGCCTCATTCTCCTCTGGAATGAATGGCCTGGATTTCTCCAGCCATCAGGACACATCGTCCCCACCTCTGCTTGTCCTGGCTGAGCATGGGGCCCACAGAGCCCATCCTGTGTGCTCAGGGGTCAGAGTCTGCAAAAGGCTTAGGACACACAGCTCTGGAGCTGGCCAGGCTGGATTTTGGCTGTGTCAGAGCAGGACTTTGATTCTCACTTTGAAAACAATCCAAAGCAGCCTAGTGTGGAGTTTAGAACTCAGATTCATTCAAAACGCCGCAGGCTCTGTAGTCAGGAACTGGTGTCTGGACCATCCTTCATCTCTGTATCCAGTCAGGGAAATGAAAGTTTCCCAGTGCCAGCAAACCATGGGAAAGTGCCCATGTTCCCAGTGGTGGGAAGCTCAGGGAGCTCTCCCTGCTCTCTGTGGGCTCCCCACAGCCCGTGGGTGCACCCACAGAGAGGAAGATGGGAGCACATTCCCAAAGCAGCCTGCTAACCTGTGGATCCTCCCCAGCTCCTGGCCAAGGACTGGCCCTTTGGGGTGCAGGTCTGCAAGCTGGTGCCCTTCATCCAGAAAGCCTCTGTGGGCATCACAGTGCTCAGCCTCTGCGCCCTCAGCATCGACAGGTGAGACACAGCAGCCTCCCCTGCCCTGCCCTGCCTGCCCTGTCCCTTGGTGGGAACCAGAGGCAGAACCAAGAGCTCGTTCCCAGGCCAGTGCCAAGATGGGGACAGACTGCTCTCACGTGGAGCAGGAACTCTCTGTTGACAGAGCTGCAATCCTGCTGGGAAAGACTGAGGGGAGGATCATGGTGTGGGTGGGGTGGTGAGGAAGCGTGGCCAAGGACAGCCCCCATCCCATCCATCCTCTGAGCCCCTGCTTCCCATTCCCACACCTGGGAAGGTCCAGAGGTACAGGGAAAGGATCTTTGGGGACAATTCTAACCTGCACCTTCTGCTCCCCTCCCTGGCTGCTTTTCTCTCTCCCATCTGCTCCTGTGACGTTCCCACACCGGGCAGGTACCGAGCCGTGGCGTCCTGGAGCCGGATCCAGGGCATTGGGATCCCCATGTGGAAGGCCGTGGAGGTGCTGCTGATCTGGGCAGTGGCCATCGTGCTGGCCGTGCCCGAGGCCATCGCCTTCGACATGGTGGAGCTGAGCTACTGGGAGCAGCACCTGTGGGTGTGCATGCTGGCCTCGGAGCAGAAATCCCGCTTCATGAGGGTACCTGTGCAACCCCAGCCCAGCCCCAATCCCAATCCCAATCCTAACCCAAATCCCAATCCCAATCCCGCTTCATGAGGGTACCTGTGCATCCCCATACCAGCCCCAATCCCAATCCCAGCCCCAATCCCAATCCCAACCCCAATCCCAATCCTAACCCCAATCCCAATCCCGCTTCATGAGGGTACCTGTGCATCCCCAGCCCAGCCCCAATCCCAATCCCAATCCCAATCCCGCTTCATGAGGGTACCTGTGCATCCCCAGCCCAGCCCCAATCCCAGCCCCAATCCCAGCCCCAATCCCGCTTCATGAGGGTACCTGTGCATCCCCAGCCCAACCCTAATCCCAATCCTAACCCCAATCCCAATCCCAACCCCACTTCATGAGGGTACCTGTGCATCCCCAGCCCAGCCCCAATCCCAACCCCAATCCCAACCCCAGTCCCAATCCCGCTTCCTGAGGGTACCTGTGCATCCCCATCCCAATACCAGTCCTGCTTCATGAGGGTATGTGTGCATCCCAATCCCAACCCCAATCCCAATCCCAATCCCAATCCCAACCCCAACCCCCATCCCAACCCCAATCCCAATCCCAATCCCAATCCCAATCCCAATCCCAGTCCAATCCCACTCCAGGAGGGTACATGCACCTCCCAGGTTCCCCCTGCTGCCCTGGCCCCATTTCCAGCTGCCCTCTCTCCTTTCCCCCGCAGTTCTACCGGGATGTGAAGGACTGGTGGCTTTTTGGCTTCTATTTCTGCCTGCCCCTGGTGTGCACGGGCATCTTCTACACCCTCATGTCCTGTGAGATGCTGAGCAAGAGGAACGGGATGAGGATCGCTCTGAATGACCACATGAAACGGGTGAGAGACCAGGGAGGAATGCTGGCATTCCCAAAGAGGAGGGAGTGCTCGTGGAGGGGGGACACTTCCCGTCCCTCTGAAGGACAGGATGAGCTGGCAGAGCCTCACAGAGGATCTTGGCACGTTGGTGCAGGGATTACACCAGGAAAAGGGCCTTCAGCTTCATAATCTCCAGCCTTAAGGATGACCCCAAACCCTTCTAGCTTAATTGGAGCTCTCCTGGTCATTTATCCCAGCCCACACCACACTGCACCAAAGGCTGGATGTGCCAAATCCCAGCCAAGGGGTGCAGGGAAGAGTTCACTGTCCCTCCCACACTTTGGGAATGATTCCCTGAGGAGCTCAGCTGGTTGTCACCTTAGCAGTGTGCTGGGTGGATGGAGGAGGCCCCGTGTCCCAGGGAGCACCATCCCAGCAGAGCCACCAGGAGCAGTGCTGGGAGGGGTCTGGCCCACATGGAGCTGCTGCTGCCCTGCCCCTTTCTGCAGCCTGGAGCTGATGCAGGGCTCCAGGAACAACTTGGGCTAGTGGGAAATGTCCCTGCCCATGGTGAGATGAGCTGTAAGGTTCCTCCCAATCCAAACCATTCCATGATTCCACGATTTGGGACCTGCTCCCCCGTGCTCATCCTCCCCCTGCCCCTGTCTGGCAGCGCCGGGAGGTGGCCAAGACGGTGTTCTGCCTGGTGGTGATCTTTGCTCTCTGCTGGCTGCCCCTGCACCTCAGCCGCATCCTCAAGAAGACCATCTACGACCAGACGGACCCCAACCGCTGCGAGCTGCTCAGGTAGGGTATGGGAACCCAGAGCATCCCTCTGCTGTCCAGGACAGCCAGGACCCCTGCCAGGGGGCTCAGAGACCCGGCACAGAGCCCAGAACACCTGTGGGTTTGATTATGACCCGTGGAGCAAATTACCAACCTTAGTTGAAGATCAGCAAGCCACAACAGTTTAGGTAGAATAATAGTGAAGTTATCACAGGGTGGAAAAGTAGATTTTGGGGTTTTTGGAATGGGGGTTCAGGAGGCAAGATGGAGGGAACTGGGTGTGTCCAGCCTTTCTCCTTCTTCTTCTTGGCCTCCATCTTCTGCTGTGATGTTGGCACTCACAGATTGGTTTAGAGTAGAAGCTCACTGTCTAACATGGGTGATGGGTATTGGAAAGTAATTGTAACCATTGTACACGTAGTTTTTAGTATAAAGAGATAACACCACCCCAGGGGCAGGCAGAGTGCCTGGAACTGTCCTGCTGGACAGACCTCAGCAGGACAGGAGAAAGAATTTTATAGATAAAATCCAATAAACAACCTTGAGACTGAGAAATGAAGAGCTCTGACTCCTTCCTCAAGAGCTGGGCTGGGAAAAGAGACTTTCTAACTCTTCTCAGGGTCACTCTGACAAGCTAAAGATCCCGACAGTAGGGCCCCCAGCAGGGGACACTGGCCCAGGAGCCCCCCTGGCACCAGCACAGGCCCTGCTGGATGGGACCAGACCAGGGAGCTGCCTTCCACCTCCTGCTTTCAGTAATTCCTTGTCCAGACTGCACCGCCCTCCTGATGGGCACGGAGAGGGCAGGGGGATGTGAGAAGGGTTAAGTTAAATTTTGGAATCTCTCTGCAAGGCTGAGGTCTCCTGGGCACAGGAACGTTCCCAGCAGGACTGAGGGCTTTGGTGCCTGTCTCCCTCTCCTTCCACCCATCAGCCAAAATCCAGCCCAGGCCAGGGGCTGTTGCTGTGCTGGGGTTTGGGAACATCAGGAGCACCAGGAGAAATCACAGCTCCTGCTCTTGGCTTCCTCAGGGAATGCTCCATGCAAGGAAAAGTGTTTTTTCTCAGGGAAGGATGGATTTGTGCTCAGCTCTGCTATCGGTCACTGCTCCTCCACAGAAGCAGGATCCCAGGCCAGGCAGTTCGGAAATTCCCTCTGTTCTCCACGAGCTTCTGACACATCTGTTCTCCCCTTTCCCATCTCAGCTTCCTCCTGGTGATGGATTATTTTGGGATCAACATGGCCTCCCTCAACTCCTGCATCAACCCCGTGGCTCTGTACTTTGTCAGCCGGAAATTCAAGAATTGCTTCCAGGTAGGAATGGCCCCCCAGGCCCAGGGGCACAAGCTGATCTTATTCCTCATCCCAAACTTTCCCTGTTGGGTGTCTCTCTTCTCCAAGTACACCAGAGCTCAGTGCCCTGCTGGGGGGAGACTTTTGCCAGAGCAGGATTTAGGACAACCCCAAAAATTCCCTGTCACTCTGAAACAGGAATATCCCCACAAAGCATCAGACCAGGGGCTGGGGCTGCTGCAGACTTTGAACCCAAGATTTTGGGAGATAATTGTCAGGAGTAGTGAAGCCCTGAGAAAGAAAGGGAAGGAGATTGGGATGGGATGGGATGGGATGGGATGGGATGGGATGGGATGGGATGGGATTGGGATGGGATGGGATGGGATGGGAGTTGAGCCCACCTGTTGGGATGGGAGCTAAGCATCACCTGTATTTTCTGTCCCCTAATGATGAGACCACACAATTACAAAAAAATGCCCCAAATTTCAGTATCCTCATTTCCCACCCTCACCAGCTGTATCCTGGAAAACCTGCTGCCAGCAGAGCTGCAGGACAGCAAGGCTCAGCAGTTCCCAGCCTAGCACTGTGCAGGGACACCTGCTGGCACAATACAGGAATATTTCCTCCTCTCTTCCCACATCCCTCGTGTGACCTCTCCCCCTTGTGTCTCCCCAGTCCTGCCTGTGCTGCTGGTGCCAGAGGCCGGCCCTGAGCATCACCCCCACGGACGAGAAGGGATCTGTTGGGAAGTGGAAAGCCACGGGGCAGGAGCTGGGGCTGGACCGGAGCAGCTCCCGCCTGAGCAACAAGTACAGCTCTTCCTAAACGCGTGTCACTGTCCAGGACAAGGCACAGGGACAGCAGGACCCCTCTGATCCTCCCCCAGGCTCTTCCTGGCTGGGCCTGGATCTGCTTTGCCTTCACGTCCTCACCCAGCTGGAAGGAGCTGGAGCATTCCCCAGGACCTGCTCCAAGCCCAGCCCCTGACCCCAGAGGTCCCCTCAGGAGAGGGAAGGGCATTCACATCCTCACAGGATTTTTCATTTCCTCACAGGAAAACCAAGAGACTTCTGGCCATTGCCTCGGGGTGGAACGTGGGGCGCGGGGATGTGTGTGGGAAGGGAAGGAATGGTGGGGTGGTCACTCTGTGGGGTGAGGAGGAGAGGGAGAGTGTCAATTCCCAGCTGTAAAAGCCAAGCAAAGCCTGGATAAATCCCTGTGAGGCACAGAGATGTCCTTGTGGTCATGTGGAGGTGGGAAAGGCAGTGGAGAAGGTCCAATCTCAGCTGGAAGAGCCACCAGAACCAAGTAAAAGATGGGAAAGGGCTCTCTCGAATTTATTCTTGGCAATAATTCATCCCCCAGGTGATTTGCCAGCAATTCTCAAGGCCAGGTTGGACAGGGCTTGGAGCACCCTGGGATAGGGGAAGGAGTCCCTGCCCATGGCAGGGGTGGGAGGAGGGAGGAGAGGGAGTGTGGATCCCTCCCAACCCAAACCAGTCTGTGACTGCAATCCATGTGATTCCATGTGACTGAGAACCCATGTGATTCCATTCTACTGTTCTTGCCAAAACTTCCAGAAAAACTACATGAGAAAGATGTATTTATCAGGTTTTTGATGATTCTTTGCTGGTTTTCCCACATTTCTCTCTTTTCCTTCTTTGCCCCTTCTACCTTGTCATAGAAAAAATTGGAGAGAGGAAAAGGGGACAAGAGACGAGACCTGCAATTAAAACATTCTCCAGGTGTTGGGGTGGGCTTTTAGCTTAACTTTCACTGAAATGTAAATGTTTTACAAATAAATCATAAAAGACAAATGGGTTTCAAGGAAAACAGAGACTGAGGAATATAAAGACCAGCCCATTTTCCCAATGGGCTGAAATGGAGCAGAAATTTTCCCAAATTTCCCAATCTCTGGGAAACTTTCCCAAATTTGGAAAATTTTCCCGAATTTCCCAATCTGTGGAGCAGTCTGTCTCCACGTTCTGACTTTCCATCCCTGTGCTGAGCAGAACACATCATGAGATCTGCAGCATCTAAATGAATAAACTTTATTATTAAAGAAAATACATTTTGCAGCAAAGTAATAAAAAAAAACAACAACAAAAAAAAAATCTCGTTTGGACACAGGGAATTCAACAGAGGTTACATCCATGCCATTCCCAAAGGCTATTGCATCTCCTCCTCCTTCTGTGCCCTGAACTCCTTCATGCTCCTCTGAAACAAAAGCAAAGCACAAATGTCACCAACCTGTCCCTGGGGTGGCACGGAGCCACCACCCCGCTGTGCTGGGACTGCTCTGGCCAGAGCCTGGAAAGGTTGGGAAGCTCTGAGAGAGCTCCAGGTGCTTCTGGAAGTGACTGAGCTTTACAGTCACTCCAAGGGAAAGGCAGCCAGGCCATGCCATGGATCAGGCAGAGCCTGGCCAAAAACCCTCCCAGGTTCTCCTGCCAAAGGTGTCTCCAACACAGGCCTCAGCCTCCCACACTGGGATCAAGGGACAGAACTGACCCTGAGCTCCCCAGGAATGGCCCAAGGGACAGAACTGACCCTGAGCTCCCCAGGAATGGCCCAAGGGACAGAACTGACCCTGAGCTCTCCAGGAATGGCCCAAGGGACAGAACTGACCCTGAGCTCTCCAGGAATGGCCCAAGGGACAGAACTGACCCTGAGCTCTCCAGGGATGGCCCAAGGGACAGAACTGACCCAGAATTTCCCAGGAATGGCCCAAGGGACAGAACTGACCCAGAACTCACCAGGAATGGCCCAAGGGACAGAACTGACCCAGAACTCACCAGGAATGGCCCAAGGGACAGAAGAGACCTGGAATTCTCCAGAAGTGGCCCAAGGGACAGAACTGACCCTGAGCTCTCCAGGAATATCTCACCTCAAAGGTGTTGAGCACGTGTTGGCAAACACCCATCAGGTCATTCAGCCCTTTCCGGAATGGCTCCACAGCAGGAAGGGCCCCTTTGGGAAAAGGTGGAAGAAGATGGATTAGGGACATGGGAAGTGGCTTCCCAAGGGCAGTCCTTACCTCCCCAGGGCTGTGCCCCTCCCCAGCCCCACAGCTTGGGGTGCTATGGCTACTCCCAGCCAGCCCAGGTGCCTGGAGGCAGGGATGCTGCTTCCCACTGCAGCTGGAGCAGAATTCTGGGAGCAGCCTCTGAGGCTCAGCACTGCAGTGCCTGGCAGAGGGCAGGGAGAAAGGGCTTTTCTTTATTTAACAGACTCCTGGGAAGCTGGCATGAGCAGGGGGAATTCCATGAGAACAGGGCCCCAGCCATGGAGGGACAGCCCCAGGCTCACCTCTGGTCTGGATCCTGAAGTTGATCTTGCTTTCTGAGGGGTGTGTGATGCAGTAGCCACAGAACTCCACGTCAGGGCTGCAGGAGGGCAGAGAGGACAGGGAGCAGTGAGACCCAGGCCAGTCCATGGCAAATCCCAGGGAACTCAGAGGCTCAGGGCATGACAGGCCTGCTGGGGCTCTGGAGGTTTCCAGAATGACTTAGGGGAGGGATGTGCTGAGGGGAAACTCCCTGTGTGTCCTTGTTCCCTCACACCCATCTCTCTCTGAGCTGAGCTGGAGTTCTGCAGGGCAAGGACAGGGCTGGCACCACAACCAGAGCAGTGCCAGCTCTGCAGATCCAAACACGGGATCCTGGATGCTTGCAATTCTCTCTGTAACCAGATTTGCTGCTGCTCTGCTGCTGCCAGAGGCTGAGTGGTCCAAGGCACTGGAGGAGCTCCTAAAATGTTGCAGGGCCTCTCCCTCCAGCTGAGCAGAGTGCTGGAGCTTTGCCCCCAGCTTTGGCCAGCAGCTTCTTCTGTGTCGTCACAGTGATTTATCAGAGGGACCTTAAAGGCCACCCAGTCCCAGCCCCTGCCATGGGCAGGGACACCTTCCACTGCCCCAGGGTGCTCCAAGCCCTGTCCAGCCTGGCCTGGGACATTCCAGGGATGGGAAATCCACAGCCCCTCTGGGCAGAAAACGGAGCCCAGGACCCAGTTACTCCTCCAGCTGCTCAGGAGGGACTGAAAGCCCTGGGCTGAGCTTAACTTGTGTTCCTGGGCAGGGGAGGGTGTGGGAGGAGGCTCAGCAGAGGCTGGTCAGGCCCTTTAAGGGCTGCTGGTGCTCTCAGAGTCCTGACACAGCCCAAGGAAAAGGAGGAGCAGCAGGTGGGAGCAGGGCTCCGTGTCTGACAGGAAGGCTGGAAGGGTGTGCCCAGAGGGGATTTGGGATGGTTTGTCTCATCCCAGGGACAGCTGAGGTGTGGGTCAGGAAGGAGAAGGCCAGAGCAGGGCACGGAGGTCCCTCAGAGGCCCCACTCACTTCTTCATGACCATGTAGCGCAGGGAGTTGCCCAGGGTGTGATCCTCGTCGTGCAGCACGAACGTGACGCAGTTCCCGTCTGTCCCATCTGCCTGGATCTGTCACCGGTGGGAGAGGAGAGGAGCTGTGAACTCCCTGAGGCCGGGGACACCCAAGGGTGAGGATCAGCTCCGTGCTCAGCTTCCCAGAGTAGCTGGGAGGGCTGCCGGTCTCACTGGGCCACCTCTGGTGCTGCTGTGGGACCAAAACACCTTCAGAGAGGAGGGAAAGCTCCAAAATGAGGGAAAGCTCCAAAATTCCACCTAGTTTTAAACCAGGTTAGTCCTGACCTCCAGCTGCTGCTGTTCACCCCAGGATGACAGGGTGTCCTTGGAGCCATCCTGACATGATTTATCCTGATGCTGATGCCACCCCGTCACACGAGAGGGTGCCCTACCACTAAGCCAGGCTTGGGAATGAAACGATCATGGAATCAGGGAATTGTTTAGGTTGGAAAAGCCCTGCAAGAGCACCAAGTCCAACCATCCCCCAGCACTGCCAAGGCCATCCCAACCCCTGTCCCCAAGTGCCACATCCATACGGCTCTGAAATCCCTCCAGGGACGGGCACTCCACCGCCACCCTGGGCAGCTGTGCCAGGCCGGACAGCCCTGTCCAGAAGGAATTTCCCCTAATATCCAACCTGACCCTCCCTGGCACAAATGAGGCTGCTTTTCCTCGGGAGCAGGGCCCGGCCCCCGCTCCACCTCAGGGAAGGGAGGGAGCGAGGCCCCCCGACCCCGCTCCCGATCCCGATCCCGATCCCACCCCGGCTCCCGGTGCCCCCTCACGGTTTCCAGCGCGGGCCCGCTGCCGCTGCCGGCCATGGCGGTTCCGGGCTCCCGGCGGCCCCGCGGCCGGAAACGCGTCGGGGCCGGGCCGGGCCGGGCGGGGCCGAGCGGGGCCGGCGGGGCCCGGGAGCGCCGGTGAGCGCGGGGGGCCCGGGCCGCCCGGAGCCGGGCCGGGCTGGGCTGGGCTGGGCCGGGCCGGGCCGGGGGTTCGGGTGCGGGGGTTCCGGCCGGGCACAGCCCCAGCCCCAACCCCGCGGGCCGCAGGCTCTGCCGGCGGGAGGAGGCCGCGCTCGGCGCCGGGAGCGGGGCACGGGCACGGGGGGCACTGCGGGTGAGCGGGGATTACCGGGGTGTTATTGGCGTGGCACGGGACGGCTGCGGGCCCGGTACTGGTGTGCTGTTGGTGTGCTACTGGCGTGTTATTGGTGTGGTACTGGCGTGTTATTAGTGTGGTACTGGCCTGTTACCGGGGGCGTTACCGGCATGTTACTGGGGTGTTATTGGCGTGTTACTGGGATGTTACCGGGTGGGTTATTGGTGTGTTACTGGGGTGTTATTGGTGTGTTACTGGGATGTTACCGGGTGGGTTATTGGTGTGTTACTGGGATGTTACCGGGGGTGTTACCGGCATGTTAGTGGGGTGTTTCATCACTGTGTTACTGGTGGGTTATTGCTGCGTTACTGGGGTGTTATTGCCGTGTTACTGGGATGTTATTAATGTTACTGACGTGTTTTTAGTGTATTACTGGCCTGTTACCGGGGATGTTACCGGCATGTTACTGGGGTATTACTGGGGTGTTATAGCTCTGTGTTACTGGGGTATTACAGGGGTGTTCTGTCTCTGTGTTTCTGGGGTATTACAGGGGTGTTCTGTCTCTGTGTTCCTGGGGTGTTGTTGCCGTGTTACCAGCCTGTTACCGGGGCTGTTACCAGTATGTTGTTGGGATGTTATTGGTGTGTTACTTGCTTGTTACTGGGGTGTTACCCCTCTATTACTGGTGTGTTACTGGTGTGTCTGGGGGTGGATGGCATTTCAGATGTAGCGCTGCATGGCCTAATTAGTTAATTAATGAATTAACCACAGGTGTGCTGGCGGGGGTGTAGGGAGGCTGGAGGGAGTTGGGCCCTGTTCTCAGGGAGCAGCCACAGGATGACGGGATGTGGCTGTGCCAGGGAGGGTCGGGTGGGATATTGGGAACATTCTGGCCTGGACAGGGCTGTCCGGCCTGGCGCAGCTGCCCAGGGCACTGGTGGAGTGCCCGTCCCTGGAGGGATTTCAGAGCTGTGTGGATGTGGCACTTGGGGACAGGGGTTGGGTGGCCTTGGCAGTTCTGGGGGATGGTTGGACTTGGTGCTCTTGCAGGGCTTTTCCAACCTAAACAATTCCCTGATTTCATGCTTTGGGCTGCACGTGTTCCCTTTTTAGAGAGCTGCTTACTCAACCACCGTGGTGTTGTGTGTCCTTACTCCCCTGCAATGCTGCCTTCGGGAAAGGTGATGGGGCTGGAAGAGCCGGTGGATTGATTTCCTTGGTGATTTGTTTCCCTAGTGATGCAGTGGGGGCGCCTGAAGTAAATTCTGTTTGCAGAAGGGAGGCTGAACTTGGGATAAGTTGGAGCACAAATGTTGCAATCCTCAGGTTCAAAATGAGCAGGAGAGCCCCAGGACTTCACGGTGGACTATTCTGTAATGAAATAATGATTTTTCCAGCTGCCCAGCAGAGGTTAAAGGGAAGCTCGGGCTGCTTTCTGCTGAGCTCACCCTGCTCAAACGATCTCTTTATTGCAGCAGTTTGCAACTCGCTGGGTTGCAACACCTCCCCTTGTTCCCTTGTTCTGTGCTTAAACGGCAGCGTGGTGCCCTTTGCTTTCTGTTAAGAGGATTTCTGCAAGTGCAGGCAGGGACCTTCCATGGCTCATGGGCACTAAGCTGGGAATCTTCTGTGCCAGAAGAGTGGCTGGAAAACAGTAAATTCTCCTTACAGGAGTTCTAAACATCATGCTGGGACTGAGCCTGTGTTTCTGATGTTCCTTAAGAGGTTTTTCTGTGCCTTTTTTTGGTGCCCTTGTATTGGGAGGAATTGTTCCCTGGCAGGGTGGGCAGGCCCTGGCACAGGGTGCCCAGAGCAGCTGGGGCTGCCCCTGGATCCCTGGCAGTGCCCAAGGCCAGGCTGGACAGGGCTGGGAGCACCTGGGACAGTGGGAGGGGTCCCTGCCATGGCAGGGGTGGCACTGGATGGATTGAGATTCCTTCCAACCCAAACCCTTCTGGCTTTCTAGGATCCCTCAGTTCAGTCCCCAGAGGGACCTCAGGCAGTAGCTTGTGCATCTTGCAGTGTCTTTTTGGAAGATTTGGTCTTTGCTGCTTCCAGCTGTGTAAGTTTGTAAGTTTAGATAGGAAAAAGCTCTGCAGAGGGGTTGATTGGAAGGCATTTCATTCCTGACTGCTGTAACTGCTGAGGAAGGACGTTCTGTGGCAGTTTAACAGATTTGTGTCACTGGTACGGGCTGCTCAGGGAGGAAAATGCTCCTGGTTAATCTCTTCTGCTTCATTTAACCCCTTCTGCTCAGAGCTGGGGCTGGTGTTCCTGCCAGGCACAGAGCTCCTGTGTCCTGAGCACAGTCAGGGCTGTGAACCCAGGGAGGGAGAGCCAGGAACTCAGGGAACTGAGGACTGTGGGACCCTGCAGTGCCAGTGAGTGCCACCTCACTGCTGCTGCTGCTGAGGTGTCACCTCAGGTTCCACCAATGTCCACTGTTAAAAGAGCAGAGATTTGTAGGAGTTGTCTAAGCACTTCACAGTCCTCAGCTGGGGCTGCATTTGTTCTGCTCAGGGCACTGGGTGTCTGTGTGGGCTCTGTACCCCGAGTCTCAGCTGTCCTTGCAGGGCAGGGGCAGGTTTGGGATGTGTTTTCTGCTACAGCTGCTCCTTTCTGTGGCTCCTGGGTGACTGCAGGAGCAGACAGTGGTTTCCTGGTGCTGGACACTCAGCTGATTGCTCAAGAGGTGTTTGTGATTCCAGGCTGTGCCCTGGTGTTGCTCCACGGGCCTGGGGCAGCCCTGGGCTGGCCAAAGCCTCTGTGAGCAGTGGCTCTGCAGGGACAGGAGGCTGCAGTGAATTCCCTGGGCTGAGTTAGCTCACAATCTTGTTTAAGACAGGAGCATTTTGACCTGAAAATGAGCCAAAGTGGAGATTACTCAGAGCTGAAACATAAAGGAGTAAGCAATTCCTTGGAAACTTCCTGCAGGAGCCAGCATCTCTGCCTGAAGAGAAACCAAGGCAGAAACCAGACCCTACAAGTTTATGAGGATGAAAGAAAACTAAACCTTGGATAAATCACATTAAATGCTGCTCACAGCAGAGGGAAGGGCAGCCCCCACAGCCAGAGCAGCTGTGGCTGCCCCTGGATCCCAGGCTGGACACTGGGGCTTGGAGCTTGGAAAGTGTCCCTGCCATGGGGATGGTCTTGGGGTCCCTCCCAGCCCCAACCATTCCGTGGTTCTGTTCCCCTTGGCAGTGCTCCCAGGTGGTTGTGTGGAGTCTGTCCTGTGAGTACATCCATGACTTTATCCTTTTCCCCTCCAAAGCTGGGCTCAGACTCTGGGAGGTTTGGAGGTGCTCTGGTTGGTGCTGGCCAATCCTGGGTCTGTGGGGCTCAGCCTGTCCAGGTGAGCCCTGCTGGGGTGGTGGTTGGATCTCCCTTCACGGCCTTGTTAATCCAGAAGAGATCCCTAATTCTCACCAGGCAGAGCCAGGGGGATGGAAAATCTGGGTCCAGAAGCTCAGGCAGCCCTGCTGCTCTGTGGCTGTTCCCAGAGAGCTCTCCTGGGGGCTTCAGGAGAGCTCTGTGATCGTGCACAGAACAGAGCAGGTAATAAGTACAAAGTGAAAAATGAGATTTTTGGGGTTTTGCGGGGTCCAAAGTCGTTCTAAGTCCTTGCTGAGCAGAAAAGAGGCTTATGGATGTGCAGGATGAGCAGGGCAGCTGTCCCAGCTGGGCTCTGACATGTGCTCCATGTGTTAGATCTGCCTCTGGCCGTAGATTAATGTGCTGATACTTGAGCTGATTGAGAGTGTCCCTTTCTGTGGCAGCAGGGATGTTTTTCCAGCTCTGGAGGCTTAGGGAATCCCACAATGGTTTGGGTTGGACTGGAGCTTGAAGCTCATCCAGTTCCAACTCCCAGCACCTTCTGCTACCCCAGGTGGCTCCAAGCCTCATCCAGCCTGGCCTTGGCCACTTCCAGGGATCCAGGGGCAGCCACAGCTGCTCTGGCTGTGGGGGTTGCCCTTCCCTCTGCTGTGAGCAGCATTTAATGTGATTTACCCAAGGTTTAGTTTTCTTTCATCCTCATAAACTTGTAGGGTCTGGTTTCTGCCTTGGTTTCTCTTCAGGCAGAGGTGCTGGCTCCACACCTTCTCTGGGCAGCCTCAGCTTTGCCACCCTCACAGGGCACAGAGGTGATAAAAACCCTTTGTCTAGAGGGTTTTGTGCTGTTGGGAGCAGAGCTAAAAGGGGAAATGAGAGAACTTTGTGGTTGTGGTGTCCTGGCCATGTCCTGCTCCCTGTGCCAGGGGACACCGTGCAGGTGCCCCCAGTGCTGATGTCCCCTGTTTGTCCCAAGCAGGAGAGCAGCCATGGCCATCCTGTTTGCAGTGGTGGCGAGGGGCACCACCATCCTGGCCAAGCACGCCTGGTGTGGGGGGAACTTCCTGGAGGTCACCGAGCAGATCCTGGCCAAAATCCCATCCGAGAACAACAAACTGACCTATTCCCATGGCAGGTGAGTGACCCCTCTCCTTGGCTCTGGGGGACTTGTGGGGATGCATGAGGGCAGGCACAAACTGGGTGTGTTTGGGGGTTTTTCTGTGATTCTGCGGGTTTTTTCCATCCAAATTCCCATTTAATGGAATGTGCCACCAGCTCAGTAGCTACTTCTGTCCCCCAGAACTCTGCAGCATAACCAGGATTTGAGTTCAGCTCCAGCAGCAGCACAAAGCAGTTGATACAAAATGAAATTTTCCATTTTTATACAATTCCAAAGTGAGCTGGAGGGTGCCCAGGTGTGGAATCTTTGGAGTTTGGCTTCTGGAAGCTTCCCCTTGATTTTCTGAGGCTTGAACATGGCTTTAGGTGAAACTGTCACCCTTCTTGGAGTGCCTGTAGATCCTGTGCTCACAGATCACATCCTGAGCTGCCCCAGATCTAGTCAGCAGGACAGAGGGGTTTCTCCCAGGATTTTCCCAGCTCTCTGAACCCTTGGTCAGTGTTGGTAGGACAGGGAGTAGATGCTTCATCACCTGTGACTTCCTGCACGTGGGAGGTGGGTGAGTCAATAGGAACAAATTAGAACAACTGTGGAAAAAAAACAGATTTAGAGGTGTTGGGGCCCATTCCAGTCTTTTTTTGGAATTGGCAGCATGGCTGGATCCTCTCTGGTGCCCAAGCTGTTGTGTCAGAGCTGTTCTAAGGATGCAGAGCTGGGCTGGGCTTCCCACATGCTCGGGAGCACAGCCAGTCCCTGTGGGAGATGTTTGGGAGGCAGTGCCTGCTCTGGAGTCTGACACACCTTGGATGCTGCAGCTCTTCTCTCATGCTGGAATTTTAAGGATAAATTTTAATATTTTAAGTTATTCCTTTAAGATAAGTTTGCCTTCAGTGCTGTTCTGCCAACTGAAAAGCTGAGTTTCAGGAGTGCTGTGGTGCATTTTTGGAGGTAACTGGGCAGAATGTGGGAGCTGTGAAGCTCGATGAGCACTTGGAGTTGTTCCTCCTGTCTGGAGCTTCCCAGGGATCCTCTGCCTCCCAGCCCATAGGCTGAAAAACTCCCTGGGTTCTGTCCAAGATAATTCATCCTGTTCTAAAACAGGAAAAACTTGAGTTTCTTTGAACTTTGAACTCCTTAAATTCATTTAATGAGTTCTTTTTGTTTTTAAGAACTTCTGTGTCTTTTGTATAAATCTCCAGGGAAAAGCATCCCTCTGGCATCAGGAATTCTTGGGTTACTCTCTCTCTGCTGTTGGGATCCTTTTTGGCCTCTCTGAGTAGTCTGTAGGGTGGTACCAGACAAGTTTCACCTCACTCCTTCCAGGGGAGTTGTGGATGTGCAAGGATTTTTGAACTTTTTTATAGGAGCAGACCTTCAGGGCACAGACCTGTGCTACAGCCTCACTTCCCTGGCCATTTACCTTGGATGTGTTTATCTGTGCCAGCTCCATAGAATAACTGGGATTTTCTCTTGCCAGCCCCCAAAGGCCCCACAGGCAGCATTGGCTTCTGGAAAATGAAATTCTGGAAATGTGACAGCTTCCAATGATGTTTTGTTTGTTCCTTCCCATTCCCTGCAGTTACCTGTTCCATTACATCTGCCAGGACAGGATCATTTACCTGTGCATCACAGATGATGTGAGTACTGGGCACACAGCTGCAGCCCTGGGAAATTGGGGAATTTTGGTGTTGATGTGGCAGTTATTAGTGAGGGCTGCTCTGAGGTGCCTTTTCTCCCTCTGGAGCTGCTGTAACCTCAGTTACAGCTCTGAACTCAGCCCGGAGCTCAGATCAGAGTTGTGGGATGGTTTTGGTTGGGAGTGACCTTCAAAACCATCCATTCCAGCCCTGCCACGGGAGGGACCTTCCAGTCCTGTGAGTTGGGAGTTCTGGGGTGAAGTTCTTGGCTTTACCCAGTTTCTGTCTCAGTGCAGTGGGTTGGTGGTGCAGACACCACTCCAGTTGCCGGTGGAACTTGCCTGGTGCTGCTGAATTCTGGGTGTGCTGCAGGAAATGCTCCCCCTGAGTGCAGGGGTGGAGCTGGCCCAGCCCTGGGGCTGCTGTTGCTGACTCTGTGCTCTCTGCTGCCAGGACTTTGAGCGCTCCCGAGCCTTCACGTTCCTGAACGAGATCAAGAAGCGGTTCCAGACCACGTACGGCTCGCGGGCACAGACCGCCCTGCCCTACGCCATGAACAGCGAGTTCTCCTCTGTGCTGGCTGCACAGCTGGTGAGGCCCTGAGCTCCCTGCCAGCCCAGCCTCCCCAGAGAGCCTCCTGGGCTGGGCAGCTTGGGGCTGGCTTGGCTTGGAAAGCCAGGTGTCTGCTGAGGAAGGCAGGAGCCTCCCCTGACATGGAAAATGTAAACCCCCTCCCTCCAAATTGCTATACATTTTAAATTAAGGGGCTCTCAGGCAAAAAATAAGGGAGCAGGAAATAACAGTTCTTTAATAGGGAAGGAAATAAAAAGATAAAATAAACAATGCAGTAAACTAAAACAATACTGACAGAGTCAGAACACAACCTGATGTGATGCTGTTCACAGGGCTCTTAGGATGAGGGAAGAGACGAGGCCCTGACTCAGAAGGCTTGATTTATTATTTTATAGTATATATTATATTAAAACTATACTAAAAGAATAGAAGAAAAGATTTCATCAGAAAGCTAGTTAAGAATAGAAAGAAAAGATATAATGATAACAAAAGCTGTGTCTGGGACAGAGTCCGAGCCAACTGACTGTGATTGGCCATTAATTAGGAACAACCCTATGAGACCAGTCACAGATGCACCTGTTGCATTCCACAGCAGCAGATAACCATTGGTTACATTTTGTTCTTGAAGCTTCTCAGCTTCTCAAGAGAAAAAGTCTTAAAGAAAAGATTTTTCAAAAAATATCATAGCTACATTCTGACACCCTGTGGGTCAGGGTGCTGGCACAGTCCCATTGGAATTGTGGCTGCAGCCCTCCTGCAGTGTCAGGGGTGGTTCTGTTGGAGCAGGGATCCTGTAGAAAGGTGCATCTTCCTCTGAAGATCCAGGGGAAGAGGCAGCTGCTGTTCCTCTGGGGAATCCAGTGGAGAAGCCATGCTGTTGTCCCAAGATCTCCAGATTATATCCAGTTGGGAATGCCTGGCTCCTCCCTCTGGGCTCACATCTCCCAATGGGATGCTGCAGTTCTTATCAGCCATGCAGTGACATTCAGTAGCTGTTATCAGCAGCTGTCTGCCCTGAGGGAGGAGTGGGTGTGGGAGAGATAAGGAAAACTGCCCACTGAACAGGAGACAGCTGCCATGCAGATGGCAAATGGATACAATCTGCATGACAATCCAGGACAGGGGTTTGAGGTGTCCCTTGGATTAAAGAGGAGGTGTCTGGGAATGGTGGCTTTAGGGCTGTCCCCAGCCTGTGGTCTGTGTCCCCAGGCTCTCAGAGCTCTGCTGGAGCTGTTCTCCAGGGAGGGCTTGGCTCTTTTGCTGCTTACCCCATGGAAGGGCCAGGTTTGGGGGTGTCACAGCTGCAGGAGAAGGGGCCCTTTGTGGGCACAGCAGAACCCTCCCCAGTGTAGGAATTGTGGAGCAGTCCCAGCTGGACCAGTTGTGTGGTGGCTGCAGGGTGAGGCCAGGGCTCTGAGGGAGGATTTGCACCTGTGCTGCTCCTGCCTGAGGTTTGCACTGGAATTTGGGGCTGTGCAGGTGATTTGGAGCAGGGAGAGTCACAGGAGTTCATTCCAGGAGCTGCTCCTTGCCTTCCACAGCAGGGGGAGAGCAAGGAATAGCAATGCCAGTGAATAATGAACAGGATTAACTTCCCATGTCTGAGAAAGGAGCTTTTCCTCCAGGCTTTGCTGTGTGGGGACTGAAACTACCCGAAGTGCTGACTCATCATTTTATAAGCTCTTCAGGGCTGGCATAAGCTGGAATTGCCTTATCAGAAAAGCCAGGCTGTCTTTGGAGCCATGGGGCTGATATTCCTCTAAAATCCCAACCTTTCCATCTCCCTGAGCACAGGAGGAGCTGCCTGCCTGAGCTTCTCCACATTGCTGGGATCCAGGATCAGCTGAGGGGAGTTCAGTGCTGACAGAGCCCTTCCCTCCCCTGACCCCATGGGATGTGAGGGCTGACATTCCCTGCTGGGATGTTCTCCAGGAGGTTCCTGTGTGAGGCAGGGATGCAGCCCCAGCTCAAGTGCAGCACTCAGATAATCCTGGAGAGGGAGGCCGTGCTTCCAGTAAAACCAGTGCCCAGCTTTGACTGTGGCCAGCCTGAAACCTCCTGGGAATCTCCCCCTGAGGAGAAGATGGAGGAGGAGCTGCTGGATTTGGTGCTGTCACCATGAGTTGTGGCTGCCCAGGTGGGGGTGGCAGTGTCAGGCTGGCTCCTGTGCTGTCAGAAATTGAACTCCTAACCAGAAGAAAATCAGGATTTCAGTGGGTGATCATGGAGCAGAGCTGTTGTGATGTGAACAGTGACTAAAATCCCTGCAGGAATAGCAGAGCTCAGTTCCCTGGTGCTGCCTGGGCCTTGGATCCTGCAAGCACTCGGGCTCCTTCAGCCTGGTGTTGGCTCGTGCTGCTCTCACCCACCCCGGGCTGTGCAGGCACCAGAGGATCCCTGGGATCCCCAAACTGGGGGAACAGTGTGAGAGAAGGGAATGGAGGGGGAGGGATGGCAGGAATGGTGCTCAGGATAAACACCAGAGGGGCTGGCAGCAGCAGAGCTGTCACTGAGGGCTCAGCTGTACCCAGGAGGTGACAGGGGGGATCCTCTGCGATGGCTCTGGGACATGGGATGGCTCCTGGCTCCTCCATTCCTTTGGGGAGAGCAGTCAGGCCACTCACACTGGCCACCTTCAACATCTGGTGTGGTGCTCCCAAACTGTTGGCTTCTTGAGGCTCCTGTTTTCCCTGGCTCCTGGTTTTTGAGCTCCTGTTTTCCCTGGCTCCTGTTTTTTGAGGCTCCTGTTTTCCCTGTATGTTCTTGCAGGAATGTGCCCCCTGTTGATGGAGTGACCAAATTATTCTTTGTCTGCTTAAAAAGGCAAAAAGCCCAAAAGTTTCTCTCCTCAATTTAGTAAAAAGACCCTCATAAGACCTTTAAGACTTCGCCTCAGACCTAGAGGTACCCAATTAGACAGAAGCCAAGAGGTCCCATCTGAGTAATTCACTTTAAAAAAAAAAGAGAACAAAAGAAATAATTGCTTTTATAGAGTGTTTTAACAAGAGTACAAACCTCTTACCCTTAAGTCAAGTTTTTCTCTATAAGAAAAACTTGTTTATTTTGCCTTTTGTTATTTTGTTGTTTTGCCTTTTATTAAACTTTATTAAACTATTTTTATTATCTTTGTTATTTTGCTTTTTATTAAACCTTTTTCTGTTTCCAACACAACCTCAAAAACCATCCTACTAATTTTATACCATTCCAAGTAGCAGAGCTATCTCAAGTGTAACAAATTCCTCTTAGAGCTCATAAGACCAAGCTCAAGGAGTACAACATGATGTTCTCTGTTGCAGAAATACCACTCAGAGAGCAAGGGCCCAGACCAGGTGGCAGAGACGCAAGCCCAGATCGATGAACTCAAAGGGATCATGGTGCGGAACATAGGTACTGCTTCCCTGGGAAATGCTCTCTGCTCCTGCTTTCATTTGGGGTTTGGCTGTTGCCAAGGCTGATCACTCAAAATAGAGGGTGAGATCTGGAATTGAGCAGAATTCAGTCCCAGAATGCAGCCTGTGTGATGTCAGGCTGTTCCCTAAGGCCCTGGTTATCCCAGGAAGGCTGGAAGCTGCAGCCAGGAGCTCTGGCTTGGGTTTGGGTGTTGGGAGCAGCTTTTTCCCCTGGGATTTCACCTTCAGAGCTGGATTTTTTGTCTCTTGTTTCCAGACCTTGTGGCACAAAGAGGAGAGAAGCTGGAGCTGCTGATTGATAAAACAGAGAATCTCGTGGATTCGGTGAGTCTGGGGAAGTCCTGGAAGTGGGGAAGTTGTGTTACTGCACCAGGGAGGTGGGGACAGCTCCTGGAGACACTTAAAGGACACAGACGAATCGAGGGAATCCTTTCCCCTCCAAGCTGTTTCCCAGTTTGGGAAAGCTCCACTTCCCCCTGCTCCCTGTGCCAGGCAAGGGTGACACATCCCTGTCCTCATCCCTTGTGCCCAAGGAGGGGAAAACCCTCTCGTTATCTGCAGTGATAGGAGAGATAAAATCACAATTTACACTTCCCTAGCTGAAGGCAGCTGGCTGCAAATAAACTGGAAAATGTGCATCTGTGGAGTTGTTCTGATACCAGCAGGGAAAGTGTGGCTGATTTAAAATTAAAAAAGCTGAGTTGTTGCATCTAAATAATCTTTAAAGACTCTGGAGCTTCTTGGAGTGTTTCTGAGGAAGTGAAGACTAAAAAAAAAAACCCCAAATTAATGTAATTATAAAGCACAGTCATCTAGCAAAGTGCTATGCACTCTGGAAGCTTTTTGTCTTTCCTTTGGGAATCCCTGGCCCTGGCTCAGCATCCTCCTCTGCAGCATCCTGGCTTGGTGCCCAGCTCCTGTGGCATCCAATCCTTGGGCTGGGAGAGTGCCAGGAGCTCCTGTGTGTGGCTGTGGGGATCCAGACATCCCTGAGCTGTCCCAGAGCCCTCCTCCTTTGGAGGGCAGCAGAGATGCCTGGAGTTTATCCAGCAGGGAGCAGTCCTGGAGCTCCCAGGTGTTCAAACCTTCCCCTGTCCTCAGGTGGTGGCAGGGCTGAAGGCTCAGGTAAAGCTTTAGGGAAGGGGACTGGAATTCCTTCAGCAGCTGGGCTGAGCTCGTGGAGGACCTGTCCCAGGGAGTGCAAGCTCAGGGAGATGGAGGGATGGAACATCCTTCAGTGGCAATGTCCCACAGCCCAGGAGGAAGCATGCCTGGAGCTCCAGGGCTGGTGTTCCCCACCTTGGGAATGGGCCCCAAGGCAGAACTGCAGCTCCCAGGGATGCTGCAGCCTCAGGAGGGTGCTTTGTAGGAGAAGCCCAGTGCCATGAGCTGCTGGAGTGGTGCTGCCAGGGGCAGGTGCATCCTGCCTGAGCTGGGTGGGAATGGCTGCACTGACCCAGCCTGGGTGCCCAAACCCTGTTTTGAATGCATGAAATTGCAGGGAACAGAGAGGACACTTGGGATGGGACAAGCTTTCCATAACAGGTTACCCAGAGCAGCTGGGGCTGCCCCTGGATCCCTGGCAGTGTCCCAGGCCAGGCTGGACACTGGGGCTTGGAGCAGCCTGGGACAGTGGGAGGTGTCCCTGCCATGGCAGGGGTGGCACTGGATGGTCTTTAGATCCCTTCCAACCCAGTCCATTCTGGGATTTCCCTTGTTTTCCCTTGCAGTCAGTCACTTTCAAAACCACCAGCAGGAACCTTGCCCGAGCCATGTGTATGAAGAACCTCAAGCTCACCATCGTCATCATCATCGTGTCCATTGTGAGTGTGCAGCCTGGAGCTGCTGTGCCAGGCTGAGCCCCTGGAAACTCCAAACCCCTCTCACTGTCCTGGGATCTTTGTGTGCCCAGCTCTGCCTGGGAGGGCAGAACCAGAGCAGGGCCTCCTGGATGAGGAGAGGGTGAAGGGCCTGGGCAGTCAGAACTGCAGGGAGTGCCTGGGGGGCTCAGCCTGGAGAAGAGGAGGCTCAGGGGGGACCTTCTGGCTCTACAAGCACCTGGAAGGAGGTTGTGATGGGGTGGGGATTGGCCTCTTCTCCCAGGCCAGCGGGGAAATGGGCTCAGGTTGCATGGGGGGGGTTCAGGTTGGATGTTAGGAAAAATTCCTTCCCTGACAGCCCAGGGCTGTGCTGGGGTCAGCATGGAGGGGCTCAGAACACGACTGGATGTGGCACTTGCTGACATGGTTTAGTGGATGTGGGGGGATTTGATCAAAGGTTGGACTCAATGATTGTGGAGGTCTTTTCCAACCTTTGTCACCCTCTGAGAGGATATGGGGGCACTGTGTGCAGGAGCTGCCCCTGCTTGCCCCAGGAGCAGCTGAGGTGCCCTGCTTGAGCTGGGGTGGCTTTTGAGCTCTCAGTCCTGGTGGGATCTTGTTCTGGGACTCTGAAGTGGCTTTTTTGGTGTGACAGTTCCCCTCCAGCTGTGAGGACTGTGGATGGAACAACTGCAGGGTCAGGGTGGGAAGCACTTTGTCACCTCCATGGGGACACTTCTCAGCTGCAGGGGTGTTAGACAGGTTCTTCAAGGCTTTCACCATCTGGGGTTTCCATGTCTGTGCTGTGGCAGTCAGCGAATGCTGGGAATCCCTCATTCCCTGTGGCATTCCCGTTTTCCCTCCCCAGGTGATCCTGTACATCATCCTGTCAGCTGTGTGTGGTGGGCTGGCCTGGCCCAGCTGTGTGCAGAAGTAACTGGAGCTGGAGCTGCTCACCAGGAGATGAGGCAGAGTGTGAAGAAGGAACCTCCAGAGTGACTCCTGCCTGTCACCACTGCCACCTTCCACCTCCCATCCCTCCAGGACTTCAGACTTTTTGCCTTATCACCCAGACAGACCCAGCTGGTCGCTGCTCTGCAGCTGTGACCTCAAGAGTGGGCTGGGTTAATTACTTGAAAGGATTTTTGTGTTCCTTTTGCTGTCCCAATGCCACCTGTGGAGGGTTCTGTGCATGCTGGCCCCGTGTGTGTGTGGCTTCCCCTGGCTGGGGACAGGAGTGGCTGCAGCTCTCCCCCTGGGATGGAGCTGTCCCACAGAGGAGGTTCAGGGTGGGCTGAGCCAAACTAACGGGGACAGGTGGGTTTGGGGTCCCACAGAGCCTCTCCTGCACATCTGGCCACAGCTGGTGGCTCCCAGTGCTGCACCATGGGGGGGTCACGGTGTCACCCTGGTAGGAACAAAAGGGGTCTGGGCTTTGTGCACTCACAGGTGGAGGTGCTGCTGCTGGGGACGCCTCCCTGTTCCTGCAGTGATCCTGCAGGCAGGAGGAGGGTGTGGGGTCACCTCAGGGTGTGCAATGGCTGCCTCTTCATCCTCACTTCTTCCTCATCTCCCACTGGGCTGGAGGCTGAATGGACACAGCAACAGGGCCGGTTGCACACGGTTCAGGATCTGCTTCCTCACAGATGATTTCTGCTCTTCTTTGGAGGCTGGACTGCAATGAGTATAATTCTGGCACTGGCTGTGGTGAATTTGGGGCCAATCTGGTTTGCTGAGGTGCCAGGGAGCTGCTGCTTGTGCTTCTCCTGGAAGGTGTGCACTGAACTGGAGGACAGACGAGTGGTGGAGTTGGTGGCTGGTGACTTTCTCCGAGGTCTGAGGGAGAAAGGCTCTGCCAGAGGATGAACGTTCTCCTGTGGGAGGATTTCAAACCAAACCCAAGGCTGGTAACCAAATGCAGGCTCAGGGGTGCTGTTTCTGTGCCAGCTGCACATCTCCATCCCAAGCCAGGCCTGCCTGAGGAGCTGGAGCTGCTGGGGTCTGGGAAAGGGCTGGGGGCATTTCTGTCCTGGAGCTGAGGGGCTCCTTTCCAGGGAAAAATATGGAATCACGCTTCAGAGGGGAAGGAATCTGCTTTTGGCCCAGGGAAGTCGAGGGATGGAAGGGGAGGCTTCTTTTGGTGCCTGAGCTGGCACATGGAGTTGGTGCCATGAGGTCCTGGTGACACTGGCAGGCTGGGGAGGTGGCTCTGCTGCTCCTTCCCGTGTGGCCCTGACCATGGAGCTTCCCAGCAGGGCCCAGGTAACGAGTTCCAGTCTCCTAGCATCAGTGGCTCCTTTGGATTTGTCTTCTGCTAGGCTGAAGCTTCCCCAAGGGTGATTGGATCTTGATATCCATGAAGTGCCAGTGGCCACTGGCACCTGCTTCTTTCTGTTCTGAATGTGAAGTTGGAGGCCCCTCCCTGCAGCTCCTGCTCCTGCAGCCCCAGGTCCAGCTGTGCATGTTTTAGGGATCGTGCTGTACCATGTTCATTTGGATGATTTCTTGTCTTATGTACAAACAATTTTTAAAGAAAATCCTTCATTTCCTTCTCGAGGATGCACTGAGGCATTAGTGTAAAAAAACATTACCTTGATTTCAATAAAATTCCTGTACAGAAAGCAGAGTTCCATAGTTCTGTGGAACACCTACCTTAGGAATGCTCCATGCTGATTCAGGGGGGTTCTGGAAGCAGGATCATGCTTGGGGATGAGGGAGTTGGATTTCCTCTTGGACTTGCAGAAGTTGATGGGACTTGTTGATTGTTATCTCAATCTGAGGCAAAGCTGCATTTTAATGGTATCAGCCAGGGCTTGGGGTGATGGAGAATATTGGGAGCTGAAGTGAGATCATTTGGTGTGAGAACAGCTCAGAAAAATGAAAGATAAAATTAAATTAACAGCCCCTGAGTGTGATGGTTCTGCCAGAGCTGTGCTGTGTTCCCTCCTGAAGTGGGACAGCCTCTCCTAAGTGCCTGTCAGCATCAGGGTTGTACTGGAAACACCTGGGAATCAAAACAAAATCCAACCTCAGCACCTTCCTGCTGCTCTGCTCAGCCTGGAACTGCATCCAGGTCTGCATCTCCACAACCAGCCAGGCTGGAAAACATGGAAACAATCCCACTTGCTTGAGTGGCTTTAACTGGGATGCAGCCTTCAACTAGTTAATTTCTGACTCTTTCAGGAAGTTTCTGCTCTTCACCTACTGTTACATGTCCATGGGAGAGCAGCAGGGATTGACTCAGGTGGGTGGAGAAAGGCAGTGCCTGGAAAATCCCCTGTGGAACACAGGGCACAGAAAAGGAACAGGAGAAGCCTCCAGAGAAATCAGACAGATGTTGCTCTCTTTTACCTTGCTGTGCCCTGGGAAGATCAGTGTGAGCAGGGTCCAGCTGTGCCAGCAGGGAGGTCTCAGAAGAGAATGTTCTGGATGAGGGAAGAGCCTCAGCAGGGCAGTGCTGGCACCCCGTGGAGCTTTATCAGGGTGGGAGTGACAGCCAGGGACAGAGCAGCAGCTCCAGCTGAGCCTCCTGGGCCCCTTCTCTGCCCTGAGTGCTGCTGGTGCCAGCCCTGGCCTGACAGGGGCTGGGTGGTGGCACAGGAACACTCCTGGGCCCCTCACAGCACTGGGGGCACAACTGTCTCTTCCTCTTTTCCTGGATCACAAGAGATCCCTGTGGTGCAGAACTTCCCCTGTGCTGCTTCCTGCCTTTGGTTCTGCTCAGGCCATGTGTGGATGTTGCAGAAATGGCACACACTGAGTGCCCTGTCCTTCTGATCTCTGAGGAATTAAAGGTAAATCTCACTCCTTGCATCCTACCAGACTTTATTGAGGCCCTGTTTATCCTTGCAGAGCTCTTTTCTGTCAGGAGAGGCCTCATTTGTGGCACAAAATTCACTGTTGGAATAAAGCAGATCTATTTCAGCACCATAACATTTTATTAAACTACACTATCAAAGTCACATTGATGGCAGGGAGAACATTGCTATCAGTGCATATTTCCTGGACTAAGACTGTATTTGTAGCATCCAGCACTTGCTGAGGAAAAGGACACTGGAACAGAATCCTTAAGAGACAGTAGAAAACTTCTACAAAAGTCAGGGCAGTTGGGAACCAGCTGAGATCTCCAACACTTCAAGACAAAGTTGTGAGGGAAGGGGATTTTTAAAAATTTACTCTTTAAGTGGTGTTGAGCTGACTCAGCTGAGGTAAGGTGCTGGTGCCCAGCAGTTTTTAACTGGCATCCCTGTCCCTGCCTGTTCACACCCCACACAAATATTGTGTACTGCTCCTCGTGACCTGTGCTGACACCTGGATACAACAGCTCAGTGTTCTACAGTTATAAAAACCTGCTGCAGCTCTAGACCAAACAATAAAAAGTAGCAGAAATACATTCTATACAGAAGTAAAAAAAAACCAAAAAACAAACCAACAAACCAAACCCAGTTGAATTCCAGACAAATATTAGAGTACATCAGGTTGGGTTTAAAAAGTCTCAAATCTAACACCTATGTCACTATTTCTACTCCCCATGAGCTCTGCCACAGCACCAGCTCAGAGCTGCTTCTGGCACTGAGAGGACACCCCCAGCTCTGCAGCATCCCTGGGAGGGGATGGTGACAGACCTTCCCCAGGGCTGCAGCTGGGGTGTGGATGAAATAAGGCTTTTCCAGTCTTCCTGGGAAGACTCGGGGTTCAGTGAAGGGTGGGAGCTGTGTGTCCCAGCTCCGGCTCCTGGCAGAGCAGAGGGAGGTGGGAGGTGTGGAGAGCACAGAATGAGGGATATGTACAGCAGTCTGCAGGGACAGGGGCTCGGGGCCTCTCCCAGTGAGGTCATGCCCAGCCAGCTGGGATCTGCTCCACAGAGGTGTTCTGGGCTCTCAGTAGCACCCATCCTTCCAGGAGTCATCCTCAGGGGCCTGGGGGGTCTGTGCTGCCTGGAGGAACCTGGGGGGACAAAACAACACATCAGGGACAGCTCTGGGAAAAGCCCTGTAGGGACACAGGTTTGGAGTGTGGGTTACCAACAGCCCCCTGCCATGGGTGAAGTCATACCCTGAGCATCAGCAAACACCAACTTTGCAGTGGCTGTTACTGGATGCTTAACCATTGGTATCTGCCAATTTAACACTGTTGTGACTTCAGCCCATGACTGAGTTCAAGAGAAATATTTTTCCATGCAAATACAACTGAACACACTGATTAATTAATGAAAATTAATCATGTATGTAGGGTACTGATATAAATTAGGAGATTAAAATTTCCCTTTTTCACGTTTTTAAAGACTTCAATGTAAGGCTCTAATGGGACATTAAAGATCAACAAGCACTGGTTGCTTATTAGTCTCGTATCAGTCATATCATAATTTCCCTCAAGAATGAATTGTAGCATCACAGCTGTTAAAAAACCAGCAACAAGAACAAAAACTGTAAGTGTTGGGACACCACTCCCCATGCTCAGCTTTCACCCATGACCTTCATGGCATGAAGTCACCACAATGCCAAAGAGCTCTGCAGCCCCTCTCACCTCCTGGACGGGGGCGGTGCCTTTCCCTTGGGCACGGCCACCCCTGCCACGCCCGGCCGTGCTTTCAGGGCAGAGCCTTTGGCCACAGTGACCATGGTGCTGCTTCTGGAAGTGCAACTGCTGCTGGGAGAGCCCGTGTGGAGCTGTGCCTTGCGGACTGGGGGAACAGGAGCCGTGTAGCTGCAGGGCTTCCCCACCTGCCTGCCGGGCAGCAGGGAGTTGGCTCCCGAGGCCGCCTTGGGCTGGCGCCCCGTGAGCGGGGACTGCGCGGCCCCCGAGGAATACCTGAGCTTGCTGGGAGTCAGACCTGCAGGGACACAAGAGCACCTCTGAGGGCTGGCTAAAGAGAGAAGGGAGTGGAGGCGTGTGGGAGGTGTGGCACTGACCTGCTGACCGCTGCTGAGTCCTGGGGATGCGGCTGCTGGGCACCTGCAGGTCGGACTCCAGGCTGCGGCTGCTGCGCACGGCCTCGAGCGCGCGCAGGCTGCTGCGGGCCAGGTTGGGCATGCTGTGCCTCAGCTCCTCTGAAAGCAAACACAGCCTCAGCCCCCTGCTGCTGCTCTAAGGCTCTGCAGAAACCCATGCACTTCAAAGCACAGCAGTGTGCACCTAGTTCTTAGCTTCCAGTAAACAGCAGTGATTTTGAGATCACAGGATAAGGAGGTTGGAAGAGACCTTCAAGATCATCCCATCAACCCAGCACCACCATGATCACCCCTAAGCCACACCCCCAAGTGCCACATCCAGAATTGGTGACTCCACCACCTCCCGAGGCAACTCATTCCAAGGCCTGACCACTTACGTAGGGAAACAATTGCTTCAAACACCTAACCTGGACCTCCCCTGGTGCAACTTGAGGCATCTCCTCTTGTCCTTTCCCTTGGGAAACAGCAAAAGAGACCAACCCCCACCCACTGGCACTCCCCTCTCAGGAGCTGTAGAGAGCAGTAAGGTCTCCACCGAGCCTGCTCTTCTCCTGACTGAACAACTGCAGCTCCCTCGGCCACTCCTGGGGCTCCCAGCCCCATTCCCTTCTCTGGCCAAATTCCAGCCCCTCAATGTCCTTTTTGGAGCGAGGAGCTCAGAACGGCACACAGCACTCGACGTATGCCCAGCAGAGGGGGCAATCCCTGCCCTGGTCCTGTGGCCATCCAGCCCGTGTCCCTAGGCCTTGAACCCCGGGCACCTCACACCCAGCACCGCCAGCTCCCTTCCCGCCCAGCAGCACTCCAGACTCCCAGCCCGGAGCCCTGCAGGGGGATCCCCATCCCTGGCTCAGCTCGCCCTCACCTTCGCTGTTGGCGTACTTGAGGCGCTCCTGCATGGGGCTCTGCACCGCCCTGCGCGGGGCGCGCAGCCGCGAGGCCGCAGCCCGGCCCAGCTCGGCGCCCGAGGAGGGCGATTGGCAGCGCGGGGAGCTCAGCGGGGACGGCGAGTAGCGGTGGGCGCTGCGCAGGGACAGCGAGCAGTCGCAGTCGTCCTCGTCCTCCAGGCTGTAGGTGTCGAATTCCTGGTCGCTGTAGGTGCCGCGGCGCAGCGAGTGCAGCGAGGCGCTGGAGCTGCGGCGGGACACGGAGGCGGAGCTGGAGGCGCAGTCCTGCCGCAGGCCTGGGGACACGGGGGACACGGGCAGCACCAATCCCAACAACACACCCCGAGCTCCAAAGCAATGCTTTGGTAGTGATTTGTTTCACTCTGGAAGGAGAGTCAGGTTAACACCTGTCCTCCCCGGAATCCATCAGCGGGAACAGCATCACCTGCATCAGCACTGCTTAATTACAGCACTGCTTAATTACAGCACTGCTTAATTACAGCACAGTTAACATTCAGGGGGCCTGCAGTGCTGCCTAATCCCACCTCAGACTGTGGACATTGCCAACAAACTCCAGCAGGTTAAGTAGGTACAGGAGTGCAATCTACAGGTATGGGAGTCAAATTTAGATGTTAAATCTTTTAGTTTAATTCATTCTGCACCCTTACAGCACTGCTTAATTACAGCACTGCTTAATTACAGCACAGTTAACATTCAGGAGGCCTGCAGTGCTCCCTAATCCCACCTGAGACTGTGGACATTGCCAACAAGCTCCAGCAGGTTAAGTAGGTACAGGAGTGCAATCAACAGGTATGGGAGTCAAATTTAGATGTTAAATCTTTTAGTTTAATTCATTCTGCACCCACCAGCATTTCAAAGGTGGAAACAAAGATTTCAAGTCTGCCTCCCATGAAAACACACCTGCCTGGGTGGCACCTGGGTTATTTACAGCTTCTCACCAGCTTATGCCTTTATTGACGTTTTCCTGCCTGACAATATATAATCAACTTAAAAACCAAACAGACCCAAACTCAAATAAAACCGCCCAAAAAACCCCAACCACCCAAACCAAACAAAACTTACTCTCTTCCTGCAGCCGTGCCATGACCTGGACATCAGTGAGGTCCTGCAGTTTGTAGCCCATGGAGATGGAGTCATCCGAGGTGCTGAGCTCGCTGTCCACCGAGGACTGGGAGCTCAGGGCCGAGTGCATGCTCAGGTACCCTGGGGGAGAGGGACACAAACCCAGTCACACACTCACAAACCCAGCAGGAGCAGCAGGGATCTATCCCAGGAATGCAGCAGTGCAGCTGGGAGCTTCAGGTCCAGCTGTGAGAAATAAGAATTTAGGAATTCCAACACTCAGTTTTTAACCTGCAGTTTTCAGGTGCTTTTCAAACAAGGAATGTGAGGCTGACTGACAGGAAGCAGCTTGGTCAGTGCCCATGTAAGAAATTCATTTTACACCTGAACTTCACACCTGTGTTTTCCATGTCAGCACTTAGTTCTCTTCCAAGCTGGTTGAAGAAATCATGTTGGGAACCTGCTGCTTTTTCTTGCCTGCTGCATTTGAGCACAGCTGGAAAGGGCTGCTCAGCTTTGCTGGCAAATGGTTTATTTTAACATCACTGCTGAGTATTCAGGAGGTGCCCTGCCTTCAAATCCTCTCAGAACGTGGCAGGAAAACTGTGAGCTTCAGGATGCTGAAATAATACAGTGACACAAGTGTGGCTGTACCTCAAAGATCCATCTGGGTGTATGCTGCACAAATACACACTCCAAGTCAAGATACTGCACTATAAAATCTCATTTCTTTCCTCCTGGTGTCAGAAAAAGACTGTAAGAGTTGAAATAAATCCATCCTGAGCTGGCCTTGCACCTGTAGGATGTGGTGGAATGAACAAGCACAGGTTTCCTGCTGTAATTAACAGCATGTTCAACTGATTAAAAATCCAGCTGGACCTTGAGACCAGCTTTATAAAGGCAAAACTCCCAATCCAACTTTGTTTAGTTTGGCTGTTGCATTTCAAATTGAAGGTCTAGTTTAAAATAGCCAAGGAGGGGGGAAAACTGCTCCTTCTTCCATCAGTAAAGCTGAGCTGATGATGGTTTTCAAACAGAAACCACATCTGGGCTTTGTCAAAGGGGCTGGTTTGGTTTTCAAGGGAAGTCAGCTAAACATTTTCCATTTGAAGGGTAGCAAATCTGTTTTTTTCTTGGAAATAAAATAAGATTTGGGTCAGACAGGCTGACAGGAAACTTTAAACTTGTCTTAGCACCTGCACAAGGCACAGGGAAGAGGCACCTGAGATGAAGTGAACTCATCATGTTCTGAAAGGACAGAGCCTGTCCTGGCCCTGCCCTTCCACCCAGCACATTTGCAGAAGCCAAAGACACTTTGGTTCTACTCATCAGGAGCTGCTTCTGGGTGAAAAGGTGCTCAGACACCTGGATTGCCCCCCAGCCTCATGTGAAAAACAAGAAATTGTCTTAGAGATGTTTCCCTGCAGAGCTCAGCTGGCAAAAATCCTCAGTCCTATGTTCATCCTTTTGTTTGCAAAATTTCTATTTATAGCAGAAAATCAGACCTCAAAAATAAACCTGCACCTGTGAAAACAGCCACAAGCAACACTTCTTCTTTTTTCAGAGGGGGAAAAAAGTTAATTTAACATCAAGTTTGGAGGCAGAGACTGTTAAACATGCTTTGTGTTTTGAAACATGCAAAGTAGGGTTTAGCAATTTCCACAAAAAACAAACAAATAAGGAAGAGTCCTTTGATACCAGAGCCAAGAGGCAAAGCCTTTGTGCAGGGAACAGCAGAACTGCACCAAGGATAACAAATGGAGCTCCTGGAAGGGTGTTCCTGCTTCCTCAGGCACAGGGAGGCTGCAGGCCACAGCATTTTGGAGGAGCTTCATTATCAGGCTGTAACAAGAGCTGCCTCTAAGGTAGGGAATCCTCTCCACACACAATTAAGGCTGAAGGAAAACTTTTGGTATTTTGTTTTAGCTTCCCACTCAGGCAATTGAAGGCTTTACCCTGGAGACTTAGGCAGCTTTTTGTTCCCTACATTAAATCAATATTCCCAAGAGAAACCTTCCCCAGAAAACTGAATCCAAGTGACTCTATAAAGATCACATCTATAGTCTACAACTTAATTCAAGAGCAATATATTTTTGCCCCAACAGCTGCTTTCTATTTTAAGCCACTTAAAATTAGTACAATTTATAAATATATATGTAGAGAGAGAGAAAGTAGAGAAATCCAAACCAAGAAATAACTACAGGACATTTAGAATGCAAGGAGGTTTTCTCCCACACAAATGAAACCTGGGTGAGGAAGGGAGCAAACAAAAAGGGGAAAACACCACGAGTGGCCACGAGAACTTTTCCCTGTGCCAATCTGTACCCCTCCTTGCATTTTAAAGAGCCCAGTGCTGCAGTGCCATGCCATACCTGAGCTGCCACAGGTTAGTAGTGCTTTGTTAGTCGATTTGAGGTGCCCAGGAGAGTTTAGTGCATTGCTACAGGAGCCTGCCTCGGAATTCAGGTTATGTGCGCTGGGAGATGCCAGGGGGCTGCAATACAGGTTTTTCCATCTACTGGCTAGAAGGAAAAATACAAAAAAGCCACAAAGGTTAGCAAATTATTTTGGAAACAGAGAGCAAGATCAAGAACAGGATTAAATTCTGCAGCAGAGGTATTTGGTGCTCCCTGCCACGCTGCAGGGAGCACAGCAGTGCCCAGTCCCCACTCGTGTCCTTTAACTGCTTTTGTCCCCTCTGAAGAACTCCATGAGGAACTCCTGACCAGCTTGGCTTTGAGGAAGCCAAACATTTCACAAAGTTCCAGTGCTGGATGGATGACTAGTTCCATCATATCTGCCACTTCTACATATCTTCACTTTAGAGAGCTCACTGAACTTTATGTTACAAGAGTGTTACTCTGAATTTTTGTGATGGAACCAAGACAGTGTTAAACCACAGAAATGATGCCAAGCCAATAAAATAAAATAAATAAAATAAATAAATAAAGTAAATAAAAACCAACTCTTTGAATTAAACTCGTTCTGCTCACACACACTCACTTGTTCACAAATGAACCAAAATAAGGCAGGTGGCAAAACCAAGTGCCCCAATCCTTATTGGACGTGGAAATAAGCAGCTACAACACTGAGGAAATTACTCACACCATGATCTGGAGATACTCAAGGTGCTGCTCAACTGCACATAGAACTCAGTTCTCCCTACTGTGAAAATATCAGCTAAGACTATATTCATGATATTAAGTTGTTTTTTTTTTTATTTCTCCCACAAATATTACCAGGTCAGAATAAGTACAACTGAAGCCTGATACATTCCAGAGAGAAAAGAGGTAATCAAAGAGATTTAATTCAAATTTCTAAGCACAGATGGTTTATGAAAGCAAATGAAGTTTGTTCTCAAAGTCTATTCAGTTATCTCCAATCAGGAATGCCAAGGTTAAACTCAAGAGCAGCCTGAGACCTCATGCAGTGCCAAACACTGTTAGAATGAAAACTAAAATAACCCAAACCAACCCCCAAAGCAGCAACCTCAGACTCCAAACCACAGGGCAGGATGGGTTGGTTGAAGTGAATCAGAATTTCTGCATTCCCATGGAGACAAACCCTCAGACACCAACGTGGGGACCCAGCTGGGGCTGGATTCCAGAGCTCAGGGATATCCCTGAACTTCCAAACACTGACTCTCTCAGAAGTGTCATCTCCACACACAGCTTTTGTGTCTGAAGCTTCCTGGGTCCAGCTGGACAGAGGAGACTGCAGCACATGTCTGCAACAAACCTGCAGCTGCAGCAAGTCCTGACCAGGAGAGCTGCATGAGAGGGAATCTAGAGAAGGTAAAAAATAGTTCCTGATTCCTTTCCAACCCCTCAGGGTCCAGGCTGTCAGGACCTCAGTGTCCAGCCCATTTTACACAAACCTGGGGGCCATTTGGACTGACGCAGGCAGGATATGCACCAGCTGCACTGCAGGTGATGCAGGACAGAGGTAGAAGCAGAATAAATTCATCTTTGCATCTGTTGTGAGAGCTGTCCCACCACTGACAGCCCAGGTGGAAAAGCAAAGCCCCAAAGCCAGGCCCCAGAACACTGCCTGTGATCAGAGATGTCCCCACTGCACACAACATTCCAGGTTTTCACTTCAGGCAGATGAAATCAGGGATTTCCCCTCAGGATTAACACAGCCCACGGCTGGAAGTGCTTTTAGGGGATGATAAACTGGAGGAAAAACATGGTTTCCAAGTGACACCATTTCTTCAAGTTTAATATTTCATTCTTGTAAGCTTTGAGCAGCAGACAATTTCTTTACCCAGGTAAGAGCAGCTGGGAAGATCCAGCAGGAATATCCAGTAGGATATCCAGAGGAGGAATCATCACCACTAGGAACACTCAGCACCAGGAGTTCTTCTCCAGAAGAAGCTGCAATAACAGTTTGCCATGGCTCCCTTCCCACTCCCCAGCAGCACATTTTTTCCTCTACACATTTTTTACATTTAAAAATGTTTAAATATTAACAGAACTTAAAAATTCAAGAGCCTGACAACACTAAGCTCAATTTTCCTGCTTAGAATGAGATTTGCAAGGGAGCCCAGAGCAGCAGAGGCTGCAGCTGCCCTACCTTGGTCCAGCCTGTTGATGAGGGTTCTGCAGGCAGCCTCAATCTCAGGGCTGGGGTTATCCAGCACCTGCCGGCACCACTTCAGAGGAGAGGCTGTCTTCTCATCCATGGATTTCCTTGGAGACACATAGAGCCTTTGCAAGGATTCAAAGGAGACAGGAAGAAATGCTCGTTAATTCAAAGCACACAGCTACCAAAGTGCCATTTGCTAGAGTGTAGCCATGAGGAACCAACAGTTACCCACAATTACCCAAATTAAAAAATTCAGATTTAAATTGCATTATGACTCAGAAAGAAAATTTACTGCCCCAACAGGAAAATCAATGGCTTCACAGAGAAACCCACAGGCTCTGCAAGGCAAAGTGTCACCCTAGGCTGCTGCAACACTGCTGGAAATGAAGTTGTTGGAATACTCACCTATCTCTCCCTCCACTCCCCTCTTCCAAAAACCCCCCTCAGAGGCAGTGAGGGTGTGAGGTGCTCCTAATTTGAGCTGCAGGGTGATCTCCTTCTAGGAGTTGTGGTATTTGTTTAAAACCCTCTGGATGTGCCCTCCCAGCAGCTCTGAGACAGCCAAAGGTACATTCCCAGATTCCAAGGATAAACCCCTTCACTGGAGGATCGAGACATTCCCAGACAGGCAGGAAGTGTGGCTGTGCTTTATCTTCCCTGCAATGTCAGATCAATTCTCCTCCAGCCCAAGTGTCTGCCACATCTCTGACACCTCCACTGCTTTGCATGGACACCCAGGATTAGCCTTATGGATAGACAGATTTAATCATCCTAAACTCCTGGATTATGAACAAGGGATTGGGTGGAAAGCAACATCTTCACCAGATTTCCCAAGCAGAACATTCCTCTGAGGAAAGGTCAAAGCTGGAAGAGCCTTTGCTATAAAAGCAACTCAAGTATTTTATTTATACATCCCACATTTGTATTTTTAAAAGCAAAAAGCAGTTCCCTATTTTTAATGTTTTTGCTGTTCAGCAACACATTCAAAACTTGTAAGGGGAAAGAAAAATCAGTCCTCTGTACCTCCAAAATTGAAACTGGTTTTAATTCCTGCAGATCACTTGGAGAGCACCCTGGTGCAGAGGGCAGTGAGACCTCAACCTAGATCTGGAGCCTGATGGTCTTCAAGGTCCCAACCAGCCCAAATCCCGCTGGGATTCTGTGATTTGTGCACATCAGGTTTGGCTCTCAGGGTCCCCCTCTCCTGAGGCTCTGAGGAGCTGCTGGCACAGCCTTCAGCTGCTCCCTCTGCAGCAGAAAATCCCCAGCAGCAGCTCCAGGAGCTCCTGGGCCAGCTGGGAGCTCTCCCATGCACACAATCCCACAACTGCTGCTTTCCCAGCAGCACCTCCCTCTCCTGGCGCTCCTTCACCTCAGGAACTGCTCGCAGCTGACACAGAACCCTCCTGGTCACCAGCAAACACCCACAGCCACACCTGAGCATTCATGGTGCTCCCAAACTGGCCTCACTGATGTATCCAGAGGCTTTCCCCTTCCTCAGGCCAAAATCCAGTATTTAAGCACAAAGTAACCCTGGGGGTGGAGTTAAGACTTCAAGAGATGTCTGCCTGTGCTTCAGTTGCCTCCTCCTCTCTCTCCCAACTTTTGCCACTCCTGCAGCAAGGTACACAGAGCCTTTTTGCTCCAATTACTCACTCTCTCACAGCCAGCTCAGCTCCAACCCATAAAACACAGATTTCCACAACGAAACTGCTGTAAATCAGTTTGTAAATCAGGAATGTCAGTCATGATCCCACTCCCTCCTGAAAACCTAGGTCTAAAATAGGAGGAACACTGTGGGACTCTCAGCTGTCCTGGCTGTAACACCAACACCTGGCCAAGACAGAACATGAACAGCTGGGATATTTAAAATATTGTACAGGTCTGCCTGACCTCCTGTCCTGACCCTGATCCAGGCAGGGATAACAGGGAATGCAGAAAGCAACACTACCCAGACCTGGCAGGTTTTGGGGCTATGAGATGGAGCATCACTGCACGCAACAACTCTCCAAATACTGTTTGTTACCTGCAGAAGGACATTATCCCCTATTTTTGACACACCACTCCTGACCTGCCAGCCCTGCCTCTGGCCAGAGCCATCTTTTTAAGGGAATAGACTCAGCCTCTTTAGTCACAACTCACACAGAAGCTCTTCCCCACCAAGGTTTACACAAACTCAAATGCAAATAAAAAAATCCAAAGGCTAATTTGTTATTGATATAATAAATGCTGAGGAATGAATGTAAATATTCCTGACTCTCCAAAGGTACCTCTCAGGGCAGATCCCCCCAACCAATCTTGCTGCATTTCTGCATGGATAAATGAGCATTACAAGCACTCAAATCCAATCAAACCCAGGAAGCAAAGTGCTCCCTCTCCCTGGATTTACTGCACAGCTCAGACCACAAAAGGAGCAGTAAAACCATCACACAAAAAAGAGGCCAACAGCTTCCTCAGGGCAGGTCAGGCTGCTCTGCACATTTTCCAGGTTCAGGGAGAGAATCCTGCCCAGCTCCTTCCCTGCTCCCACCCAAGAACATCCCAGCTGAGGATGGCAACACTTGCTTGTCTGGCAGAGCCACTCCCACGTGGAGCAAAGCTCTGGAGCCCTCTGGGCTCTGCCAGGGGATTCTGATTTTTCCTGCTGACAAATCCACTGGCAAGAGAAGCTCTCACAATTTCCCCAAACCAAATTAAGTGAACACAGCTCAATTCTTCAGAGCACTGAGAGTGAACTTAGTGTTAAAGAAAAGGAATTCTGGTTTGACTTCACAGCACCAGGATTTCCATTTTCCTTCTGCAGGAGCTTTAGGAAAGGCTCAGCACCCTGATTCCTCCAAAGGTGCTGGCACAGCACTAAACTAAAAGCACCAGCCCCTCAAATATGTGAATATGAATATTTCTCTGGACATATAAAAAGCCAGAAGTCACCTTGTCCTAGGCTCAGGAAAGTCCAGTGTCACCCACCAGAGGCTGACTTAACCCAGAAGTCCAGTGTCACCCACCAGAGGCTGACTTAACCCAGCCTCACATCCAGGGAGCTAAAACCTTGGAAAAAGGGGGGTGCAAAGGTAAAAACTCTTGGCTTTGTTTAAAAACACTCAGAATTTTTCTTTCTGGTCCTTTCAGCCTCCAAGCTGTTTGATTTGCCAGGTGAACTGAATCCCAGAAGCACTGGAAAAGCAGGAGCAGCCCAGAGTCAGGCAGAGCTGAACACAGCCTGCTCAGGACCAAGCCTTACCCTGCAGTCTGTTCCTCAGCTCAGCAGTTTGGGTGTTCTCTCTAAATGTCTCTGAATGTTTTCTTTTGTCAAATTGCAAATGAAAATTGGTTATTTAGATACTTACAAGGCCTCATACAAAATGCACAAAGTAAACATTTGGGCAAATATTCCCAGTTTGATGTATTGGGGGTTTGTTGTATAAATTATTAAATACAAATGAGATTTTCTTCAGCTTCTGAGAGGAAACCCTTCACTAATAAAGTATCTTTACTTTCTGCTTGCTAATGTTTGTGTTTACCCTGTAAAACAGAGTATTTTGTGACAAACATCTCTGGTAAGGACCCAGTGCCACAAGGATTTTTCTTCCATTAAGTTGTAGCGATTCACAAATAAATTTGTGATACACTCTGAACTTTATTCTGACATAATCCAGAGCACTAAAACCAAGGAATACTCCAGAGATACTACTTCCCTTAGGGAATCAATGTCACAGAAGGATTTACAGGAGTTAATGGCCACTATTGTTGGATTTTGAAATTCCTGCTTTAAAAAAACCCAAACCCCAAGAATGCAGGAAACACAACAACTTTCTCAGCTTGCACAATGCACCAAGAAAAAGCATCCTCACACTGAAAAACTGATCAGAGCAGCTTGAAGAGTGAAATCCTGGGAATTTCAGATCCTGCTCATGCAGAGGATCTGCAGCAGAAATGTATAAACTGTAAGAGCAGAATTCAGGCTGCAGAAGGCTCTAGAAGCAGTGCATTAGGAAATTAAACTGAGCGTAAAGCAAAGGCCTTTTCTGAAGACACAGCTTGGGTTATTATCCATCTTCCAAAGCACTTGGCACCAGTGTCTGCAGCAGCTCCAAAAATGGCAAGCACTGCACTGATTTGCAGACCTCTGAGTTACACACAACACACCAAGGAGAAGAACTCAAACAGCTGAAAGGGTTTAGAACAATTCAGGTGTATGAGATACACCTCCTTCAAGTGCTAAAAGGCAGCTGAATTCCTCTCCAATGCATGGATTTCAAACAGGTAATACATTCATTTTCCTTTCCTTTACATATCAGACTTCAGAGAGCTGGTTTTCAGATTTAGTACTCTGCTTATGCTGTGCTAATCTCAAATCTAAACACTCCTGCTGAACAGAAATCCTAACACAGACAAGACTGGAGTAGAAAGTCACAGTGAAACAATAATATCCAGGTTCAGAAATAACAGAAATATAAAAGGACAAAATGGGGAAAATCCTGTGGAGAACACTCCACACATAAACATTCTGCTGTTAGCCCAAGGAGAGGACTGAGCTTTATTCCTAAGAAATTGCAAAGACAGGAAAAAATGACACTGCAAAGACACTTTCTCATGTCTATTTAGGGACTAATCCTGCTGAACAAAACACCAAAAAATCAGTCCCCAAGTCACAGCAGCTCCAAAGCGCACGTTAAATTAATCTCCTGACCCAGCCAGCAGCCCATAGTGATGACAAGGCAGCGGGGGTGCAGCTCCAGAGTGCTGCTGTGAGCACACACAGACAGACACACACACACACAGACAGACACACACACACAGACAGACAGCCCAGCACTCCTGCAGCAGGGCCAGCCTGCTCCCCACCCCTTTGGCACTAACCCCGAGGACTTCCCTGCCCAGCCCTCATCTCACAGGAGGCACAGCCTGGAGCACTCCCAGCCTCAGCCAGGGGAAGCCAGGCTCTGCCAGCAGAAGCAGCTCCCTCCCAGGCCGAGCTCTGCACGCGATGTCACCACCAGGCAGGTTCTGCCCTTCAGCTCTGCCACGCAGGGATGTGCTGGGGACGCTCCCACAGAGCTGCACGGGGCTCTGAAGCAGCTCCTGTACCCAGAGATTGTCCCAGCAGGGCAGATGTCACCCAGCATAAGCAGGTAACACTCACCTCAAAGCAGGAAAGGTTTGGAGAAGTCACTTGTGCATTATTTAATGCAACAGAGGTAAAAACACCTGATAAAATGATCAGTCTGAGAGAACAAGACCTTGCAAATCGCTGTTTCTGCGTCATGTAAATCTTGTCAGCAGCACCCTGTGACCAGGAGAGATCCCAGGGAAGCTACAGCACAGCCTGTGAAGGGTATACATGGATTACACAGAGACACTCTGTAAGTAACCTTCTCCCCCAGGCTGGAGGCACAAGGTGCTGCACTGGTAGAATTCCTGGATTCTGTGCAGCATCATATCCTCACTTGGTGCAACTTCCCCAAAATTTCTCTCCCCGTCTCTGATGGTACCAGCAGCAATGATTTGCTCCAGTACATTGAATTAAAGACTTAAATGTGAATGTAGAAGAAGGTCACTGGACACAGAGCTAAGGCAGAGAATTGCACACCCAGGAAACTCCTGCAGTGGCATTTCTGAGAGCACACCAGGCTCCTGCACCCTGCAAACACCAATTCAAGGGCACCCCACTTGCTGTGCTGAGCACGGATTCAGGCAGCAGACAACTCAACACTGAGGAGAAGACAGCATGACCCAGTTTCAGTTGAGAGAGACTTTTGGGAATGAGAGCAGCAACTCAGGGATTCACCTGAGTGCCAGGGATTCCTTTCTCTCCTCACCCCATGGAAAAACCGCAGAATGACAAACACTGGGGAACACAACCAATGTAATGCTGTTAGCAGCAGATCTGGTTTGTTCCCTGGGTAAGAGGGAATTTGGATAAAAGCCTTCCCAAACAGCTCAGGAGCTGCCCTGTGCTCCTGAGCATCACTGAGCTCCTCAGTGCCAGAGCCCAGCTCCATGGCATTGGTGTCCAGGATATTTACAATTTTGAGCAGCTATTTGAGAAAGGGAGCTGAGGGAGCAGCCGAGGCCAGGCAGGCCAGGGCAGAGTTACAGCAGCTGGGAGTGGGCTCTGCCTCGGGTTTCACACAGCTCCAAAACACAACCTCAGAGCTGCTGAACCAGGGCAGCTGCACAGACACTTCTGCAACTTCCAGCTGAATAAAGAGAATAATTTCAAAATAGAGAAGGGACTGAGACTCCACCTGCACCTGAGAGAACAGCAAGAAACCCTCTGGCCAGTCCATCCTCCTTCCAGGGAAGAAGCATGTACAATATTTTAAAAAGGATTGCAATTACACCATACACTCAGCTATTCCCTTTGGATTTACTCAATCCAAGCAGCACTAAATTCCCCTCATCAGCAAAGCCACCTTGTTAGAGCTGATCCTAAATTCACAGAGATTTAAGGGTATTTGTTGGGTTTTCTTCTAGTTTGCTTTAAGAAAACCTTCCCTCCCCTCCAAGCAGTTTACTGGTTCCTGCTGTGGGAAAGCACAAACACCTGCAGGGGCTGCATGTGGGATGTGTTTATGGAGACAGTTTGGGATATTTGGCAGTGAGCACAGGCACTATTGATTGTACACAGGATTCATTCCCCACTTTCAGAACGAGCTCCAGAACAAGAAGCCACCACTAAAAGCAGCTTCCTGTTTCAGCAGGTTTGTTTGACAAGAGGAAAAGGGAACAGATGGAAGTGATGCAGCACAATCAAAGATAATTTATGGAAACAGCACTTGCACAAGTGCTCTGGTTCACCACCCTTATCCAGCTCCTCAGGGGCCTCTTTGTCACAGGTTACCCTGTTCCAACCAAATCTGGCATGAAACAGAGCTAACAAAGCACAAGGGTCCTACAGGGTGCAGAGTGAAGGGTACCTGGGAAAGAAGGGCCTTACCAGCCACCAGCTGAAGGAAAGGTCAAAGAACAGAACTCCTGAGCACAGAATCTCTCCTGATTCACTGGGCAGCATCCCCTGCCTGGGTAAATCTCAGCCTCTGAGATTCAACAGAATTTGAAGACTCTCCCCTGTCACAGACTCTATAAATGTGAATATAAACCTGGCTGCTTCCATTAACATGGAAATAATAAAGCTAGTCTTTCATATGTAACCTGTTAAATATATTCACTTATTTATTTACAAGAAATATGCTCCAAATGCTATTTAGGTATATTGAAGAGTTCCAGTGATCAAGTATTTGGGTTTTAAAAGTACACTTGCAAAGAAAAAAAAAAAAGATGTTTTAAATGTAACCTCAAATTTAGGCTGGAGCTGATGCCATGACCTCATTGAGCTCCACTCCATTAACAAAAACTTTACCTTCCCTTCTAACAGCTAATGAATGTTTGGAGCTGAAAGTTTGGTTTGTGTTCAGCAGCCCTGTCCTTGCTGCCAGATTAATCTGGCTACACAAATTTGAAACCCAATTTGCAGAGCCCTGAGGCTCTTCCTCCCAAGTCTTACAAATTAACAACTCCGGGTAAAATCTCAAGTCCCAGCTATTGCAGGAGCTGGAATAAGCCTTAAATTTTACATTTCCCTTGCCCTTCCAAAGGTTGTTAATCTACCGATTCATAAAACAAGTTCTAAACAAGGCTGGTGGTGGAGGGGAGAGTCCCAGAGAGTCGGGTCAGTTAAGGATTACATCATTGATCTGGTTCAGTTCATGTCTCTGAACAAAAGAGGTGCTTAACTGGAAAGAAACAGCCTCCAGGAGCTGGGAATGGTTTGTCTCCTCAGGTCCTAGCAAAAGCCACAAATTCCAGATGGTCTACGGATTCCTATTGACAAAATTGTTATTAAAATATGGTATTTGACAGTTGTATACAAGGTTTAAAAGCTCCACTATTCATTGATCTGCATGTGCTATATATAACCAAACTTAGAGGGAAAGGAAGCTGCAGCAGTGGCTGGAAGGAAGGGGGAAAAACCAGCACCTACAGGTAAACTTATTTTTTAAAACATAATGGTCTGGCACAATGGACACAAAAATAAGACCAGCCACTAATGAGAACTGCATTCTTGCTGCTAAAAACCCAAGTCCTGCAGAGAAATCAGTTTATAGCTTTAAAGGAATTGCTCACATAACCACAGCACGTCCCTCTCCCCCAGGCCTGGGGGTACCTACCAGCAATCCTCCTCTTCGGGGCCGTTTTCCAGTTCTAACACTTTGACTTCATCCAGATCCGTGTGACTCGGGAGCCCCTCTAGATCCGCACCCTTCTCACCGGGATTCTGTTCATGGATTGCAGCCGGGGTGTGGATCCCTGCCATGAGCAGGCTGCCCAGGAGCTCGGCGCTGTCACTTGTATCCACAGGCGAAGGACACCGGCCATTGCTGTGGCTCTGCCCCCCGTTGGGAGACACCTCCTCGGGGGCACTGTTGCAGCTGTATTGCACTGGGGCATCCAGGGCTCTTCTGAAGTTGTTCTCGCCTTCCTCCTGCCTCATCTTGCTCAGCTGGCTGTGCAGATCCGCCATCAGCTGCAGCTCCTGCTGCTCGGCGATGGCGTTGATGCTGTTGTTGATCTCCATGCCGGTGAGGCCGGGCTCGTGGTTATCCACCGCGGCACGGATGTCCCCAGGCACGTTTGTCCCCAGCAGGGTCCTGCTGCTCCTGCTCCTGGCGTGCTGATTGTCCAGCTCCAGCCTGCGGACCAGCTCGCGCAGCTTGCGCACCTCGGGGCCCACGTCCTCGGGGGGCTCCGGGCCCATGGCCGAGTGCTCGGGGGCGTCCCTGCCCAGGGCCGGGTCCTGCTGGATCAGCGGGGCATTCCCGGGCACCACCATCCTCCCACTGCAAGGCACCAAGCACAGCACAGAGCCACGAGAGCTTTAGGCACGTGGAATTAGACACTGAAAATTCTGGCTTTTCTAATTACACTGGGGTGGAAGGTGTCTGAGGTTCATCCAAATCCAAAAAGAATGACTGAAATTAGGGTTGAGCATTGCAAAGCCCACAAATTCCTCTTTTTAAACTGCAAGGATGTGCACCTGTTCTGCTATCAATGAGTTTAATAGAAGGAAGCTGATTTAATCCCCCACAATAGTTTAGTTTCCATCTGTTTACCAACAAAATACTTGATGGAGCAAAGTCAGGAAACATCATTAACAAGGTGCTGACGTCAGACAACAACAGCGTCAAGAAAACGGTGAAAACATCCTTTGTTCATTACCAGGTTTATCCTGGAAAAGCAGAAAAAAACTTGGAAAAATTTCTCTATTACCTTATGCCAAAGTAACAACAGGAACTGCAGTTACTGTGGTACATGAAAATAAGCTTAAGTAATGATTTTACTGGTGTATTTTCCTGTTTAAATTGAAAAGAGAGGTGTACAAACCGGGAAAAATAAAAAAATCCCAATTTAAGATTACACACTCCACTAAGCCAAAAAAACATAAAGTCCATTTCACACTAGTTTTACAACATGGGCAAACACTGCTTTCCCCCTCCACTTGATTTATGTGAGTTCTCAGTTTCACTGGGCACATTCATTTCCAAACTGACTCTTCACTGAAAACCCTAATACTGAAAATCCCTTAATTAACGGTCCACAGAGCAGTTAAACAAAAAAATGGTTAAAAAAAAAGGTTAAAGGTAAAAAAAAAAAAGGTTAAAAGTCAGAAATCCTCTCGGTTTCGCAGAAGGAGGGCAAACTGAGAGAAGAGGCAGTGAATCAACACAGCCAATTCAAAGTTGAAAAACTGATGCACTTGTTACAACTGCAATCAAACCCTGACGTTTTGTGGCTGTGGATGTTCTTCCCCTTCCCTCTGCTGCCTGAAAATGTCATCTGTTTTTAAGTGACAGCGGGCAAAGGAAACCACAAAAACTCAGTGTCACACAAAGCAAGGTTACAAACAGACACCCCCATAGGTACCTCAGCATCTCTCTGTTATTTAGGCACTTGTAACAGCAATAGCTGGGTACATTTCTTTAGAAATACATTTTGTTTTGTTGGGGATTTTTTACCTGATTTTTTATTATTATTTTGGTCCTCTATCTACAAGATATAAATTTTCAACTCCACTTGAGTTAATAAAAAAATACAAACAGCCCTTAGGAAGAGCTGTGAGGAACAGAGCGCACTTTCCGCCCATATTCCAAACCTGTGCCTGTAAGCAGCACTGCTGAAGGCATTTTGCTTTGGGGAAAAGAAATTTAGTGTGGAGTTACCAAGCAATCCTATTCCCACCCATGTGCCAGCTTCAAAACGCTCCTCACGTGGATTCCCACTCCTCCAAACCCACAGGATCCCCTCGGGTAACTGCACTGTGATTTCCAAAGAGATCTCCGAGGAAGGGGCAGTGTGATTCCCAGAGATATCCCAGAGCTCAGCAACTCTGAGGATGCACCACGGGAGCGTTCTAGGAGTTCTACTGTCCAAGCAAAACAGTGGCTCAAGGAGGGAATTAGGGAGATGGGTCACCCAAAAAATCGGTTCCTTTCCAAGGGTGAGGAGCTGAAAAAAAACCTCACGTGAGGGGAAAAAACACACGTTGAGGGGGAAGAGCAGCTGAAAAGCGTTCAGTCTTTCCCCACAACCACTAAGCCTAAAAACCACCCAAAAAAAAAAAAAAAAACAGCAAAGACATGCGGGGGAAGAGATACAAACCTGTGAAAGTTAATTTCATCGTGTAACGGGGGGAAGAAATAAAACACGTTTAGAAGAAGGCAAAAAGGCGGCAGCCGTGAGCGGGTCGGAGACAATAATTCGGAGTTTGCCGAGCAGACATCCGGGTGTCTCACCCAGGGTAACGGTCCCCGCACCCCGCGGCTGCCACGGCCGGGGGCTCGGAGGGCTCCCACGGCTGCAGGGGCTGGGAAGGGCGAGCAAAGGGACTGTGCAGGGGCTGGGGGGCTGCCATGGGGTTGGGGGGGTCTGAGGGGCAGTGATGGCCATGGGGCTTACGGGGGTGCAGGCTGGGGAGGCTTCGGGGGCTCTGGAGGGCTCTGAGAACCAGGGGGGAGGCTATGAGGGGGCTGTGGGGGGCTCTGATGGCCATGGGACTGCGCGGGGGGTTCTGGGGGGCAATGACGGCCGTGGGGCTGGAAGAGCTGGAGGGGAAGCTGTGAGGGGGCTGCAGGGACTGTGATGGCCATGAGCGCTGTGAGAGGGCTCTGAGAGGCCGGGGGGTGTGATGGCCGGGGGGCTGTGGGAGCTCCGTGCAGCTCCGAGAGCCGGGGGGGGGTGAGGCAAGGGACGGGCTGAGGGTGTGAGGAGGGCTCTGAGCGGGCGCCGATGGCCGTGATGGGGGAGCGCGCTGTGCGGCACCGGCGGACGCGACCCCCGCGAGGGGCACGGGCGCGGCCGGTCCGCACCGAGCGCGGCAGAGCCGAGCGCGGCGGGCACCTCCCCCCTCGGACGGTACCTGGATGGATGGACAGACGGCCGGACACGCGGATGGCGGTCGGTCGGAGGGCGGGCGCCCGCCCGGTCGGTGCCGGTGCCGCCTTTCTCCGGCGGCTCAGCCCGGCCCGCGAACGGCGGGAGGCGCCGCCCCCGCCCCTGTGTGGGGAACGGGGGATGGGGGCGCTGCGCCTGCGCGGGGCCGCCTCAGGCGGCGGCGGGGGGGGGCGGCCCCGGGAGGGAGCGCGGGCAGCCCCGGTGAGGGGAACGGGAGTGAGGGGAGAAGGGCGGGCCAGGGCCAGGGGGGAAAGGAAGTGAGGGGGAATGGCGGTGAGAAGGCGAAAAAGGGGATGGATGGGGGCGACAGCGGGGAGTGATGATGGGAAGGAGGTGAGCGGAGTGAGGGGGATGCGGACGTGAGTGAGGAGGAGAAGGGATGGATGAGGGAAATGGGGATTAATGAGGGGGAAAGGGGGGAGTGGCGGGAAAAGGGTTAAAAGGGAGGAAAGGGGCAAGTGATGGCAGAAAGGGGGCAAGTGAGGGAAAAAGGCAAGTGAGGGGAAAGGGGAGTGAGGGTGAAAGGGAAATAGAGCAGGTGAAGGAAGAAAGGGGGTGTGTGAGGGGGAAAAGGGGTGAGAGGAGGAAAAGAGTGTAAATGAGGAGAAAATGAAGGAGTGATGGTGGTGAGTGAGGAGGAAGAGGAGTGGGGATCAGTGAGGGGAAAAGGTTTAAAAGGGGGAAGATATGAATGGGGAAAAGGCAGTGAGAGGGAACGGGGTAAGTGATGGCAGAAAGGGGGTTAGTGAGGGGGAAAGGGTGAGTGAGGGGCTATGAGAGTGAGGGGGAGGAAAGGGAAGGAGGGAAAAAGGTGAGGAAGTGAGGGAAGAGGGGGAGAGGAAGAGGAGCAAATGAGGGGAAAAGGGCTGAATAAGGAAGGGATGAGTGAAGGGGGAAAGGGTCTCTCCCTGTGGATGTGATCCAGAAAAATGCACAAAATGCAGCTTAGCTGGAATCTCCCAAAGCTTTGGTGCGTGTAATGTCTCTTCAGGACAGTTTTATCAAGGAACAATAAAACTAGCACCATTCTTTGACATCCTCCTCCCAGATGTGCCTGTTGGACCCACACACAGCCTCTGGCACCTCCTGATAAGAAGCGTTGGATGTTTGGCAGTCACCAAGGCCACGTGCTATGAGCAGAATCTCATTTTTGTACCACTTGGCCTGAACACCACGTCCAGCACCAGCACTGCTCAAGGTCTGTCCTGGTGTCAGCTGGGCTAGTGTTAATTTTGTCACTCTGTTGTTAATTTTCAGGTGCTCTAGAGAGGTTTGGTCTGTGCAGAAGATGGGATTTCCAAAAGCAGAGGTCCCTGTGCCACCATGGGAGCTGCAGTGCCAGGATGGGTTTGCCTCCACCTCTGCTCAGTCTCCACCAGCACATTTCATACCCTTTATTTATTTAATTTAACGTGAAATAATCTGGTCAAGATTTGTCCCCACAGGCAGCAGAATCCCAAGAGAAGTAAGATCTTTTTGTTAAAGAAAATGCATGTTAAAATGCACCTCATCCATCATGTAGGAAAAATCAGTGTGCAGGTGACCCTTCTCCACAAATACCAGGAAGATTCATCTCTTTGAATAATTCATTTGTTTTTTATTCATGGGGTCAGCAATTCTTCAAAGCTCAGACCAATACAAATTATAAAGCATAACATTTTTATAATAGCTGCAGGTTCCCTTTAGGTGACACATGTCTTTAAGGGGGAAAAACCCCTCCTGTCAAGGAGTTGTGCAGAGCCAGAAGGTCCCTTCTTAGCCTCCCTTTCTTCAGGCTGAGCCCCTTTCCCAGCTCCCTCAGCTGCTCTCAAACAAACAAAAATTCACATGGGGGATGAGGGTTCCTTTTTCCCCAGGTAATCACAGGAGTTTAGGAGAAGCTTGGTTTTCAGCAATTCTTGGCTGTGAGGATGGGGAAGCCCTGGTTGCCCAGAGCAGCTGGGGCTGCCCCTGGACCCCTGGAAATGTCCAAGGCCAGGCTGGACGGAGCTTAGAGCAACCTGGGATAGTGGAAGGTGTCCCTGGGCATGAACTTTAAACCAGATGAACTTCAACTCCTTCCAGCCCAAAGCATTCTGGGGTTCTATAGTTCCATGATTCCTAATGCTTCCCATGAGGAAACAGCCTGGACACCTGACTTTTGAAAGGTTTCAGTATTCAGCATTCCCAAACTCTCAGCTCTGAGTTAAGGGCTAAAATGACACAATTCTGATTTTTCTGAGTGCAGCTTCTGCTGGAAGTCCAATGTTGTTAGTGAGCATTAGGGCTGTGAATAACCTACAGCAATGAGAGGTCTGGGCAAAGCCCTGGTGAGGGGGAAAGTGGGATTTCAGCTGAGCAGAGCTCTTTGTCAGGAGAGGGAATTGAGGTGCCCTGCTCTGGCACAGCACACCTGCCCTCAGAGGCCGAGTCAGTCCCCAGGGCAAGGTCACTGTGTCCTCCCCAAGCAGGCAGCAGCCACAAGTGCTGCTGCAGCATCCTCAGGGAAGAGGCAGGAAGGGCAATTAAAGCTGACACACGATTAGAATAGAGTTTGCAAGTGCTCCTGGAATCCTGGAGAAAGCAAATGGAAATCAGGCAGAAGCTATTTCTAGGCTGAATTTGGGGGTGAAAGACGCAGAAATAGGCTTTTGCTAAGGACTAAATTCAAACCCTCCCAAGAATCCACATTTAGTGTTTAAGGCTCTCAGTGTCTGTGTGCCAGCTCGTACAGCCTGGCTGCACAGGGGAAAGAAATACCAATATCATCAGGAGAGATCGTGGCAAGTAGCTGGGATAAACCTGAGGAGCTGTGCCTGACTCCCAGCTCCGGGAGCACTCGGAATCTTCATGCAGCTAAAGCCAGGCTGAGAGGGGCTCAGCACCTCTGGGAAACGTTATCTTTGAGGAGGAGGCTGCCTTATCTCGTTCCCATCACTCTTGTCTGGTGCAGGTGACAGCATCAACCAGCAGGTGCTGAACTCATCCACGGCCACGGGGCAGCGAGAGGGAAAGGAACTCGAGGGGAGCGGGAGCGGGAGTTCTGCAATCTCAGCCAGTCAGGAGCTGCGGTATTCCCGGGCGTGCCGCCGGGCACGGGCTGCATTCCCAGCTCCGCAGGGCCCTGCAAGCACACAAAGAGCGGCTGAGCACGGGCTGATCCCGCCGGGAATGCGGCCCTGGAGCTCGGTGGAGCCGGGAGCGTGCGGGGATGGGCACCTCAGCAGTCACATCCCATTACCAGGTACGGGGAGCAGCGAGGCAGGAGCCCCGCTCCTCCTCCTGCTCTGTGCCGGGAGGCATCGGGAGCGCACGAGGTCTCCCAGCCCCAGCACAGCAGCTCTGGTCGCTGCCATGGCACCTCCTGCTCCTTCCAGATAATCTGACAAACCAAACCGTGTCCAACCCGCTCCTGTCGATCTGTTGGAATGTACAACTCTACCCGAAGGTTTTCACCTCAAAGGATCTTTACTAAAGGAGGAGCTGTGTCCCTGTCAGGGGAGTGTCACAGCTCCGAGCCGCCCGCAGTCCCTGCGCGGGGTCAGCCCAGGACACAGCGAGGAACCTTTAGCTGCCTTCCGTGGGGACTCTCCACCTCTGAGGGGCATTTCTGTCATCACTCAAGCCAGCCTCTGCCTGTCAGCCCCGGGAAGCCACCACAGCCTGTTTGTCACCGACATTCTGGCTCCAACCAACACCCCCGGGACAGCGCGAGTGAGTTCCCAGCTAATGCTGCAGCAAGGTCACTGCTTCCCACTGAACAGCCCAGGAGCATCCCTGCCCGGCCACCCTGGAAATGTAAGGGTTAAATGCCCTTCACCAGTGAACCCTGAGCTCTCACCCAGCCACCCCCCTGGGAATGGCTTCGGAAAGGGGCCCTGAAACCCACCTAGAAGAGCTTCTCGTAGCACTTGTCACAGTGGACAATGTCCCGGTGGATGAATATTTTATCCAGGAGATCTCCCATCGCTTTGTGGCAAATTCCACACTGCCAAAGGGAAAACAAGGAGGTTGGACAATGGGCAAAACCCCACGCAGGAGCAGCAGAAGGAAGGGGGCAGAGCGCTCTGTATCATTTTATTAAAAGGTGAGGATGCAACCTTTGAGGCTGCACTTTCCTACAACAGCCAAATGTCCCCGCAGGCCTCTTTCTCCCACACTCCCCATCCCTCCTCCTCCCACCCTCCCCACATCCCCACACACTTTCCTTGGAAACCCTGCAGGGTTTGAGGATTCAGCCACCTCCACTAGAGCACAAAGAGCACAAAGCAGCAAGTCTGCCCCAAGGACAGTGGGGCAAGGACATGAGGGTGTTCTGAGGATGCTGACAATAATAAAGAATTCTCCTTCTTCTAACATTTATTCAAGGACCTGAAAAGCTTCCAGGGACACCTGTGACTGCCTGACTGTTTTTGTCCCAATGTGAGGTAAGGATTTGCCACACCCCATGTGTGTCCCTCTGAAAGCCTGGGAATGGAATTTGCAGGAAGAGCCCTGCTCCCAGCCCTGCCATTGCCAGCAGGCAGGCTCTGGGGCTTACCCTGAAGCAGTACTCGTGGCAGTGGATGTTCAGGTGCTCTATGATGATCTTGGGGCAGTCTCGGATCTCCCGGCTGCAGTAGCTGCACAGGGGCTCGCTGGACCTGGCAGGAACAGGGCAGTGGATGCCTCTGGGATGCTGTGGTTCCAGTGCCAGCCCTGGTGCCTGGGGTTTATCCCAGCCATCAGCACTGCTGTCCATGAGCAGCCTGCTCCCACAGGTGTGACAGAACAGGGACTGTGCTGTCCCAGGGGGGCCCCACAGCAGTGAGGCAGGACAGATCTCAGAATCCTACAGTTGTGGAATCATGGAATGGTTTGGGTTGGAAGGAACCTTAAAGCTCATCCAGTGCCACCCTCTGCCATGGGCAGGGACACCTTCCACTGTCCCAGGCTGCTCCAAGCCCCAGTGTCCAGCCTGGCCTTGGACACTGCCAGGGATCCAGGGCCAGCCACAGCTGCTCTGGGCACCCTGTGCCAGGGCCTGCCCACCCTCCGAAAGGAGAATTTCTTCCCAATATCCCATCTAACCCTTCCTTCAGTCAGTGAGAAGGCATTCCCTTTTGTCCTGTCACTCCAGGACCTTGGAAAGAATTCATTTCCATTTTTCTTGCGGGCTCCCTTCAGGCACTGGAAGGCCACAATTAGGTTACCACAAAGCTCCTCAGCTCCAGGCTGCACAACCCCAAATCTCTCAGCCTTTCCTCACAGGAGAGGTGCTCCATCCCTCTGGTCACCTTGGTGACCTTGGAGTCCATGTCACTGTATTTCCATTTACTGTGCTGCTGTTCCACAAACACACCCCAGTGTCCTCAAAAAGCAAACTTTACAATCATTTCTGATTGAGAATCTGATGAACCTGCCCAGGGCAGCCCCAGCCTGTCCTACCTGTGCAGGGGAGCACTGGACAGGTAACTGTGGTGGCTGTAGCTGCTTCTCTCCAGGTCACTCAAATCCACAAGGCTGCCACTGGGGAAGGAAGGAGGCAAATATCAGCACTTGGCAGTGGTATGTGGGAAGAGGATTTCGGATAGAATCATAATCCCATGACTTGGAATATCCTGGCTACCTGTTCCTTGGGGAGAAGGTCCTCCAAGTGCCTTTCCAGAAAGCACAAAACTCCCCTGGCCTCACAAGGGCCCTCATGTTTGCATCTGGCCCCTACAAATAGCAGCTTTTCAGTGCCAAAACTCCAAATCCTGCACTATTGTGCAGGAAAAGGCACGGAGCACATCCCTGGTTTTGCCCCTCATCCAGCTGAGTGTTCCCTCTGTGCCTGAGTTTCCTGGATCTTTGGCTTATCTGTGGCTGCTGACAGCAGCTTTGCTGAGCACTGGGACAGGCTGGAGGTGTGGGGAGCATAATCAGCTCCCCCAGGGAAGCCAGCAGAGCACTGAGGGAGGATAATGCCTGCAGGGAGCCTCAGACTGGTGTGAACTGGTGCCACATCACTGGGAGGATGATGTGCATGGGGCCAAATCCTGCTCGTGTCACACTGGGGCCAGTCTGGAGCAGCTTCACTTGAGCAGAGCTCAAAGGGCTGAAGACTTAAGCTTGAAAATGGTACAATTTAACTTTTTAAAACTCATAACGGAAGTTTTACCATTGAGATGTCTCACCCTCCACATTCTCCACTGTTTACAGGTGCACAGTGAAGCCTCCCAGTGCCAGACCTGCAGTGTGGTGTTTTCACCCACCTCAGAGACCAAGGCACCCCAGGAGGAGCTGGCCTGTCCCCTGGAGCAGTGGGGCACGGGTCCTGCTGTCACCAGCACAGCGGGAGGAGAGGGCAGGACCCCACAGAGCAGGACCTCCCCTCTGAGTAACCCCCCCGGGCTGCTCAGCTCCAGCTGCTCCCTCCTGGTGGGATGTGCGAGGCGGTCGAGCCCAGTGCTCTGCACGCCTGTGTGACACCTGGCTGTGGCACCTGGCAGTGACACCTGGCAGTGACACCTGGCAGTGACACCCGGTGTCCCCAGCGCTCCCTACCTGCCGTGGCGTGGCGAGGCTGCAAAGCCGCCGGTGTTCACGTACTCCTTGACAAAGAGGATCCCTCTCCTGGGAAAACGGGAAGCATTTGCATGAGAAAGGAGCGGCTGGGGCTCGGGTAGTGTGCCCCGGACACGGAACGCGTGCGGGGAGGCTCGGAGCGAGCGGATGCTGTTGTTCTGGAATAAATCCTGCATATCGAGCATTGTTGCTAAATACCAACTCCTCTAATTACCCCACCAAAACAAATCGAGTTAATTGGAAAGAATGGGATGGATAATGTAACCCTTTCATCCAGTTACGGGTTTGAGGGATAAGTCTTTCGCAGCTCCCGTCAGGATTAGGCACACAATGGGCACAATGGGCACAATGGGCACGGGGAGAGCTCCCAGCTCCCGGTTACCGCCGAGCCCTGTGGCACAGCGCTGCTCCCAGGGGCTGCTCTGCCTCTGAATATCTCCGGTGTTTCCAGCCAGAGTGTAAAGTGCTGCTCCTTGGTTGGGGATATTTTTACTTCCCTTGCATATTCCTGCCTCTTTCCAATCCCAGCTCCAGAATTCCATGTCCCACCCTGGTGCAGCTCCATGCAGACCAAGGGGAGCCCTGTGCCCCCCACCCTCAGCCTGCAGCCCTGACAGGAATTAATCAGCCTTTTTCCATGGTGCATTTCCACTGCTGCCTAAAAGCTGGGATTAATCCTCCCTTCTTACACTAAGACCTGTCATGGCTAAGGAAAGAAACCTCTTTTTTTTTTTCCTTAAACTGAGCACAGGCTCTTTCTATGTCATGGAATCATGGAATCATTAATGTTGAAAAAAATCTTTAAGATCACCAAATCCAACCATCAATTAGTGCCACCACCATGGTCACCACCAATCCATGTTCCCAGGTGTCACATCCACACATTTCTGGACACTTCCACCACCAGCCTCAACTTCCCCTGGCCCAGCCTGAGGCCGTTCCCTCTCCTCCTGTCCCTGTTCCCTGGAGCACAGCCCGACCCCCCTGGCTGTCCCCTCCTGTCAGGAGCTGTGCAGAGCCAGGAGGGCCCCCCTGAGCCTCCTTTGCTCCAGGCTGAGCCCCTTCCCAGCTCCCTCAGACATTCCTGGGGCTCCAATCCCCTTCCCCAGCTCCTGGATATGCTCCAGCCCCTCAGGGTCTGCCTTGTCCTGAGGGGCCCAGAACTGCCCCCTGGATTCCATGTGGGACCTCAGCAGTGCCCAGCAGGGGGACAATCACTGTCCTGACCCTGCTGGCCACAGTGGGTGGCACCAGCCAGGGGCGGAATCTGGAACTCCTCCCAAGCAGGATGGCCCCACCCTGCAGCGAGGGCATTGTGCCCCCCTTGGTTGTTTACCCGGCAGAGCTGGAGTCAGGCTGGTACCCAGAGCTGTGGTGGGAGCTGCAGAGCCTCTCACTGGAACTGGAGAGGAGCCTGTGGAGAGAGGGGAAAGTCTGTGAGCCATGGCAGGATCCAAACTGGCCGCCAGGAGAGCGGCTGCCACGGCTGGGAGGGCAGATGGACAGCACAGCCCTTTGCCAGACCTTGTCATGGACTAAACCAATCCCTTTCTCCTTCTACATCTGCCACAGGACAGAGATCCTGTCCTGGAGAAGGGGTTTGGGGATGCCTCACTTGTAGGGCCATGAGCCAGATGATCCAATGAGATCTTCCAGTGAGGATGGGCTGAGTGAGTGGGAGCCTGACTGGGAGCAGCCAGGGGGAGAAAGGGCACAAGAGGAATTGCAGGAGATGGGAACATCCCCAAGGCCAATGGAACTGTCCCCAACTCAGTAATTTGAAGGAAGAATGCAACAAAACTATGGAAAACAGCTCTGTCCATCGGCTCAGCAATGAGACCTGGAATGAGGCTGACCTTTCCTGGAGCCAATCCAAGGATCTTGTGCCTCCCCTTCACCCCCACAGCCACTCCTTGTTACAGATCCCTCAGCCTTGCACTGGGGGCTGCATGGAGCATCTGACAGCACATGGGTGGGCAGGCACTGCCAGGAGGGACTGCAGGGGCCCAGGATAATGGAATTCCATACTGGATACCTCCTGCCCCTTCCAACAGCCTTGTTCTGGGAGCAGTTCTGTCATTTAACCATTGACCCTCTCTCTTTGCTGTGATCTCTGTTTTCCTGTAGCAAAGGCCAGTTCCTGGCCAGGAACCAGCTCCCCATTCTCCTGTCCCTCCCTTCTGGCCTCCCACACAGTGAAAAATCTCCAGGGATTTTTCTGGATGTATCCCAGACACTCTGCTAGGCAGCTTTAGCTAGGAATGGTTTAAGAGCTGGTCTGATCATACATCCACTCCCTGGAAACAAATCCTCCCTCTCTCAGCTCTTGGCTTTGCCTGCTGGCTCCACTGTCATAAATTTCTGGAGAATTTCCCTCAGAGCTCTCGTGACTCCCCATTTACCTGGAGCTGTTAGAGTTTAAGCTGTCCATGTAGAACGGCACCCTGTGGCTTCTCTGGGACATGGACATGGTGGGATCTCTGGGAAAGGAGTCATGGCTGGGGAGAGGAAGTGGAACAGTCTCAAGCTCAGTTTGGGCACCTGAGGGATCCTCACACAGGGTGGAATCAGGGCTGGAATCTCCCTGCTGGGCACTGACCCCTCCCAGGGCACACGCCACACCTGCTGACACCCGGGGAATGAGCAAATGGATCAGGACAGGGGGACACTGAGTGGCAGTGGCAGTGGGAGTTCCCTGGCTGGGGAAGGGACCCCAGCCCTGCACTCACCGTCCTGCAGGGGGGCTGAAGTCCCCGAGCCCCCTGGCACTGTCATACCAGCTGCTCCTGGGGCTGCTCCCAGAATAAACATTCCCTTTGGGATCCGGGCTGGGCCTGCTGGGGGACACAAAGCCCTGAGCACACAGCAGTGGCAATCTCTGGAGTCCCCACACTGGGCTCACAGTCACTGCCAAGCCCTGGCACAGCCTGCAATCCACATCCCTGAAAGTGTCCAGAAAATGTGTGGATGTGGCACATGAGGCTGGGGCTTGGTGGTGACCATGGGACACAGCTGATGATCACAGAAGCCTTTTCCAGCCATGAGAACTCCATGGTTCCATGGTTCCATGGTTCCATGATGCATTCCCTCATGCTCTGCCCTGTGCCAGGTCTGTGCTCCACAGGGACAGCAGGCTCCAAACCCAACACCTGAGCACAGCCAAAGCATTCCCAAACGGATTGCCTGGAGAAGCTGTGGCTGCCCCATCCCAGGAAGTGCCCAAGGCCAGGCTGGATGGGGCTTGGAGCCGCCTGGGACAGTGGAAAGTGTCCCATGCCAGCAGCTTTCCCTGTCTCTGCATCCTAAGCCCGTCACCCCCAAACCCCCTCCCCAGCTCCTCACCTCCTGGTGCTGAACACCTGGCTGTCCACGTAGCCTGGAATCCTGTGGCTGGGCACGGAGCCCCCGAAGGGCTGGCGCTCCTGGAACAGGGGCACGGGGGGCTGGGGCTCGTGGGCACTGCCAACACCCTCCGGGGAGCTGAAGTCTGACCTGCTGAGGAATGAAAACCAGTCTGACCATAAAGCCAAGGGGTGTCTGCCCTGAGCAGCTCCCTCGAGTGTTCAGGGTGTGCTGAGGGTGGATCCTGCCACTTCCTAAGGGAACAGGGAGAAATGGGGCACCATGGTGGTAACAGAACCACAGGATCAGGGGATTCCAGAATCCCAGAATGGGTTGGGTTGGAAGGGACATTAAAGCCCACCCAGTGCCACCCCTGCCATGGCAGGGACACCTTCCACCATCCCAGGAGCTCCCAGCCCCAGTGTCCAGCCTGGCCTTGGGCACTGCCAGGGATGCAGGGGCAGCCCCAGCTGCTCTGGGCACCCTGTGCCAGGGCCTGCCCACCCTGCCAGGGAACAATTCCCAATTCCCAATATCCCATCCAGCCCTGCCCTCTGGCAGTGGGAGCCATTCCCTGTGTCCTGTCCCTCCATCCTTGTCCCCGGTCCCTCTCTGAAGCCCCTTCAGGCCCTGCCAGGGCTCTGAGCTCTCCCTGGAGCTTCTCCTCTCCAGGCGAGCGCCCCCAGCTCTCCCAGCCCGGCTCCAGAGGGGCTCTGGACCTCAGAGCAACTTCATGGCCTCCTCTGGGCTCTCTCCAGCAGCTCCAGGTCCTTCTGATGCTGAACGGCAACAATTCCTGTGGGAGATCCCTGCAGGGCTGTGCTCCTTCCACAGGGAAAGGTGGCACTGGCAGAGCCTGCATTGGTTCCTGAGTTCCCAGGGCCAGGAAATGAGCATTTGGATGCCTTGGGCAGGCCAGGAAGGAGACCTGGAGGTGAGTGAGGGATGTCCTGGTGCCCTGGCTCTGTACCTGTCCCTGCGGGGCTCAGACTCATTTGCATGTGGAATCTCTGGAGCTGGGATGCTGCTTCCTCCAGGAACAGAGCTGGACCTGCCAAGACATGAGAGCTTTATGGTCTGTGGAAGCACCCTGAGCACAGAATTCCTGTGGGATGGAGATGCAGCCCCTGGAGAATCTCCTGCCTCAAGAAAAAAAAAAAAAAACAAAAAACAACAAAACTGCAGTATTCCTGCATGGAAATGTGCCAGACAGAATCATGGAATCACAGAATTGTTGAGGTTGGAAAAGCTCTCTAAGATCACCAAATCCAACCACCCAGTACTAATCCAAGTCCTCAAATAACCCAAAGTGATGTGAAAAAAAAACAGATGGAAAATCCAGACCTCTTAAGAAGCAGGGCTGAAAGGAAGAACTCCAGCCACCTTTAGTGCCTCCTCCAGAACCCCCTGCAGCAAATTCCCCACGTCCTCCCACCAGGAAAAGCAGTCCCATTATCACTCTTGCCTTCTTGCAGTGCTTTCCTCACTCTGCACACAGGATGACAGTCCCAGGTCCCTGTCCCTGCTCCCAGCAGTGTCCTGGGAGTGCAGCTCAGACCTGGGGAGAAGAACACTCTGCTCACCCTCTGACTCCAAGGTGTTCTCACTGACACACCTGGGAGGGAGCCCAGTTTAACCAAGAGCCTCAATTCCTCCAGTTTAGGTGGAAAATATGGACAAAAGAAAGGAAATCAGTCCATAAAGTCCTCCCATGTGGACACCCAGCCCTGACTGGGGAAGTTCAAAACCAGACCCAGTGTTACTGTGAAGCCCAATGCCAAATTTTATTGTTTATTGTCTCTCCCTAGACACCCTCTGCTCCCAAATTTAGAGTCTAGGAAGCAACTCCTGGCAGTCCAGCTGGACAGGGTTTGATGGCTCCAGCTAAGGAGGATCTTTTCTCCCAGGTTTTGCTATAAAACCATGGTAAAAAGTTCATCCAGTAGAAGCAGCACTAGAATCAGGCATAAGAAGGCCCCAAGTAGCACTAGAGGAGGTTTAGGTTGGATATTGGGAAAAATTTCTTCATGGAAAGGGTTGTCATTTCCATTTCTTCATGGAAAGGGTTGTCATTTCCATTTCTTCATGGAAAGGGTTGTCATTTCCTGGGAACATTCAGGAAATGTGTGGGTGTGGCATTGAGGCCATGGGTTAGTGCTGAATGTGGTGATGGTGCTGGCTGATGCTTGGACTTGATCTGAGAGGTCTTTTCCAACCTTAACAATTCCATGACTCTGTGAAAAGGAGAACCTGGGAGGATGTTTATCAACAGGGGGGAAGATGCCCAAGGAATGACCCCTCATCCCACTGAAGGCAGGGGGAATATCCCATTCCTTACCCAGCCCTGCTGGGCTCAGTGGGATCCTTCAGCCTGGGGGGCTCTGGGGGGCTGTCATGGCCAGGAGCTCCATGGTCCCTCTCAGTGAGGCTGGCTGAGTCCAGAAACCTAAACCAGACATCCAGGATTGGGAAAACCCATGCTGGGATGGGCAGAAACCCATTCCCTGGAGAGGAGCAGGCCAGGAGCAGGAGCCTGTTTGGCCAGAGCCATTCCAAACATCCCAGATCACCAACCCCAGACATCCCAAGTCACCAACCCCAAACATCCCAGATCACCAACCCCAGACATCCCAAATTCCCGACCCCAAATTTCCCAGATCACCAACCCCAAACATCCCAGATCACCAACCCCAAACATCCCAGATCACCAACCCCAGACATCCCAAATCACCAACCCCAAACATCCCAGATCACCAACCCCAGACATCCCAGATCACCAACCCCAGACATCCCAAATCACCAACCCCAAACATCCCAGATCACCAACCCCAGACATCTCAGATCACCAACCCCAGACATCCCAGATCACCAACCCCAAACATCCCAGATCACCAACCCCAGACATCCCAAATCACCAACCCCAGACATCTCAGATCACCAACCCCAGACATCCCAGATCACCAGCCCCAGACATCCCAAATCACCAACCCCAGACATCCCAAATCACCAACCCCAGACATCCCAGTCCCCCCAGTCCTCACCTTGTCTCATCCCAGTAGGGCTGGTGGTGGGAAGGGCCCTCAGGATTTGTGGAGCTGCTCCTCTCCTCATAGCCCAGGACAGAGCTGGAAACCAGAGCAACACCCATCACATCCCTAAAAACTGGCACCTGGATCCTGGCACTGCTCTGCTCACCAGGCCAGCCTTGTGCCAGGTGAAAGGTGGCACTGGCACTGGGGTTTTCTCTAGGACAGCCCATGTCCCTGTGCTCCAGCTGCTCCCAGCTCCCTGCTGCTGCAGCATCCTGGATTATCAGGGAATTGAAAGGGAGTGACTGAACCCCACTGAGAGCATAGGAGGAGGAAAAATCTGGAGTGCTCAAAGGAGGTGGAGGGGATACAACACAAAGCTCTTGGTTTATTTAAACCTCAGTTGTTTCCATCCTTGGGAAAAAAGCAGGAGAAGGAGCCTCTTTCTGTGCCTGCCCATTCAGGTTTCCCTTCATGCTCAGGATTGTTCCTACACCCACTAAACTCACCCTACTCTTACCTTTTAAAGGAATATTCTGTGTTCTCAATGTGCACAGGGGTTCTCTCAGTGGGATGAAAAGGGACATCAGGCTGCAAGGGTGACCTGGCAAAAAACCAGAGAATTCAGAGCTTCCAAAATTTCCAGGGGATTTGTATGGAACAGCAACACTGCACTTTGTATCAGCCCAGGAAACAGGAAAGAATTGTCTCAGAGAACTGATTTTTCATCAGAAAAACCCATTTTCAATCCTATCCAAGAAGAGGAGAGCTGGTGCTGGAACTGAGGTGGTTACTGGGATTAAATTCCCACACATCTCTGTACAGGAATTTCCTGTCCTGTCCCAGGATGGAGCACCTGGGAGAAGCACAACAGGAGTAACTCTGGGGAAGACATTCCTACATCAGCAGCAGCAGTTCCAGGCCATGGGATCCTCCTCTCCTCAGCTCAGGGGGATGAATTCATTTCACAGAATCCAGGAATCATGGAAAGGTTTGGCTTGGAAGGACCTTAAAGCTCACCCAGTCCCACTCCCTGCCATGGGCAGAGACACCTTCCACTATCCCAGTGTGCTCCAAGCCCCATCCAACCTGGCACTGAAACCTGCTCACCTCAATGCCTTTGTTGGGCCAATACAGGGAAATTAATCCCAAAATAATGGACAAGGGAGGGAAGCAGTTCCAGGGAGATCAGTGCTGCCAACAGGAGCAACTCCTCCCTGACCATGCACCCCTGGCAATGTCAGGGGAGCAAAGCCTCTAAAATCCTGCGGGATGGAGGCACTAAAGGCAGTGCTAAAGCTGCTGGATCTGCTCCCAGAATCCCAGGAGCTGGAAAACCCCTCTGGGATCATTGAGTCCAACCTGTGCCCCATCGCCACCCTGTCCCCAGCCCAGAGCACTGAGTGCCACCTCCAGGCCTTCCCTGGACACCTCCAGGGATGGGGACTCCAGACCTCCCTGGACAGCCCCTGCCAATGTCTGACCACTCTTTCCATGGAGAAACTCCCCCTGAATTCCCAGACTGCTTCTCTGGGAAGAAGTTGTGTAACAGTGATGTTGAAGATTGCAAGGCAAGTTGTTTTCCATTACCCTCTGTATGGCAGTTGTCCTTTGTCAAGTGGGCAGTTTGCCTTATCTCTCTCTCTGAGCGGCCACAATCACTCCTCCCTCAGGAGGGGACATTGCTGATAACAGCGATTGAATGTCACTGCATGGCTGATAAGAACTACAGCATCCCATTGGGAGATGTGAGCCCAGAGGGAGGAGCCAGGCATTGCTACCCAGATATAATCCAGAGGTTTTGAGACACCAGCACAGCTTCTGCACTGGACTCCCCAGAGGAACAGCAGCTGCCTCCTCTTCCCCTGGATCTTTGGAGGAAGAATCCATCCTTCTCTACAGGATCCCCTGCTCCAGCAGAGCCACCCCTGACACTGCAGGAGGGCTGAGCCACAATTCCAATGGGACTGCTGCCAACACCCTGACCCACAGGGTGTCAGGTTGGGTTCTGACTCTGGCAGTGCTGTTCTAGGGTACTGCATTGTTTATTTTATCCTTTTATTTTTCTTCCCTATTAAAGAACTGTTATTTCCTGCTCCCATATTTTTGCCTGAGAAACCCTTAATTTAAAATTTACAGCAATTCAGAGGGGTGGGGAGGGTTTACATTCTCCATTTCAGGGGAGGCTCCTGCCTTCCTTAGCAGGCTCCTGTCTTTCCAAACCAAGACAAGTGAACGGGAAGATGCTGCTCCCACAGTTTGCCCACACAGCAAGGATTTTCCTTTTCCAGTTGCTCTGTTGCCCAGTTTGGATTCTAATCCCAGCTCTACTCTGGACCAGTTGCTTATTCCCAGCCCAGGTCCCTCTGGAAGCAGAGGGTGCCAGCCCCAGGCCCCGTGTCACACCTGGTGTCCCCCTGGGAGGGCTCGGAGGGACGGAGCAGCTCCGGAGCATCCCCAGGAGTGTGCCAGGAACCAGAGCTGGACCTGAGAGAGAAGGGGGTTGGTTGGTCCCAGCAGGAAGCTCAGCAAGGGGAGAACACCAAGAAGTAAAAATATCCACCACCAGGTTTTCCTGGCTCCAGTGGAACACACCTTTCCCTCCCTCCTGCTGAGCCCTGGGAATTTCCTGAAGGGCTGAGCCCCAGATCCAACCCACTCATCCTTTGTGTGAGGAAAGCAGCTGGAAGAGCCCAGGCCTTTTGAGCTGCTGGGTCAGGCCCACCCTCCTCTGCAAGGGCTGCTCCCAGAGCTCATCCACAGGGCAGTCCCAGGTCAGGAGAAACCCCCACCCCAACTCTAAAATGAAGGAGAAAAAGGGAATTTTCCACTTACTCTGGTGGGTAAAACCCATTCTTGGCTTCTGTCTGCTCAGAAAAACTGGAAAAGAGAGACACAACTTGAGGAATGTTCTACAGTGACTTTCCCCTGATTTCCTAGAGGAGAGAGCAGTTCTACAGAGCCCATATGGAATCTGTTTTTCCACCAGTAAAGATCCATTCCAAGATTCCAGCCAGCTCCAGAACAGCAGTTTATGGATTGTGCAGTGCCCAAGTCAGGGATCCCACAGTGACTCTACCTTCCATTCGTGGCAGCCCTGGTGGCTTTGGGGGCCCCTTCATCCCATGGGATCCTCTCAGGCTTTTCCTTCGGAGCTTTGTCACTAGAAAAAAAAAAAAGGAAAATTCCAGTGAAAATAGGACTTGTCAGCATTTGTAATTTATCATCCCAGGGAAATCTGCTGATATTTGGTTGGGGAACAAAATGGGGTTAAATCTCTCCATCAGGATGGGCAGGGCTGCATTCCTGAGCCCAGTGGGTCTGACTGCAGATCATGGAACCATGGCCCAAGAGCAGCAGGAGCCAGCAGGCAGCAAGGACCAGCACAGCCCTGGAAGGTGGGACAGCTCCAGGGAACGGCAGCAGGAGGCAAAGGGAGCAGCAAAATAAAGGGAAATGCAGGGAGGGGAGTGTTCATGGGGGAGAACCCCAGAGCAGTGAGGGAAGGGAGGAGATCTCTGCCAGGCTCAGCTTTGCCAGCAGATGCTGCTCTGGGAGTGCAGCCCAGCCCGGGCTGGGGGACACCAGGGGCAGGGAGCTGCTGCTGCCCAGCAAATCCAGGCTCAGCAGCACAGAGCAGCCCCTGCCCAGTCCTTACCCAGCTCCACCCTGGGACACCGTTTCCAAGGAGAATTTCCCACTCAGGGCCTGTCTGTCCTCACCATTCCTGCAGGGAAAACAGCAGGAGCGTGAGGGAGGGGGAGGAGGAGCCACGGGAGCTGCACAGAAAGGGCTGCAGGTCTGGATTCCAACTCCCAGCACTCAAACTGTGGCAGGCCGTGGCTTCCATCTGGGAATGTTTCCTCCCAGATGCTTCTGCCCCTTCCCTGGAATTCCCTGTGTGGTGTTTGCTGTCCTGTGCTGCTCCATGAACACATGGACATGTGTGGATGGACAGCTGGACAGGAAGGATGGGCACATAGACATGGATGGATGGACAGGTGGGGTGGAAAGATGGACATTGATGGATGGACAGGGAAAGTTGGACATTGATGGATGGACAGGTGTGTTTGAGATGGATGGACATGGATGGACATGGACGGATGGACAGGTGGACAGGGATGGATGGATATGAAGGATGGACAGGTGGACATGGATGGATGGACAGGTGGGACAGAGATGGATGGATGGACAGGTGTGCTGGGTGTGTTGGAGATGGATGGACACAGATGGATGGACAGGTGGACATGGATGGATGGACATGGATGGATGAAGAGATGGACACGTGGGATGGATGGACAGGTGGACAGGAGGGATGGATGGACAGGTGGGATGGATGGACAGGTGGACACGGATGGACAGGTGGACACGGATGGACAGGTGGACATGTCCTGGAGGATTTTGTGTCTCCAGGGAACCCCCCCAGGCAGAGCTGAATTCCCATCCTGCCCTCAGGATCCTGCAGGGCCTCCAGACCCACCTGATTTCAGCAGGAGTGGAGATTTTCCCCAGAGTGTCACTCAGGGATGGGGATGTTTGGCTCCTGCTGCCTGATTTGGGGCTGCAGGAGAGGACAAAGGACAAAATTGTCATTCCTGCTCAAACCAGCTCCAGCTGCAGCAAATCTACCCTACACTGGAGTGTTCCTCGTGGGAATGAAGAAAATGGGAATGAATCATCACTCTTCTCAATCCATTCACTGCAAAGTCAACTTCTCAGAGCAATTTTAAATTAAAAGCACAGATTTTGCCAGGAATTTCCACTTTCTACAGTGGCACACCAGTGAAAGCACCAGGACAAGGGCAGCAGCAAAAGTGCTGTTTGCAGTGAGAACTATTCCACCTTTTTTATACACCAGGCATGGATTCAGTCAAAAAGCTTGGAAAAACAGCTAAAAATTATTCCCTTACACCTGTTTGGCAAGAAAGGATTCAGCTGGATGGGGCTTGGAGCAACCTGGCACAGTGGAAGGTGTCCCTGCCCATAGGGGTGGGACTGGGTGGGCTTTAAGGTCCTTCCAACCCAAACCAGTTCAGGATTCTACATTTGGGTTTTTCCTTTTGGGTTTTGAGCCCTTCTATCAGGGTATTGTCACATCCTGATGTGGGTTTCAGCCATAAAACCTTTATTAAGAGCTGTCTGCATCCAGGAAAAGCTTCCCATGGAAAGATGGATTTGGATCCTCCCCTTTTCCAGAGTGGTGCCCTCAGAGGTCTCTGACCTTCAGCCCCAGCTGTCCCACCCATCCTGGCTGTGCTGGAACTCCTACCTGGAGGGAGAGGCTGCTGCTGCCTTTGGCTCATCCCAGGAAGACCCAGGGCTGGTTTTTCTTAGCCCATTAGCACTGACAAAAAAAAAAAGGACAAAATAACAAATCAACAAAACATTAACCCAGGTGATTGTTAGGAGCTTCTCCCATGGGAGCACAAGTGGTGCTTTGTGCCCACAGCTCCTGTGCTGCTCCCTGAGCAGTGTCCCTGTGCTCTGTGGCACTGCTGTCACTCACATCTGCCTTTCTGCTGGAATACTTGGGTTTAGAAACTGACTTTTCCCATTTATCCCAGCTGGAGCTGTTTCTATCCCCAGTGTTTCCTGGGAGGTTTCCTCTGCAAACTCTCCATGTCTGGTCATGTTTGGACAGCTGATAAAAGCAGTTATCCCCAGAGCTGGCAAGGCTGGGATCAGACATCCTGCCCTGAGGAATGAGTACCTGCTGCTCTCCGGAGCAACCCTGGATGAACCCGGCACAGTCGGACTCCTCCTCTGCTGTCCTTCCTCCTCTTCTATCTCAATTCTTTCCACAGGGAGAAAGAGACAAATGGCACATCATTTCCTCTTTTCTGTAGCTTTCCAGGCACTTTATCCCTGTTTTTCCCCAGCCATGATTTCCCTGTTTCCTGAGCAGGTTGTTGCTGCTGCTCCCTGTGTTCCTGCTGAGCATCCCAAGGGGCAGAATGCAGCCAGCTCAGGGGGATTTTTCCACACAGCATCAGCTGAGTTCCTGGATTGCAGAGTGTGGGAATTGGGAAAACAAAAACTTCCACAGACACTGAAGGGTTTGACCTGCAGCCTTGGGAGAAGCTTGGATTGATGGAAAAATACAATACACAGACATTAAGCAGAAAAACGATAAACTTATGTTTTTATAGTTGTAAGTAAGATATGCCTTAAATAAGATTGGTAAGATAGTGAAGGGTCTATAGTGTAGAGGTGTAATTGTACAGAGTAAGCTGAGAGTTTAGATGTTATAATAGAATGAACATGCACACTCATATGTGTGCATGTGAGACAGAAGCCCATTAGGCAAAATTATCTGCAGTGCAGCAAAATTAAATAAAAATGACAAGTTAGAAAAGCAAACTAACCCTTGTAACATCCGTTCATTAGATTAGAAAGTTCTATATTGTCTTGTAACAAAGAACTTGTGGCTACTCTTGAGCTGTGACTGACTACTCACTCTTTTAACATCTCCCAGCCTCTGAGACTGATTGTTATCTGAGCACTAAGTTGTTCTTAGCTCAAAAATAGTCCCCTCCCTTCATTACCAACAGTGGCAGTGATACCAGAGGGAGCCCTGGGCACGTTTCCCTGTCCCACAGACAGCTCCAGGAGGGAGATGCCTGAGGAGCATTCTCCTGGCTGCCTGGAGGCAGGGAGGCTGTGGCTGAGTCTCCCCAGCTTCAGGCTGTCCATAACTCAAAGCACTATCAGGATTGCATTCCTAGTTTTTCCAACACCGTTTCTCCCAAAAAAAAAAGCAGTGAGATCCAACCCCCAGCATCCTTTTTCAAGGAATTGTGAATTGTTCTTCCTCTGCTGTGAAAATCCTGGGATCTGCTACCCCAGCGTGGTACATGCACCCAGCCCCAGCAGTGCCCCCCGAGGTCCAGCACCTACCTCTTGGCAAACAGGGGTGGGAATTCCTGAGTTGGGCTGCTGTGGAGGAAGGGTTAAGGAGCAGTTAAAGGACTGGAGGGAAAGACACTCCCTGGGCAGGGGCAGAGCTCCCCCAGACCCTGCCCCAGGTGTGCAAGCTCCAGTCACCCCTCTGGGCAGAACTGGCCCCATCCAGGGGCGTCACACCAATGAAATAATGCAACAAAACTGCAGAGAGCAGCTGAAGGACTGAGGCTGAAAATGGGACTCTTGATTGCCTCAGGGAATTTGGGACTCCCATGGATTTTCTTTTCTGCAAGTTTCATCCCTCTCAATAAGGAAAACTTGGAGGATTTCCCAGTTCTGCAGAATCCCACAGATACCATGGAATCATGCAAAGGTTTGGCCTGGAAGGACCTTCAAGATTTTCCAGCCCCACCCCCTGCCATGGCAGGGACACCTCCCACGGTCCCAGGCTGCTCCAAATCCCAATGTCCAGCCTGGCCTTGGGCACTGCCAGGGATCCAGGGTGGGCACCCTGTGCCAGGGCCTGCCCACCCTGCCAGGGAACAATTCCCAATTCCCAATATCCCATCCAGCCCTGCCCTCTGGCAGTGGGAGCCATTCCCTGTGTCCTGTCCCTCCATCCTTGTCCCCAGTCCCTCTGCAGCTCTCCTGGAGCCCCTTCAGGCCCTGGCAGGGCTCTGAGCTCTCCCTGGATCTTCTCCTCTCCAGGTGAGCACCCCCAGCTCTTCCCTTGTAGGGAAGGAGCTCCAGCCCTTGGAGCCCTTGTGGCCTGTGCTTGGCTGCTGTGTTGGAGAGGCTCCCCTCAGCTCCAGCAGCCCTTCCCTGGCTCCTGACCCCTCCCAGCCCTGCACTCACCCGTTGCTCTTCTTGGCAGCAGACAGGACGTAGGCGCGCTCGCGGCCGGCCGAGCGCCGCAGGACGCTGTTGGCAGCCTCGGTCCTGCAGGGGGACAGAGCAGGGAAGGGCTCACAGCCTGCCCACCCTGCTGCTCCTGGCTGCGAGCCTTGGAGGGGCAGGGAACAACCCAGCAGGCTGGGCTAACCCTGAGCGAGCTCCTGCGCTCTGGGGAGCAGATTTCATGGAATCGTGGAATGGTTAAGGTTGGAAAAGGCCTTTAAATTCATGCAGTCCAACCATCAGCCAGCACCACCACCATGGTCACCATAACCCACGTCCTCAAGTGCCACAGCCACAGGCTTTTTGAACACTTCCAGGGATGGGGACTCCACCACTGCCCTGGGCAGCTGTGCCAGGCCTGGAGCATCCATTGCAGACCTGGACTGTTGCAATACTGGATTCCATGGACTGACAAATGGGACATGGGTTCTGTGCCTGACACTCCATGGAGTGTCTGCACTGACCTGGGTAGTACCACATGTCCCAAGGGAGAAGGGATCACTGCCAGGAATCCAGGGGCAGCCCCAGCTGCTCTGGGCACCCTGTGCCAGGGCCTGCCCACCCTCCCAGGGAACAATTCCATCCCAATATCCCATCCATCCCTGCCCTCTCGCAGTGGGAAGTCAGAAATTCTCTATGTCCTGTCCCTCCATCCCTTATCCAAAGTCCCTCTCCAGCTCTTTAGTGATTGGTCCCCAGGGGACAGGGACCAAGTTTTCCTTTGTACAAGACTTGTGGCTGAGGAAAAGGGGCCTCAGAAACTCCATCAAAAGCAACGAGGCTGAAGCCAGAGAGACCAGACCTGTTCCTGTTCCTGTCCTGTGCCCCTGGATCCCTGGCAGTGCCAAGGCAGGCTGGACAGGGCTTGGAGCAGCCTGGGACACTGGAAGGTGTTCCTGCCTATGGCAGGGGTGGCACTGGATGGGCTTTGAGGTCTCTTCCACCCAAACCATCCTGGGATGATTCTCTGATCCTGTTCCTGGAAGGAGAAGGACAGCCCAGCCTGGAGCTGCCCTCGGGTGCCAGTCCTGGAGTGATCCCAGCTCTGGGCTCACCCGCAGTGGGGGGAGCTGAGCTCCTCCCTCCTGCCTGTTTGTGCATCTCCATCCTCCCCATGGCCACCAGGCAGCCCAGGGACCCCGGAGCCCTTCCCAGCTGCCTGGGTAACTGGGCTGTGCTGTCAGGCTGCATCACGTCAGGATTTTAATTACGTTTTGTTGGGAGCGCGGTGGCCCGTGGGCAGAGCGGGGCTCGGGGCAGGGAGAGCCGGGATTATCCTTGGATTGCACCCAGCCCTGAGCCCTGCCTGGGTCCAACAGCCCTCCAGGATGGAACAGAACTTGTCACTGTCCCTGCAGGAACACAGGGGCACCTCCAGGCCTCACCTCTTCTTATGCTCATCCGGAGAGAAAGGCACATCCTCCTCCTCCCCATCCACGGACTTCTGCCGGACATTGTACGGAGCTCTGGGAGGGAGGGAAGGGAGAGCAGGGTCAGGGAACTGCTGCTGTGGCTGGGGCAGAGGCAGCAAGAGCCAAACAGAAGTGAATCCAAGGCACTGTGTCATTCTGGAAGACACCTGTATTTTCCACAGGGGTGCACATGTCCCTGAAGGACTTTTGTCCTTAGTCCAGAGGCCCCGACCCCATTTTGGATCAGAGCCACACTCTGGGACACAAAAAGCTGGGCAGGAAATGCCCAGAGTGCTGCTCTGCCTTTCTCCAGGCTTCAGGAAAGCTCCAAACCCAGTTCCCAGGCTGCACCCTCCATTCCTGCCTAGTGATGAAATCCCCTCCATGCAAAGGCCGGTGTCAGCTCCAGAAGCACCTCCTGGCCCACAAAGAGGTGGCCCTGGGAACCACTGGAGTTTCCAGTGGAAGCTCTGGAAGCTCCAGGGGCATTCCCGGGGCTCCCACTGAGCAGGGACAGGAGGAGCTGCTCCCTTTGCCCACTCACAGTTTCTTGTAGTCCTCTGTGGTCATCCTGTACCCGGAGGAGGAGCGGCTCTGTCCCTTCAGGGCAGTGCTGGGGGGACACAAACCACACCTGGGAATGTGACCTTCCCATCCCTCCCCACCACCTTCCACAGGGCAGCTCCACAGGGAGGGGGGCAAGAGCAGAGCCCCAGATACCCCGCTCTGGCTGCAGGGAATGCTGCCCAGCTGGAGGGGAGGCACAGGGGGACACCCTCGTACCTTTTCTGGGCTGGGCTGGAAGGCGAAGGAGCCGGCGCCGAGGAGCTTTTATCGATGGTCCTGGTGAACACCCCCCTGGGGAGGGAAGGGACATCTTACACACAATGGAAACTGTTTGGAGCCAAGTTCAAACCAGCAGGGCTGGCTCTTGGCCCTGAGCACTGGGATGCTCCCAGCTGGTGGAACCCAGGAGGGAACATTTTCTGCTCCTGATCCAGCCCTCCTCCCCCTGCAGCCCAGATCTCTCCCATTCCACACCCACCTGATGAGGTATCCAGACTGGGGCTTGGAGGCAGAGGACCTGTGCAAAGAACAGACATCAGGGAGTAAAAAACACAGGGAAAACAACAGCAGCAGCACCAGGATTGAAGGGGAAAGTCTGTGTGGATGTCAAACCAAAAACCCAGCTAAGCAGGCCTGGAGGGATCCCACAGCTGGATTGACTCTGGAGGGATGTTTTCAAATGAATAATCACCAGCACAAGCTCTGTAGATGATTTTTTATAGGGAAAGTGAGTTTTAGAGTGAGCCAATCAATATTAGCCATGCTGGCAGTGTTCTCTGGCCCAGGCTGGTGGCACAGGAGGGGGAGATCAGCTGTGATGCAGACCCTGATTATTTTATCACTGCAGAGCAACAGCTGCACCCCAACTGCCCCAAGGTGCGTTCCCAGGAGGGAGCACAGCGTGGCTCTTCTGGAGAGCACCAGGGGTGGGGGGAGCTGCCCCAGGGAAAGGGAAGCAGGGAAGTGCTCAGGGGAGAGGGCAGAGCTCTCTCTGGGGCCAGGCCCTCACCAAGAGTTTGGTATTTCAGGATATTCCTCCAAGCTCCTGATGTCCCAGCCCAGCCTTGTGCCATCAGGGGCTCAAAGGCTCCAAAGGCTCCGTCCCTCTGAATTAAAGTCATCCCTGCATCCTGCTGCACCTCTCGGGAGCCACTCCCTGCCCTCTCCAAGTGAGCCATCCCTGTGAGCAGGGCTGTGCCCAGAGCTGTGTTGGCAGCAGGAGGTGAGGGGGGCACACAGTGAGGGTTTCACCAAGCCCAGCAGGCAGCAGAGCAGGGAATGGGATGGGAATGGGCCCCTGGAATTACCTGTCCTGCTGGGGAGCAGCGGGTTTGGGGGCTGGGGGTGCCCCACCAGCCTGGCCAGACCTGAGGGAACAGCAAACACAAGGATGTGGTTAACTGATTGCTGAGCAGGGGTTTGGAGAGAGGGCAAGGGAGGAGGGGTTTGGAATTGGGTCTGTTCCCAAGTGAAGAGCACCTGGAGCAGACTGGTGTTCCCTGGCACAGGGCACTGTGAGACATCCAGGGAACTGTCTGATCTCCTGCCTCTCCCATCCTAAACTCCCTGCAGGCCTGCCCTGAGTTTGTCACTCCGAAGCACAATCTGGCTTCACAAAACTTTGGAGCTCTCCTGAGCCTCCCAATCTGTCTGTGCTGCTGAGCCCAGCTCCAGCAGAAGACACTTGTCCAAGCTTCTGCCCACCCTGCATTCATCAGAAATAAAGAGGAGCAGCAACTCCTTAGGCAGTTCTCGGGGTCTTTCTGGGTCACTGTGACCCCGAGATTGTTAAAAGTCTCTTTTCCCAGCCTGAGCACTTGAAGAAGGAGTCAGGGCTCTTCATTTCTCGCTCTCAAGGTTGTTTATTGTATCTTATCCATTAAAAAAATTTTCTCCTGTCCTGCTGAGGTCCATCCAGCAGGACAGTTCCAGGCACTCTGCCTGCCCTGGGGCAGTGTTATGTCTTTATACTAAAAACTACGTGTACAATGGTTACAATTACTTTCCAATACCCATCACCTATGTTAGACAGTGAGCTTCTACTCTAAACCAATCTGTGAGTGCCACCATCACAGCAGAAGATGGAGGCCAAGAAGAAGAAGGAGAAAGGCTGGACACACCCAGATCCCTCCATCTTGCCTCCTGAACCCCCATACCAAAAACCCCAAAATCTACTTTTCCACCCCGTGATAACTTCACTAATATTCTACCTAAACTGTTGTGGCTTGCTGATCTTCATACAAGATTGGTAATTTGCTCCATGGGTCATAATCAAACCCACAGGGGCATTTTGGGCTCCGTGCCAGGGTCTCTGAGCCCCCTCGCAGGGGTCCTGGCTGTCCTGGACAGCAGAGGGATGCCCTGGGTTCCCACAGGGCACCAGGGGCACCCCAAAACCTGTCCCAGCACATCCTGTGCCACTGGAGACCACAGAGCTTGGGGAGCTCCGGGAGCGTTCGGACAATGCCCTCGGGCACAGGGTGGCATCAATGGGGCTTGGATCAATGACCCAGCTCAGGGAATTCTGATGGGGAAAGGGAAGGAGAAGGAAATGCTCTTACAGGGGGCTGCTCTTCTCCTCGTCCGAGTCGGAGTTGTGGTGCTGGATCCAGCTGTTGTCCCCCCGCAGGGTGGTGCGCACCTTCATCTGCCGGATGATCCTGCGGCGATCCTCGTCCGAGGGCGGGATCAGCCCTCCTGGAGCAGGGACAGGAGGGAAGCGCTCGCAGCACCCCGGGCAGAGGGGATCCAGCCCAGCACGGAGCCCTCCCCTCCTGCCAGAGCTTCCAGCGCTGGGGGAGACTTTCCCAGCCCATGGGAAAGCCCATGGCCAGACGTGGCCATCCAGACCTCGGGATCGGCATCCCGCTGGATCACAGAGGTTCACTCAGGGTTTCACACCTCCCTGGTGGCCTGTCCCTGCTGGGACATTCCAGCGGCTCCAGCTGGGCAGGGGAAACAGGAAAACCAGGAGAGGAAGGGAATTACCTTTAGTGACACCCAGGGACATCATGGTCTCAGCAGCACCTTCCCCTTCTGCCACTGCTCACAGCCAACAAGGCCCTGGAAGAAAGGGAAAAGGGGATAAGCAAAATACCAGCTGTGGTATAAAAACCTGGCCGGCAAGGGGAGAGGAGAGCACAGGCACAGAGCCACAGCCGTGGTGGCACAGCCAGAGGCTGAGGAGGCTCTGGCCTTGCACCAGAGCTGTGATTCCTCCCCATCATGAAGCTGCAGAATCAGGGACAGGGAAAATCAAATCCAGCCATGCCAGAGGTGTTTTTCCAGATCTGGGAGGAAAGTGGTGGAGGAGACCTTGCAGAAGTGCCCAGCTAGGCCAGACCTTCTGGAGCCCACAGAACCCTGAGGATCCTGGAGTACCCTTGGGATTTGTGTCAGGTGGGATGAGAAGGACCCAGGCTAATTCAGCACCTGGCTGTGTTTGTCAGAAATGGTTCTGTTCTGTTTGCACTCCTAGATTTTCCATGGAAGCTGCAGGACCAGCTTTTTGGAGGAGAAAATCCTGCATTGAATGCCAGAATGGTTTGGGTTGGATGGGACCTTAAATCTCCTCCAGTTCCAAACCCTTCCATGGCAGGGACACCTTCCAGCTTTTACCTCCCCCAGTCTTCCCTTGCCAAATCTCTCTCCTGGATTCTGGAATGACTGTGCCAGTCAGAAAGAAAGGCCCAACCCTCTTTGGGAGAATCTCAGAGGAGGTTGTTGTTCCCTGCTGGTGGGCCTGTCCCTGCAGTATTCCTGGGAAGCCACATGCCCAGGAGGAATGCTGGCTGCTGATCTCATGGCATTGGGCTTGGCAAAGCCTCCTCCCCTGGCTTATCTCAGCCAGGGATCTGCCCACTGCTCATCCCCTGCTCTTCCCATCGGGATCATGAACAATTCCCCAGGGCTCCTCTCCCTCTGCAAACATTCCCAAGCATTACACCCACCCCTGTGCCATCCAAATACGCAACAGGCAGCTGATATTCCGGTATTCCTTCTGGTATTTGGAATAACCTGTGATTTATGGTCCAGCTCGTGTCCCTGGTACTTTAAATCCCTCATCTTGTGTGCTGGATAAATGTAACTGGTTCTCAGCTTTGGACACCAGCCTCTGGGATGGGCCACTGGGATGTCCCAGGCAGCAGGAGATCCATAAAAATGGTTCATTCCCACTGACAAAGCATCCAACATGAGCCACCCAGCACAGGAGATAAATGTCCCCTCTGCACAGCAGCAAAATCCCATTAAACTGTGTCCTCAGACTGAACACTGCAAACGGAGCTGTTGCTTAAACCTGTGCTAAGTAACACAGAATCCCGTTTCCAAAGGCATGGAACACCACCAAGACAGCACACACAGGTCTGGAACATCACCAAGACAACACTCCCAGCTCGTTCCCACCTCTGGGAAGCCCTGGGGCTCACAGGCAGCTTTGCTGAGAGCCAGGTTTGAGGTCATCTTGATCCCCTGGTTTGGGACCAAGCCTGGCTGAGGACACTCTGAAGCTCCTCATCCCATGAGGAAAGCCATTCCAAGCTATTTAATGAGGAAAGCAATTCCAGGCTATTTAATAAGGAAAAGGGAGCAGGAACCTTGTTTGGATGCCAATGTTCAGGGACTCTGGGGCAGAGCCCAGGTCAGGGGCAGAGGCCAGCCCAGCTCAGGGACAGAGCCCAGCCCAGCTCAGGGACAGAGCCCAGCCCAGCTCAGGGACAGAGCCCAGCCACCTCTCCCTCCGCACACTCCCTGGGGTCCCTGCCCTGTCCTGGCTCTTTCCATGCCCTGGAGTTTTGGAGCAGCTCCAGCACCCCAAACTCCTCTCCCACCCCGGCAGGGAGTGTTCCCCATGGATCACAGCCCCTGGATGAACCAGGGGGCGCCTCCAGCTGTGCCCGAGGCTGCGGAGCTGCCCTGCCCTTCGGGGGTGACCTGTCCCTGGCCAGCCATCCTGTCCCATCCTGTCCCTCAGGAGTGCAGGCACAGCCACACCAGCTCTTCCCCAAGAAATTCTCCAAGTGCCTGAAATCAGCAGCGCAGTCCTTAATTGGAAAGGATCTGCTTTCCACCGAAAGCGCTTGAACAGCTCTAATCACCCTGAAACACTCGCTGTTCATTCAAAGCTGATGGCAGCTCCTCTTCCCTCCTTTGGGATGGCTCAGCTGGGACTTTGAAATGTTAAAAACAAGAGTTCAGCCTGCAGTTTGTGGGCACCTGGGGTAGTGGCCTCTTTGAGCCTAACAGCACCTTGTGTGCTTTGGGGATGAGCTGGATCCCAGCTGGACCCAGCTCTGGGGACTGAAGGAATGCCCCGGTGTGTCACTATAGGACACGAAACAACACGAGCGCACACACTGCTGCTCTCAAGGTGAACAAAAGGGCAGTTTATTTTCTCACTCTAACATTTATAGTTTTCTAAAAGTGACAGTGGATTGGAGGGTGACAGTGCCACCTCTCCAATGACACTGGACAAACTAACAGTCTATCAAATTTCTCTCCTTCTATAAAAGAATGCAAAACAATGAGTTATTTACAGAAAGTGTGTGAGAAAGTTCGTTACAAGAATGTAAACATCCAAAGGTTTAGAAAATCTTAAAAAAATCAGAGCAACACCCTGGGAAGAGTGAATGGAGCTGCTTTGATCCCATAAATCCGGTGCTCCCAGGAGCCCTGAGACCCCTGAAGCGTCCCTGCAGCCATGGCAGCCCCAGGCCCAGCTTCCAGCGCTCCTGCTCCCGTCTTTGGCCTCCTGGCCCTGGGATGGGATGCCCCAAACCCCACACTCACTCTCCCATGCTGATCCCTGCTCCTTTTGGGACAGGAACTGTCTCAGCTCCCTTTGGGACAGGAACCCCCAGGTCCCTCTCCTGCCCTCCCTGTCCCTGCAAGGCCTTGGTGGCACTGGAGGACCTTGAAGGTCCCTTCCAGCCTCGATGGCTCTGGGACTCTTGGACAAGGGGCGAAACTGAGTTCCTCACACCTGTGCCCTCACCAGGGTTATTTCTCTCAGCCCAAACCCACGGGGCATCACTGATGGTCCCAGCTCCGAAGTGATCCCGTCCTGCTCACGGTGATCCCGGCTCCGTGGGGACCCCGGTGCCGCCCGAGGCGACCCAGCAGCAGCTCCAGGCTCTGCTCCCACCAGCTGAGCCCGTGCTGGAGCTCTCCAAGGATCTGTCCCGTGCTCCCCCTGCCCCTGGCTGCAGCACAGGCCTCATTTCCCCAGGCCTGGGCACTGATGGAGGCCTTGGCCGCTGACCCGGCGGCTGCAAACAGCACCCAGGGCAGTCACGCGGAAAAACCTCCTGCACTGAGGAGAATTGATGCCTGCTCTGACCTTCACCAGCCTCAAATTAAAATGTATTTAAAGCCTGCAAGAGGTTTGAACCTCCTTCCTTTGAGCCTCCTCAAGCCTGCTGAGAGTTTTGGCCTCCAGGCCAGGTCCCCACTCCATGGGCAAGGGGGGAACTTGTGCTGCCGTTTTTTTTTCTTTTTTTTTTTTAAGGTTGGGATTAAATGTGTGAGATTTTTTTTGTTTGGACTTAGATGTTTATTAGCTTTTACTTATATTACTTTATTATATTTATCATTTTATTTATATTACTTTATTATATTTATAATTTATAGATTTATTATTATAGTACTTTATTATTATTATTTATTTTTTATTTATTTTTATTACTTTTATATATACTATACTTTATTACTTTTATATATACTATTTATATTACTTATATATATACATTTATACACGTATATATACTCTACTTATAAGTTGTGAGTTTTATAGTACTTTACTAACAAAAAACGGAGTTGTATTTTTCTTTCTATAAGGCTTTTTAAGGATAAACTGTCTAATTAAGATATAACACTTAAATTATTTTTATTTTTAACTTAATAACTAACTATTTGTGGTTTGTAATGCGGACTTTTTATCTAATTACACAGTGCTACTTAAACTCATGAAGAAGGTGAAGAAGGACTAGCTACTGCTCTAAAACTTCTAATTTGTCATATATATATTCTTATATTCTAAACCATTAAGTTTTCTACTATGTGATGTTACACACTTTTATTCAAACTATATACTTATAATCTCAATTTTATCATTAAATTTTGGAAGCCTTCTCCACGGCCTCAGGTCAATGCAGTGTTCTCCTGGGGGTCAGAGTCTGGCAGCACAGAAATTCTGACATTCTCAGCACCCAGGGTCCCAGCAGCAATCTGTTGTGGCACCCAGCAGCTGGAGCCCAGCTTTTGGACACTCATGAGAAGGAGAGCAGGGGGAGGAGGCTTTTCCTTTTCCTTTGGCACAGGCTACCTGGCCCAGCAGGCAGGTCCAGCCCCCAGCACTGCCTCCCGAGAGGGCACAGACTCGAATTTCTGTGCACCAGCCGAGCCCACAATGCAATCCCTGTCCCTGCTCTGCCTGATGTCACCCGACACCCGATCCCTGAGAAGGGATAGCAGGAGCTGGAAGGAACCCTGCCCACCTTAACCCCTGCTAGACCCACCTTAAACCCTGCCAGACCCATCCTAACCACTGCCAGACCCACCTTAAACCCTGCCAGACCCATCCTAACCACTGCCAGATCCACCTCAACCCCTGCCAGATTCACCTTCACCCCAGCCAGACCCATCCTAACCCCTGCCAGATTCACCTGCAACCCTGCAAGACCCATCTTGACCCCTTCCAGACCCATCCTAACCCCTGCCAGACCCACCTCAACCCCAGCCAGACCCACCCCAGCTCCTGCTGGAGCAGCACCTGGGCCAGTGGCTGTGCCATTTTTAAGGCAGTAATTTAAAACTGGATTTAGTTCCCCCCTGAGCTCTGACTTGAAGCACATCCTGTTCCTGGGGGGGTGGACACTCCTGTCCTGCTGTCTGCTCCTGGGGGCACGAGGGACAATGGGAACTGCACCTCAGGCTGCACACTGGGAGCTCACAGCCTGCACCTGAGGATCCCAGGGCACCTCCTGCACACAGGGGCTCTCTTTGGAGGGGGAGGTTCTGAGGGAGCCTCTGAAGGTCCAGACCCAGCCTGAGGCCCTGGCACAGGTGCCCAGAGCAGCTGTGGCTGCCCTGGATCCCTGGCAGTGCCCAAGGCCAGGCTGGACACTGGGGCTTGGAGCAGCCTGGGACAGTGGGAGGTGTCCCTGCCATGGCAGGGGTGGCACTGGGTGGGCTCTGAGGTCCTCTCCCAACCCAGAGCAGTCTGGGATTCCAGGCAATGCTCAGCTGCTCTGAAGGACCAGCTTTTTATTCCTGCCTTTCCCTTTTTCCAGGCAGTGCCTGTTTAACACTCATGCTGTTCCATAAACATTGGGGATATTTAAGAAGCACCAGGAGATTTCCAAAGTCAAGCTATAAACAATCAGGAATTCAATAATTGAAACAGTCCAGGCAACCTTCAATCAAACATTAAATCCACCCTTCTGGGATTGTGCAACACAACATCGCCATCCCGGGTGTGCAGTTTCATTGCTCTAATTACATGGAATGAATTCCTAATTGTTCAGCTAATTTCTGGGTTTAAAAGGAAGGATGTGCAGGACGTTCACCACGCCCACACATCGCTGACCTTGAGCCTTGATGTTCAAAGATGAAAGGAAAAAGGAAGGGAAAATGGGTTTTGTGTCAAAGGTGGAGCTTTGTGTTTGTGTCACTGACCCACAGACAGAGCAGGACAAAAGCTCCTTGAAGCCACATGACGTCACACAGACACCACAAAGTTTTGCCAAGAAAACACAACTTTTTTTGTAAGAGAAAGCTAAAATCTGCCACTTGTGGAAATTGGGACTTCCACTTAAGTCCTGGTAAATTCTTTGGGAAGAAATGTACTGAGTCATTGGCTGGATGAATAAAATAAACGGAGTTTATAATAAAAGTAATAAAATATCCTAAACAAAACCTCGTGGTCCAGCTGAGGAGGAAGGAAATCCCTGCCCAGGTGAGCGCAGCTCATCCTCCTGTGTGGGGTCTGTCCTGAGCAGGGCTGGGACAGGGAAATGGGGATGACATTCCCTGGATGAAGCAAGGACAGAGGGAGGTGCTCTCTCCTCCGTGCCAGCTCTGCCACTCCTTCCCAGGACGCTGATTTCACCCTGATTCGGGCAGAAACAAAACAAGGCAGAGCGGCAGGGAGGCAGAAATCTCTGCCTGCAGCCCCCGTGTCCCCCGGGATGCCTGGCGAGGCAGGGAGGGCTGCAGCTCCCCCAGAGCTCTGCGGAGGCTCCCGGGCTCACAGGGCTGAATTTCCCCGGAGTTTTCCGGACCCTGCCCACGCCCAGACCTGTCCCGGGGAGGGCCCTGCTGTGCCCCACGGAGATCCGGAGGGGAAAAGGGGTTCAGGAACATGTGGAGCCGTGGGCAGGGAGGGAGTTTGAGATCAGACAGGTGCAACAAAGCCCCAGAGCCAAAGCTCAGCCCCAGCCCGTTCCTGCAGGAGCCCCGTCCATCCCTGCAGAGCCACGCTTTGATCCGAGACACCCCCGGACAGCTGCAGCTCCGCGGGGCAGGGGGATTTGGGTGTCCCGGGTGTCCCTGGCAGGGCAGGGCAGGGCAGGGCAGGGCAGGGCAGCCCTCTGTTCTCCCCCAGCTGACAGCCCCGTTCCCGTTCCCATTCCCGTTCCCATTCCCGTTCCCGTTCCCGTTCCCGTTCCCACCTGCGGTTCCCGGCGCGGAGCTCTCCCGGCAGCGGCGGCTCCGGGCGGGCCTGGCACGGCTGTGGCACACCTGAGCCCCCACCTGCCGGGAGGGCCGGCCCCGGGAAGCCAAGCCTTGTTTTGAGGAGGAGACTTGGGTGTGTTTGGCCCTGCAGGGGAATCAAACAGGTTTCTCCGTTGGGCGGCACGGGCTCCCCTCCCTGTAGGCTCCGCTCTGCATTCCTGGCATTCCCCAGCGAATGCCACGGTCCCCAGCCCTGCGGGCCCTGGCACAGCCCCGGGCAGCCCCCCAGCTCCCACCCCACGGAATTGCTGCTCGGGGAGAGCTCTGCCCCCAGGCAGGGGGAGCGGGACCCCCGATGCTGCTCGGAGCCGCTTGGGAGCGGTGGTACCCGGGGAGCATCAGGGAGCGGGGCTGTAATTAGCCCTCGACACTGATTGTCTACTTGGAACTCATTACCGAGGCCCACAGGTGTGATAATCCCACAGGAAATAGCCGGGCATTCCGCTCGTCCTCATTGGATTTCCCTTTCTAATTGCTCCGGTCACCGCTCGGTCCCCGAGGGCCGCCTGTGGGGACAGCCTGGCACAGCCGGACCCTGGGACTCCATTCTGCCCATCCCCAAAGCCTGGAGCTGGGGCTGGGGCTTTGGAGCTGTCCTGAGGAGTCAGGGCTTCAGCCTGGCACTGCCACAGTGCGGGGAGAACCAGAGAATCCCACAATGGTTTGGGTGGGAAGGGACCCTAAAGCCCATCCAGTGCCACCCCTGCCATGGCAGGGACACCTCCCACTGTCCCAGGGTGTCCCAATGTCCAGCCTGGCCTTGGGCACTGCCAGGGATCCAGGGTGGGCACCCTGTGCCAGGGCCTGCCCACCCTGCCAGGGAACAATTCCCAATTCCCAATATCCCACCCATCCCTGCCCTCTGGCAGTGGGAGCCATTCCCTGTGTCCTGTCCCTCCATCCTTGTCCCCAGTCCCTCTGCAGCTCTCCTGGAGCCCCTTCAGGCCCTGCCAGGGCTCTGAGCTCTCCCTGGAGTTTCTCCTCTCCAGGTGAGCACCCCTAGCTCTCCCAGCCTGGCTCCAGAGGGGCTCCAGGCCTTGGGAGCAGCTCCATGGCCTCCTCCAGCCCTGGGGGTGATGAAGCCACAACCAAGCCCCCACCAGGATCCCCTGACCCCGATTCAAGCACAGGTAATGCTGAGCCTGTAGCAGCTGGAAAGGAGAGCTCCTGCTGTGGGATGGGCAAATATCCCATCCCCATCCCCATCCCCATCCCATCCCATCCCCATCCCATCCCATCCCATCCCATCCCATCCGGATGTGCTGGAACAGGGCCGATGACCCAGCCCTGGCTCCCAGCAGCACCGTGAGGATGACATCAGGGATTTTCAGGCATTAAGGCGTTACTGCAGCCCCAGATCTTCCCCTCGGATCTGCTGGGGCTCAGCAGCAGCCGGGCTCAGCTGAGCCGGGCTCGGTGGCTGCGCTGATCCCGGCTGAGATAAGCGGGGCTGCTCCCAGGCCGCGCCCTGAGCTCCCTCCCGGCGGGGCGGGCTCGGGGTCCGGCTCAGGGAAACCGGAGTGGTTCAAGGCGGGTTGGAAAACGCAGCCCGGACCCTTCCTGGGCCAGCATCCCCTGCTCCAGGGCTCCAGCTGACAGAGCAGCTTTCTTCTCGGTAAGCCCTGAGTCACGGCAGCGTTTGCTGAAGGTTTGTCCTGGCTCTCCCCTGAAACACAGTGAGTAAGAGCCCAGCCCAGCCTGGCCAGCCCTGCAGGTACAGGGCTCCCCAGGCTCCACAGGGACACCCAGGCTCTGCTTTTTCCCGGTGGGAACACACTGTTCCATGCTGAATGTTCAAAAACCAGGCAAAAATAAAAAGTATTTGTTATGAGCACCTCAACATTAAATACCGAGAGGATGAGGATGAGGAGCTCCCAGAGCAGCACCCAGGGGTCACTGCTGGCTCAGGAGATGATCCCCACAGTGTGGGCAGCAGCAAAGGGATTGGGGTCCTGCCCCTCAGTGAGACCCCACCTGCAGAGCTGCCCCAGCCCTGGGCCAGCACAGGAGGGAAGGAGGCACCTGGAGCTGCTCAGAGAGCCCAGAGGAGGCTCCAGGATGGGCAGAGGATGGAGCAGCTCTGCTGGGGGGAAAGGCTGGGAGAGCTGGGATTGTTCACCTGGAGAAGAGAAGAGAAGCTTTGGGGTGAGCTCCGTGTGGCCTTGCAGGGCCTGAAGGAGCTGACAGCTTCTGCCAGAGGCTCAGGGATAGACTCTGCATTTCTGCTAGGGAGCTGCTCACAGCGGGACTTCATCACTGCCAAATCCAGGATGCTCCAGGAAAAGACACCAGGCTTGTCTCCCCGGCAGGAGCAGCCCCAGCTGGAGCAGCACAGGAGCCCTGCACACCTCTGGAGGAAACCTGAGTCTGCTGAAGTCAGCAACACAAAAAGTCCTTTGTACTCACCCGACCTGAGCAGAATCCAAGAGGGGAATTTTTCCATTTTCCCACTGAATCTGATTAAAACCAAGAGGATCTGGCTTGAACCCCCACCCTGCAGGCCTGGCCCCCTCCTCAGCTACGAGCCAAGGCTCAGGTAAAGCTGTTCCTGAGCCCAGCCCAGAGCAGGAGCAAGGTCCTGAATCCCATCCCGACTTCTCCAGGGACACACACACACTCCTGCAGCATGGGAGAGCAAGAAAACAGAGTCTTTTCCCCAGCTCCAGTTAAAAACATTATTGTTACCGAGTAAATTTCAGCCTGGAATATCTGACTTCACCAGGAAATGGATTTTCATGGGATCTGCTCTCCCAGGAAAGCACAAAGACCCTTTCTCATGAAGATGCCCCACAGCTGGCACTGACTGATCCTTGTTCTGCCACTTCCAGAGCAGCTGGGCACCAAGAGCTGTAACCCCACAGCTCATTCCTGCAGGAACAGGGACGTCTGCAGGGAACCTGCTCCACCCTGGAAATCCAGGCAGCCAATTTCATGGCAAGGGGGTTTTACCAAATGATTCCTATGGCAAAGGTGATTCCTGCCCAGAGCCAGCCTCACAGCCCAGCCTGTGTTTGAACAGCCACGGCAACATCCTGTAACACTTTCTGGTATGTGTTTTCTGGTGGTGAGGAATCCACCAAGCCCACTCCAGAGCCAGGAGCTGCCCTGGAACATTTCCTGCTTTGCCGATGCCACTGTGTGCAGCCCCTCCCTGGTGCTGGTGCTGAGGAGGGAGGGCAGGGCAGGAACCCTGCGGTGCCCAGGGCTTTGCAGAGGTGCCACCAGCCCCAAGCCCAGCCGTGATGAGTCGCAGGGTGTAAAACCACTACACCCATTTGTTACAAGGGAATCAAACTGGTTTTTCATGAGGTGTCACTGCGGAGCTCTGCCAGAACGCCGGGCCTCACCTTCCTAATAGCAGGTGGCAGCAGGGCATTGTCCGTCCCAAGGATTCCCTGCAGGAATACAGCAACCTGCCCGTGGTCAGGGACACACCTGCACCCTCCTGGGGCTCAGGAGCGCCGGCACAGCACAGAGTGGTGCTGTCAGCAGAGTCGGGGCACGGCAGAGGCAGAGCTGTGGTGGGGACACCGCGGTGCCACCACAACAGCCAAAGCCGCTCTGGCGCAAGCAGGGAGATGCTGATTTCTCCTCAGCAGCTCGGCGAGCTCCCTGCAGGCTCTGAGGCAAACAAGCTGCTCTTCCCCCTGCCCTGACAGGGCAGGGTTGCACCACTCTCCCCCGTGGGCCTGGCACCGGCCCGGGGCTTGCACAAGCAGCAGCGAAACTCGGAGAGAATTCTGGAAGCAGAGCCAGCCCAGCCTGCCTCAGCTGGAGCTGTGGGAATGTCCTGGTGCTCCCTGCCACCAGCACGTTGGGGTAACTGGGTGTACTGGGACAGAAACACCTCTTCCACAGCTTCCCAAAATGCTGAGCTGGAGCCCTGCAGCGGGGTGCACATGGCACACTGCTCCCAAACCTCACTGAATCATGGAATGCTTTGGCTTGGAAGGGACCTCAAAGCCCCTCCTGTTCCACCCCATGGGCAGGGACACCTCCCACTGTCCCAGCTTGCTCCCAGCCCTGTCCAGCCTGGCTTTGGACACCTCCTGCACACCCCTGGAGTGCCCCCTGAGCCTTTTTGCTCCCTGGACATGCAGGGTCATTTCTGACCTGCTTTCATCCATTTTTCCTCTTATCTATTTCTGGTAATTACACCCAAGCCACCCTTTTTCCTCTCTGGAGGTGTGTCTGGACCAGGACTTCCCCCACGTTCCAAGGGCAGCACTGAAAGGAATTCCTTGGTCAATCCTCCTGAGCAAGTTCCCTCTGCAATCCCTGCGAGAGGGGAATGGAGGTTTTGGTTACCTTAACTCCACCTAGAAAAGCACTTGTGATCTCCTCTCCTCTCCTTTCCCTCCCCTCTCCCTTCTCCAGGATAAGCAACAGAAGATCTCTCCTTATCTCTCCCAGTGCCAAAACCAATCTCAGGTCAGCAAAATGAGGAGCTGCAGCAAGGAAAAGCCAGGAAAGCAGAGAGAGGGAGATAAGGAGTTTGATGAGAGTGCTCCAGGGAACTCTTTGAAGTCGTGGGGAGCTCCTGTCGAGTGCTCCTGACAAGGACAGACTGCACCTGCATTTGATCCTGCATGTTTGGAAGGAAAGTTTGATAATGGTAATTTTGCTTCACAGCCTCTGCTCGCTGACACCCATGGAATACAGACTGAAGCCATAAAAATCCCTGAATGGTTTGGGTTGGAAGGGATCTCAAAGCCCATCCAGTGCCACCCCTGCCATGGCAGGGACACCTTCCACTGTCCCAGGCTGCTCCCAGCCCCAGTGTCCAGCCTGGCCTTGGGCACTGCCAGGGATCCAGGGGCAGCCCCAGCTGCTCTGGGCACCTGTGCCAGGGCTTGCCCACCCTGCCAGGGAACAATTCCCAATTCCCAATATCCCACCTAACCCTTCCTTGTGTCCTGTCCCTCCCTCCCTTGTAAATTGTCTCTCCCCATGTTTCCAGTTGGCTCCTTCAGGCACTGCAAGGCCACACTGAGGTCACCCCAAAGCTTCTCCTCTCCAGGCTGCACCATCCCAATTCCCTCAGCCTTTCCTCCCAGCAGAGCTGCTCCATCCCTCTGAGCATCCTGGAGCCTACTCTGGACTTGTTCCAGCATCTCCACACCCTCCCAGTGCTGAAGAGGTGGCACAAAAACATATCCAGGCAGGGCACAACAGCAGGATCTCATCACTGCCCTAAAAATCCCAGGGCAGGATTTCTGCCTCTTAGAGTTGGAAAATGAGAGGAGGAGGCTGGAGCAGGGCTGGAAGAGGCTGTGGATGGAGCAAGGCTCTGCTGTGTTGTGGCCAGGGATGGAGACACAGCCAGGCTCCAGCACTCCCTGTTTACCTGGGCTTGGGAAACAGCAGTGCTCAGAGCCAGAGGAACCTGGCAGCTCCCTGACTGCACCGGGAGAGCTGCCAGCCAGGTGTGCACAGCCTGCCCTGGGTGCCACCTTGTCACTGTCCCCAGCCCAGGTGTGCACAGCCTGCCCTGGGTGCCACCTTGTCACTGTCCCCAGCCAGGTGTGCACAGCCTGCCCTGGGTGCCACCTTGTCACTGTCCCCAGCCCAAGTGTGCACAGCCTGCCCTGGGTGCCACCTTGTCACTGTCCCCAGCCAGGTGTGCACAGCCTGCCCTGGGTGCCACCTTGTCACTGTCCCCAGCCCAGGTGTGCACAGCCTGCCCTGGGTGCCACCTTGCCACTGTCCCCAGCCCAGGTGTGCACAGCCTGCCCTGGGTGCCACCTTGTCACTGTCCCCAGCCAGGTGTGCACAGCCTGCCCTGGGTGCTGCTCCCCAGCCAGGTGTGCACAGCTTGCCCTGGGTGCCACCTTGTCACTGTCCCCAGCCAGGTGTGCACAGCTTGCCCTGGGTGCCACCTTGTCACTGTCCCCAGCCAGGTGTGCACAGCCTGCCCTGGGTGCCACCTTGTCACTGTCCCCAGCCAGGTGTGCACAGCCTGCCCGGGGTGCTGCTCCCCAGCCCAGCAAAGCTCTGGGTCCCTCCCTGGGAGAGGGAACCCCTCTCTGAACCCCTCTCTGGTCCAGCTGAGCTCAGCTTCCAGGGCCTTCAGCTCCCCCTGCCAGGACAGGGAGAGCAGTGACCCTGCCCTGCCCTGTGTCCAAGCACAGCCACGGATTTTTGGGGTGGATTGGAGCTGCCGGGCTGGGAAATGCCACCTAGAGGCCGAAGGTGATGTGTGGGCAATGAATTTGTAGTGAATTTTTTAAGTTTGATAGAAAGTTTCTGATTGTAATAGCGTGAATTTTAACACCTGTATTGTCTCACCCTTCACATGAGACTGAAAATGGAATAAAAGTTTTTCAAACGCCTCTCAGCTGCCCCATGTCTAAGTCAGAAAAGGGCATAATCTGACAGGGATGTAGTGATTTACCTCTGGTTTGGCTTGGGAAATCCTGGATCCTTCCCCTTCCACCTGACCCCACTCCCCGTGGGAGGGCAGGGCTGTCCCTGCCTCGGGGCTGAGCAGTGCCCAGCAGGGGGGGTGGCAGCTGCCCCAAGCACCTGGACAGGGTTTGCTGCAAGACCAAGGTTGGTAAAACCAGCTGTTAACCAGCAAATCAAAATTCCCAGGAAAAAAAGCCCAATGTGGGTTCCCCCCCCCAGAAAAACAGCCAGAGGTTCAAATAAAACCGATAGAAGACTATAGCAGCACATTGAGGTTAAGGAGACTGTGGCTGCCCCTGGAAATGTCCAGGCCAGGTTGGATGGGGCTTGGAGCAGCCTGGGTCAGTGGAAGGTGTCCCTGGGGGTGGAATGGGATGGGATTTAGGGTCCCTCCCAACCCAAACCATCCTGGGATTCCATAATTCTGTGACTGAGGCATTTCCCATCCTTCTGAAATGTGAAACACCAGAACTCCCAGGGATCCAGGAATCTGCACAGGGCAGAACTCCAGCTCGAACCTAAACCCCTCATTTAAAACCAAACCAGAACTGAAGTGCTTAGAAAGATTAGAGGGCAAAGAACATTTAACATACAAGCCAGAGGAAATAGCTTGGGGACTGTTGCTTTGTGTCCGTTTCCTTGTGGAAAAGAGGTTTTTTCATGGACTAAGTGGTCAGAGCACCAAAAATCCCTGTGAGCAGCACCGACAGGGCAGGGAGGAGCAGCTTGGTGCTGCAGGATCTTCCCAGCACTGCAGATCTGCAGAACAGTGCTGGGGCTGCTCAAAGGCAGCTCCCAAAGATCTCTGCCCCAAAAGGGAATCATTAACATCCTGTTTGTGCTGAGAGTGGGATCTGCCCTCTCAGAGATGGCACACAAAGCTGCAAAGTCAGCTCTGTGTGATTTACTTGGGTTCTTTTGGAACAGAAATAAATCCTGCATGGACAAAGGAATGAAGCCACAAGTGAACACACTCCTTGTGGGTTCCTTCTGCTGCCTCAGGGAGAAGCCAAACCAGCCCCTGATCATGGAGGGAAAACCAGAAGAGCTGCAATGATTTAAGAGATGGTGGCAGAAGTCCTTTCTCCCATAGGGCTCTCTTGTGGAGAGCAAAGCCAAAGTGCAGAGGGGAGCCAGCCCCAGGAAGTGTTTGTGACCCAGCCTGCAGCTCTGGGAAGGGGTGGCTGCTGTCACCAGAGCAACAAAACACGGGACAAGGGTGGAGGGAAGGCAGCAGGAATGCTGGTGTGCCTGCTCAGGATTGAAGAGGGCACAGCAGGGTGTTTATTCACAGCCCAGAGAGTTCAGCAGCTGTTTCCAAACGAGAAGTCACATCCAAGAAACAAACTGTCAGCACAGCTCCCACATGGAATGGCAAGGAGGAGGAGGAGCAGAGGCTTCAGGAAAACTCCTCTTTCCTGGGAACTGGTGCCCTGTGCTCCATGTTAAAGTGTCAGAAATGATGGCAGACAGGCTGGAGAGGCTCCAGGCAGGGTGTCAGGCCCTGGCCCGGCGCAGGCTGGGGTAGCTCTGCACAGTCCTGGCGATGGCCTCGTCCAGGCTGACCACGGGGCTGTAGCCCATGGCCCTCTTGGCCCTCTCACAGCTGTAGTAGTGGAAGGTGCCAGCCAGGGCCACCCTCATGGGTGTGAAGGTGGCCTTGATGGTCACCAGGGGCCTGAGCAGGCCCAGCAGCAGGGCCAGCAGCAGGGCCAGGTAATAGGCCAGCCAGTAGGGAATGTGGTACTTGGGAGGGTCGTAGTCCAGGCCGGTGAGGATGCGGGACATGAACGTCCAGAAGGGAATTGGTTCATCATTGGTGATGTGAAAGGCCTGGAAGAGAGGCAGAGGGGAAGCCAGGGGTTAAAATCGTGGTGGATTTCCCAGGTTTGGTTCTGTGCTGGTCCCTCTCCTGCTCATGTGAGGACATGACATCCCTGACCTGGGCCAGAGCACATTGTCCTGACAAACTGCTTTGCACTGCCCACCTCTGTGTGAAGAGGGAGGAATCCCTGCTTTTCCAAGGAAACCAGCTACTTCCAGCACTCCAGAGGCCAGGATTCCTCATAAATGTCAACCAAACTGGCTGCCACAGCACAGAGCTGACAGCTTAAAACACCCCAGTGTGTCCAGAGCACAGCAGGACCAGGAAAAGCTGGAAAAGCTCCTCCTGTTCTGAACTGTGTCCCAAAAGCTGCTGTGTTTCCATGCGTGCCTCCTGGCTTCCCCCAGTTCTGCCTGGATTGCCCTTCCCAAGGAGTTTTAGAGCAGGAAATTCCAGGATATCCATCCAGTTCAGCCCAGGTGGCTGCACTCAGTGCTTCCCACAGATGGAAAACCTGGAGCTGCTGGCCTGCAGGATGATGTCCAGGGCCCTCAGGAATCAGCATGGATCCCACAGCAGAGGCTGGGGATCCCTTCCCTCCCCTCCCTTCCCCTCCCTCCTCACCTTCCCACACAGGGGGGAGCCTTTGTGCAGCTTTTCAGCAGCCAGGATGTGCCCATGCACCACGTTCTCCACGTAGGTGAAATCCACCAAGTTCTTTCCATCCCTGCACACAGAAAAGGAATTTAGCACCAAGGCAAGCTGGGCTGAGAATCTACTTGAGGAAGGACTTCCACCAGGATCAATTCATCCCAAGTTTCCTCTTCTCCCACTCTCTGGTGCAATTTCAGACCATACTTTTAGCGTTTCATATTTAATAGGGATTTTAATTGCCAGAACCTCAAACACCACAAGTGGTATAAATTAACAGCAAGTGATCTGAGCTGTCTCATATTAACGGCACAGCTCTTTAATAGTTCAAGCCATGCCAGCTTTCCTCAAGGATATTCCTCTGGCATTATGGACACTCACCTCAGCAGGGAGTGAGCCCCTGACATAGGATTTTTAAGGAAAAAAAAACTGGAAAGTGAAAAATAAAAAAACCAACACAACTGATTTCCTTTTGTTCCCTTCCAAAAGGGCTTTGTAGAGCCAGCATTGACTTTGCCCCAGCTCTGAAATGCCTGGGCCTTGCTCACCCAATGATGAACTTCATTTTGCCACTCCGAGCTGCCTGGATGAGGATGGGAACCAGCTGAGGGTCTCTGGGACCAAATATCCCATGGGGACGGATTGCAGTGGTGAGGAAATTGCTGTCTGGGTCGTTTGCACTGAGCACCTCCTGTAGGGAAAGAGGAGAAGGAAATCAAGCAGGAAAACAGAGCTCAGCAATGCATCCCACTGCGGAGTGGTAACTTCTTTTCTGCCAGGGTTGGGATTAAACTGGGAGATAGTATTTCTTGTTGGGACTCAGATGCTTATTTATGTTACAATATAAAAAACCTGAGTTCTACAGCACTTCTCTCTAACAAACTAAAAATGGAGCCCCATCTCTCTCTCTCTACAAGGCCTTTTAAGGATAAACTATCCAGTTAAGAAATGACACCTAAATTATTTTTACTTTTAACCCAGTAACCAACCACCCGTGCCCACAATGGGGACCTTTTTATCCAATTACACAAAACCACCCAAACCCTGGAGAAGAAGGTGGAGAAGAAAGAGCAGCCTCTGCCCTAAAACCTCCATCTTAGCTTTATATATTTTGCTATATTCTACACCCTTAAACCCTAAGTTTCCCACCCTGTGATATCACACACTTCTATCAAACTCCACACCCACAATCCCAGCTCTGTCATTCCATTTTGGGAGCTTCTCCACGGCCTCAGGTCAATGCAGTGTTCTCTGGGGGTCAGTGCCTGGCAGCACAAAGTCTGAAATTCTCAGCACCCAGGGTCCCAGCATCCCACAATCATCACTGAGGGGGCTGAGGGCTCCCCATCTCCTTGGGAAGAACCAGTGGAATTATTATCCCCTCCTGTCTTTCCAAGTGATCCTTCCTTTGTTCCCATCTCTTTTCCCAGTTCTCCTTGGTAAGAAAACCAGACACAGATCAATTGTTATGGTTGAGCACTCAATGAATTGACAATGGAAGGGAAGGCTTTGCTTCTCTCTTTGAACACCCCAGAAGCCAGAGGAGCTCTCCAAGCTCCTCCACCCCATGAACCCTGTGCAGGAGCTGGAGCAGAGGACACTCAGGAATTCCATTTCTGTTCCTCCCAGCAGCTGTACCCACCCCAGCCCTCTTGGATCTCTCCCAGGAAAGGTTGATCCCACCTCCCTGGAGCTCCAGCAGCACATTCAGCAGCTCTGGAGCACATTTCATTCTCCTGGGAGTTCCTAAACAACGTGTTTTCATTTCCAGCAGCTGCTGGGATTTCTATAGAGGAGGCACAGACAAAATCCTTTGAGTTTCCCCAAAACAAAGCCATAATCAGCAGCACTGGGGCTACCCCTGATTGCTGCTCCTCAGCTTCCCCTTTATCAGTTACTGCAAAGTGCTGGGGAAGGAACAGATGTTTGCACAATTTAAATTAATGAAGCTCTTGTGGAGGAAATTCCTTCCAGCCTCTCACACTGTCAGCATCAGCATAGAAGGGACTCTCAATTCTCCTGGCACAAAAAGCACAGATTCTTCCCACAGCTGAATGCAAGCCATGGAAAAAGGATCCAGAAAAGGTCTGCTGCCTTTGACTGAAAACATGGTTATTCCATATTTAAACCACAGATGCTGCAGCAGTAAGAACATGAGAAGAGCAGATATTGGTGCTGTGCAAGTGTCCAAAGCAGTGAACTCTCAGATGTTTTTTAACATGAATATTTTCAGTAATGGCCTGTGCCCCTTAGCTCAGGCCATGTTCCCACCTCCTCTCCTCCTCACTCAGTGCCTTTTTCACATTCCCAACTCTAAATTCAGGCTGCAAATCAGGAAAAGCAGCAGAGAGGACAAAAACATCCCCTGACTGCTGTCAAACCAAAGCTGTGGCAGAGAACTGGGATTATCCTGTGGCTCTTCCAGGGCAGTGACACCTCTGGCAGCTCTGGAACCACCTCTGCAGCATCACACAGCATTTCATTCAACCTCTGTGGTAAGTCATGCCACAGCTTGATTTCGTTCTCTTTTTGTTAAGTGAATACATCCCAAAATAACAATTTAACCATTGGCAAATACCTTCTCCTGCAGGATCTTTGTCTCTGTGTAGTAATCAATAGGTTTCTGTGCATAGGGGAGATCTTCTGAGCCATTTTTTATGTCTGTGCCCTCAAAAACTACACTGGCACTGCTGGTTAACACCAATTTCTGCAAGAGATAGGGGAGAAAAAAGTTGTTTAAAGCCTAAAATAAAAAGGTCCTTATTTACAAAGGCTGAGTAAAGATAATAATGATAATAATGATAATATTTAACCAACTGATCATACAGAAAATAACCTGAGTCTAACAGAAGATGAATAGAAACTGCAGGTGAGAGAACTCCTCCTTTTTAATTCATTCTGTCCCATCATTTAATGCTACCTAAAGGAGATTAAAACATTCCAACAAACCCCCAAGGCAGTCAGTTCAGGGCAAACATCTCCAGGAAAATCAGAGGCTTGGAACACTTAACACACCCCCAGTGTTTTAAAGAAAGATTTGCTCATCTTGGCAATAACAGATCACAGTAGATTAAACAAAGAAAGAAACCTTGGATGTTTTTGCTTGGTGACTTAAATGAAATAAATGAAATTAAAATAAATGAAATGAATATAATAAATAAATTTTAATTAAATTAATTAATTGAAAACTTATGGGATATCAAGGTAATTTAGGGAGAAAATTCAGTCTCCAATTTCAGGCTGGCTTCCTCAGGCTCTTCCTTTTGTGGGCAATTGACTTTCTAAACCAAATGGCACTGAGATAATGGCACAAGTGTGTTCCTCCTCATTCCATGGTGAGGAATTCAGGGAGGGAATCGATGCCCTGAACATTCCCACTGCTGGAAAAGCCATCTCTGGGCTGTCCCCTATAACAGCAGGAAAGAAGCCACTTGTGAGGTGCTGTTCTCCCAGGGTGACTCCGAGGCAGGACAGATTTTAATGGAAGCTTTTCCATTCCAGTCACAATGTGGTTTTCTGTGGCAAACAGGGACTGAGTTTACACTAAGCAGGAGACCCAGAGTCTCTCTTCCACTGGTTTTCGTGGGCCAAGTGGGAATTCAGTATCACAGAGCCCTTTGTCCCCCTCTCAGACAAGGCTGACCCTGGCCTGTGCTGCCAATGTTACAAAGTCCATCAGCCCCTCCTGGTCTCCAGGGCTTTTCCAGCTTTACCTGCACTCCAGCTTCTTTGCAGGCTTCAATGACTGCCTTGGTTCCCATAAAATTCACCTTGTAGAACAGCTCCCTGTTGTCACTGGAAGGGGCTGGTGAGGCACAGTGGAACACCACGGACACTCCTTGCAGGGCTGGCAGCAGAGCCTGCAGGAAACACGGGGGAGAAGGGAATGGAGCAACAGCCATGAGGAAAAAATATCAGCAGGGAAACAAACCAGCTCTTTTTTTCATGGAAACAGCAGCATTTCAAGCCATGTTCCTCCATAAAGGTGGGCAGCTGGAAGGGGATTAGCATCCAGGATCTCCACAATGTCCTGTCCTCAGCACACACCACATCCTCTCTTCTCCCCAGAGAAATCCTGGCAGCTTCCCCAGAGCAGGAGGCTGGCCAGGCTGTGCTCCCTGCAATCCCCAGGTGCAGGTACAAGGCTCAGGACTGCCTGGAGCTGGGTCCCTGAGGAAGCAGCAGGTTTAAAGCTCCCCATGGCACTGGCTGAGTGCAGGTGACTGTCCCAAAGTCACCTCCCACATGGCTCGCACAGGCCTTGGCCAAGGCTCCCACTCATCCCACCCTGAGTGTTGGGAATATGAGTTGTGCCACTCTCATGGAGCTGAGAAGAGCTGGGAGAGCCCCCTGCAATTAGCCCAGGGGCTGTAATTACCCTGTAAATCTCAGCTCACAGTAATATCATGTAAAATCTCAGCTAATAGTGATGCAAGGCACCAGGCACAAAGCAGTCCTGTGTCACAGACATCTTTTATGAAAAATCCTTTCCTTAGGATTGTTTCTCCTGAGAAGCTGAGAGGCCCCAGGAACAAAATGTAAACATTGATTATCTGCTGCTGTGGAATGCAACAGGGGGATCTGGGATTGGTCTCATGTGGTTGTTTCTAATTAATGGCCAATCACAGTCCAGCTGTCCAGACTGTCTCGGTCAGTCACAAGCCTTTGTTATCATTCCATCCCTTTTCTATTCTTAGCCAGCCTTCTGATGAAATCCTTTCTTCTATTCTTTTAGTATAGTTTTAATGTAATATATATCATAAAATAATAAATCAAGCCTTCTGAAACATGGAGTCAGATCCTCGTCTCTTCCCTCATCCTCAGACCCCTGTGAACACAGTCACAGTCCTGCTCTTTCCAGCTCACAGCAGAATCCAGACATCAGACACCAGATCTGTTTCCTTCAGAGGCTTCCAAGGAAAAGTGCAAGGCCTGCACTTGCCCTTCCTCACCTCCTTGTCACACAGGTCTCCCAGGAAGAAGGTCACCTGCTCACTCTCAAAGCTCTGCTGGATGTCGAAGACGTTGACGCTGTAGCCCTTGGCCAGCAGCTGCTCCACCATGTGCTGCCCCAGGAACCCTGAGCCCCCGATCACGGTGCAGCTCCTGCCAGCCTGCAGGGACAGGGACAGGGACAGGTCAGGACAGGGAGAAGCTCCCTGACACACAGGCACACACAGCACACTGGCCTGAGCTTCCCTGGGGCTCAGTGAGCTGCAGTTCTGCTCAGCAGCTCCACCAGAGGAATCTGAACTCGGACATCAAAGCTCTGTGCTGTCCCGGGGAGTTACGAGTGCAGACACTCTGGTTCTGGGATTTTGGAAGGACTCTACCTCATGCTCACAACCAAGAGGCTCAAGGAGGAGAGAAGGAAAAGAAGATTGGCCCCCATGAACTGTGCTTGGATAGCAAAACAAACAGAATGTGAAGAGAGCCTGCAAGATGGAGAGAGATGGTTTACAAGAGCACGGAGAGGCAGGACACGGGGAATGGCTTCCCATTCCCAGGGGGCAGGGATGGATGGGATACTGGGAATTAGGAATTGTTCCCTGTGAGGTGGGCAGGCCCTGGCACAGGTGCCCAGAGCAGCTGTGGCTGCCCCTGGATCCCTGGCAGTGCCCAAGGCCAGGCTGGAGCAGCCTGGGACAGTGGGAGGTGTCCCTGCCACGGCAGGGGTGGAACTGGAGGAGTTTTATGTCCCTTCCAACCCAGAGCAGCCTGGGAGTCTGGGATGATTCTGTGATTTGCCTCAGCCTCCTGCCACAGCTACCTCACAGCATTAAAACCATCACCATGATCAGAACCTGTGACACCCAGAGCCAAGGAAGCTGCTAGGTAAAGGCAGGGGCTGTCCTTTGGGCCATTAGTTCTTCCTTTCTTTTCTTTAGGCTTTGTAAATCAGTGATTGGAGTCACTAATTAACAGAGCTCAGTCTGGCCACTGGTCTGACTGGACTGAGACCAAAGAGCTCTCTGCCAGCACAGAACATCCAGGCCCTGAGTCCGAGGGAGCTGTTACACAAAGAATGCTCTGTGCTGCCTGGAGAGAGTTTTACTCCTGGTTGTAACACAGCCCCCACTTCTGCAGAGAGCTCTGAGGGAGCCACACAAAGACAGGGATTGTTCACAACTCTTGAAAGGCCCCATCCTCAAAGGTTCTGCTGCCAAGCGTTGGGTGATCCACAAGAGAAATGTGAGGAGCTCCCTGAGTTACATCAAAGCTGCAGCAGGTTATTTGGGATGGGCCATGCAGAGGAGAGTCTGATCAGGGTCTGGAGCTCCTGGGAGGAGCAGCTGGCAAGGGGCTGAGGCTGGAGAGGAGCTGGGAAGGGACTGAGCCTGGAGAGGGGCTGGGAAGGGGCTGAGGCTGGAGAGGGGCTGGGAAGGGGCTGAGGCTGGAGAGGAGCTGGGAAGGGGCTCAGCCTGGAGAGGAGCTGGGAAGGGGCTGAGCCTGGAGAGGAGCTGGGAAGGGGCTGAGGCTGGAGAGGAGCTGGGAAGGGGCTGAGCCTGGAGAGGAGCTGGGAAGGGGCTGAGGCTGGAGAGGGGCTGGGAAGGGGCTGAGCCTGGAGAGGAGCTGGGAAGGGGCTCAGCTGGAGCACAGGAGGCTCAGGGGGCCCTTGTGGCTCTGCACAGCTCCTGACAGGAGGGGACAGCCAGGGGGGGTCGGGCTGTGCTGCAGGGAACAGGGACAGGAGGAGAGGGAACGGCCTCAGGCTGGGCCAGGGGAGCTCAGGGTGGCACTGGGGATATTCCTCCACTGAAAGAAGGGCCAAGCCCTGGCACAGCTGCCCAGAGAGGTTTGGAGTCCCCAGCCCTGGAAGTGTTCAGCCAATGAACAGATGTGGCATTGGAGAAGATGAGAGCATTCAGTCAGAGGGGGGACGGCTGCTGAGGGGACAGAAACTGTTTCAGCCTCTCCTCAAAGGCAGTGGCTCCCTCCCACAGACATTTCCCTTCTCCCTGCACCCATTCCCATTAGGTCCCTTCCACCCCACACTGTTTTGGCATTCCCTGATTGCTGTGCACTCTCCAGGAGCCAAGAGCACCCAAACTGCTCTGAGATGTGCTTGAAGTGAAGTTTTACTGCAGCAGAATGCTGCCCTCTGCCTCTGAGCCCCAGGGCACTGCAGAGGCTGCAAAGGAATCCCAGAGTCCCAGACTGGTTTGGATCGGGAGGGATTTTAAAGCTCATTTTATTCCACTACCCCAGGGTGCTCCAAGCCCCATCCAACCTGGCCTTGGACACTTCCAGGGATCCAGGGGCAGCCACAATTATATATAATTTTATTATAAACTCTCTATAATTTGATATTGCACAGCATAATATTTATGGCAAGCTACATGCCTATATTGATTTTAAGGTATGAATTCAACCTACCCAAATTATACCTTGGAAAATCGTGTTTTCTCCCCAGAATTATCATTAATGCAGGATCAGCCTTGTGTCTTCCCTAGTGATGTGCAGAATATTTATGAATTTGTTTCTGAGAGACAAAACTTCCCCAAGCACCATCTGAGGCCCCAACTCACCGATCTGAGGCGTGTGGCCATGGCTTGGGTGAGGCACTGTCCACCAGAATCCTTGAAAAAAGGGAGAATATTTTTTATTCCCAATAAAATAACACATTTCTAGTTAAAGAAATCAAGCTTTGAAGCCATTATGCTGAAGAAGAATCAAGAGAGGGAGTTAATGCTCCCTGCTCTTCCAAACTAAATCAACAACTACAGGCGCTGGCCTGCCTCTTTGGTACTGATTTTTCGGAAGCCCCTTTGAAATCCCAAGGAAAAAGCCGAGAAGAGGCGGGGTCGGTGCCTGTCCACCCGGAGCACCGAGCTGGTTTAAAGCAGGGGCACAAGGCGATCCCCTTCCAGCTGTTCCCTCTTCCACCCCCTGTCCCTCCGCACCTCATCCCTCTCCCGAATGCGCTTTACGAACTGCCGCATCTCCAGTTCCCCCCCCCGAGCTCTTTCAGCCCCCCCCATCCTCCTCCCCTCGGCCTCTGGGGCCTCATCCACAGCCCCCAGGAGCTGCTCCCCTGCTCCCGGCGCGTTTCCACAGCTCCCAGCTCCTCACCCGCAGCCCCCAGGGCCCTTCCACGCTCCCCCAGGTCCCTCCTCAGGGATGCCAGGCCCTGTCCCGCAGCCCCAGCCCGTTCCCCGCCGTTCCCAGCACCTTTCCCGGCTGCCGGACCCTCCCGGACCCCTCTCGCCGCCGCCGCCCTCAGGGAGCCCCGGCCACGCCCCCTGCCTGCCCTCCACCAATCAGCGCAGCGCTTCCACCAAGACCACGCCCCACTCGCCCTGGTCCCGCCTCTTTCCCTGGGGCGAGCATCGCGCCAGATCGCTCCCGCTCGCTGATTGGTCTAACCTCCCTTCACTCCGACCAATCGCGTTGAAGGAAGGAGGAGATTTTCCCACGAGCTCATTCACCTTTGGCTCCGCCGTTACGCCAGCCAATAGGAGGGCGCGTTGCCATAGCAGCGGCGTGGGGGCGACAGCCAATGGGAGGGCGCGATATTGAGGCTGCCAGGCGTGAAGCCGGCGGGATGGTGAGGGCTCAGCCGCGGTCAGGGGCCGGTCAAGGGACGGTGAAGGCGCTGTGAGGGCACTGAGGGGGGCTGAGGAGACTCAAAAGCTGGGAGGAGGCTCCAGAACTGGGAGGGGGCTGAGGGGCAGGGAGGGAGCTGAGGGGCAGGGAGGGGGGCGATGGGGCACTGAGGGGTCTCGGGGGCTGTGATGGGGCGATGGGGAAGTGAGTGGGCTCAGGGTTTGTGAAGGGGGCTCAGGGCAGTGAGGGGGCTCAGGGCAGTGAGGGGGGCTCAGGGAGGGGCAGTGAGGGGGCCATGGCAGGGGCCATGGCAGGGGCCATGGTGGGTGCTCAGGGGCACTGAAGGGGGCTCAGGGTTTGTGAAGGGGTCTCAGGGGCTGTGGTTGGGGCTTAGGGGCACTGAGGGAGGCTCAGGGGCAGTGATGGGGGGGCTCAGGGACTATGATGAGGGCTCAGGGGCAGTGATAGGGCTCAGGGTTTTGATGGGGGGCTCAGGGGCTGTGAGGGGGCTCAGGGGTCTTGACAGGGCTCCGGGTTTTCCCGGGGGCTCAGGGCAGTGCCAGGGCTCAGGGTTTTCCCGGGGGCTCAGGGGCTGTGAAGGGGGGCTCAGGGGCTGTGATGGGGGCTCAGGGGCTGTGAGGGGGCTCAGGGGCTGTGAGGGGGCTCAGGGTTTTGCCGGGGGCTCAGGGTTTGTGAAGGGGGCTATGGGGCTGTGAGGGGGCTCAGGGTTTGTGAAGGGGGCTCAGGGGCTGTGAGGGGGCTCAGGGTTTGTGAAGGGGGCTCAGGGGCCATGAGGAGCCTCGGGGCCGTGACGGGGCTCCGGGTTTCCCCGGGGGCTCAGGAGCGCTGAGGGGGCTCCGGGGCAGTGCCAGGGCTGAGTCCCCGCTCCCCCCCGACCCCGCTGTCCCGTGCCGAGGCCTGCGGCTTCACGAAGCCGTCGCTGGGAGCCGCGCAGAGGAAGAAGGCGAATCCCGCGCTGGAGCTGCCGGAGGAGCAGCAGCGGGAGATCCGCGACGCTTTCGAGCTCTTCGACACCGACGGCAGCGGCAGCATCGATGTCAAGGAGCTGAAGGTCGTTGTTTCCCTGGGGCTGGAGGGCACTGAGGTTATCAGGAAAGCGGGCCATAAATGCTCAAATAGCGTCAAAAAGCACTGAAGTTTCCTGGGTTTCCCCCTCCTCCCTCCAGCAGAACACCTGGTGGGCAAAAGGCACGGTTTTCTCTTTAATTGCAGATCTTTTCTGCTCTTATGCAGTGTGTTTAGGACCAGGCTGCCCAAAATTCATGCATAATTCTGTGCTTTGTTTCCCAAATCATTCTCTTGTGCATAAACCATCAAAAAAGGGGCTGTGTCCATTAAAAAGGTGATGGGGGGGGCAGGGGGTTCCCCTCTTGTTGAGGATTTTATGCTTCATTATTATTGTTGTGGTTGTTGTTGCTATTATCTGGCCCTTTATCAAAGGAAGAAAACATTTTCCCAACAAGATTTTTATCACTAGAATGAAAAATAAACTTATTTAAATTCCCTGTGGTTGATCAGTTAAAGATGCTGAGAGTGTGTGTAGGAAATTCCTGGATTAGCTGAGGCACAATTCCAGAACAGGGATGTTTCTATCCCTGTTTTCTGCATCCTGATGTGAGTGCAGGGCAGCCTCACTCTCAGCCTGCCCCTGTTTTCTGGGAGACACAGAATTTTGGACACTTTTTCTCCCTCTCCTGTGGTTTTGGTGGCAATTTTGTAACTTATTTTGTCCTTCCAGGTGGCCATGAGGGCCCTGGGGTTTGAACCTAAGAAAGAAGAGATCAAGAAAATTATCTCAGACATCGATAAGGAAGGGACAGGAAAAATCAGCTTCAGTGACTTCCTGGCAGTGATGTCACAGAGAATGGTATGGATATTTTACAGCTCCAAACAAAGAGAATTTTGAAGGTGGATCAGGAGCCTTTGTCTCCTTTTGGGTTTACAGGGAGATTAAAGCTCTATACATTTTAATCCTAACAATTAAATATATAAAATTTGGGGTAATCCCTATTCTGGATTCTCTAATTTTTCAGGGAAAAATTAAACTCGTGATATCATTGACAGGTTTCTTGAACAAGCAGAGGAGAATTTTGTGTTTGAAAAAAGGGGAAAACAAGTTTTTCTCACAGAGGGAAACCAGCTTAGGCCTGCAGGAAGCTTTTGGAGGGTTGATGTCTGGCATGGGGGTGTTCTCTTTCTTTGAATTCTAATTTACAGATTAAATCTCTGGTTTGAAAAATCTTTTCAAATCCAGATATTTAATAGCAGAAGACCCTGATAGTGAAATCCCAAAGATATCTGGCTGGCCAGGACAGAAAAAAAAATCCCTGAAATTCTTGAATTCTGGTTGTGTGTCTATCTGAATTTTATGTGCAATCCCTGCTGACTGGGCTCCTTTATTTGTTCCTAAGGGTTTCTCAGTCTATGAGATCTTTTATAACTTTGAGTGTCACCTACAACACAAGCACTCCTGTTTTACCTTAAACTTGTTCTTTCTTCCTTAAGGCTGAAAAAGATTCCAAAGAGGAGATTCTCAAAGCTTTCAAACTCTTTGATGATGATGAGACTGGAAAAATCTCTTTCCAAAACCTCAAACGTGTGGCCAAAGTGCTGGGGGAGAACCTCACTGATGAAGAGCTGCAGGTTTGGACCCGCTGCTTTTGGGGTCTTTGCGCTGGAGCTGGGAGGAAAATCCAGCACTGGTGGGAAGGGAGGAATTCCTGGAATCTGTGGGTTTTGAGGTGGAGGATGGGTTGAGCCCACATGGATGGAGGAATGGGATCATCCCGTTGCAGTTCTGTGCAGTAGCAGTGATGTGAAAGGAATGACTCTGCTCTGAGCATTTGGTTTCCCCCAGGACTTTCCCTATAATATTTCCCAGTCAGATTTCTCTATAAATACCCCCACCAAAACAGATTTCAGGAAATATTTTGTCTGAGCTTGAGCCAACACTGTCCCCTCCAGCACAGCTAAAGAGTGGCTGGAATTCTGAATGAATCCAGTGATTCCCAGGAAACCCCAGAGCTGAGTGCTGACCCCAAATCTCTTGCAGGAGATGATCGATGAGGCAGATCGGGATGGGGATGGGCAAGTGAGCGAGCAGGAATTCCTGAGGATCATGAAGAAGACCGGCCTGTACTGAAGCCCAGTGGGATTTATTCCTTGGCACTTGTGTACATTCCTTAGGGAATGGGAGCCTCGCTTTTGTGGTGTCTTGATTTCTTTGGAGGCAGCAGAAAATACAGGTCAGTTCTGTTGGAAGTTTTTGGTGTAGAATATTTTTAAATTTTGGGAGCAGGCAACAACGTGATTGCTGGTTATGATGTTTACACTGCTTTAAATACACAAATCACATTTTTGGGACCAAATTTAGATCCTTTTCTTACTAAAAAAATGGGTCCAAACAATTCAGTTTGGTAAAGAGATGACTCAGAACCAGACAGTGTCAATCTATTGCTCATTGTAAATCTACTTTGGGTTTATGTCTTGGTTTGGGCCCTACAGTGAACTCTTTTTATGACATATTTGCAGGAACCACCTTTTTAGAACCTGTTTTATGGGATTATCCCTTCCCCCCTTTTCTAGGGCATTCTTTAAACTCAAAATAAAAATAAACTGCTGCACTTTTGCTTGTGTTCAGTTCACATAGCTAAAGAAATCTTTGCAGAAGCAAATTTTCAGTGCTGCTGCTGAGGGCTCTGTGCTTGCAGGAATGCTCAGAGGCTGCAGATGGGACTGGATTTCAAATAAAATCTTATTTTTAAGCCATCAGAGTTGTGGAAAGAGTTTTGATCCCCACTTTGCCAAAAAAAGATGTGGCCAGGCTGGAGAGGATCCAGAGGCCACAAAGATGATCCAAAGCCTGGAAGTTCCCATGTGAGGAAGGGCTGAGAGAGCTGAGCCTTGGAAAAACTGGGATTTAGGGGAGATCTTGTCACCATGTTTGGTATTTGAATGGTGGCTACAAAGGAGAAGGAAACTCCCTTTTTATGAGGAATCATGGAAAGGACAAGGGATAATCTGTACAGGACACTCCTGGGGAGATTCTGAATGGGCACCATGGGACAATTTTTCACTATGAGGAAACCAGCTGTTGGAAGTGGTGGATTCCCTGAGTTTGAGCACTTTGGGATCCATCAGGACAGGCTGCTGAACATCTTCTCTAGAGAGCATTTTTACCAAGAAAGGTTGGACCAGGTGAGCCTTGAGATCCTTCAACCTGGACTTCTCTGATTCTGTTAATGCAGGAGAAGAATTTCACCTCTTCCCACCAGAGCTGGCTGGTGAGCTGGTCCTGCTCTCACCAGTGTCACATTCCTGCTCCAGCCTGGCTTCTGACAAATCCCAGCAAAACAAGGGAGGGGGGCTGGTGCTGGGGATTTCTTCCTGTATCATTTTCCCAACTGACCCAGAGGGAGAGGCAGAGACAGAAGCAGAGCTCAGAATTCAGTAGAAGCATCAGGTTTTATTTGGTAGCAGAGCTGGGTTCCTTCCTTTGGCCACAATTCACTGCCTGAGGGAGGGGTTGGGGAGCAGCTGACCCTGAGCCCTTGGGGAGCCTGTGGCAGGGACAGGTGGGATTTTGGGATGGAATTCCTCCCTTCATCCAGAGAAGCTGTGGCTGCCCCTGGATCCCTGGAAGTGTTCAAGGCCAGCTTGGAGCAGCCTGGGACAGTGGAAGGGGTCCCTGCCTGGCACAAGATGAGCTTTGAGGTCTCCCCCATCCCATGTAGCTCCAGCCCAGCTCCTGCCAGGGAGTGCCGTGTCCTTGGCAGAACACACCACCTCCAGGACTGTCCCTCCTCAGCGGCCACCAGAGCACCGGGGCAGAGCCACTGAGTGTCCCTTTAGCTGTTGCTGTGTGAGGGGAAGGACAGGCTCCACGGGGAGGAGCTGGGTGCCTGCGGGAGCTCAGGCCAGCCGCAGCACCTCCCTGACCATGCTGCCGATGCCGTCGTGCACCTGGTGGATGGGGGCGTTGCACATGAAGGCGCTGGTGCTCACCAGGCGGTTCCTGGCGTCCACGTGGGCCTCGGTGACCTGGCTGTTCACGTGCCTGCAGCCCAGCTCCTTCATGGCCTCAGCAGTCTTGGCATAAGGCCACCTGCAGGGGAACAGGGAAGGAAAACCTGGAGCGGGGGGGTAGGAGCACTGGGGGTAGGACGGTCGGGACGGATGGAGACAAGAGATTTCTGAAGCCAGGTCGTGGAACTTGGGGTTTATTGCAAAGGGCCTGGGTGCAGGGCCCTGCTGGGAGCTGCCAAACACAGCTCAGAGCAGGACTGAGAGAAGGGGGAGAGAGGATGAGAGGGTGAGAGAGTAAAAGTGTAAGAGAGCAAAAGCGTAAGAGAGCGATGTTCCCATTACAATACAATAAATCTTCTTCTGTGCTGAATATTCTAATTCTCACGAACCAATCTAGTACAAGATACAAATCCTACAGCATTTACACACAGCCTATAAGAATCATTACATCACCACACTGGGTTACATTTTGAACCCTAAAAACTCCTCTTTGGGCCCCTTCTGCCAAGCTGGCAGGGTCTGCTCTGAGCCTTGGGCCTGTCTGCAAGCAGAGGGAATTGTTCCATCAAAAGGGGATCACCTTCAGCTGGCCACACCATTGTTTTCCAGTTGTTCAGTAACTGAGGTATCTCAAAGCTTGTTTTCATTTCAATCTCCCTCATAGTTTCTATATTCTCAAAATCTTTTGCCAGACAATCGTCTTTATAAGGCTTTCCTGTTTCATCTTCCCCAACAGTGGGGAATCTCCTTTATTGTAAATCAAAGGCGACTCCAACGAAGGGGAGAGAGAATGATGCATCTGACTCCATCATCAGAAGGCTAATGAATTTCTTTATTATACTACACTATATACATTTCATCTAAACTGAATCTGCCCTGCAGTCACTCTTGCTCACACTGCCCTCATCTCTGATTCTCTCGTGACAGTCCCACACACACACACCTGGCCCTGACAGGCCAAGGGAACAAACCATCCTCACTTTGGGTAAACAATCTCCATATTGCATTCTACTTTAGCACAACAAAGGCACAGCAAGCGAGATAAGAATTGTGGTGTCCTTCTTCTCTGCTTGTGTCACAGCTCTCTGTTCAGGGGGCATGTGAATACCACACTCCTTCATGCTGTGCTTGGGGAAGAGCCAGAGGGAAGATTCTGTGGTCACTGCACAAAACCTGCTCAGCAGGATCCAAATCTTCTCCTGCTTGAGGAGTTTCTACAGGACTATACAATAGGAAAACCTCCTGTTCAAATGAGTTAAACATCTGAAGTAAAGCCAAAATGAGACCTGAACTTCCACTTTGGATGTTCCACTACCTAATTCTGCCTACTCCAGTACTCATGTTAATAGGGGCTTGGGAAGATCTGGGTGAAAAGGGACCTCAAAGGCCCCCATTGCCACTACTGCCATGCCTAGGGACACCTCCCACTGTCTCAGGCTGCTCCATGCTCTGTCCAGCCTGGCCTTGGACACTGCTAGGGATGGAGCAGCCACAGCTTCCCTGGGCAGCAATCAGATTTAGGTTAGGGTGGGTTTTTTCCACCAGCTTCCTCCAAGTTAGTGAAAAAACTCCTTCCTAGCAAAAGCCATCAACATTGCTTGCCTACCCTTGGGAGAATCCAGTCACAGCTTCCCTGTAGGACTGAAGACAGCTTCACTCCCTCCCTCTTCCCACCCCAAGCCTTGGGTAATCATCCTCTTCCTGCCTTGGATCTGCTTAGCTTGGAGTCAGCAAAGGCTTTTCCTACCGTGGGTCTGTGAGGCATCAGGGAGGTAAATAATTAATTTGAAATAATAAATTACAAATTAATTTAAAATAAAGTGTCTTGTTCTAAGCCATCAGAGTTGTGGAAACAAGTCACAAAAATGCAAACAGATCAGGTGTTACATCATTCCTTCTGCTGTGCTGAGAAAGGATAAAATCAGTCTTCCAGAGTTTCTGCCTTTCCCTGTTCAGTCCCCAAAAGGGCTGGAGGTGCTGCAGGCCTCACTGGAGGCAGCAGGGCTGAGTTCTCAGCAATAGCATTCAGCTCCTTGTGAGCTTCCACCCCCTGGCCAGGATCCCTGGGGACTTTGTGGGGGGACCCTGGTGTGAGTGTCACCAACCCCCCCGGTCACTCACTGCTCACACTCCGTGTCGTGTCCCACGGTGACCTCACAGCCCGGGAAGATTTTGGCTGCCAGCACTGGGGAGATGCAGCACAGCCCAATGGGTTTGTGGGCAGCGTGGAATGCCCTCAGGACAGCCTCCACCTCTTTGGAGACGCTGCAGTTCTTGCCCTGCGTGGCCCAAGTGCTCAGGTTTTTTGCCACCCCGAAGCCACCTGAGGAGAGAGAAACAGTTTAGCTGGAGATTATATCCAGGGCAGGATTTTTGCCAGGTGTAGCATGGTGGAATGCTCAGGTGGGTTGGATGGTTGGCAGCATTTTTCCAGTGTCACAGACATCTTTTATGAAAAATCCTTTCCTTAGGATTTTTTTCTCCTGAGAAGCTGAGAGGCCTCAGAAACAAAACGTAAACAATGGTTATCTGCTGCTGTGGGATGCAACAGGCCAACTGTGACCGTGCTCACAGGGGTCTGAGGATGAGGGAAGAGAGGAGGATCTGACTCCATGTTTCAGAAGGCTTGATTTATTATTTTATATATACATTATATTAAAACTATACTAAAAGAATAGAAGAAAGGATTTCATCAGAAGGCTAGCTAAGAATAGAAAAGGAATGGAATGATAACAAAAGCTGTGTCTGGGACAGAGAGTCCGAGCCAGCTGACTGTGATTGGCCATTAATTAGAAACAACCACATGAGACCAATCCCAGATGCACCTGTTGCATTCCACAGCAGCAGATAACCATTGGTTACATTTTGTTCCTGAGGCCTCTCAGCTTCTCAGGACAAACAATCCTAAGGAAAAGATTTTTCATAAAAGACGTCTGTGACAGTCCAGAATCAAGAAAAGAACAAAATTGGCTCTCCTTCCAAGCCCTGCTCCAGCTTGTCCCTCTCCATCCCATGACTCCCACACCCTTCCAGACCTATGGAATGTCTAAGCTGTGGGCAAGCAGACCCCACACGGTCCTACCTGGGATGATGAGGGCATCCAGCCCCTTGACATCCAGCGTAGCCAGGTCCTTGATGTTGCCTCTGGCTATCCTGGCACTTTCCACCAGGACATTGCGCTGCTCCGCCGTGGGCTGCCCCTTCACGTGGTCCACCACGTGCATCTGGGCAATGTTGGGAGCATAAACCTCAGCCTGGAGTGAGGGGAGAGGGCTGTTATCCTTCAGCAATGATGGAGAAACATGGGAAAGGCACAGGCAGTGAGTGGGAATGCTGAGGGGCTTTCTTGGAAAGAGCTGGCATGGAGGAAGGAGGGAAGGGAGGAAGGAAACTTTCAGTAGTTTGTGCCCAGAACTGCTTGTCTGGGGGGCTGAAGAGTCCATCCATATCCCAATAAATCTCTCTTGCAGGATGACCACCCAGAGAGCTGCTGTTCTACCCCATCTCCCACCAGGACAGGACTTGGAGTTTCCTCTCCCTACCATCTTCCCAAATCCAGAGTGTTTCTCTGGAAAATGCTTTCCCTTCCTTTCAAGCTCATATGCAGAAATTAAGAGTGGAGGGTGGTGAACAGATTTTGGGACTGTCCCACCTGTGCAGCTCTGGGCCCCACCCGAGGAGGGCAGGGCTGGAAGGAATGTCCTGTGAGGAGCAGCTGAGGACTTTGTTATTATCTAGGTGGGAGACAAAGAAGCTGAGAGGCAGCCTCATGGCAGCTTCCCGTGGAGAGGGGGGTACTGAGCTCTGCTCCCTTGCAGCTGAAATACCCCATTCTACGCTGACCTTACAAAAAGGAGGGATTGAAATGACGCCCGAGTTTCCTCCACTAGAGGCCCCTGGCGATCCAGGGATGAGGGAGGGACGGGCTCCGAGCCTGCTGGGCTGGGATATGGCAGGAGGGAGGGACTGCAGCAGCTCCAGGAGAGGAATAGGCAAAATTACACACGTCTGGCCAAGTCTCATCCTGGGGCCAACAGCGAGGGCAGGGCTGGAATGGTTTGGGACTGGGGGGGCTGGCACGGGAAGGTCACCCCTGTGCCCCCGTGCTCCACGCAGCAATTCCCATTCCCAGGGGGACAGCTCCGACCGACCCGGGGGTGGTTCACAGCTGAGTGAGATGTTCCAGAGGCTTTCCCTCCCTCCTTCCCCAGTCTCACGGAGCGGCTCTCTCGACTTTTAGAGCAGTTGCACCTTTTTTACCACTCAGATTTAACTCATGAACACCTGTCTGTTCTGTCATCCCTGGAAGTGTCCCAAGCCAGGCTGGACGGGCTTTGGAGCAGCCTGGGGCAGTGGAAGGTGTCCCTGCCAGTGGCAGGAGATGGGAACGGATGAGCTTCAAAGTTCTTCCCAACCCAAACCATTCTGGGATTCTCTATTTTCACTTCTACTCTTGGAAGGTTTTAAAAAGATTAATTTCAAACAGCCCAAACTGTCTTTTAAACAGAAATAGCAGGACAGAAAAGAGGATGTGAAGCCAGAAGCGAAGAGAGAAGGCATTCAGGCATCTGTTGGGGAGTTTGGATGCAGAGCCCGTGCCAATCTCTTTGTACAGCACAGCTGAGCAGGGAGCTCTCCACACCGCTCCCAGTGACTCCAGGCACCGCTGCTTGGCTTTTGGGGAGTTTGTGTCAGAGACAAGGAGGGAAGAGGATGAGGAGCAGAGCCGGGAAAAGGAGCCCGGGCAGGACCGTGCCGGTGCCTCTTACCTGAGCCCCCTCCCGGCTGAGATGCACCAGCACCGCCGACGCCTCGTGGATCTCGCTGCCGTCGAACACCCCGCAGCCAGCCAGCAGCACGGCCACCCGCTTGGCCATGGTGCCCCGGGAGCGGCGGATTCCCCGGAGAGCCCCGGCCGCTGTGAGCTCTGCTCGCCGCCCCAGCCCTTTATAGCGCCAGCCCTCCCCAGGAGCAGGTGGGGCCCCGAGGGCTGGGCTCAGTTTCTTACTGGCAGGGAGGTTTTATTTCCAGTTCCACAGGCAGGGCATATAAATATTATTTGTTTCCTCAACTGGCTGCTCCTTTACAGATCTTCCTCCCAGCACGTTGTCTGCAGAGCAGCCCCAGCTGACATGCCCTGCTCAACAGAGCAGCTGTGTTTTTCCTCCTCGGCTGTTGATTTTCCATTCTAGTTCAGGCTGAAGCACCAAAACCTTTGCACAGGAGATGGTATCAAAGGGAGCCAGGATTTCAGCCAGCGCATTCCCCTCTCTGACCCCTTCTTTGAACCCTGCACTGCATAGGCTGCTTCAGACTTTTAACACCAACATCTCCTTTTTGGATCCTGAATGTTCCTTCCCTCAGATCCTATCTCTCAAAAGTGGCTATTTTACACTTTGCTGCAGTTTTTTGCTGGCTTTTGCACTCTTGAGTTTAGAAATTAATGAAGTCGTAGAGTTGGAAGGGACCTCACAATGTCCAACACCTGGCCCTGCATAGGCACCCCAACAATCTCACCCTGTGCCTGAGAGCATTGTCCAAGCACTTCTTCATCTCTGGAATAATGGGATTCTTCATCAACAGCACCATCTCTCCATTTATTTCATTCCAGGGAGGTGGCACTGGGAATTGGAGGGGCCCTGAGCTCTGGAGGGGCCCCTGGAGCTGGATTCAGTGTCTGGAGCTCGTTCCTCCCACCCTGGCTCTGCTCTCATGGAGATGATCCTGTACCTGTCTATTTCAGCCTGGCCCTGGTGAAATAACTGTGCCCTGTGGAGGCTGAGAGAACAAAAAACTCCTACAACATGGCTGCAGGGTGTTTTTCAGGGGTTATTTATAAGACATGTTCCTTGGAGCTCTGTCATTTCTGGGAGAGACATGAAGCACATCCTGTGGGTAATGAACTCGTGGCTTGGCAAGGTGTTCAGTCAGGGCAGGCCTGAGGAGGAGGCTCACCGCTGCTGCTTGGGACTTCATTTATGGCATGTTTCTCCCAAAATGAGGCATTTCAGGCACCCAGCTGCTACCTGAACAAGCAGGAACAAGAAATGTGTGACAGAGGCCTTGCAGTCCCACTAACCCAACCCAGACTGTGCCTCTCAGTTACTTTTATTGCCCAGAGCAGGAATTAAATTGAGATATGCATAAAAAACACCCAAAGGTTTTCCCCTGTTTTTGTTTTGCTATCTAAGGAATCCTAACTATGGTTTAGGGGTGTATTATTTCCTCTTGCATGGAAAAACAACCGAGTGATGTTGCAACCTGAACAGGTAATTTCTCCTTCCTGCAGCTGCTTCAGGAGCAGTCCTGCTAGCCATGGAACAAATGTAGCCAGAGGCTGAGGATTCCCACTGCCTGCCTGCTGCAAACCACATCAGTCACCCCTGCCTGGTGTAAACTGGCTGGGCTGGTTCCCCTCACCGGGGGAATTGGTGCAACTGGACCAGCCAGGCTTGTTTCCTCCCCTTGGGAAAACATCTGTCACAACAGACATGTCAGCCCTAAAGATGTCTCTGAATGATAAATGACATTTTTCAGCTGGGTTATTCCAGCCTGGATGGCCTTGGTGTACACGTTTGTTGTGGGCTTTGGTATTAACAAGTGGCTTTAATCTGCACTAAGGCTCTAGTGAGGAGGGGTGGGAAGGGACCCTCTTCCTGCAGGATGGGCACACTTAGAGACACCAGGAAAGTTTGGGGGCAATGAAAGGGATCCAGGTGGATCCAGCTGCCATCATGCTGCAGCTGGCTCAGGGCAGGAGGAGCAGGCTCCTGATGAGCAGAGGGCCTGATGCTCTGGGGTTCTTCTGGATGCTGTCCCAGCTCCAGCACCCCCTGGATGATCACACAGGCCTGACTGTGAGCTCAGTCAGTGCAGCGTTCCTGTCCTCCTGCACTGGCTGTGGAACAGGATTTATGAGGAATCACAGAGCAGGATCTGCTGAGGGGAGCATCAGAGCTGGCTGCTGGAGGAGACCCATCCCTGGGCAGCCCAAGAGTATCAGTGCAAAGCTCTGCATGCTGTTCTGCACCTTTTATCTTGTCAGGAGAGTGGGATTTGCTTTAACTGGAGCTGAGTCCCCCAAGGGAACAGTCCCTACACTGCTCCATCCCCACAAGCAACACAGCAGAGCGACCAAGCTCTGTCAGCTCTCACAGAATAGTTCTCTGACAATTCCCACCCGAGCCATGACTCAACACGATCCCCAGGCCAGTGCTTTCTGCAGCCTCCCCTCCATCCATAAACACCTTTGTGCCCTGACCACGCATTCCCCGTGAGGAGCAGCAGGAAGCTGCCCACAGGTCCCTCATGTCCCCTTTGGGACACAATCCTGGCAGTGCTGGACACTCACTCCTGACCTGGAAAGCCAGTAAGGCTCTCCTGGGCTGGAGGAGCTGGATGTGGAGTGTCAGATGGACAGAAGTCATCTTTAAGGGAATGGCACTGAGTCTGCCCTGGGTTTGCCCAGCTCAGGGGGCTGGTGCCAGGCATTCAGAGCTGAGACAGGGACAAACAGCAGGCCCGTGGCCAGTGTGAGCAGAAACAAGCGGTCCCCAGGGAGCTGCTGGGCCTGCAGAGGGCTTGTTTGCTCCATCAAGGTGGATGCTTGCAAAAACCTTCATTTTAACCAGTGTAATTTCCTCACTGGCAGGAGCAAAAAAAAAAAGGCAGCAACAGCAATAAACTCTCAGCCTTATTTTTCAAGTGTCTTTTTGAACAAGGGTTAATCAACAGTAAAATTAAGAGGCCCCTGGAGGGAGCTACCAGCAGCCCACGCTGACTCACAGCCCCAAATTTACTGCAGCCAGAAGTTCATTTGCATTTCCTCCCGCATGCAGAGAGGAGCAGGAACAGAAGAGGTTTGTAGGGAAAAGGGGTGGAGAGCAGGGAGGACCGGCGGCAGCGGCGATGGTTTGGTTATAAAGAGCATGGGAGGAAAGAGAGGCAGCAGTGCAGCCCTCGGCCGGGGCTGCGGCGCGCAGGGATGGGCGACAGCGGGGCTGAGTCACTGCATTCCTGCATCGGGCTCCTGGGCATTTCCGCAGGTAGGGACCGCTCCTGGCATCCTGGCACGGGACACGGGCTTGGGACGAGCTTTCCGGGACACCCTCCTTTTCCGAGGGGGCTAAGGAGGCTGTTTATCCGCAGGCTTCTCTGCCTGGGGTGAGCTTTCTGTCCAGAGATCCCTGCGCCTGCTTTGGCGGCCAACAAAATATTTGTGTTGGCTTCCAAGGGCTGGCCTGAAGTTTTGTACTCGTTCCACGCTGGGAGGGAAGCAAATCCAAACTTTTTTATAGTCACTGTAGTAAATCATCTCGGTTTGGATGCAGTTTCCTCCCCTTTCCTTTTCCAGCCCTTCTCCCCACAGCTCTGTTTTCTGTGTTCACTCCCTTTCACTTGCTCCTCCTTTGTGTCCATCTTCCTGGATTTTTTCAGCTGGTTTTCCATCAGTACAAGGCTGGAGGGATCAGCTGCAGGGTGTGTATGTCTGTCTGCCTTTTGTTAACTGGAATCACAGATTTTTACCTTTATCTGGCAACAGGGGAGCACTTTCAGACTCTTTCATACATTCCCAGGATGGTTTGGGTTGGAAGGAACCTTAAAGATGATCCAGTTCCATCCCCTGCCACGGGCAGGGACACCTTCCCCTCGACCCAACTGCTCCAAGCCCCAATATCCAACTTGACCTTGATGGGATGGGGCACCACAAACTCTCTGGGCAGCCTCAAGTGACTAATTCCAAACTTTTTCAAACCAGGCACACAGAAAGAAGTGAGACCTTGGGCACAAACCGAGCCACACTCCCTCAGCTCCTTAGGCTTTCCTATTTGCAGATCTCACACTGTTATTTTCCCTCTATTCCCTGTTGTGTCTGCCCTGATTCTCCCCTGGTTTTTGGGCCAGGTTTACAGGCTCTGTGTGCTTCCCCTGTGTCCCACAGGCTCTCTCCTGCTGGCCGTGCGTTTCTACAGCTCCGTGCGAGCGGCCCCGCTGATCCCCAGCACGGCTCTGGGGGTCCTGCTGCTGCTTGTGTCAGCTCTCCTGGCCTATGCAGGTAAGATCTGGGGCTGGCCAGCCCCAAACCTCCCTCCCACAGCTGTGCACATCCAGCTCTGCTCTGCCCACAGGATACGAACCATGGCGGCCTCACTGGGCCACTCATCCCTTCTCCCAGAGGAGTGCATTGTCCAGAGCAGCTGTGGCTGCCCTGGATCCCTGGAAGTGTCCAAGGTCAGGCTGGATGAGGCTTGGAGGACCCTGGGATGGTGGAAGGTGTCCCTGCCCATGGCAGGGAGTGGAATGGGATGAGCTTTGAGGTCTCTCACAACCCAAACCATTCCATGGCTCTGTGTCAGCACAGCAAATTTTCCCTCTATAGGCAAGAGAAGAAATCAAAGTTTGTTTTAAACAAATGCTCTACCAGGATCTTGGAGTTTTAACACACTGAATACACATTTATCTCCCAGGCTTTCTGAGAGTGCTTTCAGCAGTCATGGATTGAAATGTCCGTGGGTAAGTGCCTCTACTTACCTGGGAGAAGAAAACCACTGCCTAGGACAAACCGCACACTTTCTAGAATGAATGTTGAATTATTTATTCTTTGTAACTCATAGTAACATGACATCACAGAGTCATCAAATCACAGAATTGTTCAGGTTGGAAGAGACCTTGAAGACTGTCAAATCCAATCATCAGCCAGCACCACCACCATGGTCACCACTAAGCCAAGTCCTCAGGTGCCACATCCGCGTGTCTTTAAACACTTCCAGGGATGGGGACTCCACCACTGCCCTGGGCAGCTGTGCCAAGGCTGGACAACTTTTTCCATCAGAAATTTTCCCTGATCCTCAATCTAAACCTCCCCTGGCACAACTTGAGGCCATTTCCTCTTGTCCTGACTCTTGTTCCCTGGGAGAAGAGCCTGACCACTCACTACAAACTCCTTCCAGGTAGTTGAAGAGTGGGATAAGAGTGGCCTCCTTTTCTCCAGGACAAATCCATCATCAGGCAGGACCTGTGCTGATCCTTGCCCCATAGTGATCCTGCTCCCCGCCTTTCCTAACCCCTGCTTCCCACACCCTGTCCGAAACCACAGCCCTGTCTCCGTTTGTTCTGCAGGGATCCGGAGGAGCCTCAGGAATGCCTCGCTGCTGGTGCCGCTGTGCCTGACCCTGTCAGCCCTCTGGAGTGGCTATGGCGTGATCCTCATCCTGGCAGGGCAGGGAGCGCTGCCCGGCCCGGGTGATGCCCGCGATGCCCTGGTGCCAGGCCTGGCCACCTTCACCCTGGCCCTGCTCCTGCTGGCCGTGGTGGGCTTCCTCTGTGGGGAGCCCCTCCTGGGCCTGGTGGCCACTGCTGTGTCCCTGGCCAGTGCCCATGAGGTGGCCCTGCACTGCAGCTCCTCGCTCGGGCCCTCGGCCGTGGCCTGCGGTCACCTCAGTGTCTGCTTGGTCGGGGGCTACTTTGCCCTGGGGAGGATCCTGCGCCTCCTGACCAGAGGGAGCCTTGCCCTCCCTGGCACGGATCTCACAGAGAAGAAGGCCCAGGAGCAGGGCCGGGGCAGCGCGGGCAGCACCAACCCATTTGCAGCCCCCGGGCTGCTCCTGAACATGCTGTCAGCCAGTGTCTTCTGCTGCAGGCTCCTGGGGGTCACCCACAGGCTCTTCCTGGGCCACATGCCCTGGCTGTGGGCAGCTGGCACCTACCAGATTGGCATCTGTGTGCTGTCCTACCGTGCAATGGACGCTCTCATGGCCACGGCCTTTGGCTTCACTTCCATCCTCAAATTCGCTGCAGGTTATTGCCTCCTGTACCCCGCCTGGCAGCCAGAGGAGCCGTCTCTCCCAACCCCATTCCTGGTGGTTTTCTCCATTCTTTTTGCTGTCTTGGCTCTTTTTCTCTCCCTTCAGAGCCCTGTGGATGGCCTGTACTTGCTGGTTTTTGTCACCTACTGCATTGCCTTGGCTTGCAGCCCCAGGGGGTTTTTTGCAGGTGGCCCCCAAGGCGTGGCCGTGGCCATTTTTGTGTCCTCAGCCTTGGTGGCTCTGATTCACCTGTACAATGTGAGGGCCAGGGCCAAGATCCCAACAGGGAAGGGTGCTGTGAAGGCCCTCCTTGCTCGCAGCAGCCTCCTGAAGCTCCGGGAGGGGCCAGACCTTCACGCTCCCTACCTGGGCTATTCCAAGTATGCTGATGCAGAAGTCCTTACCTATGCCTGCAGTGTCCTGGCTTCTTTTGCTCTAACAGCCACAGGAGACCCCCAGGCTCCTCTTGCCACTGTGGTCATTCCATGGGTGGTGGTAGCTGGTGGGATCCTGAAGCTCCTTGGTGGCTCAGTGGCCTTCGCCCGGGGTAAAACCCTGGAGAGCAGTGCCTTCATCCTCTATTCTGTCATGTGGATCATCTGGGGCCTGACAAGGTACAGTGGCCTCTGTGGCACTGCCAGAAGCTTCCACGCAGCTGTGGGCATCATTTCCTTCATGCTCTTCAACAGCTTCATTGTCTTCTGCTCACTCTTCTTAAACATGGCCTGGTTCTTCTACTCCCTCACGTTCATGCTCATTGCTGTCAGCTTCCTGCTGGATGCCATCCATGCTCTTCCCACTGGATACGACATCGCTGCCACCCTCATCTTTGGGCTGGTCAGCTTTTACTGCTTCCTGGCTGCCCTGGCCAGCAGCACCTTTGAGGGTTGCTGCTTGCCCATGGGGAGACCCATGGTGCAGCTCAGTGGTGTCGGGGCAGGAACGACCAAGTGCCTTCACCTGCCTGCCAGGAAAGCTTCCTCAGTCAAGAGAATTGCAGGTAAGGGGAAAACAGGGGGCAGGATGTGGGGATGGAGGGGAAATTCTGGGAGGTTTTGTAGCAGAACTCTCTTAAAAGAACATTATCCAAATCAGAGAGTCACAGAATGGTTTGAGTGGGAAAGGACCTTAAAGCCCATCTTGTTCCATGGGCAGGGACACCTTCTACTAGACCAGGTTGCTCCAAGCCCCATCCAACCTGGCCTTGATGTGGAAACCTGGATGATGTGGTGATGTTTTGGTAAAGTGGGCCAAGTTACAGGTGTCACAAGCTGAGTAGAGCAGTGTGTCTCCTGCTGTGTCTCCTGCATCATTTCCCTGTGTCCTCATCTGCTCTGAGACCCAGGAATCCTCCAGGCTGGGGCTAGCACCCAAAGCTTTGCACAGAGAGAGCAGAGCCAATGCTTGGTCCTTGCTCTCTCCACTCTGGCCCCGAACTCCCCTAAATGCCAGATATCCCCTTGGGAAAATGCACTGCCAGGGCTGGGACAAGGAGAGGAGAGCAGCACATTGTGTGACAGTTCTGCCATGGGAATTACACCCCTCCCCTGTCACTCAAGGCCTGTGCCCTGTTCCCGTGCCCACAGATATCCTGAGGAACGGTGGCACCTGTGGCATCCCCACGGACACCGTGTATGTGCTGGTGGCCGCCTGCAGCCGGCCTGACGCTGTGGAGAAAGCTCACCGGTGAGTCCTGGCACCTGGGCTGGCCTCAGGAACCTTCCAGAACTCAGAGCTGCTGCTGAGTGCTGGCTGCAGCACCCGCTGAGAGCAAGGCAGCTCAGCCTCGGTGGGAACAGCAAGGGGGGGGGAGAAGATCCAGGTGAAGAAAGGAGGGAATTGAGCTGTGGTTGTGTTCTGGGACACTGAAGGCTGATGGAGCTGGGTAACCTGGACACCACAAGAAACCCAAACCACTTCTGGCAAATGGGGCAGGGGTTATTCTTACTTGGAGGTACGTGTTGCCACAACAAAACCCCTCTGGTGACAACAGACTCTTGCTGTAAGCTGGAGCCCCTCATATTGGTGGGGTTTCCTCAGAACTTGGGCTCTTGGGACCTCTACCCATCACTACACAAGAAGTTAAAGCCTTGACTTGGAAACAGACATTCCTGCTTGGGAGCAGCCATTAAAGTTCCTTCCATACAGTCAATGGTTGAACAGTCCTACTTCTTCTCCAGACTGGTGACCTGGGGCTGAGCCTGCACACCGTCTCTTAGCTATAGACCTCTCCAGCAGTTTCCTTTCCTTGAATTTAAATCCTCATCTTACTTCCAGCCTCACCTTTTCTTCCCTCACTCCAGGTCCAAGCGCCAGGCTCAGGATCGCCCCATGTCCCTCTGGATTTCCAGCCTAAAGCAGCTGGAACCTGCCAAGCACTTGTTCACTCCCCTCCTCTGGGACTTCATGGAGGCTGCCTGGCCATCTCCCATTAGCTTGGTCATTCCCAGAGGTGAGGAAATGCTGTTAATTCCAAGCTCTCTGGAGAGCTTTGGGTTTGAAATTCCCAGAACGGTGGACCCCTGCAACACACATGTTCCATAGGGATATTCCCGTTACACTCACCATGTTTGGGCTGATGTAAACCTCTGAGTGCTGAGTGACTCTGCTTGGTGCAGGTAAATGGGTGGATTTCCTGGGAATGAAGGACTCTGCTAAGTATGTTGGGACCCCTCAGAGTGTGGCCATCCGCATTCCCGACTGCTCTGTCACCACACACCTCATCGACCTGGTGAGTCACAGCACCTCAGCCCGGCGACCTGACCCCTTCCTGAGAAGGGCTGGGGCCTGCAGGCAGCTGGGAGGGATCTTATGGCAGCAAAGAGGGGAAAAGGAGCAACCACCAGGGCAGGAAATCAGGAGAATGCCCTTAACAGACACAGTTTAATTTCCAATGTAGAACACTGTTGGAAGCCGGGACTTCTCTGAGGCCAGAATAACTTCAGAAGGTGCAGAAAGTGGCCACAGGAGCTGTGATACCCTGAGTGTTCTAGGTCTAGGCAAGTCCTATTGCTGGAAAGCAAGATGTCATTTCGTGGCCATCATCACTAAACCCAAATTTGTCAGTGCTGGTCACTCAAACGCAGGTTTGGTGGGACTGTGGTTGCCTGCAAAAAAGGTGCCTCACCTGGGTGAGCCACACTGAGCTCTCCTCAGAGTCACAGATGAAGTTCAGAGCTCGAGTCACCGTTTTATCCCCAAAGTCCTGCTCAGAGCTCTGACTCCTGTTTTTCTGTCACCAGGTTGGCCCCATTGTGGTCACATCAGCCAACCCAACAGGAGAGGCTGACACGACCCACCACAACCAAGTGTATGCCAAGCTGGGAGATAAGGTAACCAAGAGATGGGGATGGAAAAGTGCAACCACTTTGTTTCCAGAAGGCAAATCAATAGATGGTATCAGGAATCTGGGAAAGCCTCTAACTTAAAAAATCTCATGGATGCTCCTCATGCTGGTGTCAAAAAGAAATAAGAATTTAAAGCACAGGTCTTGGTGTGAAACCAAGACTCTTCTGCTTTACACAGTATAGTTATGGCTTGGCAACCTGAGTGGGTTCATATTCCAACATGGGATGATGGGAGCAATAAAAAATTCATTATTGCTTACAGGCAAGCAAATCCTGGTGCCTGGATGTGCCAGGCCCCAGCTGACATTGGGCTGTGGGAACTCAGGGATTCCCATCTAAGGCAGGGGCTGGTCTAAAACTGGTGTCAAGCTCCAAAATATTTCTGGCTGTTAGAGCTTTCATGGAAGTGCCATGGTCATGGTCTTTCCTTGTTTAGGTGGGAGATCAGGAAGGGTTCTTCCCCCAGAGGGTGCTTGGCAATGCCCAGGCCCCCAGGGAATGGGCATGGCCCCGAGGCTGCCAGAGCTCCAGGAGCCTTTGGAAGGGTGGAATTGTTGGGGTTTGTCCTGTGCAGGGCCAGGGCTTGGATTGATGGTGCCCGTGGATCCTTCCAACTCTGGATGATTCCATGATTCTAAGATTTCACTGCTGAATTCTGGGGGTTTTACATTTTGTGTCATCGTGGCAGCTTTAAACAAGAGGTGGTGCAAATCTGCCACCTCTAACTCCTAAAAAATCAAAACTTCATACACATTTTCCGTGTGGATGGGACTTCTCCAGAGCTCCTTGGCTGCTGTAAACCTGCCTGTGCTGTGCTGTGCTGCTGACCTGCACCCACAGAGCCCTCCCTGTCCTTGCTTTGAGGTTCATTCACTCCAAATCTAGCACTGGTGTCACTGCAGCAGGGCAGGAAGGAGCAGCATTGCCTTTGATGAGAATTTTTTACTGGTGGGAGGGAAAACTCTCCCTTTCCAAGGGGAATTTGGTGAGGAAATCTGCTGTTTTTAGGTGGATGCAGTTCTTTGTGCTGGGCCTTCTCCAGAGAACATTGCCTCCACCGTGGTGGACTGCACCAAGATCGACAGTGGAAACATTGGATTCTTCCGAGTCGGCATCATCCCCAAGTCTCAGGTGAAATTGAGCTGGATTTCATTTCCATTCCCTTTCTCCCTTGAATGAGTTTCAGCCTGGGGCTTCCTAATTCAGTAAGGAGACCAAGAAGTCTGTGGTAGCACGAGGAGTTATCCCAGCCTGGTGTGAGGGACAAGAGCAGAGCTCCATGCTTCTGTCCTGATCCTGCTCTGGAGCACCGGAGCACCTCTGTGGAGCTGGGGAACGGGCAAGGTGGGGCTGATTCCTCCATGGAAAGGGCTCTGAGATCCAAGGCCATGGACCTCTGTGGGGCAGGCTCTCCATGTTCACCCGTCCCAGAGACCTCTGAGTGCAAAAATGATTTGTGTCATCCCAAAACCGAGCCAGATGCTTGAAAGATAAGATCTTGTGGAAGGTGTCCTTGCCCCCTTAAGGGTCACTTCCAACCCATTATTTTATGATTGTTTGATTATTTCAACAGCTGGAGAAGAAATCAGTGCTCTCCCCTAATTCTTACCCTACTCCCAGCTGTGTCTACTCATTCCAGGTGCTGCAGATCCTGGAGCAGGTGCAGAAGAAACACCTGGTGGTCCCTAGCAGTGGCCCTTGCCCCACAAAAGGCTGGGAAGAGCTCCAGAGTCGTGGCCATGCTGTGCCCAACGGGGTGGGCAGAGCTGCCTTGGTGGAGCCGGATCCTGATCCCGATCCTGAGCATCACACCCGCTTCTGACTGCCACAGCTCCGTGCTCAGCAGGACACCAGCTGCTGGAAATGCCATTTTGGCCAAATTGGGCAATGGGAGAGACTTCCCAGCTGCAGGGGTGCCTCACTCATCTTCCTATGGACCCTGCTCAAATATCCTAGTGCGGTGCTGCCTGGCAGACTTCAGGCACCCAGCAGGAACATCTTCCCTTGGGGACACTGCCAGCTTTCCCTGGAGATCAGCCACAGCCAAAGCAAGCTCTCCTTTGGTGATAGCTGGCCCAGAGTGACAGAGCTTCATCCCTGACACTGGGAGGGAATTCCGTGGATTTGGGGCATGGAGTGAGGCCAAGTGGTGCAGAATTACCTGGTGGGGGAAAAACACTGCATGAAACTTGAATCACACAGAATCCTTTAGGTGGGAAAAGACCTCTCCAGTCCTTGAGTCCAGCCACCCCCCAGCACTGCCAGTGTCCCTCTGCCCCATGTCCCCAGGTGCCACTGCACGTGGGGAAGGAGGAGGGGAGATGTGTCCAGGTGCTTTGCTGGTGGATCCAATGGACTTGGCAGAGTCTGGGCTGGGAGCTGGGGGTGTCTCCTGCTGTGTTCTCCCCAGAAGGGAGAGCACCCGTGCTTGAACCCTCTTGGGAGGTCTTTCCTCCGTTGGGAGAACCCAACACTCCAAAGAAATGCCATGACCTGAGGTGCCATTTCTGTATTTCACACTCAGTGTCAGGGTGGAATTCCCATCTGGATGACTCCAATATTATATCCTTAAAGGTGCTGGAGCTTTAGGGAAGACCCTCCCTTCCCATGTTAGGAATTTCAGGAGGGCAATCTCCATGTGTTTGAGGATGCCAGGAGCTGGTCTCTTGCCTTACAGCCCAATTCTTCCCGTCTCATGGCACATTTCCTCCAGAGTGCAAATTCCATAGGATCAGAGGAAGGAATTCCAGCCACTCCAGGCAGTCAGTTGTCTTCTCCAGCTTCTCTGCAAGTTCCTGAAATACAGGGAAGGAGTTGGAGATGTGCTCACCCATGACCTTACTGGCATCACTGGGACATGGTGGGATGGCTCCTGGAGTGCAGCAATGGGAGGATGTGGACTTTTTAGGAAGGACAGGCAGTGTGGAGTGGTGGCTGCTGAGCAGGAGGAGTTGGGAAGGAGTCTCAAACCTTCGTGAGGAGTTTTCCTTGGCAAACACTGCAGTTATGGCTTGTTTCATCTCCAAAAACTGCTGGTCTTATTCTTACCTGACTCAGGTGCAAGGTGCTGATCAAACCCCAGCTGAAACCAATCCATTGATCATTGATCATTGATTTCACCTGAAGCTGTGCTGGAATTTGAGGATTAAAGTGGTGCAGTCAGAGGAGATCAACCTCGATGAACTCTGGCAAAATGGGGTCTCCTCAACTTGTCCTCACAGAGCTGGCTCTCTTCCTGCAGAGAGAATTCCAGAGAATTAAGTGTGTTCAATAATTTTGCTGATCTACTTCCTGTATCTCCTTGGAGTTTATTAAAACTGGTTTTTAGAAAGCAATAAAATATTTTCAATAAACAGATCTCACACAGGGCTGTGCAATCATGAAAAAAACCTTGTGGGGTAATGGGTTCTGGATGTTGGTGTTCCTGGCCATGCAGGATCCAAGCAGGATGTCAGGAGGAAATCCAATTGTGACCCTTCCAGGGTGGGGAAGAGGGGGGAGGAGGAAGATAACTCCTCACAGCAGCTCCTGGTACCAGCTCAAAAATGCCAAGGCTGAATTTCACCTCTTAATCACTAGAAAAACACCATAAACACCAAAATCTGGGTGTGATAAGAAGTGGAAGTTTGGAGGTACTGAGACATCACAAAGCCTTTTGGTGAGGGAGAACTGCCCTGGCTTAAATATACCAGGGGTGCTGCTGCCCTGTGCTGCAAATAATGATTTTTAGTGTGGCACAAATTAAAAGTGGCTCAAGAAACTGTGTTCTTCACTTGATGCTTTGTCGGGATCCATTTTTCCTCTTCGTCTCCATAATTTTTTTTTTTTTTGTTTTTATTCACAGAAAATGTTGGTTTCAGTCTCAGGACACTGTGGGAAGCATTTCTCACTTTGCTGAAGTGAGACAAGGAGAAGTTTCATTTCAGGAACGATCTTACCCCACCCACAGCTCTCCTGTGTACCAGCAAACCAGAAAGGAACAGCTTAGGGAAAAGGGGATTTAAATGGGGTCTTTCACTTAAATCAAGGCAAAAAATATTTCTCCTATTTCCACAGTTTCCCAGCATTTAAGTGGAAGCAAAACACTTTTGAAGAGAAGTGGAGAGATGAAAAAAGTTCCTGTTTTAAGTGGCAAATCCAGTCAGAAAGGGCTGAGATAAACATTTGAATATTGGGATATCTGTGCTGAAAAATCACAGGTCAGATCTATGTTGGGCTATCAACAAGAGTATTTTCATCAGTAAAACTGGAGGTTATGGTCAAAGAAGGTTGTCCAGGCTCCTCAAGGGACAGCCTTATGGAGCCCTTCTGTCCTGCTCAAGGGAAAGGAACTGCTCCCATGTTCTGGACAAGGGGGACAGAAGGGGGTGTGAGGTCCTGAGACCTCCACCACAGGAGGAGGGAAACCAGAAGAGACTCCTCTGAAACCAATTTTGGTTGCATTGTCAATGTCTCAGAGATCTTTAGGCCTGAAAGGTCACCCTGGGAGACAAAACAACCTCATGAATGGGGCTCTTTGTGAACCAGCCAACTCTGCAATCCCACTGGGGCTGGAAACAGCCCGGGAAGAAGGGCTGTCCCACCTTCCTTCTGCCCTTTGTGGAGTCTAGACATCCGTGTCAATGGAAAAAAGATTAAATAAGGATGTAAAAGAAGTGTATTTTCCAGTGGCAGGAAAAAGCCAGCTCACCCTTCGAGAATAGAGCGGTGCCATGGGGACAGGAACTGACTCAGTGCCATGGCCAGGACGTGCCGTGGGGTGGGTGCGCCTGGCTCGGGGTGGGCAGAGCTCTTCCGAGGGGAAGGGCGGCCTCCCAACCACGGCTGGGGCCACACCAGCCCAGCAGGAGCCTGGGGACACTGGCAGGAATGTCCTTGGCCACTTCCAACCTGCAGGAACTGGGAGCTCAGGGAGGACGGGAACATCAGATGATGCTGGAGATGATCTTGGAGATCTTCTCCAACCTTATGGGTTCTATGGTTTTATGGCTCTTCTCCTGGGTTCTTTCTCCTGAAGAGTCAAAGGCTGCCTGTGCCTTGGCATGGGGTGTGGGGTGGAGGAGAAGCTTGGTTGGGTCATCTTCAGTCAAAGCCAAGCCCAGTGATCTTGGCGGTGTTGAGGGAGGGCACAGCTTCTGCAAACACGGCCTGCAGTGGGTTCTTGTCACGCTCACCTCATTGCGTTCTTCCTGCTGCTCCTCCGTTTCCCTGCAGCAGCCCAGGGTTATTCCTGCAAAATCACCAGATAATCAGCTCTGTCAACAACACCTTTGTTCAAAATCCTGGGGCAGGTTTTCATCTGGGATTTACCACCTGAGAGGGGCTGAGCTGTGGTGCCCAGCTAAGCACCCTGGTCTGGGGCCATCCTGGGATCCCCACATTCCTGCCAGAGAGAACGCTGGATTTAGAGATGGCTGGGTGACAGCAACGGGGCCCTGAACCAAAGCAAAAATTAACTGTTAAACCCCAGAATCCCAGACTGTCTGAGGCTCAAAGCTCATCTCATTCCACCCCTTGCCATGGCAGGGACACCTTCCCCTGTCCCAGGTTCCTCCAAGCTCCAGTGTCCAACCTGGCCCTGGACGCTTTGTCCTTTGCTGTGCATCTCCCTTGCTGTGGCTCTTTGTGCTCCTGGAGCTGCCTGCTGTGGAACAGCAGAGAGAACTTATCTCCCTAGGGAATAGATGGATTATGTACAAAATCTTGCAGGAAAAATCAGCTTTCTGGAAATCCAGTTTTTGAGAACAGCAATCAATGGTATTAATTAAATCCAGTTGTGACTCCATCATGTTCTTCCTCTGATTTGAAGATTTCCATCCCCTCTTTCTGCAGGGCACTGCCAGCTGGGGCTGAGGGAGGAAAGGGTCTGTGGGAGCTGCATCCTTGGGCAGACCCTGGTGGGTTTATGGGATCACTGGATTCCCCTGCTCCCCCCCTTCCCAGCCCTACAATCGCTCCAGGCCCTCCTTCCCTTGCAAAACCAACCAAGCCCTAATTGGAAGCACAGGATCCTCTTGTGGGAATTAGAAATGGCAAAAGAAGTGAGGAATAAGGAAGGGATAAGGAAGGAGCAGACATGGAATCTCACTGCTGGTTTGGAAGTGAAAAAAGATACCAAGTCCAGGTGGTTGGACTGATGGTCCCGGAGGATAACAGAGCAGTCAGGGCAGGAGGTCGTGTGGGGCTAGATGGGGAGGTCTGCCCTGAACATCCAGTTCAGCAGCTCCAATAAATACCTTGAGTGAAAATATTGTGTTAAAGGGTCAACATTGTCAGTTCTTGTGAAAACTTTTCATTCCTTCCTGGAAAACACACAGAGATCTCACTCATGTTATTATCTTGTTCTAGATAGCAAAACCCAGGAATTTCAGCAAATTCTTCCGCTCTGGCCACAAGATGGATGTCAGAGTTGGGACAGTTGATCCAAGAGAGAGAGGTTCATCTGTCCCAGCAGCTGTGGAACAGTCACTGAGGTCTCTCCAAGGCCCAGGCACCTCTGAGGAGCCTCATGTTCTCACATCTGCTGCAGAAGAAGATTCTCTGACCATCTCTCTGCCTTGGCTCTGTGCAGTTCTCATGGTCCCAGCCCAAATTTAGAGACATAACTGGCATTCCTTGTTCACTCAGGTGATCACCTCCTCATGGGGATTCCCCATGTGAGCACCTCCATTCTCGTACCCCACTTTTCATGTGCCCCACCCAGCAGGAAATAACGTGGGCCTTCTGTGAGGTGTTTTTGTTCCTTTTGTGAGGAGTTTCAGTAAATGCCCAGCCCCAAATGCCTTCCCTGACACAGCACCAATTCCTGAAATGCTACAGCCCCTTCCTCCTTTGGTCTCCTGTGCATCTCTGCTGGTTTACACCACACAGCTGCTGTCTTATCTGCTGAATCAACCTGGATTCAGGTGATCATTCCCATTACTGCGGGTTCCACCGTGACCCAGTGACCCAGCATGACACAGTGAAAACTCTCAAAGGACCAGGATATGTCCTGGTTTCCTTTCAGGAGTTCTTTAGAACCCGGAGGCTGGGTGGGTATCAGCAGCATTGACCCTGCCCCAACCACCCTCACCTTATCTCCTCAAAATTCCCAAAAGTCCCCAAACCACCTCTGGCATCCCATGCCTGCAGCCTTCCCAAGGTCCCTGTTGTCCCACACTGGGTTATCAGATCCTACACGACCCAAGGGGTCCCACAGACCCCTCTCCCCCTCCTTCCCAGCCCTACAAACACTCCAGGCCCTCCTTGCCTTGCAAAACCAACCAAGACCTAATTGGAAACCCAGGATTCTCTTGTGGGAATTAGAAATGGCAAAAGAAGTGAGGAATAAGGAAGGGATAAGGAAGGAGCAGACATGGAAGCTCACTGCTGGTTTGGAAGTGAAGGAGAAACCAAGTCCAGGTGGTTGGACTGATGGTTACCAACCCCAACGAGTCCATGGCTCCTTGGCTGCTGGGACGTGGGGTACAGGCTCCTTGGCCACAGGAACAGCTGAGCTGGGCTGTCCACAGACATTTAATGGTGATCCTGCTCTCCAGCTCACTTCCAAGGCCTCGCTCAAAGACCTGAGATGGGAGTCAAGGGAAGGTGGAGGCCTTGTGCAGGTCTCTTCATTGCTAAACCTCAACATGAAACAGCAGCTCTGGGGGTTCATATCTGAGCAGCCTGGTCCAGTAAAGCTGTCCCTGCCCATGAGAGCTCAATGAGATGAGCTTTAAGGTCCCTCTCAACCCAAACCAGTCTGGAGTTTTGGGATTACTGAAATGGGTTTTGCACAGCAGTGGGTGGATCCTTTGAGGTGGCCTTGTCTGTGGTGCTGCAGATTCTGGAGATTTTTGAAATTTCTGGGTGTGCTTTGCCCAGAACAATTCCTCCTGTCTGTTGAGGAAGTGAGCCCAACCAGATCCATGGTGGAAGAATAAGAGTTGGTTGTGTACCTATCTTCATGGGTTGTTTTTTCCTCCTACTCTGCACGAAATTACGTTTAAATGGATAAAATGCAAATTCACAGAGGTGTGACCTAACTGCCACCAGGAAGATGCATTTTCCTGCCTCACAAAATTGTCTGACAAATAGAATTCTTTGATCAATCAGTGAAAAAAACCCAAGAAGAAGGAAGGAGACAGGTATGGGCAGGGCAGAACCGAAACCAGCCCACAACAGCCTTGATGTGGGGCAGCTCCGGGAAGGGCATCATCAACTCCTGGCCTAGGAGGGACTTCCTTGTTTTTAGACTAAACCATGAGCTGGTAAAAGCTGCCATAAGAGAGTCCAGGCATGAGGATGAGTTGGTTCTCTGTGCTGAGACAGAGATGGAAACCAGTTCTCTGGGAAGCTGAGCTGGCCAAATCCTGCTTTCCTGAGAAAGGAGCCCCCCCCGAGGCACGGGAGCCCTGGTGGTGCCCAAATGTGCTGCCACCCCCAGGCATTGCTGCCACCCCCAGGCATTGCTGCCACCCCCAGGCATTGGTCCCTCGGTCCCAGAACAGGCCTGGCCATGGCCACTCCTCAATATTCCCTTCACAATCTCCTGGAGCACACATGGAATGTCCTGCAACACCACTGGCATGGGTGCAATTTAATTCCTTGACAATGTGAACGCTCAGTTTTGTACCAGCACTTTCCACCAGCGTTGCTTTTAATAAAAGAATTAATAAAATAATGTCTTTCTACCTAAAGCCTCCTCTCCCATCCCTGCCTCTCCTTCCCTCCTCCTGCACCCACAAAGGGCTGCTCCTCTCTGCTAAACCTGGTCCCCATGCCTGAAAATTATTTCACTGGAGCTCAGCTCACTTTGGAGCAAACAACAAGGCGAGAAGGGGTGGAAATTATTAAAATCATCCACAAGAGAGATTTAGGGACAAACATGACAAGGTTTGCATCCTTTAGCCCTAACTCTGGTTGACATTACTGTTTCCATTGGGAATTGAGCCTTCCCAATTGGGAATGAGCCTTCTCCAGTGTGCAGCAGAATGGAAAACACAACAAGAGGTGTTAAAAATCAGCAATAGCTCTGATGAAAGGCCCTTGTGTTTAGAGAGCCTGACTGAAGGAATTGAGGGCTCCTGTTGTTGATCTAAGGGAGGTGTGTTTGTATCCCTCTAAACTTGCAGGAACACCAGCAGGGGCTGTGGAGACCTGGGGAATTTACTTTGGAAGAATTGTGGGAATGCGATGATGGGGACCTTGCTCCGGGCCCCAGCGTTCTTGGGGTGGTTTGTGTGTCAGACCCCCAGCACGGTGCTGCTCACCCCTCTGGGGCATGGGCTCTAAGCCATTTCCCAGCCTGGTTTGTCCTGGGAACTGCCCAGAGCCCAGTAACCAATTCCATCATGTATTTGGCTAAAGTGGCAGAACCAACCACCTGATCAAAGAACCCAGAATTATTTGGGTTGAAATATTTGGGAATTTAAAGATTATTTCCTGCCATGGGCAGGGACACCTTCCACTCTCCCAGGTCGCTCCAAGCCCCATCCAACCTGGCCTTGGACACTGCCAGAGATGGAGCATCTCCAGTATATCACTGCCATGAAAAAGTATTTTTGATAAAATGCTGTGAAATACATTTCCCAATAACATCAATTCTTTGCCATTTGTCTAATATTTATCAGCAAACCCAGCAAATTTTTGCTCCACAACCTCCATGATGTAGGTCAGAAATTCCCAACTGTGTGTGCAAGGTACAAATGACCTGGTCCAGTGGAATGGACTGGGAAAAGGGCTATTGATTGGGTTTGGTCCCTCCTGACCCAAAACATTTTAGGGTTATCTGATTCTCCCAAACATGTTTTTTTTTTAAGGAAATACTCCTCTTTATTTAGCAACAACACTGAAAAATCAAATTTATTTCCTTCTTTGCAGCAAAGAGAGGTGAGAACTTGTTCCTGGCACAACCTGATTGTGCCATTTATTGTGTTAATTAAAAATCCCCTGTTTTTCTTCTTTATCACCTGATGGTGGAAAACAGGTGCAGAGCAAATACCTCTGACCCATAATTACTCCTGAGTCACCAGAACACTCATGAGATGCGAGTGCCAAAGTGAGCAGCCCAGACTAGGGTGACTGTTTGGGGTTTTTTTTTTTCCTCTAACATAATTTGTTTATCTCCTTACTCAGTAAATTATAAAAACTCCATTACTGCATAAAATTTTACACCCCTGGCTCAGTTGCCCGTAAGTACAGACAGTTTATTGATTTCCTTGTGCTCTGCTGGGAGAGGACTCTTTACATACATTTTATAAGGAAATACTAATCCTGGTTCTCCCTGAAATGAAGTCATAAATTCCTGTCATTTTCTTATCTTGCCCCACTTATAACATAAATTCTGAAATTTTTTTGTAGCTCTGGTTGGAATCTGGTTTCTGATCCAGAGCTTTCCCCAAGGGCTGACACATCTTGAACTCCCTTTACCTGCTGTAATGTAATTTTTAACCAAATCCTGGCTGTTTGGTGTGAGCAGGGAAGGGGCACTTGGGGAACTCCACACCCTTCCCTGGAGCTGACACCTCCCATGGCACCAGCATGGAGATGGTCTCACCCAGTCCCAGATCACAAGTCAAGAAGGGACCTTCTCCTTTTCTACTTTCTTGGGGTTTTTCCTGCTGTTCCAGCAGTTTATAGCCAATATTAACAAACCTCACTTGCTCAGGAAGTTCAAGTCGTTTTTCAAGCATTAAGGTGTTTAAACACGAGAGGAGTCCCGTGTTGTGGGACTTCACCACATGCCTTAAAGTTAAGCCTCTGCTGGGTGGTGATGAACCTCAGCTGGCACCTACATCCGTTTATTGAAGAAGTGTTTATCACACAACCGTGCAATGGTTTGGCTTGGAAGGGACCTGGAAGCTCATCCCCTTCCACCAGCCCAGGTTGCTGGGCTGTCCTGAGGCATGTGCAGGGAGGAGAGCCTGACTAAGTTCCACTTCCAGATGCTGGCACGGGCTGGGAAACCACAGGAGGCTGGGAATGCCCAGCTGTGCCCGAGCGGGCTTGCAGGGTCAGGAGGCTGCGGGGTGAAGGGGAGCCTGTGTTCCATCCCAGGAACAGCTGCCAAGGATCTCTGACCAGGAGTTTGGGGAGCTGCTGGCATGAAACATCATCTGTGACCTGGAGAAGGAGTAAGAGCTGCTATTTATGGCGACTCCTGAGTGCAAACGGGACAGCAGCACCAGCTGCACAACAACGGCAGCGCCAAAGCAAGCGAGCACCTCGGGCTGGAGTTGGTGTTGACATGTCAGAAATGAGGCCTGGGTGGAATCCAGCCCCAGGGCTCCCAGATTTTCCTGCCCAGCTCCCACAGCAGCATCAGATGAGCAGGTGGGATGTGGCCCGAGGGAGAATTCCATGAGCAAGATGCTCCAAAACAATGATAAGGAGCAAGAGAAGGGAAGGGTCTTGTCCCCTGGGCAGTGGGAGGTGGGACTGTGGCTGTGCCAGGGGAATGACCTCCCTGCCCAGAGCAGGAGGGAGGAGAGGGAGCAAGGACAGGGAACTGGCAGAGGTCTCCCACTTGGACACTGCCTCCAGGATGGGAAAAACATTACAGAAAACCTCCAATCTGTCACGCACCTCGCAGTGTTTTGAAGCCTTCGGGTCTAACTCATTGTTTCCTTTGTTGAGGTTTGACTTTAGTGATTGGATTCCCTCATCCCTGGCTCCCCCTGGGGCTTGTTTGCTTTGGGAGAGAGGGAGGTTTTGTTCTCTGCTCTTGGCAGAAACTTCTGCCCCTCCACAGCGCCTAACACGGGGACAGGGGTGGGGACAGCCCTGGGGACTTGTGTGGGGACAGCTCTGGGGCAGCAGCACTCAGCCCAGGAGCAAAGTGTTGGAATGAGATAATCCTGAAGATCCCTTCCAACCCAAGCCAGCCCATGAGTCTGAGCCCTCGGCAGCCCCCAGCTTGGTCACAGATGTTCACGGATGTTCCTTTGCATTTTCCAGGAGCTGAGTGCCCTGGGATGAGCTGGGAGTGGCAAGGAAGATGGCAGGGAAGGAATGGGGTGAGTTACTTGCTGCAAAACTTCTGTCAGAGTTGTCCTTCCAATGGTGTTTAGTCATGGAGCTTTGCCAGTTTGGGAGGATGAAGAGCTCGGTGGAGATCAAACAAAACACAAAACCTTCTCCTTATGTTCCAAAAAGAGGATTTATTTAGTGGGTTTTAGGATTCTAAAATACACAGATGTGAGTGTTTTGGAGGGGGATGCACAAACATTGTGTTCACAGTCCAATGCACTTCAGAAGCACAGGAGCTCTGGGAGTTCCTGCAGTAAATCATCAGCTCCTGGGCAGCTCTCCTGGAGATTCCAGGCACTTAGTGGGGATAAACAACAAATCACTGCAGAAAGGTCCCAGGAGAGGCCCCAGCTGGGGAAGTGCTGCCATTCCCAAGGAGGTAAGAGCAGATCAGAAAAGGAATGGCACTCCCAAGGCCATGTGCTCCAGCAAAACATGGGACACCTCCTGTTTTTAGGGAGAGCAGACTTTGTTCCTTTGCTGAGGGAAGGTTCCTTCGGTTCAGACCACTCTGTTCTTCACCCTTTCAAAGATCTGCATCACTTTTCCAGCTGGGATGCAGCCTTCCCGCACGATGGTGATGCCACCTTCCCAGAGGGAGAATGAGCGAGTCAGGACAATCCCCAAAATGGCACAGAAAGGAACGTAAAGGAACATCTCACACCAGCAAAGCCACTCAAAATAAACTTGTGTGGAAGGACCAGAAAGTGAAACCACCGATGAACACTGACCTCATATTTTGTTCAAGGGTTTGGTTTTCCACTAATGAATCCCTCACAAATGTCAGCCCAGAGTGACCCAGGACACCTCAGTGTGTGCTGCTGCATCACTGTGGGCAAGCTCCTGTCCCACCCTCGTCGTGGTGGGCTGAGACAGCACCCACCTTTCCTTCCAGCAGCACCCAAATCTCATTCCAGCATCACCCACCCACCTCTCCTTCCAGCAGCACCCAGCTCTCCTTCCAGCAGCACCCACCCTCCTTCCAGCAGCACCCACCCTCCTTCCAGCAGCACCCACCCTCCTTCCAGCAGCACCCACCTCTCCTTCCAGCAGCACCCAGCATCCTTCCAGCAGCACCCACCCTCCTTCCAGCAGCACCCAAATCTCATTCCAGCATCACCCACCCACCTCTCCTTCCAGCAGCACCCACCTTCCTTCCAGCAGCACCCACCTCTCCTTCCAGCAGCACCCACCCTCCTTCCAGCAGCACCCAAATCTCATTCCAGCAGCACCCACCCTCCTTCCAGCAGCACCCACCCTCCTTCCAGCAGCACCCAGCATCCTTCCAGCAGCACCCACCCTCCCACTCAGAGCATTTCCACCCTGATGAGGCAGATTTTCCTTACACAACTGTGTTTGTCCTCCTGCCTTTTTCCCTGTCATCACAGAGGTCCTCCCAGGACATCTTTTGTTTGTTTCCCTTCATCAACATGTTTGCAAATGTCCAGGCACTCAAGAGCTGTTACTCTTGGAGCACTCTGTGCTGCCAGACTGATACTGGAAAAGGCATGGAAGCCTCCCAGGAAAACGCCAGGGCTGCCACAGGGCGGGTCTCACACTCACTTTCATCAATCTTGGTGCAGTTGACCACAGTGGATGCCACCACCTCGTCAGACTCTCCATCACACAGAACACCCTCCAGCTTATGGCCAAGGCGCCTGGGGGGCAAAAAATAGCAACAACCCTTCAGAGACCTTGCTGTGACCTCGTGCTAGGTTCCCCTGGGTGCAGGGCTCTGCCAGCACTGGAGCAGGAGGGTGGCACTGCGGGTACTCACGAGATGACCATGTCATGGTGGGTGCTGTCCGCCTCCCCACTGGGGTTGGCTGAGGTGATGGCCAAGGGCCCCGTCATGTCGATGAGGTGCACCAGGACCGTCAGGTCAGGCACTCGGATCATGATGCTGTCCTGGGTTCCCACCCTGCTGTATCCTGCTCCGACCCCTGGAAGGACAGGCAGAGGATGTTGGCAGGGGCACAGCTGGCACAGCCCCTGCCATGGCACCAGGGGGGATCTCCTGCTGCCTTTGGAAGTCACCCAGATCCATGCACCCAATTAAATGTGTTTCTGGGGATGTCAGTTCCTGAGCAGAAATCTGTGAGAGCAGAGGTACAGTTTGGGGTCCAACTGGGAAAAAAGGAAATGATTCACAACTGGAGACATCACATCTGTTTCCACAGACACAGGATCTTCCTATATCCCAAAGTCTGACTTCCTGTGACCACTGCCCACCCTCCCATCCTCCACCACCTTCCTCTGCTGTTAAACGTGGTTAACTCAGAATCACTGAATCCACTGAGTTGGAAAAGACCCTTGAAGATCATCGAGTCCAGCCTGTGACCCAACACTACCTTGTCACCCAGACCATGGCACCAAGTGCCACATCCAGGCTTTCCTTAGACACCTCCAGGGATGGGGACTCCAACACCTCCCTGGGCAGCCCATTCCAATGCCTGACCAACCCTTCTGAGAAGATTTTTTTCCTAATGTCCAACTGAAACCTCCCCCGGTGCAGATTAATGCTGTGTCCTCTCCTCCTGTCCCTGTTCCCTGGGAGCAGAGCAGGACCCCCTGGCTGTCCCCTCCTGTCAGGAGCTGTGCAGAGCCAGAAGGGCCCCCCTGAGCCTCCTTTGCTCCAGCTGAGCCCATTTCCAGCTCCCTCAGCTGCTCCTCACAGGACCTGTGTTCCAACCCCTCCAGTTCCCTCATTCCCCGCTCTTTCCCCAGGCCTGGGTTGAGGTGAATCATCCCAGTGCTCACAGTGCCTGCCTGTGTCCGAGTGCTGGGAGGCAGAGGGATGAGCAGGGATGACCATTGGAGCCCTCTCATCTCCGGGACACTGCTCCACCCTGCTTTGCTCATTCCAGTGAACAGCGGGGGGCTTGGGAGAGGGGACCCTCCCAGGCTGAGGAGCCTCCCTTGCCTCTGGTTAAAGAGCTCATCCTGCTGGCTCCCACTCTTGATGAGTCATTCCAGCTGATTAACACCCTCTGCTAAACATCCACCAAAGCATCCGGGAGCTCCAGGGAGGATTTCTTGGAGAAAGTGACCGGAATCTCTCCTCATCACATCCCAAAGGGTGTTGGGATTGCAGACCTGCCGTGCTAAAAACATGAAAGGGGGACAGGAGGGTTGTGCTGCTCATCTCACCCAACTTCTTCAGCCACTCTCCCTTCTGGATAATGCAGCCAATGCCTCCGGGATAAACGTTTTCCATGAATTCCCAGAGCAGGGGGCTGATGGGCGGGGCAGCTGCTCGCAACTGCTCCAGGTTGGAAATAAAGATGCAGATGGGCTTCTCTTGAGGCCTGTCCTGAAAAAACAGAGGGGGAAATAGATGAAGAGGGAAAGTTTGCCTGGAGAGCCTTGAAGCCTGCTGGGATCCTGGTTTGTGTGTTTCCCATGGAGCAGGAACTCCAGGCAAGGAAGATGCTGTGTCTGCACAAATGCTGAGCTGTGATGGATGCCCCAGCTCAGATCTGCACGTGCAAATTAAAGAGGAGACAGAGCAGCAGCCTGCCCTTGGGAACTTCTGGGATGCATCCAATTCCCCCTCTTTAAGCACATCCATCACAGGGACAGTGATGTTCCACTCAGTATCAGCATTTTTGGGATGTTGCACACCAGGGGCCTGATTTTTTCCAAACTTCTGCTGGTGTAAAACACGGTCAAACACACCAATTTGTGATGGGATAAGGGATGGAGAGCTCAGCCCCCTGCAAACCAACATCTCCATTATCACCCCTGCAGAGCTTTGAAAGAAGCTTGGCGAAATAAGTTCGGTGTGAAACCAGCAGTGGAGGTGGAGGGGAAATAAAACAAGCTCGCAAAGCGGTGTCATTTCAGTCCTCAACTGACATCAGCTTCAGTGGGGCCAAATGACTCAGGAACTGGGCATGTATTTACATTCTGTTTGTATTCTCTCATCGGCAGGGAAGGTCAGCACTGGCAGCAGGGCAGCGCAGAAGAGACGGCCTTTGTGCCGCTGCTCGCGCTCGGCCAGCTGAGATCGTCTGTTATGGTTATTTCTCCAGGCTAGCCAGGAAATTGCCTCATGGACAGCAGACAGGGCCAGGTTGCAAAAGCTGGATTGAAGGTGCAAACTCTGGGGCTGGTTCCAGCACTGAATGGCTCCAAAAGTCTGGGGGAATGTTAGCCCTGGGATTCTGATTCAGCACTTCATGAGGCACAGAGGACAAACACAGGTTTGGACCCGCTTGTAAGTGGCTGTTCCTGTTTGGGGCTGTGCTTTGTCCATCCCCAGGGATGTCGCTGCCTAATTACCAGTGCTCCAGCCTGGAGAGGAAGGGCTGTACCCTGGGTTGCTCAGAAAATGATCCCTGATGTTCTGGTGTGGCTGCCCACGAACTCTGCCCACGGTCACCTCCTGAGTCTTGGGACAACCTGAAACCAGGGGCTCCCCTTTCTGCTTCTGCAGAAACTCATGGACAGGACACAGAGCCAGACGAGCAGAGACATCCCTGAATTCTCACCTTGATCCTGTAGACCTTCTCAATGGCCTGAGGGTGCTTGCAGGAGGCTGCCAGGGCATACACGGTGTCTGTGGGGACCCCGCACACGGCCCCTGTGTTCAGCAGCTCCGCGATGGTCCTCAGGCCACTCGTGAGGTGGGACTTGGAGCAGACACAGGGCAGGGGATCCTCCCTGTCCTTCCTGGAGCTCTGGACCTGCCAGGAATCAGGAGGCAGTGAATAAGCAAAAATATGGAACACAGGACAGGATTGCATCCACCTGAATGCAGGGATCCACGGTGCTGTGACCCCTTGGCCATCCAAGGTCACAGGCAGCACCTCTAGGAATGCTTCTCCCACAGAAGGGGATGGAATTCCAATTATTAGAGTAAAAGAGAGCAGCTTGGGGCGGACGTTTCAACTGCCAATGCCTTAAGTTAGAGGAGATGAATCCCACCCAGCACAGCTTCCTGGGAAATGGCTGCTCTCCAAAGTGACCTAAAGAAACTGTTCAGGAATCCAAAATCCAGAACAAGATGGAGTTTCAAGTGCATTCCCATGAAACTCTGACTTAATGGAAATGTTTCTCTGCAGCAGGAATTGGAGCTGGCAGATCCATCACCCTGGATAGGGGGAATTGCCCTAGGCAGACACAACAGATGGCAGAAGGAGTTTGAAGCTAAGAAAAGATGGGGAATTCTTGCTGTCCAGTCTGGGAAATTTGTAAGATCTCTGCTCCCAGTGTTATGGCTTTAAAACTCCAGTCTATGAGGAATTCTTAGACTGGGGATGGCTGATTCCCCAGGAGCAAGGTATGAGTCTTGTGAACATCCTTGCCCTTTTTCCAATGTTATTACCAATGGAAGAGAGCTCATTTCCAACTCACAGCTCCCTACAAAGGGATCAGAACTTCCAACAGCACTGAAGCATTCAGCAGAAGGGAAATTCCAGAGGAACCTGCACTGAAGGCCCCAGAACATCCCCTCTGAGCAAGGAAGCTACACCACCATGCCAAGACCTCTTACTGTGAGCAGAGGAGGTCCCATCATCAGAAGGTCCTTCCCAAACATGCAGTTGGTGAGAGAGGCTGTGGCTCCGTAGAAGCAGATGGCACTGAGGATGCTCAGCACCACAACTGGAAAAAATCCCAGAGTCAGAGGCAGAAAGGGTGATTGAATCCCCATCCCTGGAGGGATTTAACAGTGTGGATGGGGCACTTGGGGACAGGGTTTGTCAGTGCTGTGGGGATGGTTGGACTCAGTCACTTGGATTTCATGGTGCTGTGATTCTATTCTGCAGTGAAAAAGTCCTGGAGGAAAAGCTCCCACTAATCCCCTTGATAAAGCTCTCCATGGAATTAAAATTTAAACTGTCACTTGCAGCAAAGCCAAGGCTTCAGCAGAACTACAGCCACTGACAGCTGTGGCACATCCAGTTCATTGCATATCCACTGGGAAGCGGAGCTGGACAGAGCCTCTAGAGGTGCTCTGATCCAGCAGTATCAGGTTTATTTGGAACCTCAAGGCCCTGGGGGTGATAGGAGGAAAGTTTTCCTTCTCCAGTCATGCTTGCACACACCCCAGACTTCTAGGGAAAGAGGAACACCCTGCTTGATTTCCCCACACTGCTTCCCAATCCAGGACCCACTCCCTGCCCTCTGTGGGTGAAGGTTTAATGTCCAGGTTTCTCTAAAACTCACTTTCAAATGGCAGAGGGAGGTTCTCCAGTGTAAAGAGCAGAAAACAAACGGTCAAGAGCTCCATGGCCAGGGTCAGGCAGAGCAGCACCACGTTAAAAGAGGAAGCTGTGGAAAGAAACACAAACAAGAGGGACCCACATCAAGTACGGCCCATAAAATGTCCATGAACCAGCAGAAGAGTTCCTAAATCAACTGAGGCTTGTTGGATTGACCCGAGCAGCCCCAGCTCTGATTTCCCTGTTGGTGGAGGAACAAAGAGGCACAGCCAGGGTCTGTTCAGCCCTCAGGTTCCACGGACACGCTGCCAAACCCTTGATCTGCCAGGACACTGTGCTCACACGGAAAACACTTCTCTGGCAGCCAAGCAGGTTCTGATTTACACCAGCTGGGCTGGAGCGTGGCTGAGGATTGCAGCCAGTGGCCCAGTGCATCAAACACTTTCACCTGATTTGATCCTTTTATTTTCTTTGAGATGTTCTTCCATTCCCTCGGGGCTGTTTCTCCTAAGCCCAGCTCAGCTTCTGTTACTGGCTGTGGGCAAAACATCTCCGTTCTTGCTTAATCAGAACGACAGGCAGAGCCGAGCCTCCCTCACTGGTGCATCTCCACCACGGAGCAATCACAGGAGGATTCATGGTTTGACCCCAGATGTCCTTCAATAAACATCCCACGTGGTTCTGAGACTTACCCAAAATGATTAAAAAAGCATTGAGCACCAAAAAGGCAATGGAGCCAGCAGTGAATCCCTCGGTGTGCCCCGCCCCGATGTCCAGCAAGTGGCCTGAAACAGGAGCAGCACATCTGGTTACGAGCAAACCACAAAGAGCAGCATGACAGGAGAGTGGCAGGAGAGTGGCAGAGCCTCAGCTGGGATTACCACAGCTCCAGCTGTTGGATGGTGGCCTCCCAAAAACCCTCCCTCACTGACACCTGCTGCTTCTGCCATGCAAAGTATCTGAGGTATTAACTGCGGGGCTGGTGACGGTTATCCAAAAAAAGCCCTGGATTTTACCTCCAGCTTGGAATACTCAGGGCCTGGCTGGACACTTAGCAGCTCCTGCCACACGTCCCAAGCCACAGCTTTAACTGTCCCCACAGGTGCTCATTTTAAGAGCTCCTGGCACAGAGGCTGTGTGAACACTCTGCCCACCTGGAGAAAAATGCAGCTTTTAAAAGCCAGGCTCAGCTTCTGAGAGCTTCTTTCATGGCTGTGACCAGCTGGAATAGACTTCTCCAGGCTCCCAAAGGAGAAATCCAGAACCCGGAGTCTCTCACTGCCTAAAAGCGTCTCCTGAGTTGTTATTCTGAGATAACAGCCCAGAGCCAGCCTTGTCTCACAATGTTTTTGCAGGGAAATCTTGGCTTTTATTGGGGTTGAAGACACAATTTGAACTCCTGGAACTGAGAGCACCAAGTGCCTGCATGAATGGCAACTGAGTGAAAACTGGGGTGATTGGTGAATTATCTTTTTCCAAGGAGGAATATCAGTAAACCTGATGTCACTGACTCTCCTGAAAAAAGGAATTCCACCAGTGAAAGCCATCTGGAATTCCCTGGGAACACCCCTTAAGCGAGGAACCATCCTGTGCTTTACCTGCCAGGCGCAGCCAGGTCCAGGCCGCCCAGAAGGCAGCGTAGCAGAAGGGGAGCACGGACCCGAACCTCTTCCCGCCCTGCACCTGGATCCGGCACACAAACAGCTGCCCCAGGGCCCCCGGGATGAGCACGGAGGGGATGGAGAGCTGCTGCCTGCCCGGGGCACCCGCGCTGCCCTGCACGGCGGCGGCCGCAGCCAGGCCATTGCAGATGTAGAACAGCGAGTCTGGCACGGCAGCGCTGGTGCCGCTGGGGATGTCCTTGGAGCTCGAGAGCCAACTCTGGGCAGCCCCCAGCATGGCCTGGAGAGCTGAGCTGGGCACAGCCTGGGTGCCCACGGGAATCAGAGCCTTCTCCCCGATGGAGTTGATGAGGCTGGCGAAGGCGGCGTACAGGGAGAGCGCTGTGCAGAGGCTGCAGGCGGCCCCCAGGAAGGGCCGGGCACCAGGCAGCGGGATCTGGTGGACAAAGGCCAAGGTGAGGAGGATGAAGGAGGCATTCTGCAGCATCTCCAGGGTGTCTTTGTGGGTCGACATCAGAAAGAGCAGACAGGCAGTGGCCAGGAAGAACCACGCCCCAAACATTCCCAGCCTGCTGTTCTGAGCCGCGGGCAGCCCGAGGAAGGCGGTGAGCACAAACTCCTCCCAGGACATCACCAGCCACAGGAGGCTGTGGACACCAAACTTGGTGGTGTGGTAGCTATCCCCTCTGAGGTAGCTGTAGAAGCTGGAGAGCAGCTGGCAGCTGGAGATGATGGAAATCCATGCTGCCCCCACACAGAATGTCTTCATGTACCCAAAGAAGTAAAAGGAAAATATAAAGGGTGACACAGTGTCGCAGATGTTCCCCAGGGCCATCGGCTCCGCGTACTTGGTGTTCTTCTTCTTTTCTTCCCCGAGGGCCTTGGAGGAGCTTTTCTGTGCTGATCCCAGCAGCAGGACATTGAAGAGGGGGTGCCCAAAGCCGGGCAGGACATACCTCTGGGTGATGCCCTTCAGGAGCAGAGCCACAGCTCCGTACAGCCCGCACAGGACGATGCCCAGCTCCAGGACCCCGGACACCACCAGGGCCCAGTCCCCGAAGAGTGCCACCACCTCAAAGCCCAGGGCCAGCGCAATGGCCCCGAAGATGAAGGGCATGATGTAATTGACGGTGGCTGAGCAGAAGGACAGGATGAAGGAGATGGCAATGTAGGCCACCAGCCCGGCCACGGAGCTCTGGCTGGCCGAGAGCAGGGCCATGCCGGTGGCCGGGAGCTGGCTGGCGTTCCCAGAGGGGAGCGTTGTGTTCTCCAGGGAGGGATATGCAGCAGACAGGACCTTCGTGGCCCCGTAGCTGCTCCACAGAGCAGAGAAGGTGAGGAAGGCCGCACCTCCAAGGTGGTCATACTTGCGGAAGGCGAGAAATCCGGCCAGGAGCTGGACAAAGCCTCCAATCAGGATGAGGTGGACACCTGAGGGATGCAGGAAGGGGTCAGGTGTGAAGCCAAGCACAAAGAGGCTGGAGCTGCAGGAAGCTCTAGGGCACACCCCACGGCAGGTCCCATGGCCTCCCTGTGAGCAGCCCTGTGGCCTCTGCCTGCCCCTCTTCCCACCTTTATGGGAAATTTCTCTGCGTGGCCCCTAAGCCCCTTGGCTCAGTGTGCTGAGCAGGCCCCAAGGACAGTTTGGACCTAGCAGGGAATGGCACCTGGAATACTTGGCCCAGTGCCTGGGGAAGGGGGAGCAGCCAACCCCAGGAGCAAACTGACCTGCACAATGGAGACAGCCCACATTTCCCAACAGTGGTGCCCATTGGCCCATGGGGATGACTGTCAAAGAGCTCAGGGGACATCCAAGCCCACACACGCCACCCTGAGCAGCAGCACCCACCTGCCAAGACCTGCTCTGCTGCGCGAGGCCCAAGGCTGGTGGCGGCCACGGTGAAGTTCTGCAGGCACAGGAGGAAGGCGCTGACCACGTTGCCGAGCAGCCCCAGCACCCCCGGCTCGCTGTAGAAGACGGCAGCGAAGCCCTCGGTGCTCGCCATGGCCCTTGCAGACAAAAGAGCAGAGCTGGGCCTTGCAGACAAAACAGCAGAGTCAGTCCTTGCCCCCACAGCCTCCCGGCTGGGCCCTCTGCGCCGGGCCCAGGCACCTGTCCTAGGCTGGTTTTATGATGCTCTTATCCCCAATTGTCTCGTTCTGTTCATGCTGAAAAATAAGTTTTGCACCTTTAAGACTTGTTGCAGAGAGTGAAGGGGGGAGAGAAGAAGCGTGCAGTTTGTTCTCAGACACTGCACTCACTTCTCCACATTCCTGCTCCTGGACTGTGTTGTCTGCAGATGGACAGACAGCGGGACAGAGCTCTCCTTTGTTTTAATTAATTTTAGCTAGCTGAGGCAAAGAAGTTCCCTGGACTGTGTTTTCTTCCCTTTTCTTTGGAGCTGTTTAAACCTGCTCTGGACTGAACACCAGAAGAGCACTGGCAGCTGCACCTGTGGCCACTAGGCCAGGCCTGGCCCGTGGCATTTCCAGCACTGGAGGAACTGATAAGAGCCCGAGTGACCTGAACTTCAACCCAGGGAGGGACTTTCTCAGTTTGTCATCTCTTTTGGAGCAGCAAGGGGTTTTATTGTTTAATATTGTTTAGGTTTTATTGTTTAATAAACAGGTTTTTTCCACTTTTCTCCAAGGAGGTATTTTCTCCCAGACTGGTTGGGAGGAGGAGCCAAATAAATCTGCTTTCCTAGAGGAGCCCCTTTGGGGGTTCTCTCCAAAACTTGCCCTGAACCAGGACTGCAGAGCCGTGCCCCTGCCCCGAGCAGGGACAGGCTGGTGACAGGCTCAGGTGTTTCCATGTTCCTCCCCACTCCTCGCTGCAGACAAAGGCTCCATTCAAAGCACCACTTGAGGTGCCTACTTTCCGCAGCCCTATCCAGAAAAAACACACACAGCCTATTTAGGTGACCAGGATTCCTGGCAAAAACATGTTTAGGTGCCCCAAAGCGCTGCAGGTGGTGGTGATGGTTGCTGTCCCCTCTTCTCCAGGCTGCTGGAGATGGAGAGGCATGAATAGCCCAACACAAACCAACAAACATCCAGACAAAACCCACAAGGTATTTTTGAGCCGTTCCAGGACGTTTCTTATCCACTGTTGCAGACAAACAGGGCAGGCACGGTGCACACACACACACAGTCTCCCTTCCAGATGGAATTTTCCAGCTCCATCCCTTTCTTGAAACCCCAGTGACTAAATAGGCTATTTTCAAACCCTTCATATTTCTCCCATGAACTCGTCTGTTTGCAGGCAGCCCCCACGTTTCCACTCCTCGGCGCTCCTGGGTACCAGGAGCTGAAGTTTTCTCTCTGGAGGGTTTTGTTGGGAAACAAAGATGAAAATAAAACAGCAATGTTCTTGTTATTTGGGTATTTTTAGAATATTTGGTGAGCTAAAAAAGCTGGAAAGGGAGAAGGTGATGTATTCTGTTCTCAGCCATTCCAAAGAACCCTTTGGAAAGGGAGGAAAGCTCCACTATTGTTAGGGGGAGTGAGGAGGAGGGAAGGAGCACCACCCAAAGAAAAATAATATGGGAATAATAACGAACCTAAATCCCGGGATCACACAAATCCTCAGCCCAAATTTACATTTTGCAAACATTAGTACCCTCTGGACTCTCTTGTTCTGCTAAAAACACAGTGTTTTCCTCTTTCCATTTATTCTAAAGGATGTCACTTCCCCAAAGGAAGAAGGATGAAGGATAAATCTACTCCGACAGCTCCAAACTGCTTTGGCAACATCAACTTTCATCAAATAAGGAAAGGCTAAAAATCTCCAAGCAAAGCTTGGGGAACAATGAATTATTCAATTACTTGGTTGTGCTAAAGGCTGGGATTTTGGGTTCAGAGAGGGAGGTGCACCAAATCCCAGTTCTCAGGGAGGAATTCTCCCTTTTCCCATCAAGACACTGCCTTTCAGGAGGTCCCAAGGAATGCTGTGCCCTTGGGCAGAGCTGAGCCTGTGGATTCCATGATTTGGTCTCTTTTATTGTTTTAAATGACACTTCTATATAAAGAAGCAGTTTGGTTTAAATGGTTATACTTGGAAATGAGCCACAAAATTAAGCTTCTCCAGATGTTTTGCCCTGAAACAGCCCAGGCAGTGGCTCAAAGGCACACTCAGAGCCCCTGCTTGGAGTGGGTCCCAGGAAGAGGGTGAGCTGGGGTTTGGGAGGGAGCTGGGCTGGCAAGGTGACTCCTTGGCTCCCAGCAGTGGTTTTTAATTTGCTAAATCTCATTTTGTTGGTGTTTTCTGCATAACAGACCTGCAACAAAGAGCTGAGGTTGGGGAGGGAAGGAGAGGAACATCTCACAGGGATGTTTTCCTCTTCTTCCAGTGCAGGCATGGGAGAAGGGAGGAAGACAAGCACCAGAACATGCTGTCAGGCTAAGGAGGTGTAAAGGGGATGGATGTGAGAGGATCCAGCCCAAGATGTGGAAAAGGAGGAACCCGCTGCTCACACCCACCCCTCACACAGCAACCCAGACTCGTGGTCCCTGCCCTGAGACATTGGGCACAAGGTCCCTGGGCATTGTCCCTGACTCAGTTTCCTGCAAGGTCAGGATACATCAAACCAGGAAAGTCCTCCTGGTGCTGTCTCAGGAGCAGCAGCACCAGAACACCGAGGGCTGCACTGAGCTGGAAAAACAAGGCCCAGCAGAGGAACCCCCAGGGGGGTTTTCTGATCAAATATGCCCAGGTTTGGCCCTGGGATAGCCCCACCCATGGGTGCTGTCACTGTCCTTAATGCTGCCATTTCTCCACACGCACCACAGAACCCTGGTGGTGCCACAGGATAACATGGGGCTGTGCAGGAGGCAGGGGGGAAGATGGAAAATCCCTCTGTGCCAGGTGGGATTAGAGGCTCTCTGCACGCCCAGGGCACCAGCACAGCCACTGCCCAGGGAACCACGGGATGGAGATGTCCCCGTGCTGAGGAGGCACCTGGACACCTGGGGTGCTGCCTGAGAGCTGCATCTCCTGGAGGGATGGGCAAGCCCGGGACGATCCTTCCCTTGCTCAAATCCCTGGTGCAGAGGGCAAAGCCAAAGCCACACCCTCCCTCATCCTGCCCCCTCCACCTTCTTTCCTGTCCCTGCTTGCCCTGACATCCCTCACCCTCCTGGCTGTTGTCCCTGCTGACCTCGGAACTGCGTGGGACAGGCTCTGGATGCCACTTCCTTCACTCCCTGCTGTCCTCACAGCAACTTCACCCCCTGCCAGGAAAGGTCATTCCCATCCCATCCCACTTCCATGGGGCTGTCAGGTTTGCAGGAATCTCTCTGTGCATCTCGCAGCCACCGCTGCTTCTCCGTGACCAGTATTAACGAGAATATTCCAGGGCACAGGAATATTCCGTCCCCAGGAGGCTGGAGCAAGGCTCCCCGTGCCATGGGACACATCTGCAAGCACCAAACCATTCCATTTTCACTCATCCCCAGGGGCACCTTGCCATTAGTTTTCCATCCCACCTTGTTAGTGATAACAAACATTTACAGAGCTCTGAGGAAATGCTGCTTCTCTCCAGATAAACATGGAAAGAGAACAAAATTCATTTTGGATAAACACACAGCGAGATGAACAGTGCACAGCCACAACACACAGCTGGATTTCACATCACAACCCTGCCTCTCCTCTGGTGCAAACCACGACGGAATTGCCAGGGATGCATTGCTACAACAAAGGTCTGCATGGGGGTTAGTAAAAAATCCAATTTTAAATAAAGGTATGTCCCTCCAGGCTGTTACTCTGCCCAAAATAATAAATGTCCCCAGGTTCCACTGCTGAACAAAGCAAAAAGCCATGGCACTCCCCCAAAATCCAAACATTGCTTTGGGAATGAAGGCTCCCGGTGTTCCCTGGAAGCTCCAGGGTGCACTCCCAGTTCAGTGACCCAGCAGAGCTGGAGATGGAGAAGAAGGAGAGCTGGGAAAGACTCAGCCAAGCACCCAAACACTGAAGGTATTCAAGAAAAGGATCCAAGAAAACCACCACTGCCTCACTTCTGCCTCTGCAGCTGGGATTTACCTGCTTTGGTGACACTTCAGCTCAATGGGAGGATGCTCTTGTCCCTCTCATTTCCTGGTGAATCTCACTTTTATAGTCCTCCTTGGGAGGAGGAGCCTGGAGCCAGTTGCTTCACCCATTGGCACCTGCGGCACTTTGGAGACAGGAGTTCCCTTGAACCTTGTCAGTTATTGTCTGAAATCTTTATTTATTTCCTGAAACCGGGGGTGTCGGGGGGAGGGTTTCCCTTCTGTCCAGCATGGACAAACCACCCCTCCTCACGGATTCCCCCCACCCTCTGGCTCCCCAGGGACTGATGTCATCCCCCTGGAAATTCAGTTGCACAAAACAGAAAGCAAATTGCCTTTTGGACGCAGATATAAACCCTGCCACCAGCACCTTCCAGCCACACACCTCTGCCATCCCTCGCGCCGAGCACACCGAGCCGGGAAAGGCACTGGCAAAAGCAGCCACCAGCATGGTCTACTCCACCTTCCAGGTAAAACTCTTCCATGCAAACCCTCCCCATCCCTGAGCTCGCCTTTTGCACTTTAAGGAGGAAATGTCGCTTTCCGGGTGGTTCCTCCGCTGGTCCAGCTGATCGTGGCACTAAACGGGAGCCTGCCCCAAAATTAACAAATTCCAATGGTTTTCACAGTCACTTAATTCAGCTACTGACCTTTTCCTGCCATCCTGCTCCTTTCAGGAGTCCCAGACATCCCCTGGACCGTGCCACCTGGGAGTTGTTGTTGTTGGGGTGTGCTCTGTGGGTTCTGCTCCCTGTGCCCGCTCCGAGCTGGTCCCACTCGCTGCAGAATCTCGTGGCAGGGCTGCAAAGGCTCTGCTGCCCCTTCAGCTGTGTGGCTTTATTTCCCTGGATGTTCTTGGCATCCCTGCTGGACGCAGCTTTGGAAAATATTTTTTTCCCTCCTTTAAATATGTTGTTACTTTTACGTGCTCGTTTGATCTGTGAGTGTCTCACGACGAGAGGCACAACCAGGAAAACTGCTCCAAAAGCCCTTCCAGCAGCTCCAGTGACAAATTCCCTCTCTGTGTCTCTCCTCTAGAAATCCCAGAAGTTCTTGGCAAGCTCTCGGCAAGTCCACAAAACTGCTACCCATGGTTTGTATTTCTCAGCATTCCCCATCCTTTCCTAGTGGGCATCCCTAAATAATTGCTGGAAAAGAAGGTGCTGGGCTGAGCACACTGAGAGAAATCCTCAAATTCTTCAAAGGAAAAGCTTCCAAATATTTTGGGTCCTGTGGTTCTTCTTGCCCTCAGGGATAAAGGGCCAGGAGAAAAGCAGAGAGGAGTAAAAATGTGGATTGTTAGTCCTGTGCTAAACCAGATCTTTAACTGGTTTAGAACCAGACTTTCCAAATTCTTTGACCACAACTGTAAGGTGTTCAAAGGGTGGCTCAGATCCTTAACTCCTCCACTTGTCACTGCTTCCTACTTACACCTGATCCTGCTCTGGGCATTGCCTGCAGACATTCATGGATCTCCTTCTGTGGCTCCAGCACTGCCCACCTTTGATAAATTAACCACAACTTAGCTGTGTAGACACTTGGTATATTATATCTCTTAACTTGGTCTAAGATTGGCTATGAACTGATCTTAAAATACGTTCTTGACCCATTATGTTTTTAAACTTTTTCCTACAAGTTTTCTTGGTTTAGTATAAGTTTATTAACGTCTTTTAAAAAGGGCTCTTGGTTTATTGTAAGTTTTGTGATAGGTTTATTAACTCATTTTAAAATATATTCCTAGTCTATTGTCTCAATTTATTTTAAAATGAGTTATTAATACAATAAATGCAAGTAATGTTGCTTAATGAGACTTAAAGACAAGAGAAATAATAATCGACAAGGATTTATTTGGTCTTGTATCAAATTTAATTTTTGTATCAAGTCCTGCCATACCAGAAGGAAAACCCGGAGTCATGGAGTGCTTTTAGCTGAAGGGTTAAAAAATCCCGCTGCCTGCTGAGGTGACAAAGAGCATTTGATGCCGGAGAGGAGCCATTCCAGCTTTTCTGGGTGCTGGGTGATGGGAGCAGATTTTCCTGCAGCCTCTCCAAGCCCTGACATCACCGCTCCCGCCCCGGGGGGGTGCGGGGGGACCCGGGCTGGGCTGGACAGCGGTCCCGGGGTGCTGAGCGCCGGAACTCCTATAGGAGCGCTGGGATTCCAATAGGAACGCGGTCCCGGGAGGGGGATATTCTTCCTCCCGGTGAGTCAGGCGGTGATGGCATTCCCAGCTGTGTTTACAGGCGCCTCAGACTGGGCTCGAGGTGAGCTCGAACATGAGCCAGCACTCCGTGAGTCACTGATGTGACATTTCGGGATGGATCCAAACTAGCGATATTAGGGAATGGTCATTTCGTTAATTGCCATGTTTGCTGCTCCAAAACCAAAGCCTCCTGTGTACCTGCCGATCTGGATGAGCTTTCCTCTTGGGGCAAAGTTTTAAATTTTTAATTTTTTTCGCCCATGATTCATTAAATTTGGACATTAATTCTTCTTTTATCTTCATCAATGTGTGTGCCCCCACCATCCTGCAAATGTCCACATGGAATTTTATTTTTCCTGCTCTCTTGTGCACTCTCAAATTAACAGTATAAATTGTAATGGGCCATAACAATTTTAATTCTATGAGTTATAAATATAATTATATTAACAAGATCCTGTATTCTAATTATAGAATTATGAATAAATTTATAAATTATAAATTAATATATAAATTATTAAAATATATATAAAATTAACATCTAATAATGAGATATATATATATAATCTAAACAAGGCAATTTGTCACTGAAATTAAAATATACAATAGACACAAACTGGGTATTTTCCATAGAATTTTAACTTACTTTTAATGATTAGTATCCTTTGGAGTACATAGGGCTTAAGAGCTTTGGTGGCTGAGTCAAGACACTTCTGTGTCTTTTAGGATGAAACACCTGGATAAATCCAGGCTTTGGGTCTATTCCTGCTTTCCAAAAAATTATGGAAGTTTTGGATTTCTGTGGTGCATTTGTGTTTGGCTTTCCTCTGGATAAAGGGACATAATTTGTGTTGATCCCTCCCAAAAAATGGTTGTTGGAGCCCCAAGGTGATGGGATGGGGCTGAGCTCTGAAGTTTCTTCACCTCAACCTTCTGGAAGCCACTCCATCTGTGGAATATTACATTTTATGTATAGAACCTATGGAATCAGAGAGTACCCCAAGTCGGAAGGGAGCCATGGGGATGATGATCTCCAGCTTCCTGCCCTTGCAGGGCTCCCCAGATTGACCCACCTGCCTTGGGCAGGTGCAGCTCCCTGGGTCTGGTGACACCAGCGCAGGGCTCACCGCTGTCCTTGTCCCCTCCCGGTGTCCTGGTGCTGCAGTGGCAGCCCGGAGCGCTCCCGAGGACACGGTGACCAGCAGCTTCGCCTCGTTCATCCGCGCGGCGCGGCCCGAGCACCTGTCCCCGACCGTGCGGCAGCGGAGCAAGAGGATGATCCTGGACAGCATCGGCGTGGGGCTCGTGGGCAGCACCACGCGTGTCTTCGACATCGCCCTGCGCTACTGCCGGGTAGGGACAGCCCCTCCAATGCCACTGCCACTGCCACTGTCCCTGCCACTGTCCCTGTCCCTGCCACTGTCCCTGCCACTGCCACTCCCACCGCCGCCTCTGGGGCTGATCCTGGTGGCTGCTGTGGCCAGCACCATCCCCACTCCCAGTGATGCCTTGTGAAGGCTGCCCTAGAACAGAGGCTAGACTGAGTTACAGAATAAAGTAGGGATTTATTAAAAGGATTTCCTCCGTGGATGCACCTTGGGCAGCACAAGAGCCCAGCCAGGGCTACACCCAAGATGAACCAAAATGATCACAAAAATCCCCAATCACAGGGTCCTACACCTCTATAAGCCTTGGTCCACCAGCACACTGGAGTCAATTGCCCAACTACAGCCCCAGCCTATGAAGTCCCACCTTTCCTGCTTTTCTCTCTTCTGTCTACCATTGTCCATGCTCTTGGGCCTGAGATTTGGATCATTTGTCCTTGTTCCCCAGCTGGAGCAGGAATTGTTTTGTCTCCCTGCTCTGTGAAGAGCTCACCATCCCCTCATATGAAGCCCAGACCCACACACTAAAGCAGCACAGAATCTGAAAAACATAAAAGCTCAAACCTGAGGCATCACCTCCAGGGCTCCCCTGACATTCCCTCCTTCCCACAGGAGCTGTACTCCTCCGTGGCTGTGAGCTCAGTCTATGGAAAGCCAGGGGTGAAGCTCTCCCCAACGCTGGCTGCCTTCACCAACGGCGTGGCGGTGAGGCTGGATCTTCCCAGGGGATCTGTGCTCCCGGATTTTCCAAGGGGGATTTGTGCTCTTGACTTTTCCAAGGGGGGGTTGTGCTCCTGGATCTTCCAAGGGGGATTTGTGCTCCTGGATCTCCCAGATTTTCCAAGGGGGATTTGTGCTCCTGGCTTTTCCAAGGGGGATTTGTGCTCCTGGCTTTTCCAAGGAGGATCTGTGCTCCTGACTTTTCCAAGGGGGGTTTGTGCTCCCAGATCTTCCAAGAGAGATTTGTGCTCCTGGCCCTTCCAGGGGAATCTATGCTCCCAGCTCTTCCTGGGGAATCTGTTCTCCTGTTTTCTCCAGGGGCAATCTGTGTTCCTGGCTCTCCCAGGGGAATCTGTGGTGCCAGGAATTATCATTCCAGGAAACAGAGTGGTCACTGATGGGGGACAAAAGCTGGGAATCTCCTGGCTCTTAGAGGAGCTGAACCGCCCCGTGGGGACACTGAGTGGAGGCTTTGGCAGAATTTCCTCGGGAATATCAGCAAGGAGCCCTCATTCCCTCAGCATCCAGCCAGCACATTCCCGTCTCTGTTTCCCTGGCAGACTCATTCCATGGATTTTGACGACACCTGGCATCCTGCCACTCACCCCTCCGGGGCCATCCTGCCAGCTCTCCTGGCAGCTTCCCAGATGCTCCCTCCGAACACCAAACCCAACGGCCTGGATTTCCTGCTGGCCTTCAACGTGGGCCTGGAAGTGCAGGGGAGGCTCATGCACTTCTCCACTGAGGCTCACGACATTCCCAAAAGGTAAAGCTCCTGTTCTTCACCGAAGATGAAGAGGGTTGGTGAGTCTGGGTTTTAAAATGTTCGTTTAGGTTAAGCCAAGTTTAAGTCCAGTTTGATTTAGCTTTACCCCAGGGTAAAGCCTTACCGAAAGCCAAATACCAGAGGTGATTGCACCATGCACTTATTTGGTGATTTCCAGAGATTTTGCCTCAAAACTAACCCTCAGGAGGATTCCCAGGGAGTCAGCAGTGCCATCACCTGGCCCAGCCAGGGCAGGAGCCCAGAAACAAGCAGTTTGGTGGTGGGCATGGCCCCTGGGCCAACTGCTGTCTCCAGCAGTGCCCTGGTGTGATCCAAGCAATGGAATCAAGCAGGAACTGTTCCTTGGGTGTGGTTGAGGCTGAATTATTTGTCTGAGGGATAGAAAGTTTGGCTGTGTGAACACAAACCATGGCATCTCCCGGAGAAAGTTCAAATTGCTCTTTGGAGATGCTGAACTCACCCTGGTGTTTCTGAGGAGGTTTCAAGGAGAAACTCCATTTTTAGACTAAATTTATGTTCATTAACTCTGAATTTAGAGTCAAACTAAAATACAATAAAATTCTGATTTAAGTTAAATTATTAGCTTTAAAGTTAATAAAACTTTAAAGCTAATAATTTCACTTAAATCAGAGTTTTACTGTATTAAAAAATACATTAAAAGTTAATTTATTAGCTAAAATTTGTGGTTAAAATCTGAGTCAGGTGAATCCCACCCGCACCAAAGCCATGAGAGAGTTCCTCTGACTGATGGGCCCCTTGGTTCCCATTAATTTCTCCGTGGGAGGGGTCCTGCGGTTTTCCCCGTGCCAGGCAGCCAGGGCTGCTCATTCCTGCCGTCCCCCTGCAGGTTCCACCCTCCCTCGGTGGTGGGCACCCTGGGCAGCGCCGCGGCCACGGCCAAGCTGCTGTCCCTCAGCTCGGCCCAGTGCTGCCACGCCCTGGGCATCGCCGCCTCGCTGGCCGGGGCGCCCATGGCCAACGCCGCCACCCAGGCCAAGCCTCTGCACGTGGGCAACGCCACCCGCCTGGGCCTGGAGGCCGCTCTGCTGGCCGGCCGAGGGATGGAGGCCAACCCCCTGATCCTGGATGACATCCCGGGCTGCTCGGGGTTCAGCGCCTTCTACAGCGTCTACCAGCCCAAGCCGCTGTCCGCGCCCGGTGAGCACCACGAGTTCCTGCTGGAAAAGCAGGACATTGCCTTCAAGAGATTCCCAGCCCACCTGGGCATGCACTGGGTGGTGGATGCTGCCTTGTCCGTCCGGAACCTCTTCATCAACTACGCGGGGTCATTCTCGCCGTCCCTGATCCGCACCATTATGCTGAGGATCCCGGTGTCCAAGTACATCAACCGGCCTTTCCCCAGCTCGGAGCACCAGGCCAGGCACTCCTTCCAGTTCAACGCCTGTGCTGCCCTGCTGGACGGCGAGGTGGGCCTGGGCTCCTTCTCCGAGAGCAGCATCCACCGGCAGGAGCTCAGGGAGCTGCTGGACAAGGTGGTGGTGGAGCACCCTGAAGACAACGTGGCCAACTTTGATAAGATGTACGGAGAGGTGGCCCTGCTCCTGCACAGCGGGGACGTCCTGACAGGCAAATGTGACACTTTCTATGGGCACTGGAGGAAGCCCCTGAGCAAAGAGTCGCTCCTGAAGAAGTTTCGGTCCAACGCCTCCCATGTGCTTCCGGAAGAAAAAATAGAAGCCATCATCACTCTGGTGGACAACCTGGAGAACCTGTCAGACAGCTCCCAGCTGGCCTGCAGCCTGTGAGAGGACAGTATGGGGGCTTGGTGAGGGGCTTGTCCTGGTGAAGCTGCAATTCCTTTCTTCATTGGTGCTTTCCTACTGATTCCCAAGGACAGGCAAGTTCCCACCCCTTCTACTAGATCATTCCGAAGGAACCCATGAGGCAGGAGGTGTCTGGGTTAACACATGGAGTAAACTTCAACTCCTCATTGGTGCTGGCTGAGGAGCTGAAAGGCCACTATAAGTATAAAAAAATTCCCATGGAAATTTCTGAGAATCCTGGGGTATCATCCAGTTCTCCAGAAGGAACAGTGCCTGTGCATTTCTTACAGCTGGATTCGGAACTTTCTCTGTGCAGAAGGCCTGGCTGCCCAGTCTGGGAAGAGGAGGAAGTTCAGCTGCAGAGCCTGTGCTTTTCTCAGCGCTCCTCTGGGCACTTTTGGGATCAGGGTCAGGCAGTCCCACAGGCACAGGAGAAATCCATCCTTGCTGCAAACGGCCCTGCCTGCAGAACTCTCCAGCAGAGCAGGATTCTTTTCCTTCCCAGTGAAAGCCTCCCATTTCTCCAACCCGTGGGCAGTGTTTGCCACTTCTCTGTGTACCAAGGATGGTTTGAGGACCCTCGAGACCTGGGTGCCTTTTCTGAAGGGGGCACAGATGAGGAATTCTACGTCAGTTCTACACCCTGAGGGTGATCCCTGCCCATCCCAGGGCTGTCCCACACCATCCCTCCTGGCTTTTCCAGGCTTTCCCAGGCACCTGTTTTGAACTGGTCCACCAGGTGGCCGATGGGCTTCTCTGGGAAGGGACTTGGGCACATACACTGTGACTCCCATTGGGAAACTCCTGTTTCCCTCCTGTGAGAGGAGGGGGGGCTCATTGAGATTTGGTTCGTAGCTCATCTTTCCATGAAAATGGATGAAATCTGGAATCTGTGCTCCTGAGCAGCCATTCCCTGAAAGGCTCCTTACCCCGCACGCTCCCTGAGTAGAGAGATGGAGAACTCAACACTTCTCCACATTAAACACTGGGATTGCTGATCCAAAGAGCTCCTTTCCAATGTGATTGTGATAAAATTGTGGAATCTACTGTGGGAATCCTGATTCAAGAGGGATGAGAGAGGAGCAGACAAGAAGGAAGATCCTTTTCTCTTGCTGGTCGTGGTTTGTGCAGGGAATGAACCATCCAGAAGAAAACTGTTTTCCCACCTCTGTTCATCCACTCTCTCCCACTGTCCAATATTGACAATGAATCTTGCTGAATAAAGAATGAAATTAAATTTTCTCCATAAAGATTTAATGCTGTGTTGTGCAAACCATCAGTTTTATTTGGAATACTCACAATACAGAGGCTTTTCCAATAGATGGGGAGCCCAGCAGAGGTTGGGACAGGGACAATTGCAATGCTGGCCTGTGGCCAGTGGTTCCTCCAGGGAAAAACCTTGAGCCCCTTGGGTGCTTTCTCCCAGAGAAAACCACAACCATCCACCAGCAAAGCCTCCAGTGCTCCAACACCATCACTCCAAGAGAAGTTCCTCCATCAGCAGCACATTCCAAATACTTGATAAATTTCCATGACAAGTTTTGAGTTTCCCATGGTTTGGGTCAGGTGTGAGATCCCCAAAAGTGTCATTCTGTGTTTCACCCTGTGGTGAATGGGAAAGCCCCAGAGCCAGGCAGGTCCTCCAGGCCTTAAAGGGATCCATGTGTGGGACAGAACCAAGATGGGCTCCAGTGGGGGGAACAAAACCCTCTCCCAGGGGCTTTGGCCCCCTCCCATGGGCTTTCACCCTCTCCCATGGGCTTGGATCCCCTCCCATGGGCTTTGACTCCCTCCCATGGGCTTTGACCCCCCTCCCATGGGCTTTGACTCCCTCCCATGGGCTTTGACTCCCTCCCATGGGCTTTGACCCCCTCCCATGGGCTTTGACCCCCTCCCATGGGCTTTGACTCTCTCCCATTGGCTTTGACTCTCTCCCATGGGCTTTGACTCCCTCCCATGAGCTTTGACCCCCTTCCATGGGCTTTGACTCTCTCCCATTGGCTTTGACTCCCTCCCATGGGCATTCATCCTCTCCCGTGGGCTTTCACCCTCTCCTGTGGGAACCAACCCTGTTCCATGGGGATTAACCCCTTCCCATGGCTCTGACCCTCTCCCGTGGGCAGGACGCCCCGAGGGGTCCCGCCGAGCCGGACACGGCCGGGGCACATCAGCACCCTGGAGAGCACCGCCGGATGCTCCGCGGGCGCCGGGGCCGAGGGGACTCCGCTCCCGGGGACCCCTCCCTGGGATCCCTTCCCGCATCTCCATCCGAGGAGATGCCCCTGGCTTCCTCCCATGGCATTCCTGTCTTTAGTTCCCACAAACGACTCAATGGAAACCAGCTCATCCCTGCTGATCATCCAAAGCACTGAATATTTTGTGAATTTGCCTTTTTTCGCACCATGAAGAATTTTGGATTTCCCAGGAAATTCCAGCAAAGAAAAAAATGAGTCCGCTTCAGAGATTGTTTCAGTTTTATAGAGGATTTGCACTGTAGAGGTCAGAAGAGTCCTCCCTCCTTTCCAGCGCTGTTCCCGGGAGGTTATCGATGCTACCTCAGTGTGGCCAGCCTCGGAACTGCTCTGCTTGGGAATCCCCAGGTCCTTCATTGTTTTATATTTTTTAGATAACTTTGAAATGGTTTTTTAAATAACTAAAGGAAGAAGAAAACTCAGGACAGCCCCACAAGTAACCAGGAGCCATCAGAGTCAGACTCCTCTGCATCAGAGCATCCTCAATCCCTGCATAAATCCAGGGACTTCTGACACTTTGCCCTTCATGTAGGCTCCTCATCCCTGCTTTTTCCATTCCTGAGTGACAGAAACCCCACAAGTATTGATACAGAGCTGAGGATGAAACTTGGAGCTTCAGTTTCAGGAGTTTTGAGCGTCACAGAGAGGCCATTTTCCCAAACCCCAGAAGAGGAATGTGTTTGGACAATCACAGCTGGATTTAAACCTCTGGCATGGTGGGAGAGCCACCAGCACCAGGCAGCTTGAGACAAGAAGCAGGAGGATGAGAGGAAGGGAGACAGAAATTTCCAACTGTGGAAAAGTGACTCTGAAGAGGACAGGAGTGACAGGTGGACAGTGTAGCAAAAGGGGAAAGCAGAAATTGGGGAAGATGTCCCAGCAATTGCAGTGCAGCAGCAGCAGGACAGATCTTTCCAGAAGGCCATGAAATCTCCATGATGGAGATGTATAAAAGCAGGATTCACACCCAGAGCAGAGCAGAGCAGAGCAGGCTGCCTTGGGAAAACTCCCAAGGTACTTGCAGCCCTACTTTGTGGCTATGATTTGAGGCTTATCCCAGGTCTACACAATTAAAGCCTGGACCTTTAAATGGGCCAGCCAAAGCCTGCTGGGACCCAGGCAGAGCATGGGCTGTAGTCAGGGCTCCCCCTCAGTGCCTGCAGCCACATCCGTGCAGTACCTGGAAACCTCAACCAGGTTCTCATCAGGGTCTCGGAAGTAGATGGAGGTTATTGGACCCACAGCACCAGTTCTGGCCACAGGACCTTCTTCAATGGCCACCCCACAGGGCCTGGAGGACACAGGAGAGCAGGGGTTTGATGGTCACACCATCACTGTGCCATCCTCCCCCAGCCTTGACAACGTGAACTGTTGGATGAGACAACCCCAACATTCCCCAGGAAAGTGTCACTTAGAGGCCCTGGATTTGTGTCTCCTGGGTGACACTGCCCTGGGGGACCCTCTGGGCCTGCCTCACCTGCAGATGCTCCAGCAGCTGCTCCAGGGGCTCTGCTGTGATCAGGCAGAAATCCGCAGAGCCGGGCACGGGGCGCCGAGCCTTGGGCTCGAACTCCTGCCCAGCCTGGTGCAGGTTGAACTTCTGCTGGCCAAAGCACAAAGCTTTGCGATTGCCCTGCTCCCAAAGGAAAAGGCCAGAGTCAGGGAGGCTTCCTGGGCTGGACACCCTCAGCACCCATTGTGAAACCCTGACCTGAGTTAGCAGGACCCCACCAGGCCTCCCACCATTGCATCCTTTGTGAAAGCAATGCTATTAATGCCCAGGATGTGTGTCTAGACACTGAAGAGAGGATTTGCCACTTCGAAGTTCGTTCAGACACTGACCAGAAAACTGTGCTCGTATATACTGGAAAAGGGTGTGTGTGCCTGAGAACTGCCTGTGCTGCTGTAAGAATCGATAGCAATGATGTTATTTTGTCTAGTAGAAATCATTCTAATTTTTGTATTTGTAATTTTGTTAACATTATCGAGTGTGATTTTTCGTACTTGGCCCCAGTGACATCCCACCAGGTGATTAAAACCAATTACACAATGTATCCCAGACTATCACCTACCCCTACACCCCTCAGCACCCATTTCACCCTGGGGGCCTTCTGGGGTCCTGCTAACTCAGGTCAGGGTTACCTTGAAAGTCACCACCTCCATGCCCAGGACTTTGGAATAAAAGGCCACGGTGTCCTCAATGCTCTTCACAGTCAGCACAAGGTGGTCCAGGCGCTGGATGAAACACGAGGGTGGGTTTGTGCCCCCTTCCTTCCAAGCCATGCTCTCAGGGCTGCGAACTGGCACGGGAAGCCAGAGAATATAACCAGGGAAGTTAGGAGCATCCAGCTGTGCAGGGAAATGGAAAAACGGTCCAGGGAGCTGAGGGCTGAGAGGGACCACCCAGGTTCTCCTCTGTCCTGCAGGTGGCAGAAGCACAGAAGCAATAAATCCTCCTCCGTGCAAGAGCCTCAGACTCTGGCCTGCATCTGGTGGCGCCCGAGGCTGTGAGAGCCCCTGGCTGGGCTGGGTGTGGGGACCAGCTGGGTGACATCGCTGAGGGCTGATGCCACCGAGATGCCAAGCTCCAACACACAAACCCCGTGTGCATCAAGGATGGGACCATGTGTGTGATCCTTCCTCCAGGGGCGTCCTCCCAGGTGTGGACACTCGTCCAGGCGGAGCCAAGCCGGACACTGGAGGCAAACTGGGGCCTGGCACAGCAGCAGGAAACACCTGGGAACGCTTCTTGTCATTTGTCTTTGAGCTGCCAGATGTCACCACCAGGCAGAGGGGAGGCCAGGGGCTCAGGGTGACACAGCACCAGGGTGTGGGGACTCACGGGGCTGGGGTCACAGGTTCCTGGGGCTTAGGCTGCATTCAGACCCTCTGGCACTGCCCTTGGCTTTTAGGGACATGGGTTAGGGTGTTGGCAGGCCAGGGGGAATGGTTGGACTCAATGGCCTCAGAGGGCTCTCCCAGCCTAAATGATTCCATGATTCTGCATGGGAAGTGGTTGGTGAGGAGAGATCCCCCAGCCCCACTGGCACAGGAGCAGGGTCAGTGTAAAGCCAGGTGCAGTTTCACTGGGACAGTTTCTCCCTGCAGCCCGAGGAGCCTGTTTGGAGCAAGATCCCATTATCCCCTCCCATGGCATGGCCTGGGCTGTGCCCAGTGACTGCACTGGTTATGGAGGAGCCATCAGCAGAGCCAGAGGGATCCGTGCCCCTCCTTGCTGTGTTTGGTGCTCAACAACCTCGGAGCCACCTGGCTCAACCCCTCTGCAATCCCTTCACCCCAGGAGTCCTCTCAGGTGCTCCCAAACTGCAGCACCTTCATGTCCCAGCCTACAGCCCCCACCTCCTGCCCTCCCCTCCCCTCCCAGGTGAGCCCCTGAGCCAAAACCTGGAAGGAAACGGGGCTGCAAAATTCCTGTTACCTGCAGAGGGACGAAGAGCTGGGAAGGCAGCGCTGGGAGGTTTCCTGTGACCATCCTCTTCCTGCTGGGAGCAGCCACGTCACGGGACAAAGGGAGGGAACGATGAGGTTGGAAACAGGAGCTCTAAACATTGCTCCCTGCAGAGGTGGACCTTGACCCAAAGGGCAACCGCTTGAAAAATCCCAGAAAAATAGTCTGGATTTTTTCCCTTTATGAGGGAAAGTTGGGTTTATGTGCTGGCTTAAAGCTCCTACTGAAGAAGCCAGGATATCCCTGGAGAAGAGGGGCTGTCCAAGCAGCCACAGCAGCCTCCCACCCCCTGGCAATGCACAGGGAATCTTGCCTCCAAGATAATTTTCTAACATGCAAAATAAATAAAAAGTTCTTTGTTCTGTAGGGCGAATATCAAGGAGTTCAAACTCTTTAGTTGTTTAGGCAGAAGGTTGTGACAGAAAACATGTGAGCCCCATGATTATCCCAAGAAACAGAGACAACATTTACAGAATGACAATATATTGGTGAGTTGCTGTAGGAAGATTCCTACAAAAACGGGTTAAAAGCAGGAATTCCCTGCAGGATCAGTTTGGATCTCTAGAACTGCACATTTCTCCACTCCACTTAAGATGTGAGTAAATCTGAGCTAAAAGCAATAAATCCATTAATATTTACAGCTCTGGACTTTCATCTGCTGGATGACTTTCAGTGGAGAGCCGTGGAGCAGCGGTGCCAGTTGGGATACCTGGATGTGGGAACACCTCACTCGGAGTGTCCCCGTGGTTTAACCTCTGGGTTAGCACAGGCTCACTGAAATTTGAGCACAGAAAAGGAGAAAGTCCCTGGAGAGAAGACATTTTTCCATTGTGAATGTTTTGCTGAGGATTTGCAGCACCAGTGCTCACTTAGGGGGAAATCTGAGGCTTGGAGTGTCATTTCCTGGTGGCAAAATGGTGTCCTGGAGCAGGGAAGTTGTGGTTTGGGTCTGACAACTCCACTTCCCCAAGAGAGATTCAGTCTAGGACCAACAGGTCAGAGCTTGGGATTAAGTTCAGGATAGGAACCCAAATATCCAACTTGGGAATGGCTTTGTGTTCAGCTCCTTGGAGGTGTGGCTGCAGACAAGGATTCCTGAGCTGCTCCTGACATCCAGAGAGGGATTTCCCTACATGTTGGACATGGTGATGGAGTTGAAGTAGCTCAGCAAGTCCTCCATGGTGAAGTCCAGGGCAATCCCTGCTCCTGCATAGCAGCGTTGGATGAGCTCCTCAAACTCTCGGTACTGCCGGATGAATCCCTGCTCCATGGCCTGCCACACCACCTGGAAAAGCAGAAACCCTGCTCCATGGGCTGCCACACCACCTGGAAAACCAGAAACCCTGCTCCATGGGCTGCCACACCACCTGGAAAAGCAGAAACCCTGCTCCATGGCCTGCCACACCACCTGGAAAAGCAGAAACCCTGCTCCATGGGCTGCCACACCACCTGGAAAAGCAGAAACCCTGCTCCATGGCCTGCCACACCACCTGGAAAAGCAAAGCTCAGCTCCTGCCCCTGCAGCCCCCCAGGCAGTGCAGCCCTGAGCTCCAACCATCCCAGGGTCACACCCATCCCACTCCAGTTACCGGCAGAAGATTTTCCTCAGGGGACAGATGGTTGTGGATTGTCCTGTAGAGGCTCTCCAGGGCCCTCTTGACTTCCTTGCCAGGATATTTTTCGATGACTTTCCGGAGCTCCTGCTTGCTGTAGGCCAGCTGGAAGCTGAGCTCCTCTTCCTTCACCCCCTGAGCCAGGCGGGCCTTGACCCCCTCGAAGAAATGCTGGGAAGGTTTGGGAAGGGAAGGTTTGGGAAGGGAAGGTTTGGGAAGGTTTGGGAAGGTTTGGGAAGGTTTGGGAAGGGAAGGGAAGGGAAGGGAAGGGAAGGGAAGGGAAGGGAAGGGAAGGGAAGGGAAGGGAAAGAGGGAAAGGGAAAGAGGGAAAGGGAAAGGGAAAGGGAAAGGGAAAGGGAAAGGGAAAGGGAAAGGGAAAGGGAAAGGGAAAGGGAAAGGGAAAGGGAAAGGGAAAGGGAAAGGGAAAGGAAGGAGACATTCCATGAGGAGGCATCCCAAGGTGGATTCCTGCACCAGGGCTGACACCTGAGCGCTGCCCTCAGTTCCCATGTCTAATTCAGTTGAAATGAAGAATTTAAGAATGTTTTATGGAGTGTTGGAGATTTTTATCCTCCAGGAAAGCAGAACTTAGTGAATTTGATGGTTCTTTCCCCTCCCTACTCAACAAGCAGCATCCCTAAGGGTTGCAGGCCCATGGAGCAATGGGACTGCTGGAAAATCCCTCCAGTTCCTTGGTGCTCCCCCCAGTTTTCTCCCCACAGAGGATTTGGAGCCAGAGGTGGGGAAGGTGAATCCCAGAACCTGGAGAGGTGTAAAGCAAAACCGGAATTTTCTCAGTTCTTCTGACATCTCTGCCAGAACTGGACAGGACACTCCACATCTGCTGTTAAACAAGAGCACAATCCCTTCCTTCATCCTCCTGTCTCTTCATACATCCCAAGAATCTGTTTGGGTATTTCTGCTGCAATTTGGCTGTGAGAAATACCCTAAATCCCAAGGATTTTGAGTTCCCAAATGTATGAACTGTTTCCAAGAACCAGGAATTGGCCTCTGCATTACTTACACCTCTTTGCCCCTCCTCTTGGTGAAGAGAAACTGGGAGAGCTGGAGAAGGCCATGCCAGGATTTTCAGGTGCTCTCATACCCCACCCACTTTGTTGTGAGCAATAAAATTATCTTTTCCCTTGGAAAAGGGAGGATTTGAAGCCGTAGCAGAGCTCAGGTAGCACAAGACATGGAGCTGATTTTCCAGCCAAGCCAACAAATGTTTGACAGCAAGGACTGGAAACAAATTGGAAGTAACAGGTCCCATAAATAATTCCAGCTGAGCTCCATCTGCGAGACATTTTAGGGAGAGGGAAGGAGCGGAAGAGCTGCAGCCTGGGGAAGGAGGGAATGTCTGTTTGAGTTAGCAGAGCCAGATGCTCTTAGCTCAGTTAACAAAGCAGCCACTTGGGAAGGGTTGGATGGATCAGCCCAGGCAGCTGTGAAAAAAGGGCTGGGATCTGCCAGATGCCGGCACGCAACTGGAGTGGGAATGGGAGCAAACTGGGAGCAAACTGGGAGCAAATTGGGAATAAACTGGGAACAAATGGGGAGCAAACGGGGAACAAACGGGGAACAAACTGGGAAAAAACTGGGAGCAAACTGGGAGCAAATTGGGAATAAATGGGGAGGGAACTGGGAACGAACTGGGAGCAAACTGGGAGCGAACTGGGAGCAAACTGGGAGCAAACTGGGAGCAAACTGGGAGCAAACCGGGAGAAAACCAGGAACAAACCAGGAGAAAACTGGGAGAAAACCGGGAGAAAACTGGGAGAAAACTGGGAGAAAACTGGGAACAAACTGGGAACAAACTGGAAACAAACTGGGAGAAAACTAAGAACAACCTGTGAGCAAACGGAGAGCAAACTGGGAACAAACTGGGAAAAAACCTGGGAGCAAATTGGGAGCAAACTGGCAAAAAACTGGGAGCAAACTGGGAACAAACTGGGGACAAACTGTGAGCAAACTGGGAATGAGCTCCCCAGCATTGCTTTGCAATTCTGCCCCTGTGTCTGGTTCACCATTTGGGATTGGGCATGAGGACAAGGCAGCAGGAAAATGAAAAAACCGCACATGGTTTGGATTGTCAGAAGAGGGAGTGGGAAAGGCTTCCCTGGGGGAAAGGAGGGCTGAGCACATTGTCTGGGTATCAGGAACTTTTCCAGTGAGAACAAGCTGGGATGGTCAGTCAAGCCTGCCCAGGGATGTGATGGAGTCCCACCACTGGAGCTTTCGGGATGTGACTGGACAGGGAGCGACAGAATCTCATCCAAGCAGTGAAGTTTGTACTGGGTGATCCTTTGGGATTCCTTCCAGCCTGGGATTCTGTGGTGCTGCTGAGGTGGGACTGCACAGCCAGACCCAGCAGTGGTCAGGGAAGGGAGCACTGGACAGGACACTCCACATCTGCTCTAAAACAAGGGAATAATCCCTTCCTGCATCCTCCTGTCACTTCACACAGCCCAAGAATCTGTTTGGGTATTCCTGCTGCAATTTTGCTGTGGAGAAATACCCTAAATCCTAAGGATTTAGAGTTCCTAAATGTACAGACTGTTTCCAAGAAGCAGGAATGGGCTCCTGTGCTGTTCACAGCCCTTTGCACCTTCCCTTGGTGTCCGTGCTCAGACTGGCAGAGCTGGAGGAGGCCATGCCAGGATTTTGGGAATCCCTGAGCAGAATGAAATCCAGGTGCTCGCATATCCTGTGACAACAAAGTAACATAGTCCCAGGCTGGGTTCAGGGCAGGGAGATTTGCACAGCAGCTAATGCAGAGTTTTGGGAAGAGCCCTTGGAGGCCCAGGCCAGGGCCCTGTGCTCACCTTGAGCCTCTCCAGGGGCTGGCCCACGTACGTGCTGATGTATTTCTCCATGTGCTCCCTGCACCTTTGCTTGGCTTCTCTCTTCTTGCCCTCCAGGCAGGGGATGTTCCTTTGGCACAGGAAGTTGTGGATGTGGTGGAAATTTTCCATCATCACCATATCCGTGTTCACCTTCAGGCTGGCTGAGGAGAGGCTGCTGACTGGGAAGGAAGGAGGGAGTCAGGTGTGGAGAGAAGCCCCTGCAGGCTCTCAGGAGGGATGTGCCCCTAGGATGGCTCATTTGAGCCATCTGACTTCAGAGGGAGTCATTATAACAAGAATCACGACCCCTGTCCATGATTCCCTGCCTGCCCTGCTTGCCTGCAAACATTCCTGCAGCCTGGCAGGTCCATGTGCATGGATTTATCAGTGGGTCACCCCAGGCTCACCCGCAGGTGGGAGCTGCCCCTCTGCACCACCTCCTGATCTGTGGTCAGAGCTGGGAATTCTGCAGCCCCTCAGGTCCTCTCCAGGCAGGAAAACAGGATATTTCCACTGACAGGAAGCTGAGGGCTCCAGCTGGGACAACACAGGGATCTACTGGAAGCTCCCCACCCTGCTCTCCCCACCCCTCTCTCCCTACCAACAACCCTGGTGGTTTTGGGGGACTTTTTCTGGCTCCCAAGACCTTGTAAGAGGAGTCTGAGCCATGAGGAGCCCTCCCTCCACAGTGGGGCAGGAGATGTTGGAACTGGACCCAAAGCTGAGCCTTGTGTGCAAGCTGAGCCCTGTCACCCCTGGGGCCATCCCCCTGTGACAGAGCACCCAGAATGTGCCTGGTGCTCCCAGGACCCTGCTCAGGGAAAGGGGTTTGAGGTGCAGGCTCAGGGGACAGGCAGCTGCCACACCTGGAATGTGCCTGGTGCTCCCAGGGGCTCGCTCAGGCAGGGATTTCAGTGCCAGGGACAGGCAGCTCCCACCCTGCCACACTCGGAATGGTGCTCCCAGGGTCTTTCTTGGGCAGAGAGGTTTCAGTGCCAGGGACAGGCAGCTCTCCCTGCCCTGGTGGCCCAGCTGGTCACTCCTGCAGCTGCAGGGGACATTTCCTGCCCAGCACACCCAGCCTTGGCACTCACTGCTGCTGAAGACGCTGCTGGCCAGCCTGAGCTGGGCCCTGTCCAGCTCCCCCCGGCGCTGGCATGTCTGGAACACCTCCTCAGAGAGGGCCACCAGCTCCTGGAAGCGGCTGACACAGGGCAGGATCCCCCCTCTCGTCCTGCTGGCAGGCTTGGCCTCCTCCATCTCCTTGCACAAGGTGCCCTGAGAATGACACAGAGGTGGCACCCTCAGATCTGACCTTGTTTGGTGGAGCACAGGCCAGGAAACAAGGCAGGGAACTGGGTTTGGGAAGGCTTTGCCATGTACAATGCCTTCTGCATTCCCAAGGGATGTGATTCTCCCTGTCTGAGGCTGACATGGAGCTGTGCCATTGGCAGGGGCTGCCCAGGGTCCCCATCCCTGGAGGTGTCCAAGGAACACCTGGATGTGGCACTCAGAGCTCTGGGCTGGGGACAAGCTGGGGATCAGGCACAGCTTGGGCTCAGTGATTGTGGAGGTCTTCTCCAGCCTCCATGGTTCTGTTTGGAAGGTTCTGGAAGAGCCAAACACCCCTCAGGTCTGTTGGGCTCCCTCCCACCATGGACACTCACGATGCATTTGTTGAAGTTGCTCTTGGCCAGGAGCAGCACGTTCCCCAGGAGGGTGTGCAGGAAGGACGAGTTGGGAGCTGAGGAGGGGCCCCAGGTCCCAAACACGGCGTCACTCAGGGTCACCAGGACCTGCAGGCAGCCCAGGGGCTGAGCCTTGCTGCAGACATCCAGAAATGCCCTCAGCTCCGGCTCCAGGCAGCTGAAGATCTCACTCAGCAGTTGGGTTGTGGCTTCTTCTGCCCTTAAAAACCAAACCAAACCATGGGAAAGGTCTGGAATTAACTGGGAGGGGACCCTTCAGCCTGTGTCCTGTCAGAGGACCCAGGGTATCCCGTCCCTCACATACTGGCTCTGGCTCTTGGTGCGAGGAGGGTCCTCTGGAGCTGCCGTGGGCTCTCCTCCCTTAGTGGCAGATCCCTGAAAAAAGATTAGAGTGGAAATTATCAAAGGATCCCTGAGTGGTTTGGGATGGACCCCAAACCCCCTGCCATGGCAGGGACACCTCCCACTGTCCCAGGCTGCTCCAGGCTCTGTCCAGCCTGGCCTTGGACACTCCAGGGATCCAGGGACAGCCACAGCTGCTCTGGGAATTCTATCCCAGCACCCCCCCCCCCCCTCACAGGGAGGAATTCCCTCCCAACATCCCAGCTAAACCCACCAAATGATGGTTTGTCTGCTCTCCTTCAGCCAGGAAAATGAGCTCTGGATTTATTTCTGCTGCCTCTTGTTTAATGCTTGGAGACCCCTGACTTTCCTGGAGCTGTGAATTAAATTCCATTTAATTCTCCTCTGAAGCTTCCCCACTGCTGGCTCCTGGAGGATGGGAGCCCAGGAGAGCCCAGGTACCCACGGACGTGCCAGGCTGGGAAATGGGCCTGGAGAGGGCACGGTGCTCACCTGTTAGAATATAGCTAACTAAAGACTGGAAAATACTGGACCCAGCTTAATCAAGGTTTTGCACCTGCAAAAACCCTGTGTCCTTGAGCATAGCTGTAGTAGGATAACAAGTAGTGAAAGAGACATGAGAAAAGAGAGACGTAACCGCTGAAGAATGAAGAAGAGCTAAGATCGTAAACAGCCAATAAATAGTTTGGATTACAGAATATTCATGAGCTTATTACTGCTGTAAATAAATATCGAGTACTCCAATCAATAGACAAAACTTGCTGATCTCATATTGAGAGCTGGACTTTTCCCTGCACCGTGACAAATGGCTGTAACCCTCACCCTCGCCTCCAGCGCCGGCAGCTCCACGGAGTCACAGCCGAGGCAGAAGAATTCCTGCAGGAATTGCTGCTCTGAGGCGCAAAGGGGCTGCAGCTCGCTCAGCACCTGCTCCAACACCTGCTGAGAGACCACCTTTGCTCTGGGCACCCTCTGGGCCTCACTGGGGCTGCCGGAGCAGCTCCGGGTGGGCCCAGGGAGCGCCTCGGGCTCTGCCCAAGCAGGGACAGGAGCTCCTGAGGAGCCTCAGCTCCTTACCCTGCGCAGGGTCCCCCTGGCCAGCGTGTCCCCCCGGCTGTCCCTGCTCCTGGGGAGGCTCCACCGCGGCTGCCTGCTCCCCGCTGCCTTCTCCCCCGCTTTCCTGCAGACCTGCACGGGGTGCGGGGTGTCAGAAACCTCCTCCCTCTGGGATTCTCCATCTCTTGGATAGTTAAAGTCTTAAACGTCTCTTTTTATGTCTGACCTCATGCATGAACTGATCTTTTCCTGTTGCATTCAGATAAATGGGGGATTCAGATTAAATTCCCGGTTTTTTTCTCTGCCTTCTCACCTGTTTCTCTCTCTTTTTCATTGTTTTTGTTTCATTAAACTGCCTTTTGATTTCACTGATTGAGGTGTTTATCCCTTTGCTGCCTTGTGCTTACTCCTGACAGCTGGGTTGTGGAAAATCCCAGGGGATAAGAGAAGAGATCAGCACAAAAACCTGCAAAAGCCTCAGGAAAAATAGTTTGGTGCTTAATTTTGATTGTAAATTGCCATAAAAAATATCCAGGGGAGGTGGAAATGGCTTTTTCTCAAAAAATGCCCTTTTAAAATTAAAATCTTTCACCTGGAAATAAATATATTTCTCCAACATTGGCAGTTTTAGCACTGGGGGCTTGGCCTGAGTGGAAAAGTTGAAAAAATCCTTTGAAAGGTGTGTTTAAAAAACATTTTTCTACTCCCTGAAAGGAATCAGTGGGGAAACATCCAGATTATTTCCTAATTATTTCCATAAATGGGAATCATTCCTCTATTCCAAAGGTGCTGGGGGAGTCAGGTCACCTCTCCATCAACCATAGTATCTCAAATATCTTTATTTGAGCCACTGCTGAAGGGTTTTCCCTTTGGGAAGGATTTGTGAGCTCCATGCTCAGCAGGGATGAGGGATGAGCCAGCCCTGCTCATGACCTCAGCCTTGCTAAAACCAGGACTAAATTAAGGAGCTGCTTCCTGGCCTTTTTCTCATTATAATTTCACCAGCTGGGAAGTGGCAAAACCAGGAAAAATAAATCTTCCAACAGCAAATGGGAAAGAATTTAACAAGCCTGCAGAAAATGGAATGGCAAAATGAGAAAGGACTTAATTACTGGCCCCTAATTAATTATAAGCAGCTCGAGGTTGCCTTCTAAACTCACTCTCCCATCACGTAAGGCAAGAAATCAGCAGGTGGTGCCATAAATAAAATCCTTTACGAGGGCAGGGAATCAGCCCAAAAAATTTACTGGGATAATCAGGAGAAAGGAAATGGCCTGGAGACCTGGACTGGAATATTTTCCAGCAGGGATGAGGGGTGTTTGACAACAGGGATGAGGGAAGTTTGACAGCAGGATGAGGGATGTTTTGGGGCAAGGATGAGGGGTGTTTGACAGCAGGATAAGGGATATTTTCCAGCAGGGATGAGGAGTGTTTGACAGTGGGGATGAGGAAAGTTTTGGGGCAGGGATGAGGGATATTTTCCAGCAGGGATAAGGGATGTTTTGGGGCAGGGATGAGGGATGTTTTGGGGCAGGGATGAGGGATGTTTTCCAGCAGGGATGAGGGATGTTTTGGGGCAGGGATGAGGGATGTTTTCCAGCAGGGATGAGGGAAGTTTTGGGGCAGGGATGAGGGATATTTTCCAGCAGGGATGAGGGGTGTTTTGGGGCAGGGATGAGGGGTGTTTTGGGGCAGGGATAAGGGATATTTTCCAGCAGGGAATGAGGGGTGCTTTGGGGCAGGGATGAGGGATATTTTCCAGCAGGGATGAGGGAAGTTTTGGGGCAGGGATGAGGGATATTTTCCAGCAGGGATGAGGGGTGTTTTGGGGCAGGGATGAAAGATTTTTTCCAGCAGGGATGAGGGGTGTTTGACAGCAGGGATGAGGGATGTTTTGGGGCAGGGATAAGGGATTTTTGACAGCAGGATAAGGGGTGTTTTCCAGCAGGGATGAGGGGTGCTTTGGGGCAGGGATGAGGGATATTTTTGGGCAGGTTTTCCTCCCAGCCCAGGCTCCATCCATGCGCAGGAAGGACCTTGGCTGAGGCTCCTGCGAAGTTCAGCAAAGGCGGAGCTGCGCTGCCAGCCATCCCGGGTGGGTCAGGCAGCTCTGCAGGAAGGAGCGCTGCTGCAGCAGGAGGCTCCGGGAGCAGGGACAGCCCCGGGGCAGCGTGTGCAGCACCCTGGAGAGCCGCACCGGGAATTCCGGCCCGTCCTGGAGCCGGGCAGGCTCCCCTTTCCCTGCACAGGGAGGGGGATGCTGTCCCCCTGCTCTGCTGCAGAATGGCACAGAGAGCTCGCCCGGGACACTGCCAGCCCCGGGGAAGGTGCCACCGCCTCTGTGGCACAAATGGCTAAAAATTCCCCTTTTCTCACGAACTGTGAGGTTGCTCCAATGCTCTGCTCGCATCAAGGATGGGCTGCACAACCCCTGGGGCTTCCTGCCTGTCCCAGACCTGTCCTCACCCTCTGGAGCAGAGCGGGGACATCCCAGGACAACAAAATTCACCCTGTCCTGCCCGTAGAGCAGCCCCAGTGCTGGGCAGACACTTTGGGCTGATTTCTACTGGAGCAGGAGCTCCTTGTAGCCTTCCAAGGGTTTTCTCCTGGAACTTATTCCCTCCTGGGGTTTATAGATTCGTGTAGGATTTAATTATGGATAAAATACTGGAAGGAAATCCCAGTTTATTGCTTATGGAGGGGGATAGGGCAGACTGGCTGCCACCCATGCCCTGCACCACCTTTTGTTTAATTTAATAACTTTATTCCCATAAATGGTCCAGTAGTGCCCATTTAGGTGCCATTAGGACTATTTAGGTGAAATTTTCCTCCTTTTTGCCTCCGGACTGCTGGGCAGGTATTTGTGTCAGCACTCCCCATCCTGCTTTGATCCCAGGGTTTGGGGTGCCCTGGGAGCAGCTGAGTGTCTTTCCCAGGGGCAGTGATGCTGGGCAGGAGGAGCTGGAGGGGATGGTGGGGATGTTTTGGGTGTGAGGAAGCCCAAAAGTAGGAGCCACCTACCCCATTCCCTTCCTTCAGCTCCATCCCCTGGGATCTGGACACCGGTGCTGAAGGAAGTGCAGAGCTGGAAGTGCTGACTCTGATGGACAAAACACACCAGCCTGACCTTCAAACTGGGCCAAACTGGCCTGGAAATTTCCATTACAGCCCTTTGTTTTGCTGAGGGAAAATGTGACTTGTGGGCCATAAAAAATTTCCAGAGGAGACAGATCAGTTTCTCTTTTTATCTTCAGAAACACCTGACTGGAATATTTTGAGTCAGACCCAGGGATCTGGGTGGAAATGAGCACCTTGGGACAGCAGGGCCTGGCAGTCAGCTCGCTGTGAAATCATTCCATAAATATTGCTGTGAATTCCCTCTGTCTTCTGGGACAGGCTTCCCCCTGCAGGGGAAAGTGTCTGGGGAATCTTGCATGAAAGATGGACCAGGCTTTAGAAATCCTGAAATCATGGAAAGCTTTGGGTTGGGGTGACCAAAAATTCACCACATTCCACCCCTGCCACAGGCAGGGACACCTCCCAGTCACTATCCCAGGTTGCTCCAAGCCTGTCTGGCATGGCCTGGAACAGTTCCAGGGATGGGGGAAGTACAGGTTCTTCCTGGAGCCTTCTCCAGGCTGAGCAAGCCCAGATCCCTCAGGGTGTCCTCACGGGAGAGGAGCTCCAGCCCTTGGAGCAGCTGCAGGCAAGGGAAGAGAAAACCTGGTGGGGTTTTTTCAGGAGATAATGGTGGAGTGGGGATCTTTGAGAGCCAGGGAGAAGGGAGCTGACAACAGGTTTTGCTTTCCAGGCTTTTCTGCATCCCCCTCTCTCTCCTGTGGCTGCTCGGAACACGATCCCAGCCAACACTGTGTCATTCCTGAGCCCTGCACAGGGAAGGACACCAAAGCTCCAGCTCTGAGGAGCAGCTGAACAACAGTGGGGAATTCATGGGGCTGAGGCTCTCCCCAGCACTGCCTGCTGTGGAGCAGAGCTGGCTTCTCCCTCCCTGCCACCTGCAGAGCCAGGAAACAAAGTCCTGGAGCAAGCCTGGAAAGACACCTGTGCTGGAGGTGACTGTCACCATCCCTGGGTGCCAAACCCTGCCCAGCAGCACCCAGGGCACATTTTGAACCACTCACTTCCTTTTCTTCTTCCTGACAGGGAGATCTTGGCCTGTTCAAAGAGGGCTCTGATTTCCCGCTCGTAGAGCCTGCCAAGGTTCTGGGAATACACCTGGAACGGGGAGGAAAGGCCAGGTAAGAGCAAAAAGTCCAGATTTGGGCATTTCAGACCTTTCACCTCAGCAGAACCCTGGCATCCCCCAGTTCCCTGTCGGGCACAGAGCTCCAGGCTGGCCGGACACCCCCAGAAGCTCTGGAGTCTCAGGTGAGAGCCAGGTCCCACCAGGAACTCCCCAGCTGGACCTGCTGCTCCCAGGGAAGGTCTGCAGCACTTGCTGAGGGTTTCAGCCCTACCTTGGGGAGGTCCCAGAAGAGAGCAGGGCTGGTGCCCCTCAGCCAGGCCATCAGGGGCACGTAGGGCAGCAGCTCCTCGTGGTGGGGTCTGTGCCTTGGGGCAGCCACGGCGCCAGTGGGGGCACCAAGAGCAGGGGCCTGGGAATTGCCCTGAAGGGGGAGAAATGACAGAATAAATTCACATAAAACAGCCTGGGAAATGCGCTGGGACACTGCACCCGCAGAGTTGTGCGGGTGGGATTGGAGTGGGGCAGGTTTGGAGCAGATCCAGATGGAAAAGTTTGCTCAGGGATGTGCCCAGCCAAGGTCGGCAAATCTCCAGGGATGGAAATCCCACAGCTCCTTCCCAGCTTCCTTCTCAGAACTGCTGCTTGACACTGAACATTAAGGATTTAACAAAGTAAGGATTTGGGAATTGCTCCTTTCCACGGAAGGAAATCTCTGGAATTCCTGCCCACAGGGGTCTTGTCCATCAAATCTTTTAAACTGCCAGATCAGGGCTGGAAGGTGTTGATCGAAGGATCACAGGATTGGGGTTTACCTTGGGATTTTAGGTTACAAACAGATCAACAACCCCCAAAATAAAATAAGAAACCCCAAACAAAAAATCCCCAGGCCTGAGGACTTAAGGAATGCCACCAGAGGGATTTTGGGAACATGGATTTCTCCTACGTCCCTGGAAAATTAACCTGAGGACTGAGGGACAATGGCAAGGGGAAGGTATGTGGGAAGATCTCTTTGGAGAGACAATTTGGGACAATCCTGTCACAGCAGCATCCCCTGCACCACTGGCCTGACCTCCCCAGAATATTCCAATTTCCCAGGATTTCAGGCTGCCATGAAGAGTGGAGCCCACCTGCAGCTCGAAGATGTTGGTGATGTGGCTGATGAAGGAACTCTCAAAGTTCTGCTTGAGGGTTTCAAACAGGATCAGCTGCTCAGCCACTGCCTGCAGCTTCCGGTAACCTCGGGGGGAAAAAAGGATATTTTGGGATTTGGGGGGATCTGGGGGAGCTGCAGACCCACACCCCTCAGAAAACTGGGAGCTCAGAAAGAAGTCCCGAGATAAATCCAAAAGGGGCAAAAGCTTTCCTGTGGTACCAAGGAAATACAGAAAAGGAGTAGAAAATAAAATTTAAAAAATAAAAATAATCCATGAGTCCAGCCTCAGCCAAGGAGACACACCCAGTCTCACCACAAGGAAAACTTGGGATTTCCTGCCAGGATCAAGTCCCTGCACACTTCCAGGGATCCAAAACCTGGCCCATCCTGCCACAATGAGCTGCTGTTTGCCACAGACAGCCCCGAGCAGGATTTCCAAGCACAGCTTCCCCAGCTCCTTTCCGAGCTCCAAGAGGGGCCCACCCCTGGCAGGGGATCCCGTGGGAGGAATCCCTGCTCCGACTCACAGGGCTGGATGGGAAGGTCCATGCAGGAGGACAGAGCCTGAGCTGCAGCCGTGCAGGCTCCGATGGCCGCGGGGCTGGAGAGATCTGCCCGGCTCAGGGTGGCACAGTGCTCGCTGCTCAGCTGCAGCTGGCTCTGCAACACACACAGACACAGATAAACACAGACAGACACAGCTAAACACAAAAAGACACAGCTAAACACAGACAGAGCAGAGCTAAACACAGCCAGACACAGCCAGACACAGCTAAACACAGACAGAGAGCACAGATAAACACAGCCAGACACAGCCAGACACAGCCAAACACAGTTAAACACAGTTAAACACAGCCAGACACAGCCAGACACAGCCAGATACAGCCAGAAACAGCCAGACACAGCCAGAAACAGCCAGAGAGCACAGCTAAACACAGCTAAACACAGCCAGAGCAGAGCTAAATACAGCCAGACACAGCCAGACACAGCCAGACACAGCTAAACACAGTCAAACACAGCTAAACACAGCTAAACACAGCCAGACACAGCCAGACACAGCCAGACACAGTTAAACACAGCCAAACACAGCCAAACACAGACAGACACAGCCAGACACAGCTAAACACAGCCAGAACCTCATCCCTGCCATTGCATCCCTTCCCATCCCTTCCCATCCCTTCCCATCCCCTCATCCCTCCCTTTCCTTCCCACCCCATCCCATCCCATCCCACTGGAAATTCTGCTGGCTGGATCAGCCCAGTGCTGCCCTCAGCAGCATCTGCTGTGTCCATCAGCAAATCCATGGAAGTCCCCATGAAAACCTGCTCAGGAACAGGTTCTGCTCAGGAACAGCTGCAGTGGTGACAGAGGAAGGCCTGGTGTCGCAAGCTCTGACTCCAATTAATTAATTAGCTCATTAATTGTTGAGTTTGTATTCCCAGGTCATGGTTACTTAATCAGCTTTGTCATTCCTAGTCCTGCCCTGGAAAAGGCCTTTCAGAGACCCCTCTGGGCCACGGTGAGGGTCCTGCTCATCCCAGCCCTTCTCTGGGCTTACAACACCATCCCCCATTTCCCACAGCCCTTGCAGACAATCAGAGCTCTCAGTGTTTAAAATTCCCTGGAAGTTTTTCCCAGCAGATTCACCAGCTGAAGATTAATGTCCTGGCAAGCCCACGCACCGTGAGGAGCAGGATCTCATCCATCAGCCTGCTCCTGTTGGAGGCCAGGCGGTGCAGCAGGGAGCTCTCCTGGTGGATGTGATCCATCTGCTGCCTCACAGCCCCCAGCAGCTCCTCGCACACCTGCAGGGTCCCCTCCAGCCTGCCCACCTCGGCCAGGGCCTCGTCAAGGGCGCCCATCAGCTGGGCCAGCTGCTGCTCCGAGGAGAGGATGGCGCGCAGGTTGGCCTGTGGGAAGCAGGAGCAGAGGGGTTCAGAGCTTGGCAGGGGATGTGTCACCATCCCGGGGTCCAATGTCCTGTCTCAGCCTCCTGAGGCACAGCAGGGATGGTGTCGCCGTAACCCGCAGGGTGCTGGTGAAGCTGCCGCTGTCCCACCTTGGCCAAATGCCACCTGCGTGTCCCCAGGGCACACAGAACCCTGCCCTGGGCAAGGGGTCCCCTCAGGGCACTTCCAGCTGCCCCAGCAAGCAAATTCCTGGGCAGTGTCCAGGAAAATCTGGCCATGAGCAGAGGAGTCTCCGTTGGTCTGGAGAGGCCACCAAGCCCTGCTGGGTGTGTGCCCTGGGAATGTGTCACTGCAGGGAGTGCCCAACCCTCCCTCCACAAGTGATGGAGTCCCCTGAGGACCTGAGTGTCCCTCCCACAAGATTTCAGAGAATCCCAGTCTGGTTTGGGTTGGGAAGGGACCTTAAAGCTCTTCCCATCCCACCCCATTCTTAATTTCAAATTGCCCAAATGGCTGAGCTGTCACTGGAAATAGTTCAGCTAATCTGTCCTGGAAAGACAAGCCTCTCTGTGATCCAGTGACAATCTCCAATGTCTGCCATCTCTTCACTGAACAGAGTAGATACTATCCCCTATTAATGCCAGGAGACTGGCACCTGGGTTCACTTTCACAGAGAAAATTTTTGTAAGTAAAAGGAATGCCAAGGAAATTGCTAATGTGGCTGTCCCATGGGCAGGGACACCTTCCACCATCCCAGGCTGCTCCAGCCCCAGTGTCCAGCCTGGCCTTGGGCACTGCCAGGGATCCAGGGGCAGCCACAGCTGCTCTGGGCACCCTGTGCCAGGGCCTGCCCACCCTCACAGGGAACAATTCCCAATTCCCAATATCCCATCCAGCCCTGCCCTCTGGCAGTGGGAGCCATTCCCTGTGTCCTGTCCTCCATCCTTGTCCCCAGTCCCTCTGCAGCTCTCCTGGAGCCCCTTCAGGCCCTGGCAGGGCTCTGAGCTCCCCTCTCCAGGTGGACACCCCCAGCCTCTCTAACCATGGGCACTCATCTCCAAAAGCACCAGCTCCAAATTCTGCTTCTCTGCCACACCCAGGGACCCCATCCCATCCCACCAGCTCTGCCCAGAGCTTCCCATTTATTAATTGTTCTTTAATTAGAGCCAGAAGCCTCCCCCACGCCTGTCCCTGCCACTCCTTCAGGCTGTCACCCCAGGGAGGATCCCTGGTGACATTGATGGGACAGGGCTGTGGGAAGGGGCTCTCCAGAGGCTCCAGGAACAGGAATAAAATCCAGCCACAGCACAGAGCTGCTGCGAGCTGCCTGCAGTTCCACATGTGCTGGGATCCTGGAATTCTGGAGGAATATCAATGTCCAAATCAGAGCCTTTGGCCTCCCGGTGTCCCAGCCGTGCTCATCCTTCCCTTTGGAGAAATCAACCTTTCCTTGCTGCCAGTGCAGGGATTTCTGTGACTCCCAGAACAGCTGGGTTAGAGGAGGGTGATTAATATGGGAGAGAAAACCAAGGTGCTATCACTGGGATGTGGGGAAAACATTGAAATGGATGCATGTGCTGGTCTAACTTGCTGGGATTAATAACATTTAATATTGGAGATTAAGGCTCGGAAATTGAAATGCTCATTAATTAATTTGTATTAGAGGGAAGTCACATTTATTCATTAGAGGGCATTAAAATAATGTATTCAACGGTGCCTTTCATCTCAAAAAACTTAATGAAGATGTATTTGTTGCTCTCCCAGGGTGTTTTACAGCTGGGAACAGTCGCAAAGTGCCTGAATTCCTTGCCAGGAGCTGGCAGGAACAAACCTCAGGAGTTTGGGCTTCCAGATTAACTTCCAAGTGTAATAAATCATATATGGGAATACAGCAGACTCTGCAGCTAATGGAGGTTCGATTTAGGGCTTGTGGTTTCTTGTATGGTTTAAGATTTTTCCTTTGGCTTATTTTCCCCTGTTTTTCCTTGGCTACCAACCATAAAATCCCAGATATTTTAGCAGAAGATAACTGCTCAAAGCAGCTTTCCTAGGTTTTTTGTTCCAGCACTTAAAGGAGAAATTTCCTCCGCAGAAATTCAATAAATCACAGCAACCCGGATGGAGTCAGTAAAGCTCAGTAGTCAAAAGTCATGGAATGGTTGGGGTTGGAAAGGACCTTAAAGCCCATCCAGTTCCATCCACCCAGGGGTGGGAGCCAGGGACACTGAAGGATCCTCTTCCAGAGGACCCTTGAGCTCCTCAGTTTCATCTTCTCCCTTTCCCTTCCAAATCCATGGAAAACCACAGAATCCTGGAATGGTTTGGGATGGAAGGGACCTTAAAGCCCATTTTGTTCCAACACCTTCCACCATCCCAGGCTGCCCCAAGCCCCATCCAACCTTGCCTTGGGCACTGCCAGGGATCCAGGGGCAGCCACAGCTTCTCTGGGCACCTGTGCCAGGGCCTGCCCACCCTCACCAGGAATTCTAGAAATATCCTGTGCCTTTTCCACCGGCCCTTCCTTCTGGTTTATATTTTCCTTTTCAATCTCCTTCCAGCTCTGTTTCAGTTTTCTCCCCTTTTCACTCTCCCTGGATCCTGCTTTTCCTTCTGTAGGAACCCCTTTTGTCCCTTCCCCTTCCTCGGCCAGCCCCAGAGCACCCCACACCCCAGCACCCCACAGTCAGACCCTGCCCTTCCCAAACTTTCCCAAACTTTCCCTTCTGGAGCCTTCCCAGACCGTTCCTGGAACCTTCCCTTCCCGGAACCTTCCCTTCCCTGAACCTTCCCGGAACCTTCCCAGAACCTTCCCGGAACCTTCCCTTCCCTGAACCTTCCCTGAACTTCCTTTCCCTTCCCAGAACTGCCCTTCCCAGAATTTCCCTTCCCTGAACTTCCCCTTCCCCTTCCCCTTCCCTCCCGGAATTTCTCCCAGAGCGAAGGGAAGAGCAGCTGATGCCCAGACACTCAGCCCCTCATTCCAGGCACCTCCATGGCTCCGTTACCTCCTCCAGCTCCCGCAGCTCCCGATCCAGGTGCTCGGCAAAGGCCACGGAGTGGCTCAGCAGGGGCTCCTGGTGCTCCTCCAGCAGCGCCAGCACAGCCACGGCCTCCGCCGGGCTCAGCCCCTCCTGGATGCTGCCCAGCCCCTCCTGCAGCTCAGCCTCCGTCCGTTCCTGCCCGTCCTGCTGCATCCCCGGGGTCACAGCTCTCCTCACAGACAGCAGCAGGCACAGCTCTCTCCTGGGAGCTTTCCTGGGCAAGGCAGGAATCCTCTCTCTCAGGATTTTTCCTAGGCAAGGCAGCGAGAAACACAGAGAGAAGAAGAGTGTGGTGGTGTTTGAGGGTCCCCAGGATGAGGGAAGAAATGAGAATCTTGACTCCATGTTTCAGAAGGCTGATTTATTATTTTATGATATGTATTCTATTAAAAGAAAATTATATACTAAAACTATACTAAAAAAAACAAAGAGAAAAGAGACATCAGAAGGCTGGCAAAGACTTGTGACCATGTTCACAGGGATCTTAGGATGAGGGAAGAGATGAGGATCTGACTCCATGTTTAGAAGGCTTGATTTATTATTTTATGATATATATTATATTAAAACTATACTAAAAGAATAGAAGAAAGGATTTCATCAGAAGGCTAGCTAAGAATAGAAAAGGAAAGAATGATAAGAGAGGCTTGCATCTCGGACAGAGAGTCCGAGCCAGCTGACTGTGATTGGCCATTAATTAGAAACAACCACATGAGACCAATCCCAGATGCACCTGTTGCATTCCACAGCAGCAGATAACCATTGGTTACATTTTGTTCCTGAGGCCTCTCAGTTTTCAGGAGAAACAATCCTAAAGAAAGGATTTTTCATAAAAGATGTCTGTGACAAAGAATGAATAATACAAACCTGTGATTGTTCACAGCCTCAACACAGCTGGACCATGATTGGTCATCAAGTAGAAACAATCCACATGAGACCAATCCAAGATGCACCTGTTGCTAAACCATCTCCAGACCACATTCCACAGCCATCAGATAGTTACTGTTTACATTTCTTTTCTGAGGCTTCTCAGCTCCTCAGGAGAAAAATCCTAGCAAAAGGATTTTCATAAAATATCACGGTGGAAGAAGAGGAAACAATTCTTATCTCTACTTGCTGCTCCTGTTGTTTTTCACCTGTGGAATGTGTTATGGAGATTGTTTGCCCAAAGGGATTTGTCAATTGGACACCAGTGAGGGTTGTTTGGATTCCTTGGCCAGTTGGGTCAAAGCTGTGTCCTGCCTGTCTCTGACAGTCACAGGTTTTTCTTTAGTATCCTAGTAGTATGGTATCTTTTTAGTATGGTATAGTATCTTTTTGTGTGTAATTTAGTGTAGCATTAGTGTAATATAGTATAGCTCAATAAAGCATTGGTTCAGCCTTCTGGAATCGTGGAGTCAGAGCACATTATTCCCTGGTTGGAGGCACCCAACTTGGATACATCCCTGTGGGGTGGGGATGGCCAGAGCCCTTTGGGGAGGCCATTTCAGCAGCCCTGCTCAAATCAGGGCCCTCTGAGGCCGAGGGGGGAGTCCAACAGGTGGAAAAGATCACTAAATGGGGCAGAGAAAGATGGGTGTGGGATAAAGGGTCAGCTTTGCAAGAGGGACAAAACAGACACTGGGGCTGGGCTGGGATTTTCCTTGCTTGGGTCTCCAGGATTGTGTGCTGAGCCATCCTGATGTGTCACACAAAGATGGGACAAATTCCAGAGGTGAAGAAACTCCTCGATTGAAATTAGAAACTCCTCTGATATGAATTAGACACGAGGAAGAAGGGTTTGATAATGAGGGTGGGGATGCCCTGGCTCCCATTCCCATAGAAACTGGGGCTGCCCCTGGATCCCTGGCAGTGCCCAAGGCCAGGTTGGACACTGGGGCTCGGAGCAGCCTGGGACAGAGGGAGGTGTCCCTGTCCATGGTCCTAAAGGTCCCTTCCAGCCCAAACCCATGTTTTTCTATGAAATGGACTGAAAGTCATCTGTTGTAGAGTTAAATATACATGCAAATAATGCATATATAAAATACATTTTATATTCACAAATGTATTTATTCCTTGATGAGAGGATGTCACCAGGCTCCTGCCCTGGTGTTACCAACACTCATCTCCCCAGACCAAAGACTCCTGGAAATGAGATAAATTGTTTTTATTCCCAGCCTGGCTCCATGGGCAGTGGATCAATCAATGGTTGCACCCCAGACACCCAAACCCAGCTCCTGCTGCTCTCCTCTCCAGACACCACCTCACCCTGTCCCACCACCCTCATTCACTGCCTGAATTTATTCACCTTTCACCAATGGGGACACTGCAAAAAGCTCAGAGTGCTCCCAGTGGGACAAGGCCATTAATTAATTAATTGTTTCATTAATTACCTTCCACTGCACCAAGGGGTCGTTCACAAAGCACTGGTTCAGTTCCACAAGCACCAAGAAGGTTTTCTTCTCCTCCAAGCTGCTGGAGATCCACTTGTAAAACTTGTCCAAGGGAAGCTCGCAGTCCAGGCTGGCCTAGATATCCACAGGTAATTAACACGTCAATTAACGAGGTTCAAGCAGTCCTGGCCCAGCACTGCTCATTTAACTCCACATTACAGAACCTCTTCACCTTTTCCTGCAGTTTTGGGGGATGAGTGATGAGTTTTGACAGTGCCAGTGGCAGATGCTTGGGATCAAAAGCAAGCCGGGAGTTCTGGTGCCTTCAGGATTCCCTGGCAGCTCCCAGGATCCCATGATCCAGCAGCTCCCCGAGCTGGAGGCTGGGTGCACAGCCCTGTGTTTAACAGCCCTTGAAGGAGCTGCTGTCCCTGCTCTCCCCTGATGGTTTTGGGATTATTCAGAGCGTTGGCACTTCCAGCACCCTGCAGGAATGAGCTGGAAATGCTGAGTGGGAAAGGGTGAGCAACTGGAGGGAAGAATTTGGGATAAATCCAGCACCCATCCCATCCCCACTGCAGATATTCCCTCTGCAATCCCCACCCTGCTGGGATCTCAAAGCTCTCTTCACCCCAGACTGGGAATGCTCAGAGAAACCCCAGAAAGGTTTCCCCAAGCTCAGCCCAGAAATGCCTCTGGAGGCAGTGAGGATAGTCTGGGTAACCCAGCACCCCGTGTCCTGGCAGGGGAAGGAAAATGGACAGGCAGGAAACACTCCTGGCATTTCCCACGTTGTTTCCATCCATACAAATGTTTCCATCTCCCTCTTCCCAAGGGATGCTGTCTCCTGGAGGGCATCTCCAGCCACAGGAGGTGCAGTTTTGCCACTTAAGCTTCGTGTAAGTGCAAAGAACAATGGAGGCTGCTGAACTTGGAGTATCCCACAGCTGGAAACTCCTTCCTGCACCATCCCAGCTCTGCAGCACAGCCCGACCCTCCTGGAGAATTTCTAATTATGGGTACTAATCACCCTCTCAGCCATGGGGAGCTGACTGGGGTCACTGCAGTCCTCAGACGTGCTCACTCCTGGCCAGGTTGTTCCAAAATACCTGAAAGTGACACTTCCCCCCGGGTGCCAGCCCCTGGGAAGGCACACAATTTCGTGAGGAGCTATTAAAGCAGAGACACGTTAATTAATCGCCTCGTGAATATTCATGATGTTTTGGTCAAGGCAGCTGGAGCTTGAGCAGGGCTGGATCTGCTGTGTCAGCACTTGCTGGTGCCAGAGAAAGCCTGGTTTGAATTCCAGATGCTGAGGGGGTCCCATCTGAGAGATGAGAGGGATAATTCTGGATAATTCTGCACAAAGGGAGCCAGGAAGGGGCAAGGAAGAGGCTCCAGGCCTGGTGAGGGGAAGAGACAACCAGAGAATCAAGGAATGGTTTGGGATGGAAGGGACCTTGAAGCCCATTTTGTTCCAATGCTTTCCACTACCCAGGCTGCTCCCAGCCCCATCCAGCCCGGCCTTGGGCACTTCCAGGATCCAGGGGCAGCCACAGCTGCTCTGGGTACCCCCACCCTCCCAGGGAACAATTCCCAATTCCCAGCATCCCATCCATCCCTGCCCTCTGGCAGCGGGAGCCATTCCTGTGTCCTGGCACCAGCAGAGGAGCATGTGGAGAGGTCATTCTGCTCATCCTGCTCATCCTGCCAGCAGGAAGGTGAAGGGACAGGAGGCTGCAATCTAAAAATACATCTGGGAAGGCAAAGAGCTGCCTGAGCTAAAGGACATCACAGCACAATGGGAGTGATGGGGGCAGGAATGCAGGCTGGGAATTACAGGAGGGAGAGCCAGGTTCTCTCTCTGACTCCCAGCAGGAGGTGGGCAAAAACACACCCATATTTAAAATCCCATGGGATGTCAAATGAGAGGGAAAAGATTGAAAATCCTGGAGGTACCTCCAACTCTGAATTCCTGAGGAGCCAAAGCAGTTGCAGGAGCCAGGCTCACCTGCTAAAGGAATTCTCAGGTGTGGTGGGAGCTCCTGATCTCCTCATGTGTGGGAAATGTGAGATAATGAGGGGTCACAGCAGATCTGGTATCTGCATTGAGATTTTTCCTGCCAGCCATGCTGTACTTCATTTGTTCTGGATGTAAAACTGGGAAGCTGCTCTTTTCCCCATTTATTTTCACGTTTGTGAAACCCCAGGCATGTTGCCAAAGCCTCCGGAACATTCCCATTAATAAAAACTCTCATTATCCCAACTTTAACGATGTTCTGCCAGGCCCAGCAGCAGAAAGGGAGAACCTGATCCGAGCTGCATTTCCCCAAAACATTAATGTCACCCTAAAGGCACAAATTCCTGCTGACTCCAGCCCTCCATAATCCCACTTTCAGTAAATCCAATCTTTAGATCCTGTATGGAGTTGTCTGAGGAGGAGCTTTGTCCCCGTGGCCAGATGGGCTCTGCAGCTCCCCGGGCTGCTGCAAACAGCTCCAGAGCTCCTGGGCCTTCCCTGGGAGCTGCATCCATGCACCACCAGGGAATCACGGAACAGGCTTGGAAAAGGACCCCAAAATCCAGTGCAGCAGTGGGTCAGCACTGTGACGGCTCAGCCACGCCCGGGTATTGGCCAGGTCAGGTCTTTGGCCAGCCTGACTTCCCTGAGTTAGAGATGGATGATCCAGGAGGGAAGGAAACCCCCAGCACCCCCTCAGCACCTGGGACAGGGGGGCATCTCCCTGCCAAACACAGCCAGGGTGGAGAGAGGATCCACACAAGCTCCGGCTGCCCCATCCCTGGGATGCTGGAGCCCAAACCACTCTGGAATTCTGGCACTCCCAGCTCTCAGGAAGCTGGCTTAGAAGACACCCTAAAGCTCCTCTCCTTCCAACCCCTACCATGGGGGTATTGGGGTGTATAACCCCTCCAGATGTTACTGGGGTGCTTCTCCATTCTCGGCAGACCCAGCAACATCAGAATTCCCAGCAATCCAAGGCCTGGATACACACCTGGAGACCACCAGCCATCCTTTCACAGCCTCTGAGCTGCATGGGGAGGGGAAAAACCAAGGGGCTAAAGCTGAGACATTGGGTTTTGTGAATGTTTGAGTGAGAACCAGAGGTCCATACTGCAGGAAAATAAGAAGGAGAAGGAGAAGGAGAAGGAGAAGGAGAAGGAGAAGGAGAAGGAGAAGGAGAAGGAGAAGGAGAAGGAGAAGGAGAAGGAGAAGAAGGAGAAGGAGAAGGAGAAGGAGAAGAAGAAGAAGAAGAAGAAGAAGAAGAAGGAGAAGCAGAAGAAGCAGAAGAAGAAGCAGAAGAAGAAGAAGAAGAAGAAGAAGAAGAAGAAGAAGAAGAAGAAGAATATTTACAAGAGGCACTGGGAATGTTTGGGAGGAGGAATTTACTGTTGAATTTGAGGCTCTGCAGTGAACTGAAAGCAATGAACTCCTCAACGACTCCCTCCCAGTTACTCCCTCAGCTCAGCCACACATTTAACAAGCTTGGAATCACATCCCCAATTATTAAAAATTCCTACCATGCCTGTGACCCTCCCCAAAATAAAATGTGATTTGCAGCTAAAATGATTCTGTCAGCACCACATCCCTTTGAACCTTTCTGGGTTACCCTGGTTCCTCCATTCCTGTCAGGTTTTCAGCCTCTCCAATGGCATTTCCCTCCCCACACCCATTTCCCAACACTAATTCATTTAGAGCAGCACTTGAACTCCGGGAAAATGATGGAAAGGCAGAGTAATAGAGGGCCCCGTGCTGCTGGGTGAGTTAATTCGGGCGGCTCCACACCTCCCGTGGCTGGAATTGAAAAGCTGTCAGCAGCAGAGCAGGAGCACAGCCCCGCCACCCCCCGGCATCCAGAGACAACCTGAGAGGCTCCAAGATGTCAGGAAAGCTCCTGAGCTTCCCCCATCACCCACCCACACCCCTGGGAAAAGGGAAAGCACCTGGGGAAAGGGAAGGGAGGGCAAAGATTTACCAGAGGAGCAGAAACGGAGGGGATCAGCCACAGGGAGCCTCAGAACAGGAAATGATTTGTGGGTGAAATGAAAGCTCTGAGAGCAAACAGGAAGCCTGAAGGACCTGGGTGAAGGCCTGAGCTGAGTCGGGGCAGGAAATCCTCAGGTGCAGGAGGAGCATCAGAGCTGCAGAGGGAGAAGAGCAAAACAAAGTGAAATCACAGCCCATTTCCTCTTTGTTTGGTTAAAGAGTCAAAATTGGGGTTAAATCCCCCTTCATTTCCTCTTTGTTTGGTTTAAAGAGTCAAAATTGGGGTTAAATCCCCCTTCATTTCCTCTTTGTTTTGTTAAAAACTGTCAAAATCATGGTTTAAATCATCTCCACTTTCTATTTTTTCTGTTAAAGAGTAAAATGGGGATTAAATCACCTCCATTTACTATTTCTTGGTTAGAAATAGTCAGAATCGGGGTTAAATCACCTCCATTTACTATTTCTTGGTTTTGAAGTGTCACTCTTTCCAGAGAGAAATGGTCTCCTCCATCTGAGCTCCCCTGCCACCCAACAAGCACAGAACTGCAGCTCTAGGGGGGATTTGGTTGGGATTTTTCTTTCTATTTTTCTTTTTTTTTTATCCCTCTTTTAAAATTCACCTCCCAGTGCCAAAGGCAGGAAAATCCCAGACATCCCAACCCTCCCAGCCCTGGCACTGCCTCCTCCCCTGGGCTCTTGTGTGGGATGTTGCAAGCATTAAGAGTTTGTACAGCACAGGCTCCACTGATTTAGATCATCCCAAAAAATCAGGGAAAAGGGGAAAACTGCATGGGACACTGTGGTTTTTTTGGGGTTTCTTTTGCTAGGGCTGGGATTAAATGCACGAGATGGTATTTTTTGTTTGGACTCAGACGTTTATTAGTTTTTATAATTATAATTTCACAAACCCTGAGTTCTACAGCACTTCTCCCTAACAAACTAAAAATGGAGCCCCATCTCTCTCTCTCCAAGAACTTTTAAGGATAAAATTATCCAATAAATGACGCCTAAATTATTTTTACTTTTAGCTTAATAACAAACCACCCATGCCCTGCAATGGGGACTTTCTTATCCAATTACACAAAACCACCCAAACCCATGAAGAAGAAGATGGAGAAGAAGGAGCAGCCTCCACTCTAAAACCTCCATCTTGTTTTATATATATATTACTACATTCTAAACCCTTTAAAAATAATATTACTGTATTATTTATATATATTACTATATTCTACACCCTTAAACCCTAAGTTTCCCACCCTGTGATATCACACACTTCTATCAAACTCCACACCCACAATCCCAGCTCTGTCATTCCATTTTGGGAGCTTCTCCACGGCCTCAGGTCAATGCAGTGTTCTCTTGGGGGTCAGAGCCTGTGTAGCACAGAAAGTCTGAAATTCTCAGCACCCAGGAGCCCAACAGGACACCAGGAGCCAGTGGCACCGGTGGGGACCCGGTGGCACGGCCAGGCCTGGCAGTCCCTGCTGTCCCTGCTGTCCCAGCAGGACGCTGCCATTCCAAGGCAAACAGGGTGATTAATTAAAGATAAAGCCTCGCTTTTCACCTCCGCTGCTCTCTGCTCACATCTTTCTGGCCTGCTGGGTTTCTTCATGCCCCAGATAACTGCGGGCGCTTCCTCTCCCCGCTCCCTGCAGCCGCCCTGCTCCTCGTTCATTTTTCATGAAGATTTCTCTCGCTCTGCTCGCGTGCTCTGAGCCTCGCTGCATTCAAGGGGGGCTCTTTGTCTTCAGCTCTCGATTTGCTTTCTTGCACACAGAGACAAACCCGGGGCCTGTGCTGGAGCTGCATACCAGGAAAGCTGATTCCTCCCCTCTTCCCTGCTGGCAATGAGCGGAGTTTGGGATTGGAGGCGTTCCCGCTTCATTTTTGGGAGAAAAATTGGTAAAACCCATGGGAAGATGCAGAAATTGCCTTTTCCAGGCTCTTCTGGGTGAAACCACCTTGCAGACAGCCCTGAAAAGCTGGGAGGGTGGAAACAGATTAACTAGATGATATTCCTTCCCAAAGCCAAACCTTTCCATGATTATAAGATCCAAGAGCTCAAACTGGGGTAGTGCAGAGGCTCCCATTAACTTCTCCTGACATTCCCAGATTTACAAGCCTGGCAGTTCTCCTGCCCATCCCTCCAGACCCTGGATGAGGAGCAGGAATGGGGAGAAGCCCCTGGTGGGGGATTCCTCGCAGGCTGTGGAGCAACAGCCTGGAGGCAGCTGGAAATGGGAAATTAGGTCAGGAAGCAGCTCCCTGCCAGGAGATGGATGAGGCATGACCTGGCCTTGCTCCCATCCCATCCCTTCTCCTGGAGAGGATGGCTGGAGGCAGCAGCAGCCGAGTGGGATCTGCATGTGCAGACACTGAAAAAGTGAATTTTTTGCCCTCTCCTCTTTGCCACACAGGAATCAACCTGGGATTATAAAAACCTCACCAATCAACATTTTTTTCCTGGGTTTTGAGCCGCTTCGTGTTAGGAAATGATAGAGCAGCAGAATCAAGATTTATGGAGGATAGGAAACATTTTAGGAGAAGCCATTTGTTCTGTTCCATACCCCATAATGTCCCCAGGCATTATTTGTCCCCCACCCAGTGCTTGGGGACAAAAGCCACTCTGCAAATGAAGAGGCAAAGCTTTAAGACACACGGAGCAGCAGCTTTTTAGGTCACAGGGAATTGCCATGGGGAAGCCACAGCCTCGGGATTCCAGTTGGAAAAATGGCTCCAACAGTTTAGGAAAGCTGGCTGGAGTGTTCCAAAGGATCACCCAGGTGGGCTGGAATGGCTGATCCCAGCAAGGGCAGCCTCTGCTTTGGAAGATCTCTGTGGTGTTGTGAGGGTCCCCAGGATGAGGTGAGAGATGAGAATTTGACTCCATGTTCTCAGAAGACTGATTTATTATTATATTATATTATATTATATTATATTATATTATATTATATTATATTATATTATATTATATTATATTATATTATATTGCATTACATTACATTACATTATATTATATTATATTATATTACATTATATACTAGAACTGTACTAAAGAAAGAGAAAGGATACATCAGAAGGTTTAACAAGAATTAATAATAACATATGACTGACTCCTCAGAGTCTGACACAGCTGATGGTGATTGGTCATTAATTAAAACCAATTCACATGTTTGGATAAACAATCTCCAGACCATATTCCAGAGCAGCAGAACATGGAGAAGCTGAGGCTTCTCACCTTCCCAGGAGGAGAAATCCTGGCAAAGGGATTTTTCAGAAAATATCATGGTGACAGATCTCATCCAGGTCTAGTCAGGAAAATGGGCTGGGGCTGCCCTTGGATCCCTGACAGTGACTGGACTTTGGGGCTTGGAGCAGCCTGGGACAGTGGGCGGTGTCTCTGCCGTGGCAGGGCTGGGATGGGATGAGCTCTAAAGTCCTGTCCTGGTTTGAAAATCCAGGTGTCTGCTCAGGAAGGCAGGAGCCTCCCTTGAAATGGAAAATGTAAACCCCCTCCTCTGAATTGTTATCATTTGAAATTAAGGGGGCTCTCGGGGCAAAGATATGGGAATAGGAATAACAGTTCTTTATTGGGAAAAATAAAAATAAAAATGCAGTAATACAAAACCCCACTGCCAGAGTCAGACCATGCCCTGTCTCCTGTGTGTCAGGGGTGGCACAGCCCCATCCCATGGGGGCTCAGCCCTCCTGCAGTGCCAGCTGTGGCTCTGCTGCAGCAGGGATCCTGCACAAGGGGGGAGTTTTCCTCTGCAGCTCCAGGGCTGCTGCAGATGGGCCTGGGCTCCCTCTGGCAATGCAGGGCAGCAGAAAGCTGCTCCTCTGGCAATGCAGGGGGGCAGAGGCTGCTGTGCTGTGCCAGGCTCAGATTGGATCCAGGTAGGAATGCCTGGCTCCTGCCCTGGGCGCAGCATCTCCCCATGGGATGCTGGAATTGGATCAGCCCTGCAGGGACACTCAGTGGCCATGGACAGCAGAGATCTCCTGGAGGGAGGATTGGCTGTGGCAGAGATGAAGAAAAAACTGCCCCAAGAACAGAGAGAACTGCCCCAGCCCTGACAGATGAATGAACACACATGCCCAATAACATCTTGCATTTCCAACCTAAGACAAATCCCTTCCATCCAAACCATTCCATGATTCCATTTTCCATTCTAAAAAAATCAGGCCAAGAAGGCACTGCTTTGTTCCAGGGAAGAGCAGGAATGGGTTTTGCCTCATAGCCTTTAATGGCAAATCCCCACAGGATGATTTCCCATTCCCCAGGTTTCCTGCTTTGCAGCCAGAAGGGAAGCATGCCCAGGGCTGCAGGGAAGCTGCAGCATTTGGGATCTCCCACCCTGGAGCCCTGGGCTGATCCCCTGCACTGCCTGGAGAGCCAACCCTGGCTCCATCCCTGATTCTGGGGGCTCTTTCATCCCAGAGCGTTCCCGGGGTGCTCTGATCTGGCCTCTGGTTCCATCGACCATCCCCGGGAGCAGAGGCAGAGGGGGACAGGAGGGGGACAGGAGGGACTCAGCTCCTGGGGGCACCGCGGGGCCCTGATCTTTGCAGTGTGGACAATTCCAGGGCTATGCCTTCCTCTGGAAAAGCTCCTGATGCCACAGGGACCTTCCCCTTTCTGCATGAGCAGCCCTGGAGTGGATCCCGAGCCACTGGTGGGTGACAGGGCTGCACACCCCCAGCCTCCCGTGTGCGCCAGGGTTTTGGGATGCTCGGTGGTTTTTGGGATGCTCCGGAGGCAGAGATCCCGCTAGAGGGTGCTGGGAATCACGGACAGGCTCTCCCTGCTCCCGGGCCGCCGTTCTGCGGCCGCATTCCCTCATTCCCCCCCCTCCTGATTTATGTCCGGCGCAGCCAGAGCTGCCACAGCTTTAAACTGCCTTTGCTTTATGGCCCCGCTTCCTCTGTGTTTCATTTTTTCCCCTCGAGTAAACACATCCAGCAAATGGAGTGAGCCCGAGTGAGGGGTGGAGATCACAGACTTGGGACATTCCCAAATCCCTGAGTGAGGGGTGGGGATCACAGACTGGGATATTCCCAAATCCCCAAAAGGGGTGGGGATCACAGGCTGGGATATTCCCAAATCCCTGAGAGGGGTGGGGATCACAGACTGGGATATTCCTGAATCCCCAAAAGGGGTGGGGATCACAGACTGGGATATTCCTGAATCCCCAAAAGGGGTGGGGATCACAGACTGGGACATTCCTGAATCCCCAAAAGGGGTGGGGATCACAGACTGGGACATTCCCAAATCCCTGAGAGGGGTGGGGATCACAGGCTGGGATATTCCTGAATCCCTGAGTGAGGGTAGGGGATCACAGACTGGGACATTCCTGAATCCCCAAAAGGGGTGGGAATCACAGGCTGGGATATTCCCAAATCCCCGAGTGAGGGTGGGGATCACAGGCTGGGATATTCCTGAATCCCTGAGTACCCAGTGAGACCCGGCACACACTGAGATCCCCTTCCCAGCCCAGCAGCCTCCAGCAGAACTGAAAATATCCATCCCCCTCTGGACCACCTGCAGGTGACCCCAGAGCCCTTTATGGCCCTTTTTTCATGGGGGGGGTGTGTGTGTCCCCACCTGGATGTCACAAGGGTTGGGACTTTGAGTGACACACATCCAGATGAGATAAACGTTTGATATATGACATTCACATTTTCTGGACAAATCCCTTCACCGAGGATTTTTCTCTGAGGCTTCTCAGCTTCCCAGGAGAAAAATCCTGGGCAAAGGGATTTGTCAAGGGAATGTGAATGTGACAGACATAAAACCAAAAATGAGAATTTTCCCTCTTTCCCCCAATGTTTTCAGAGTTCCAGCCTGGTGAGATGGTGATAAATGTCATTAATTCTAATTAATATCTATTAATTCATCACATTGAGCAGGCTATTAAGATTTCTTTTTCTGATAGACTGTACAGATAATCAGATTAATTGTATTTAATTATATGGGGGGGGGGGAGGGGAGACAGAATTTGACACAGGGAAAAGTGGGAATCATCTGAGTTTTCCTGTCAGCTGGGAATCCCACAGGAGCTGGAATTCCATGGATTTTGCTCCTTGACTCTTTGGATAAATTGGAAGGATGGCTCCAGCTCCAGCCAAGGCCACCCCCAAGCCCTGGCCTCAAGTGCCACAGGGCTGGGAAATCCCTGGAGGAATGGGGACTCCGGGGCTGGACGAGCTTTTCTGTGGGGAAATCCTCCCTAACATCCAACCTGGAGCTCCTCTGGCACCACCTGAGGCTGTTTGCTCTCATCCTGCCCCTTGTCACGGACATCACTTGTCCCTGTTAGGATGGAGGGAGCACAGCCTGCCTGGGAGAAGCTGCAGATCCTCCAGGAAAACTCATCCAAGGCCAAATCCAAGCTCTGTTGGGAATGAAAGCCCTTGGAAAGAGTTTCACATCCAGCAGGGCCACCAAGATCCCAAATCCCTGCGCTGCTCTTGTGCCAGGCTCCTCCTGGGCCAGAGGGAAGCAGGAGGGAGGGAAGCTGGGAGACATTTCTCCAAAAATGATTCCTTGCCCCACTTCCAAATGCTCCTGAGAGGGGAAGCAGGAGCCAGGCAGGCTCAGGAAGAACTGGCAGAGAACACCCTGGGAATGCCCAGCACGTGTGAAATGTCACTTTGTCACTCAGGGCAGGGCTGAAGTCCCAGACCCCTCCTGGCCCTGGAGCCACTCGGGGCCAGCAGCACAGCCCAGTCTCTGCCACCCCACCCTTCCCAGGGGGAATCCCTGCCTGTGGCAGGGCTTGGGATGAGATGGGCTTGAAGGTCTCTTCCCACCCAGGATTTGGGGATTTTTGATCCTTCTCTCAGCTTTGAAAGGATAAATTGTCCATTCAGGAAGCTCCAGAGCTCTGTCCCCGTGCCAGGTTCGGTCCCTGCAGTGCTCTGCCCTTCCAAGCCACCCTCAGGGGAAGCGTTATCCCAGACTGGGCTGGGATCTGAGGAGCTGGCCCAGGGAGATGGGAGCTGTGCTCCAAACCCCCCTCCAAGCCCAAGCAACGCTCCCTTCCCAGCCCTGTGTCCCTGGAGCAGGGGCACTGCTGGATCTCCCTGAGCCATCAGGCACACGGGGCACACAGCCAGGGAAACGGGCCAACAATTTCCCTGGCACGGTGCTGGGGCAGGGATGTGCCTTCCAAAATCCACCCCTGGCTGGCAAAGGGACACTGGTGCTCCTGGGCCTGTCCCTGCCCAGCTGCAGCTGCACGGCCAGCAGGGCTGGAGCTGATGATCCCAGCTCAGGGAATGTTCTCCTGGCTGGGCTGATGTTCCCAGCACAGGGAATGTTCTTCTGGCTGAGCTGATGTTCCCAGCACAGGGAATGTTCTCCTGGCTGGAGCTGATGATCCCAGCTCAGGGAATGTTCTCCTGGCTGGAGCTGATGTTCCCAGCACAGGGAATGTTCTCCTGGCTGGAGCTGATGTTCCCAGCACAGGGAATGTTCTCCTGGCTGGAGCTGATGTTCCCAGCACAGGGAATGTTCTCCTGGCTGGAGCTGATGTTCCCAGCTCAGGGAATGTTCTCCTGGCTGGGCTGATGTTCCCAGCACAGGGAATGTTCTCCTGGCTGGGCTGGATTGATGTTCCAAGCACAGGGAATGTTCTCCTGGCTGGGCTGATGTTCCCAGCACAGGGGATGTTCTCCTGGCTGGGCTGATGTTCCCAGCACAGGGGATGTTCTCCTGGCTGGGCTGGATTGATGTTCCAAGCACAGGGAATGTTCTCCTGGCTGGGCTGATGTTCCCAGCTCAGGGAATGTTCTCCTGGCTGGAACTGATGTTCCCAGCTCAGGGAATGTTCTCCTGGCTGGGCTGATGTTCCCAGCTCAGGGAATGTTCTCCTGGCTGGGCTGGAGCTGATGTTCCCAGCTCAGGGAATGTTCTCCTGGCTGGGCTGGAACTGATGTTCCCAGCACAGGGAATGTTCTCCTGGCTGGGCTGGAGCTGATGTTCCCAGCACAAGGAATGCTCTCCTGGCTGGGCTGGCCCTGCTGGGGGTGGCTCTGGACGTGTTCCTGACCCACTGGGACCCTGGGAAAGCAGCTCCAGGGGACAAAGGGGCAGGGACTCTGTGCTAAAGGGGGAGGGTGTCATGGGAAGGAGTGGGAAGGACAAGCCCATCTGGGCTGGAGATGACAGAATCCCTGAGGCTGGAAAAGCCCTCTGGGACCATCAAATCCAACCATTCCTCCAGCTCTGAGCCACGTCCCCAAGTGCCACATCCACAGGGCCTTTGAATCCCTCCAGGGATGTGGCTCCACCACTGCCCTGGAAAGACTTTCCCAGCGCTGGGCAGCCCTTCCTGGGAGGAAATGAGTGAAGAGGAGAAGGATCTCAGCCCTCTCCTGAGTCTGGCCCAAGCCAGGAAGCCTGGAGATCCGTGGGGCTGAATCCCTCCCAGCTGCAGGAGAGAGAGGAGAGGGCACAGCTGGGTTTGCTCTGGGGACTCTTTGCTGCCCAGACAGATCCGCCTGTTCCCTGTCCCTGCAGCATTCCAGTCTGGCTCTGGCAGCCAGCTGGCACCTCCACGCCAGGGCAGAGCCTTGGCAGAGCCTGAGGAACAGACTGGCTGCCCCAGGCCCCCACAGGCCCCTCCTGTCACCCACCTGCCACCTCCTCCCTTCTGCTTATCCCATCTCAGCTGGGTCTTACTGAACAGCACTGAAATAAATCCTCTGTGCGTGGAAACCCGAGTGTTTGGGGGGAGTTTGGAAGCCCAGGTTGTTCCCAGCTCACTGTGGGGATGATCCACATCCCAGAAATCCTGTGGGCTTTTCACAAGTTGTTTTTTTTAACCCATTAATTTTTGTTTGCTGGAGCTTTCCCTGGACCCTGCAGAGGACCCAAGCACCCGTAGGGGAGTGAGAAGGCAAAGGCCACAGGTCCTGCTTCAAGAAAAGGCTGGACTCACTGGGTTCTCCTGTTCTGGGAGCAGAATTCAGCCTGGAGAATTCCCTTGGAGGGAAAAGTCCTCCAGAATTCTGGCAGAGAGTGCAAAGCAGGGAAACTGGGAGGCCTTGGTGTCCCTTGTTCCTCTGGCTTAGTGCTGCTCTTCAGGAGCTGCTCCTGCTCTGGCCAGGCCATTCCTCACCCCTTCCCTTCTGAGGCTGAAATATTCCCAGCCCTGCTCCAGAGCTCTGGCCTGAAATCCAGAGATGTCTGTGCTCCTTCATCAGGATTTTAACTGCCCAGCTTGGAAGAGGACCCAAGGAAAGGTCTGGGTGAGACATCTCTGCCTTAGGGATGAGCAGTTCCAAAGCATCCATCCAGGAATGGGATGGGATGGGATGGGATGGGATGGGATGGGATGGGATGGGATGGGATGGGATGGGATGGGATGGGATGGGATGGGATGGGATGGGGAGGGGTGGGGTGGGATGGGATGGGATGGGGTGGGATGGGATGGGATGGGGTGGGATGGGGTGGGATGGAATGGATGGACTCTCCTTTGTTTCTCTCAGCAAATCCAGGATGGAAACAGGTCCCTGACACAGCATTTCCATCATCATCGGGGTGACAATTCTGGTCCCATCACAGAACAGCAGAAAACCCTCCCGTGGCGATGCCCCAAGCCCCGGCTCCCTCAGGAGGAGGTTCCAGCCCTGCCCTCACCTCCCTGCGCTGAGCTCCCCTAATAAGGAGCCACTTAAAGCCAAGCAGAGCCTTTTTCCTGCCTTGTCTAAGCCAATCTGTCACCAAAGGGCTGTGACAACCGCGGGGTGGGGTGGCAGCCGCTGCTGAGAGCGGCCAGACCAGACGGGGCAGTGAATTATTGATGGAGCTCCGAGCGCCGGGGGTGGCCGCTGCTCCCCGGGGCTGCTGAGCCACTGAGCTCCGGGCAGAGCAGATTAACCCTTTGTACAGCATCCGGGAAGAAGGATTGAGAAGGAGAGTCGAGCAGATCCCAGGGGGTTGAACCCGCATTTGTATGGGGATAGTCTTTCTGAGTCAGTGATTATTTGGGCGAGTCAAAAGTTTGTTGCATTTAGGAGGATGCTTAGGGTCAGTGATAGGGGCCAGTATGAATAAGATTATGTTTATAACTCTTCTCTGGATTTAAACCAGATCCTAAGGATTGGAAGTCGGTTGTAATTAATACACTAGAAGAGTAAGATCCTCATCAGTAGATAGAAATGTAGAAATGTAGAAATGTAGAAATGTAGAAATGTAGAAATGTAGAAATGTAGAAATGTAGAAATGTAGAAATGTAGAAATGTAGAAATGTAGAAATGTAGAAATGTAGAAATGTAGAAATGTAGAAATGTAGAAATGTAGAAATGTCCTGTAGCTGCAGCGGCTGCAGCTTCCAGAAGCTCCGTGGAGGCGCAGGGAGGCGCGGGGGTGGCTGGGGCACAGCCACACTGGGGACATCGCTTCTGTCGCCTCTGTCACCTCTGTTACCTCTGTTACCTCTGTCTCCTCTGTCTCCTCTGTCTCCTCTGTCTCCTCTGTCGCTCCTCCTCAGGCTCAGAGCTCCGCGCTGCCGGCAGGAGGAGGGAAAGACAAAAAGATGGGGTTTGTGGATGCTGGGGGGAGTTTCCTGCAGAATTTTGGGAATCTGGGAGCCTGCACGGGGCCAGTGATTCAAGGCTGAGTTCCTCCCTCAGGCCTGAGCTCTTCTCACCCCAAACTCCACGGTGGGACTTTAATTAACCCAGAGAGGAAAGCCCTGCATGGGGGAGAATGAAGGGGGAATGAGGATGGGGAAAAGGGAGACAGAGCTGGGAGGACCAGGAGGAGCAGGGATGCTGCCAAGGGGGATTTTCCCACTGATGGACGTACAACCAGAAGACCCTGAAGGGATTAAAAATAATTCAGTGCCCCAAATGTCTTTAAAATAATTCAGTGCCCCAAACCTATAAAAATAATGCAGTGCCCCAAATGTCCTAAAAATAATTCCGTGCCCCACAGGAGTCTGGCACTCAGGGATTCTGTTGCCTTTTTAGGACTTTTTAGCTCCACTTTGTTTAAGGATGAAAGATTCCTGCCTCCAGCCCTGGCTCATGAATCACGGCCGTGGCACCGAGGAATCTGAACCTCTGTGTGGACCCTTCTGACACCCATGAATTAGGGGTTTTTCCTCTGGTAAATATTCCTGCCTCCACAGGCAATTCCCTTTGTTATCTCTGGACAAGGAATGGATGGAGCAGCATCAGGGCTCTGGGACAGCATCCTTGCAACGTGGTGGGTCACGGGATCCTCATCCCAGCATGGCTCACAATCAATTTATTGGATTTTGGGCTTTTTTAGCCAAGGGAAAATCAGGCAATGGAAACATTTATGTCTCACTTCCAGTTGACGCTCCTCAATCCTTTCAAATGCAAATTTCAGGAGCTTTTGAGGAGTTTTGGGGCAGCACAAGGGGGTTTTAGCAGTGCTGGGGAGCGGGCAGACCTCTCTGGAGGAGGATGAGGAGGATGAGGCACCGTGGGGTGAAGAGATTTGTGTCCAAGCTTGGAAAACATGGGAATATCAGCCAGGAAGTGACTCCAGGGCCTTCCTCGCAATCACTCTGTGGAATCCCAGAGTGGACACAAACAAACCCTCATTAAACCCTTCCCTGCCTTCTCTTGGGATGGGGATAAATCATCTGCCACTCTTGTGGCTGATAAAAGTCTTCAGAAGGCAGAGAGGGACCCAAATTCCTGCTCCACTTTTCTTGGAAGAACTTGTAAAAGCTGCTTTATGAAACCTCCTGGCAGCTTCTCCTGAGTTCCCAGGCCCTCTGGTCATTTCCATGGTGCCAAACATCTTCCCCTTTCCTGGAGATCCCATTCCCAGTTGCCTCTGGACACATCAGCAGTGGCCTGGATGGTGTGCATGATTTCCACATCAGTTCATGGGAATAGTTGCAGCAATTTGGGTGCAAGTTTTGCCCCCCATGAGCCTCAGGCATGTGAGGAAAAAGCACAGAGGCAGCTGGGAAAAGGGAAAGGGAAAAAAGAATGCAAAGTGCCATCATTGCTCCTGTCACTGGACCTGTCCTGAGCTCCCATCCTGGCTCTCCCAGCACAGCCTCCAGAATAAATTAGTTTAAATTGGATTTTAAGAAAAATTTCTTCATTGCCAAGCCGTGGCAGAGCTGGCCAGGATGGAGGCACTGAGCTGGACCAGTAACCTGGATCATGGCTGGGGTCGCGGCGTCTCCCCGAGACAGGGAGCTGTGAGCCAGCAGAGCTGAAAATTCCCTGGGAATTCTTTGATGAACTTGCAGTTACATTGGATCAGACCTCCAGGAAAGTGGGACAAAACCATTCTGGATTTCATCCCAATCCCAAAAATCAAAAAGGCCCATGGTGCCTAAATTTTCTCCCAGACCAAATTCAAAGATATTTCAAGTACCCTTTGAGCAAATCTCTGTCATCCGTCTGTCCATCTATCCATCCATCCATCCATCCATCCATCCATCATCCATCCATCCATCCATCATCCATCCATCCATCATCCATCCATCCATCATCCATCCATCCATCCATCCATCCATCCATCCATCCATCCATCCATCCATCATCCATCCATCCATCCATCATCCATCCATCCATCCATCATCCATCCATCCATCCATCCATCCATCCATCCATCCATCCATCCATCATCCATCCATCATCCATCCATCCATCCATCATCCATCCATCATCCATCCATCCATCCATCCATCCATCCATCCATCCATCCATCCATCCATCCATCATCCATCCATCCATCCATCCATCCATCCAACAAATTGGTCTGGTTTATAACTCTCCCCCATCTATAAATGCATCCCACAAAATATCAACGGGATACAGTTCCTGCAATTTATGGGAAAATAATCAAACAGTCCTGGGATACAAGAAAACAACAAGGAGGAACCCAAGCAGAAAAATTCCTTGGATGTGAGTGCCCAGACTCAGGGATTTGATTTGTAGGTGAAGAAGAAATCTCATCTTCTACTCTTACAAAATTTAACAGGGACAAAAATTCATGGATGAACTCAGGCCAGCTCTGCTGTCAGAGAATGTTGGGATTTAAGCCTCATCAGACTTCCGATGGAAAGGATTCCAGGAAACGTGTAAATATTGGGATGTTGTTTGGAGTTGTCATATTTTCCTGGATTCACATAAAGCCGGAATTTTCAAGTAAACTAAAAAGAGGTGGATTCTCTTTCCTTGCTTGATTTTTCCAAACTGGAAAAACAGACTGCCACAGCAGCCTAAGCTCCTTATGATCCCACTGTGTCATTCCTACCTTGGGAAAGGGGGTTTCAGTCCCTGCAGCTCAACAATATAAAATCATCCAAGGAGTAGCAAGAGTTTGGCTGCCGTAAGGTTTTTGCTGGCTGGGTTTGGAATTATGGAATCATGGAATGGTTTGGGTTGGAAGGAAGCTCAAAGCTCATCCAGTGCCACCCCTGCCATGGCAGGGACACCTTCCACTGTCCCAGGCTGCTCCAAGCCCCAGTGTCCAGCCTGCCTTGGACACTTCCAGGGATCCAGGGGCAGCCACAGCTGCTCTGGGCACCCTGTGCCAGGCCTGCCCACCCTTACAGGGAGGAATTTCTTTCCAGTATCCCGCCTAAATCCGTATTGTTTTAGTTTAAACCTGTTCCCCTTATCCTGGCACCATCTGGCAGCTTCCCTCTCCCTCCTTTTTCACAAGCCCCGCTGCATTCCCAGGCGATGGCGAGGCTGCCCCTGGAATTCCCCGGTCAGTCCCGCCCGGTACCAGAGCGGGGAGGATGCGGGGACGGACGGTGATGGGGGGGATGTAGGGAGCGGGATGGGCTGACAGAGGATGCCGGATGGGCTGACAGGAGATGCCGGATGGGCTGACAGGAGATACGGGAGCGGGATGTGCTCACACGGGAGCGGGATATGCTCACAGGGGATGCGGGATGGGCTGACAGGGGATGCGGGATGGGCTCACAGGGGATGCGGGAGCGGGATGTGCTCACACGGGAGCGGGATGTGCTCACAGGGGACGCGGGAGCGGGATGGGCTGACAGGGGATGCGGGAGCGGGATGGGCTCACACGGGAGCGGGATGGGCTGACAGGGGATGCGGGAGCGGGATGTGCTCACACGGGAGCGGGATGGGCTCACAGGGGATGCGGGAGCGGGATGTGCTCACACGGGAGCGGGATGTGCTCACAGGGGATGCGGGAGCGGGATGTGCTCACAGGGGATGCGGGAGCGGGATGGGCTCACGGGGGACGCGGGGACGGCGGGGGCTGGTCGGATGGAGGCGGAGGCAGGCGGGGGAAGGCGGTCCCGGGGACCAGCGGGGGACGGCGCTCGCCGCCTTCCCGGCCATAAAGCGGCGGGGCCGGGGCCGGGCGGGCGGAGAGGAGCGGCGGGAGCGGCGCGGCCGGAGCGCACGGCGGGAGCGCAGCGGAGCGGCCGGGCCGCCCTGCCGAGGTAACGGGGGCGGCGGGGTCGGGGTCCCGCGGCCGGGGAGCGCCGGGACGGCTGCGGGGCTGAGCCGGGTGTCCCCGCCGCTGTCCCCGCTCAGGTCCCCGCCGCTGTCCCCGCTCAGGTCCCCGCCGCCGTCACCGCCGGGTCCGCGCCTGGGGCGGGCAAAGGGGAAGCGGGGCCGCTCTGCCCGCGCCCCCCGAGCCCCCAGCCCACCGTGGGCACCCCCCAGCCTGACAAAGGGATGCGAGCTCCGGGCACCGCCGGCTGCTGCCCGCTGGGCTCTGCCGTGGGCATGGAATCGCCAGGGAAAGGGAACCAGAGCCACTGCGGGAGGGGACCGGGAAGCCGGGACCGCGCTGATCCCCTTTCCATCCTTCCGTCTCTTCCTTGCCCAAGTCATTCCTTGTTCAAAGACGATTCTCCCTGTGAGGCGGGAGGAGCAGTGGAACGCTGGCTCAGCTCTGCCCCCGTGCCCGAAAGTGCCCACAGAGTTCTGTCTTTGTCCTTTAGTTGCTCCAGAATTTGCGGTGGGATCCTTTGGAGCAGCTCCTGGGAATCTTTGCGGCAGGACACGGGGACGGGGCGAGCCCTTGGGCTGTTCCTTGGGTGTGGGACCGGTCCTGGGGGGTCCCAACCTCCGAGCAGACCCAGGGCAGCGCTGAGATCACCCAGGGAGGGGGCAGAGCTGGAGGTCAGCCCAGGGAACCTCTTCCCTCCGTGGTCTCCCGAATGCCTGCACAGAGCACGGCATGGATCCAGGCTCCGGCTGCTGAGCCAGGTTTATGTAAGCTGCTGATTTGCAGTGTCAAGAGACATCCAAGAACCGGCTTGCCTTTGGAAAATGTACAAATCCGTGGCATCTGCCACGGAGCAATTGCTGTAGCAGCAGCCCAGGATTTGTCTTGGTCCCAGCCCCTTGGAGAGGTTCTGCCATCTCCCAGCTTGGCTGCGAGTCCGTGTTGAGCACTTTCCAGGAGCAAGGACAGAGCCGGAGTGCCAAAAGGCTCTGTCCCTCTGTCTCTCAGTCCCTCTGTCCTTCAGGGAGCTGGTGCCGCTGTTCCCCAGCACCCCCGGGGTGCTCCTTGTGCGGCACCACAACCCCTCCAGCCCCGGCTCTGCGGGGCCCCTGCGCCGGGAACTCCTCCCTCGGCAGCTGCTGCTGCTGCCCGCAGGATGCGGGGCTGGCGGGTCCCCAGGGTGTGACAGCCCTGCCTTTCCTGTTGTTGACAGCAGCCCCACGTCCCTGCACCTTCCTGCTGCCTGGAGAGGAGATGGCACGGGCAGTGTGCCGCGGCAGGGGAGGTGGCTGTGGATAATGCTGCTTGTTCCAGGAGCCAGGGATTGGGGAAGAGAGATGACTTCCAGACTCCTGGAGAGACAAGGATCCGGTCCTGCCCTGCCTGCTGACCCAAAGCAGGCATTTAGTGGTGGCTTGGTAGTGCTGGATTGGACTCCATGATCTTAGAGAGCTTTTCCAATCTAAACAATTCTGTGATTCCGTGGGTGATCTGGCTTGGGATCATTTCCAATCACCTGGGACTGGGGCAATGGCTTGGGGTGCCCTGCAGCCAGCTGGGATCAGGGCGGTGGGCTGTGTTTTCTGGCGGTTCTGACACGGTTGTGACCCGTTTGTGCTGCAGGAGGGAGCAGCGGGAGCTCACCATGGCCCTGGCAGACCCCGCGAGCTGCGCCAAAGGCAGCGAGGAGAGCAGCCCCTTCCCCGACATCATCGAGCTGAACGTGGGCGGGCAGGTGTACATCACCCGGCTCCCCACGCTGCTCAGCGTGCCCGGCTCGCGCCTCTGGGAGATGTTCACGCAGAGGAACGCGCGCTCGCTGGCCCGCGACAGCAAGGGCCGCTTCTTCGTGGACCGGGACGGGTTCCTGTTCCGCTACATCCTGGATTACATGAGGGACCAGCAGCTGGTGCTGCCCGAGCACTTCCCGGAGCGCGGCCGGCTGCAGCGCGAGGCCGAGTACTTCATGCTGCCCGAGCTGGTGAAGCTGCTGGTGCCCAAGCTCAGCGAGCAGAACTCCCTGGGGGACGACGCCTGCCAGAGCGACCCCGAGGAGCCGTCCCCCGGCGCGGACGCCGCACGCAGCCTGGGCTCGGCCGCGGCCACGGCGCTGCCCAGCACCGAGGGCCGCAGGGCAGGGTTCATCACCATCGGCTACCGCGGCTCCTACACGCTGGGCAGGGACAGCCAGACGGACGCCAAGTTCCGCAGGGTGGCCCGGATCATGGTGTGCGGCAAGACCTCGCTGGCCAAGGAGGTCTTTGGGGACACCTTGAACGAGAGCAGGGACCCGGACAGGCCCCCGGAGAGGTACACGTCCAGGTACTACCTCAAATTCACCTTCCTGGAGCAAGCCTTTGACAAACTGGCCGATGCCGGCTTCCACATGGTGGCCTGCAACTCCACGGGCACCTGTGCCTTCGCCCACGAGCAGACGGACGACAGGATCTGGACCTCTTACACCGAATATGTTTTCTATCGTGAGTGACACAAAACCAACCCTCCGCCAACCAACCACTGACTGTCCCTTTCCCGTCCCGTGCTGGCTGTGGCCTAGAAGGTAGAGATCCATCCCCGAATCCCGGCGTCCTCCCTTTGCCTCCTTTTCAGTTGGTTCTTGGGTTTTTTCCCTCCTCCTTGCTCCACGTTGAACCTGCCCGGCTCTTCCTTGTAGCAGCTGCTGACCACCAACCTTCCTCCCTCTCCGTGACCTCTGCAGCCGCTCCCAACCCTCCCTGGATGTGCGGACTCGGACGCTGCCGTGGACGTGGGCTGGGCGGGAGGGGTGGGACACACTGGACACTGCTCTGGGCTGGCATTCCTGCAGCTGGATGGGCTTGGACACTGGACTGGGCTCTCTGTCCCGTGCAGCTCCACGGGATCCGGCTGCACGCACCGGGGGTTCGGAGAGGAATCTTTGGGATAAAGACACGGGAAAGGTGGGAAGCAGAGCCGGGGAGGGGGTGGGGGTTGGGAAGCGGCAGCCTGGCAGCACGGCTGGATTGGCAGGAGCCCTGTAAGCAGCTTAGCCTGAGGCTGGCAGCGCTTGGGAAGGGGAGAGGCTCCCCCTGCGCTCGCAGCTCTGAGCTGAGACATCGCCGCGGCTCCGGGATGCCTCGGGAGGGATTTGGGGGGATTTTGGGGAGGGTGGGAGGGGCAGGTGTTCTGTGAGGGAGGTGGGGGGGGAGCGGGGAAGGTTTGATGTGCTCGGGGGTGTAAAATGCTTATACAGCTCTCCAGCTCCTTGGAACCTTGTCAGACAAAAAGTCCCTTCATTTTTTCCTGGGAGCGTAATGGGAATCATGGGGATGAGGTTGGAATGCTCCGGTGGCAGTCAGGCCACAGCTTCACCCAGCAAAGGGAATTTTGGCCATTTGGGTGATCCCCCATGAGGTGTCTCCAATCCCAGCTCTCCAGGCCCTCCTGGGGCTGGAGCTGCTGCTGCTCTCCCCCAGTGGGCGATGCAGAATGAAGGGACAGCCCGGAGTGGCCGTGTGCCCCCGTGCCCAGCTGGCACAGGACAGGGGAGGTTTGGTGTGGGGCTCCAAGAGGAGAAGGAAGGAAGGAACACAAAGTTATGGGAGCCTCTATGCCCTGCTCTGCCCCTCCTGTGCCTGCTGGGCAGGATCCCAGGGCAGCACATCACCCTGGGTGAGGCCCAGCCCCAGCTTGGCACACGGCCTCAGCCTGCAGGGCAGGTGAGCCTGATGTCCCTGATGTCCCTGTCTGCTGCCTCTGCCTGTCCCCTGGTTCTCTGCCACCCCTTCCTGGCACCCACCACCCATTCCTGGCATCCACCATCCACCCAAGGCACTCAGCATCCATCCCTGCTCCCAGCACTCTCCATCCCTGCTCCTGCACTCTCCATCCCTGCTCCCACCCTCCATCCCTGCTCCTGCACCCTCCATCCCTGCTCCTGCACCCTCCATCCCTGCTCCTGCACCCTCCATCCCTGCTCCTGCACCCTCCATCCCTGCTCCTGCACTCTCCATCCCTGCTCCTGCACCCTCCATCCCTGCTCCTGCACCCTCCATCCCTGCTCCCACCCTCCATCCCTGCTCCTGCACCCTCCATCCCTGCTCCCACCCTCCATCCCTGCTCCCAGCACCCTCCATCCCTGCTCCCAGCACCCTCCATCCCTGCTCCCAGCACCCTCCATCCCTGCTCCTGCACCCTCCATCCCTGCTCCTGCACCCTCCATCCCTGCTCCTGCACCCTCCATCCCTGCTCCTGGACTCTCCATCCCTGCTCCTCCACCCTCCATCCCTGCTCCCAGCACCCACCCCAGCCCCTGTGAAGCTCCTGGAGCTGCAGGATCCCCTCCCTGGCTGGACAGCATCCAAGGGGCCATTCCAGCTTGGGATCCATGTGGGAGGAAGGTTTGCAGCTCCTTCCTGGGGAGGAGGGAGGGCTCTGGGGCCAGCAGAAGTTTCAAACCATGTTCTCCCTCTCTCCTGAAGAAGGGGAAGGCAAAAACGGTATTTTGACATTTTTCATGGTCCTGTTCCTCATTCCAACAACCTCTGGAAGAGGAAATGACAACAGGCTTTTAAAAAGGCAAGAAAAAGGAACTTGAGCTCTGTGTGCACACAAAGAAAACCTTTAAATAAAGGGGGAGGGGACCTGCATTCCATATTTGCTTTATCTTTTTGAACTCGAGATTTTCCTAAGGAGGACTGGGAAAAGAAATTGCTGCCTTGTGGGAAATGGGGCTCTTTTGATGTTTTTCCCCACTGGAACTGGGCTGAAAAATTGATCTCTTGGGAGGAGGAATTTTTGCCTGAGGGAGAAACCAGAATGGCAGAGTCACCATTCTGGGGGTTTTGATGTGGCAGGTTCTGGGATCAGGGCTGGTGCCCCACAGGAAACACGAGCAGGAGTTATTCCTGAATCCTTCCAGAGCCCGATGGTTTTCCTGGAAACTGAGACTTCATGAAAAAACCCTTTTGTTGAGATCCATCTCCACAAAAATGCACCCGATTTGGGGTTGTTTCTTTTCTTTGCATGTATTTATTTATAGGGAAAGTGTCCTTGTCATGGCTGGGAGGAGAACCTGGCTCATTTCATTCCCAGGAAAGATCTTGGATCAAATAAGATCAAACTTGCTGGGAAATGGTGGCATGGAAAAGCATCTCAGGGAGGTCTCCTCCTCTGAACAATCCTGGCAAGCTGGGAAGAGCCGGGCAGGGAATGGCTGGAGTGAGCTGGGAGCTCTCAGGGAGATGGTGGAGAACCAATTCCCTGATACTGCCTGGTTTTCCTGGGAATATTCCCATATTTCTGTGATTCCCAGACCCCGAGCTCCTGCTGGGCCCTCCTTGGGCTTGTCCCAGCCACCCGGAGCTGCTCTGCTTGTTCTGTCCCTGCGCTCCCCCAAGCACCCCCAGGGAAAAGCCAGCCTTGTCCAGCTCCTTCCCTGCTGGCTTTGTGCTTGGAGCTGGTTTTCCCTTCCCTCCAAGAGGACAGGACCCTGCTCCTCACCTTCCTGCTGTGCAAGCTCCAGGTGCTGCTGGGGGCACATCCCGCTCTTTTCCAGGAGCTCCATCCCGAGATCCTCCCCCCCATTGCGTTTCCAGGGCTGGGCAGAGGTTTGGGATGGGCCAGCTCATCCCTGGGAATGCTGGCACCCCGAGGGTGGGCCCGTGGGCAGAGCACACCTGGAGCAGGGGCGGCTGGCACGTTCCAGGGGGCATTTTCCACCCGGTCTGTCTGGGAATACCGGGGCCGGCAGGGATCCCTGGGATCACTGAAATCTGCCCCACCCTGGGGACTCAGCAGCTTCTCTCATCCTGCTGGGAGTGAGAGCTGAGGGCTGGGGTGGCTTTGGGATGGGTTTGGGATGGGTTTTAAGGCAATGAGGTCCCAAGGGCTGTCCAGGCAGCAGATCCCGTGTGGGTTCCTCCCCTGCCCTCCCTGCACACACCCAGGAATGTTCCCTCAAAGAACATTCCCAAGGGCACTTCCCCAGGGGCAGCACAACCCAATCCCTCATTTCCAGATTCCTGGAAAAGCCTCAACCCAAAATAAAACCCCGGGAGGGAGGGAGGGAGGGAGGCAGAGCAGCAGCTGGGGCTGGCTCTGCCCTCCCGGGCAGGCACCTGCCCACAAATTGCCGGCTGCTCCTCACAAAAACCGAGCTTAAGGAAAAGCCAGATCCCGTCTGTCTCCATCAGGCACTTCTGCCACCCCTGGAGAACATCTGGAAACACTTGGTGTCCTCGGCCTGGCTCCAGCCCCTCTCCAGGGGCACCTCTGGAGGCAGAGGAGCCCCAGAGCTGAGCTCTCCCCACCTCAATCCCATGGGACAAGGAGGCTCCTGTGGGGGACACAAAAATCCCATTCCCAGTGCTGATATCCCATCCTGCCACAGAAACCCAAGGGATTTGATGGGCTGTTGAAATAGAAAGGATTTGGTGATGGAGGAGCACGGAGAGGGGAGGAGCAGCTGGAAGTTGGAACCAGCCTCTTCCTCTCTCAGCTAACCAGGGAATGGTTTGGCTTGGAAAGGACCTTAAAGCTCACCCAGTCCAGTCCCACCCCTGCCAGAAACAGGGACAACTCCCACCACCCCGGGCTGCTCCAAGCTCCCTCCAAAATCTTATTAATATTAAAAATAAACCCCCAAAACATCCCTTTAACAACGTGAGTGTCCAGCACTGGGAAAAATCACCAGAGAGTGGGGGGATTTCCCAATTCCTGGTGCAGAAACTGCAGCCTGGGTGCTCTGTTAGGAGGGGTTTAACAAAACAAGGCTTTGGGCTCGGTTTAGCAGCTGCAGCTGCTGGGCTCTGGCCACAGAGAGGCCTCTGGGCCTCCTTCCCAGGGCTGTGGGGAGCAGGAGGGGGAGGCAGAGGAGTGTTTGGGTCCCTTGGAGGTTTTGGGAGCCGCTGGATGTGTTGGATTACTGGAGAGTTTGCCAAATAAATCTCCTTCAAGCTGCGCTGACAGTTTGTGCTGAGCTAAAGCAGGCTGGACTTGGGGATGTCCAGGTGGTTTCCTTCAAAGGCTCTGGCAGTCCGAAATGTTTTCCTTCATTCCAGGTGATGGATGGCTGGGAATTATCCCCCCCTGCTCCAGGAGGGCTGGACAGGGTCTGAGGGAAAGATGTTCCTGCAAATAACCTAAACCAGATTCCAACTAAATCACTTTGGAGCCAAAGCACAACCTCTGCATCCCAAATGTTTGCTGTCCCTCCTTTCCCTCCTCCAGGATAAATCCCAGTGGGATAAATCCACCAGAATGCAGAGCTCACCAGCATCCTTAAAGGATGAATCCTTCCTTCACCCCCTCACCCCTAAAATCTCCTACCAAGAATAAATTTAAGGTCCCCTCCCACCCAAACCAGTGTGGAATTCCATGATCTGGAATTTTGGAGGGAGATGGAGCCTTGTCATGGCCCTGTGCCATCATCCCAAGGATCCTGTGGGAAGCAGGGAGGAGGAGCAGCTTGTTCCCTGGACATGAAATCCCTGGAATGTTCGTCCAGGGAACCACAGCCCCTTCCCAGCAGGAGCAGCTATGAGGGGCTGCAGATTTTGGGGCCATTTCACAAGGAAAACTGCCTGAAAAATCAGATTTTCCCCTCAAAATTCAGCTTTTGAGCTCCCATCCAGTTAGAACCATGGAATATTCCAAACTGGAAAGGACCCTCAGGGCTCATCCAGTCCTGCAGGGACCGAGGTTTGTTTGGCTTTGGTTTGGGGCCCTTTCCGGGACTGGGGAGGGCCCAGCCCTGAAAACCCAAACAAAGCCCAAATGTTTAAGGCTCAAAGACGAAAAGAATAAATAAAGGAAACTGGAAAAAAAGGGGTTGAAAATCAAGTTTTCCAGCCTTGTGCTGTGGGATTGGCCGGACAGGGAGTGTTTATTGGGGTCAGATGAGGAGGGCACAGGAAGCTTTGGGGACCTGGAGAACCCAAAGGGACAACAAAGCAACCTCAAAGTGGGGCCTGTGCCTCGCCCAGCCTGCCCTGCCTCAGTTTCCCCGGGCACAGCGGGAGGAAAGGAGCCCTTCGAGGTCCTTGAGGGGCTGTTCTGGAGAGCAGAGCTCTGCTGGGAGCCATGGAAAGGATATTCCAGGAGTTCCCTCCCCTCTGGGATGTGGGGAAATCCTTGCTCTGCTCTTGCCTGCCCGCACCTGGACCCCCAAGCACTGAGAGAACCATGGAATATTGTCCTGGAATCATGGAATGGTTTGGATTGGAAAGGACCTCAGAGCTGATCCAGCTCCATGGGCAGGGACCCCTCCACTATCCCGGGTTTTTCCAAGCCCCACCCAACATTTTCCTGCTCGCTCCAGCTGTTTTTAACCAGGCAGGACAAAAAAAACCCGGCCGAGTTTCACTGCTTGGCCCCACCTGGGCATCAGCTCCTTGGAGCTGCCGCTTCCAGCCAAAAAAACCCCAGGATAAACCCAAATCCTTCCCCTCTCCGGCAGAACAAGGGATTAGAGCTGCTCGATGCCGTTCCCTCTCCCGGGAATTCCTCCCCGAGCACAGCCATTATTCCCATTAGTCCCTAATTTGCCTTTAATGGAGCGCTTTAATCAACTCCAAGGATTAAACGCCATTGAGGAGCTCCCATGGGGAGCGGCCTTTTCCAGCTGCAGGGATCCTGGGCCGGGGTGTTTGCAGGGTCTGAGGGTGAAGGAAAGGCGTGACAGGGGACAGGGAGAGGCCACAAGCGACATTTCAGGAGCCGAGCCTGCATTTAGCTGAGAAAAGAGAGAAGTAAACAGGAAATTGTTTCGCAACCTCCGCCACCAAAGCTTCCCCAGCTCCCCTCCGCCGCCGCGGACCCCAAGGGCTCCCCAGGAAAGGGGTTTGTCCCTGGATCCAGGGATGCCTCTGCTCCCTCGGGATCCCCTCGGGGTGCAAAGCGGGCACCCTAAAAATCCCCTGCGCGGGGAGGGGACCCCGGCTGCTCCCAAACCCCAGCGCGGGCAGGGCTTCCATCGCTCCCGGAGATCCAGCGGGGATTCTGCAGCAGGCAGAGCCTCCCTGCCCTTTGGGATTCCCGATTTTCCCTGCAGCTCTCGCACCTTTTGAACCCCAGCTGCTTCCCCAGCGCCTCACCCCTGTCCCTGCCGCTTCAGCCGCCTCCACGGAGCAGCTCCGAACCGCAGGGAAGCGAGGGCGCAGCCAACGCTTCCCATTTTATTCCCAAATTCTTATTGTCCTTTGCGTGCCTGGAGGGGATTTAACACAACCCCCAGGGGAACACAAAAAAAAAAAACATTAACTCCGAGCCGCAGCCTTTAACGGGAATTTGGCTCCAGGGGAACTGAAAGCCCCAGGTCCCGGTTTGGAAGGATTCCCGGCCTTCCCGAAGGCAGCAAGAGGGGCCAGGAAAGCACTTCCAGCAGGCTGGAAAGCTGAGCAGGCACCGAGGGGCTGCCATAAGGTGCTGATGTTAAATACTCCTCCCAATTCCTGACGTTTTGGAATGGTTTTAATCTCCCCCCCCCCCCCCCCCCCCGCCCCCGCCCCTGCAAACCGCTGCCCCTGGAAAGCGCAGCTGCTTCCTTCCAATGGGATTAATTTGTATTTGGATGAGGAATGAGGTTTTGGCACCGGGGATCTCCACCGTGAGCAGTTCCTCTCCCTCCGGAGCTGAGGTCATCCAGCCGTGTCATTTCATGGGAATGAAGGACAAACTGTCCTGGCTGCTGTCACCGAGCCTCGGCAGGGCCAGGAACCCTCCCTGGGCTCCCAGGTCTGTTCCCAGCTCTGTTCCTGGGTTTGCTCCCAGGTTTGTTCCCAGATTTGTTCCCAGGTTTGTCCCCAGGTCTGTTCCCAGGTTTGTTCCTAGGCCTATTCCCATGTTTGTTCCCAGCTCTGTTCCCAGGTGTATTCTTGGGTTTGTTCCCAGGTTTGCTCCCGGGTTTGTTCCCAGCTCTGTTCCCAGGTTCGTTCCTGGGTCTATTCCCAGGTTTGTTACCAGGTTTGTTCCTGGTTTTGTTCCCAGGTCTATTCCTGGTTCTGTTCCTGTGTTCATTCCCAGGTCTATTCCCAGTTCTGTTCCTGCGTTCATTCCCAGGTCTGCTCCCAGCTCTGTTCCCAGGTTCATTCATGGGTCTATTCCCAGGTTTGTTACCAGGTTCGTTCCCAGGTTTGTTCCCAGCTCTATTCCCAGCTCTGTTCCCAGGTTTGTTCCTGAGTCTGTTCCCAGGTTTGCTCCTGGGTTTGCTCCCAGCTCTGTTCCCATGTTTGTACCCAGGTTTGCTCCCAGGTCTATTCCCAGCTCTGTTCCCATGTTTGTACCCAGGTTTGTTCCCAGGTTTGTTCCCAGGTCTATTCCCAGCTCTGTTCCCAGGTTTGTTCCCCAGTTTGCTGGGAGGGCCTGGTTCCCTCTGTGGGGAAGAACCTTCCTCCATCCCCTCCTTCCCACCCTGGATCTGCCCCTTCCAGCTGGGGCTGGCCCCACCTGCCCTGCTCGTGTTCCACTGGATCCTGCAGCAGCAGCAGCCTGGAATTATGGAATGCTTTGGGTTGGGAGAGACCTTGAAGCCCATCCCATCCCATCCCATCCCATCCCACCCCACCCCACCCCATCCCCTGCAGTGCCACCCCTGCCACGGTAGGGACACCTCCCCCTGTCCCAGGCTGCTCCAAAGCCCCTCAAACCCGGCCTTGGACACTGCCAGGCATCCAGGGGCAGCCACAGCTGCTCTGGGAATTCCATCTCAGCCCCTCCCCACCCTCCCAGCCAGGAATTCCTTCCCTGTATCCAGTGTCTGGGGCTCGGAGTGGTCACTGCGACCTCCCGTACTCGTGGATGAGCTCAGCAGCTCCGTGTACTGCAGATAATTAATTGGATCTTGGATGAAAGCGTTGGAGGGGGCTGGGAACAGCTGGAGCACCTCGGGTGTGCTCAGAGCAGCTCTTCCGTGCTGATCCAGGGAAGTTACTTTTGCTTGGTTTATTTTGTTTGTGGGGTTTCTTTTTTCTCTTTTTATTCTGAAGACCAAAATCAAATCAAACAAAAATCCCAAGCCATTATTTAAATAATAGGAGGAGCTTGGAGCCACTGATTTAAAGGGATTTAACTCCAACCTTAAAGCCCAGAATGCTGCAATTTCCTGATTAATTCTTCAAAAAAAAAAAAAAAAAAAAGGGATAAAAGCCCTCCTGGCCTTGCCCCTGCTCTCCCTGGATCCTTCCCTTCCCCAGGTGAACATTCCCAGCTCTCTCCTGAGTCTCTGAAGTTGACTTAAACCCCACCAAGGTTTATGAGACATCCAGGGGACATTCCCAAGGCACATTCCCGTGTCTTGTTTGTCCTTCTGTCCATCCCACTGGAAGATTCTCCATCAGAGCTGATGCCAAGGTCCTTTCCCACCAACCTCCACCACCCCATTATTCCATTTCCTCCGTTTTCCTCTTGGCTTTTCCCCTTTCCCCCTCTCCTGGGTAACAGAACCCCTTCATCCCGAGCTGGCCTCTTGGGAACATCCCATTATTCCATTATTTATGTGTTGGGAGCAAACTCTTGATTCCATCCCTCCTTTTCCCTCCCTTAATAAGCTTTTAATCCATGCTGGAAGTTCAACAATCCCCCCTTGGCTCCAGATTTTCCTTAAAAGCCTCTTGGATGGCCTTTATCCAAGAGCTCTCAGGAAAGTGGAATAACTGCTCTCCATTAGCCACAAATTTGTGGACTGAGCATAAAACCAAAGGATTTTTTCCCCCCATGTTTATTAGAAGGGCTTTAATTCTGCTTTTAATTATGATTTCAGTTTAATTAATACACAGCCACAATTTCTAAATGGAATTTGCAAATGTGCTCAGGTAAACCTTTTATTCCATGGAAAAAAGCACATTTGGGATTAATTATGACTGGTGCCATACTGATCATTAATGAAGCTTTAGGGTTAATTAGAACCAGGTGCAAATTTTTCAGGAAGGGCTGGAAACAGTGCAGAAAATCCCTTTTTTGGGTAAAAAAATGTGTTTATTCCTTCAGCTCCCACATGGAACATCCCAACTTCCCCCTTTCCAACAATATTTCAGTATTAAAGGTAATTTTCACCTCCCTCCCCACGTTATGTTAATGGGTTTCCAGGGAAAATTCCAATAGCAACCAGCTCCAGCCAGGCAGAGTTGCCTCATTCCAGCCCCCTTTGCATCCAACAAAAGCCATGGAATTAATAAAGCATTTGGAAATGACTGCAGACTTCCCCTCCTTCCCTGTGAGTGGAAAACAGGTTATTGATCCCATTTCACAGCTGAGGATTTCTGGGCTGGACAGCAGGGAATATTCCTCAGGCTTCCAGGGAGCACGAGGGTGGCTCCTTCTCTTCTCCAGTGGAAAAACCTTGGGCTGTTTTGGTGCCCAGGCTTGATCTGATCCCAAATCCTGGGGAAGGGGATGCACCAGGACATTGTTTTGCCCCTGCTCCTACAGGATATCTGGGATCAAAATTCCCTTTCCAACAACTCCCGGTTTTTGCTGGTGCAGGGGCAACTCTTGCTGAAATGGGGATGGGGTTGAGCCAGAGAACTTTCCCATGGATTAAGGGGTTTCCCAACTTCCAAAAGGCAGGAAATTTTGGGAGGAGCCCAAATATTTTGGAAAATAAAAGCTGGCTGGGCTCACGGCACATCCAAGGGGAAAATCCCAGGGAATGATTTTTCACAGGACACAACCACAGCACTCATTTTCCTTGCATCCCTCTCCAGTGCGGGTGTGGATGTGGAAGAGCAGAATTCCATGATTTTGAAGCAGGATCCAGACCCACACGTGGGTGTGTAGGCGTGGAGGGAGGTCACCAGAATTCCATGATCTCAGAGCACGGATCCAGATCCAAACTTTCTCCTTTGTTCCCAGGTCCCGTTGTGCGAGGCCAACTCTCCAGGCAGCTCTCCAGGCACTGCAGCCTTCCAGGTAAATCCATGGAAAGGATGTCCTGGGGGAAACCTAGCACTGGGGGAAGGAAGAATCCCAAACATCTGAGTTTCAGCGCTGGCTGTGATTCCCGAGGGTCCCAGGGCTTGGTGGCTCCTCGGTGCTTCCACCCCTTCACCACATCCATGGAATGTCCCCAGAGCCATGCTTCTAGGACAACATGGATTTGAGGCTGGAAGTGGAGTTGAGCCAACACTTTCCAGTGGTGGATTTGAAATCTTCCCGAACCCTGGGAAGCAGCAAGTGCCCATCTGAAATCTGAAATAAAATGGGATTAATGCAGCTTTTCCAGCGGAGCAGAGCACAGACAGCATGGAGGGGGTTTTGTTATCCCTGGGATGAGGGAAAACCAGGACAGAGCAGCTCCTCTGCTCCCACTCTCCCAGGGATTAACCCAAAATCCCAGAGAGCCAACAGGAGGTGCTGGAAGAGGAACAAACTTCCAGAAAGCTCCACCAAGGTGTGTAAAGCCTCTGGAAGAAGCAAACCCTCCCTCGGCTCCTGGCCCTGCTCCAGCCCCCACCTCCTCTCCCCAATCCTATTAGAATTAGAGGGATAGAGCTATAAGAGGAAAAGTCCATCCCCAGAGCAGCGCTGACAGCTTGGCCTTTAAATCTTTAATAAGCACAGGCTGCAGGTCAACACGTGGGAGAGGGAATCCAGAGCCCTGGAGCTCTGCTGGAATGTTTGGGAACACCTGGAGAAGCTCAGCTGCGCAAATGAAATGAATGAAATTCAACATTGCTCTTATTCCACAGAAAATCTTTCCCCTTGCACTTGTGTGCCAGGAATTCCATCCCAAGCCATGTGCCCGTGTCCTGTCTAGGTGTTGTTCTGCCCAGAAGGCTTGGGAATGTCCCACTGGAATGGAGCTCAGCTCAGATTCCCTCCTCCAGGACTTTGGGACTTAACTGGGTGCAAACCCAGCCACTCTGGGATATTAATTGGAATTAGGAATGGAACCTTTCCAGCTGCACTGGGGTGACCACAGAGCCCCTGGATGAAGCTGGTGGTCCTGGAAAGCAGGACGCCCTGGTTAGAGCCTGGGAGGAGCCAGGACTTGTTTCAGGAGCCACAATTAATGAGGGAGGCCATGGGCACAGGGCATGCTGGGATCCTGCTGCCATCTCCTGGAGGCTGCCCCTTCTTCTGGATCATAATGGATCCCGAGGGTCCAGCCTGGCCAGGCTGTCTCTGGGCAAATTCCTGCTATCCTGGATTCTGGCAACCACTGAACATAGAATCCTGCTCAGCTCTGGGGGTTTTGGGAGCTGGAGCACCCAGATCCATCCCCTACCTCCCATGGCCAGGTGGAGCAGGATTGCCTTTATCCCCAATCAGAGTGGCCTTGGGGAAAGTCTTCATCCACCTCTGGAAGAGCAGGGTTAGGTGGGACATTGGGAAGGAATTCCTGGCTGGGAGGGTGGCCAGGCCCTGGCACAGGGTGCCCAGAGAAGCTGTGGAAGTGCCCAAGGCCAGGCTGGAGCAGCCTGGGATGGTGCAAGTGTCCTGGGTGACCTTTCTGGGTGGTGATTCCCTGATTCCCTGTGTGCTTGGTGGGAAGAGCTGTGGAACTGGAGCACCCAGGGGATTTGCTGCTCTCTGTGCCAATGGGATGATCCTGCTCCAACACTCAGTCATGGAGAGGCAAATCCCTCGGATGGGGCAGAAACTGCAGCTGGATCCAAAGGCTCATCCAGGCTGGGTGGCAAATGGAAGTATCTGTGTGGAAATGTCAGGGAAGAAAATGATGGAAAGCTGAAGCATTAATCCCAGTGTAGGATAAACACTTTGTATTCCTCCCTGTTTGTAAATCCATGGAAACGAGGCAATATATGGAAAGGCAGGGATAGAAAGGTTTAGGAAAAAGGCAGGAGAGTGGGACCAAAGTAAGGGACAGCAATTCCTGGTGGAAAATGTGGGATGTGGTTACAGGCACTGCCCAAATCTCAGGGATCACCCCAAGAAGGGTCTGGGAGGCATCGGGAGTTTTCCTGATCATTCCTCATCCTGGGAACCCAGTGTGGCGCTCTGGGAGGTGCTTTGGATTCCATTCCCATCCACCACTCTTCCCACATTCCCTGTGCATCATTTCCCTTCTAAGATTTTCTCCTTTGGGTGTTGATTTTTAGGAAGCTCCTGGCTCAGCCTTCCCGTTCCCGAGCCTTCAGAACCAGAGCAGAGCCCCAAAAAACCCATGTCCTCCTCCGAGCCCATCCTGGACATCAAGGGAGACACGGCGGAAGCACTTCCAGGTAGGGAACAGCAATTCCAGGTGGGAACAGCAATTCCAGGTGGGAACAGCAATTCCAGGTGGGAACAGCAATTCCAGGTGGGGATCAGCACTTCCAGGTGGGGATCAGCACTTCCAGGTAGGGATCAGCAATTCCAGGTGAGAACAGCACTTCCAGGTGCCCAACTTCCAGATGGAGATCAGCAATTCCAAGTGAGGATCAGTGATTCCAGGTGGGGATCAGCGATTCCAGGTGGGGATCAGCGATTCCAGGTGGGGATCAGCGATTCCAGGTTGGATGCAGCTCAGGCTCACCAGGAGCTGCTCCTCTTGGAAGAATTCTTGGCAAAGTCTTGCCATCCGCACTTTTGATCACCAATCCCAATAAATAGGCCAGTCTTAGAATAATGGAATTATTTCTGTGGGAAAAGACCCCTAAGACCATAGCCCAGCCATTCCCAAGTGTGGCAATACCCAATGTCTCCAGATGCCACATCCCCAGGGATTTTAAATACCTCCAGGAATGGGGACTCCACCCCTGCCCTAGGCAGCTGTGCCAGGCCTGGAAAATTTTTTGGGAAATAAAGGGTTATCCAAAGGGATTGGCTTGGTATTGGAAATGCAGGGGAGAGAATGATGCATCTGACTCCATCTTATCAGAAGGCTAATTAATTACTTTATTATACTATATTATTCTATATTATGTTACATTTAAACTGAATTTGCTAAGCAGTCAGCTGCCTTTAACTGCACAGCATTTTGTGATTGTCAACTGACAATCCTGACACACACACACATGGATTTAATTGGCTGATGAATCAAAACACTCACACTAGAATTTAATTATTTAACACTTTTTTAGGTAGAATTTAATTTAATTATTAAGTTATTTAATTATTAATTTTTTTTTAGATAAACAATCTTTTACAATGTGAACAACACAGGAGCAGTAAATGAGATAAGAATTGTTTTTTCTTTCTCTGAGGTTCAGAGAATGTGAATCTCAGAAATATTCTGGGGAAGTTGTGCCTTGCTTTTCTCCGTGAAGAGAAATGCAGCTACAGCTTGGCAAGGAGGGAAAGCTAGAAATTAATTATTAATATTTTTTTGGTAGAATTTAATTTAATTATTTAATTATTTAATTAATAATTTTAAAATATTTTAGGTAAGCAATTAATTAATTTTTTATTAAATATTTGTATTTAATAAACATATATTTTTAAATAAAAATATTTTTTTATTAAATATTAATCATTAAATATTTTTGGGTAGGCAATTAATAATTTTTAAATATTTTTAGGTAAACAATCTTTTACAATGCATCCTACTTGTGAACAACACAGGAGCAGTAAATGAGATAAGAATTGTTTTTTCTTTCTCTGAGGTTCAGAGAATGTGAATCTCAGAAATATTCTTGGGAAGTTGTGCCTTGCTTTTCTCTGTGAAGAGAAATACAACTACAGCCTGGCAAGGAAGGAAAGCTGCTTTTGCTGCCCGTGGTGCCAAGGCCTCCAGCCCAGGCAGATGTTTTGCTGATGCAGAGCAGGATGGCTCCGTGGCTCCCACCAGCCCAGGCTCTGCCTGTCCCCAGGGTTTGACCTCTGGAGTCTGAATCCCTCATCATTCCCACCCTGGCCACAGAGCTGGAGTGGCTGCTCCGGAAGAGTGAGGGAACCACACAAAGCCCTGGCTGGGACAGCTGCTGTCCTTCACTCCCCTCGGCTGGCTGCACTTCCAGAGCAGCCCCACGGCTCCTCCTGCTCATCCCATCCATCTCATCCCAAAGGAGCTGCAGCATCCCAGCTCTGGGAAAAGCAAAACTTCTGCCCATGGAGAGAAGGCAGCGAGAGCTGGGAGAGCTTTGGAGAGGGGACTGGGAGGATCTGCAGAATCTCAGAATGGTTTGAGTTGGAAGGGACCTTGAAACTCATCCTGTTCCACCTTTATGCTGTCCCAGGCTGCTCCAAGCCCCATCCAACCTGGCCTTGGACGCTTCCAAGGCTGGGGCAGCCACAGCTTCTCCAAGCAGTGTGCGCAATTCAGAATGTTCACCTCTAGACATGACTACATTTAGGACTTTGAAAAGGAGGTATATTTTATAGATACACCTCTAAAGATTGCTTGTGGTCACTGTGGTCACCTTCCCTTGGAGAGGAGATTTGGGAGAACTTTGGAGGGGGGATTAGGGAGATCCTTGGAGAGGAAATTTGGGAGACCTATGGAGATAGGATTTGTTGTTCTTTTTCTCTGTTTTCCTGGGAATGCCAGAACTGGAGCAGATTAGAGCAGATGTTAAATTAATCAGTGACAGGGAATATCCACTGCTAAACGTGTCTATTTTATATATATGGATAAAAATAAGCAGGGAAAAAATACTTGGACTGCACAGATCCACAGGAAACCGCCTAAAACCGACAGCAGAGCTCCCAAAAAAAACCAAAAAAAGGGAATGTTTTGGAAACAAGAACAGCTGCACAGGGGATGGATTGAATTGCAGGAATCAACTGTGATGAAGGCAGCCAAAATTCCAGCCCCAAACGCTGCTCCACTGCTCAGCTCTTGGGCGTGGGCCCTGCCAGCTCCAGGGAGGGAGGAAATCGGGAGAATCAGGAGGAATTGGAGATGAAAGGCGCCGTGGGATGAACGGGAACAGTAATTAGGTGCTGATGGATATCGGCTCGCTCAGGGGGCGGAGTGGCCAGGGCTGATTTAGATCCCGGCGGGAGCTGGCCGGGAATTAAAGGCACAAAACCCTTGGACGGGTTTGTTCCAGCTCCAAGGGATTGAAGTCCTGGGTAACAAAAGGTGGCTGGAGTTAGATCTCCATCTGTCAGTCCCGACAGACACGCGGATTTAAAGGCTAAAAAGGTCGGAATTGTGCAGCATCCCATGCTCAGGAGTCATGGAACAGAATCCCAGACTGGCTTGGGTTGGAAGGGACTTTAAAGGTGACCTAATCCCCCCTGCCATGGGCAGGGACCCCTTCCACTCTCTCAGGCTGCTCCAGGCCCCGTCCAGCCTGGCCTGGGACACTGCCAGGATGAGGCAATGCAGCCTCGATTCCAGGCTGGAGGCATTCCCACATTCCAGCCATTCCTGCAGCCTGTGGACATCCACAAGCACTCAGCAAACACTGATTTAATTTAGATGAAGGATCTCCAGGGCATTTCCTGCAATCACGTTATCCCTACATGGACCGAGATCCTGCAAAGTCAAACATCCCTGTAAAAGTGGCACAGGGTGCCCAGAGCAGCTGGGGCTGCCCCTGGATCCCTGGCAGTGCCCAAGGCCAGGCTGGACACTGGGGCTGGAGCAGCCTGGGACAGTGGGAGGTGTCCCTGCCCATGGCAGGGCTGGGATGGGATGAACTTGAAGGTCCCTCCCAACCCAAATCATTCCAGGCCTCCAAGATTCCTACAAAAGATGGAATTGTGAGCTCCATACCCACAGGGTGATGTTTGTGAGCACATCTCCAGAATTTATGCAATTCCTCATCTTTTTCTCACAGGGAACCTGGGAGGAACAGGGCAGCAGAGCTCCTGCCCACCACGAGACACTCCAGGGGGTGGACAATCCCTGGAACAGATGGAGCCAACACCAGCAGGTACCAGTGTCCAGCTCTGCTCCAGCCCAGGGAGCTGCACCTCCCCTCCAAGGAGCCCCAGCCCTCAGAAAAATCCCTGACCCCACCTTCCTCCCCCTGGCAGCTCCTGTATGACAGAGGAAAATCTGGATTATTCCAGATTTTCCTTCCCAAGAAGGCCCTTCCTTCCCAGGGCTCCAAGGTCTTTCAGAAGGTGCCTTCTGCTGTTTGAAATTTTTATTTTTTTTTCCCCCAGCTTCTTGCTAAGCTTTTCCAACAGCAGGAATGAATTACAAAAGGAGAATCCTGGGAGAGTGGAGCTGGGTTTTCTACCACCTGTGTTATGAGTCTGGGGCTCCAACAACTCTCTGCACCTGAGCTTGGTGCCTCCTGCCAAGGGATCAGGATTCCCTGGGGATCCAGCTGGCACCACTGGCACTGCCAGGGCCCTGTGCCAGGGCTGGGTACCAGAGCACATTGGCCCCGCTGCACGGGAAGCTGCCAGTGCTGTTCCCAGCTGGATTAATCCCATAAAACAGAACAATTTGTGCAGAGTCAAGCCCTGAGATTGACAGGATCCAGTAGCTGGCACGGGAGCAGCTGGTTTGGATTGGGCACTGGGATGCTGAGGATACACCCTGGGGATGCTCTGGATGCACCCTGGTACCCCCTCCCACACTTCCCAAACCCAACCTGCTCTTCCAGCTCGTTTGCAAACTTTTGTCCTTTTTTTTGCCCACATCACCCAAGCTTAAGAAGCTGGAGGGAATTTTAAGATCCCTCATTTGGGGTCACCCAGGAATGTCCTATTCCCCCATCCATGCCGGGGGGAATAAAATTCCCATCCAACATCCCTGGGGATGGAAGCAGCGTGGGAGAGCAGCAAACCCAGCTGCCCATCCCTGTCCCTGCTGCAGCCTCGGGAATAACAAAGCTCTGTCCCAGAGCCGCGGCGTGGGGACAGGGTGTGGACAGGGTGTGCTCCCCCCGGGGTGGGGACAGTGTGGGGACAGGGTGTGCTCCCCCCGGCGTGGGGACAGTGTGGGGACAGGGTGTGCTCCCCCCGGGGTGGGGACAGTGCTGTGTGCTCCCCCCGGGGTGGGGACAGTGCTGTGTGCTCCCCCCAGAGCCGCGGCAGGAGCCGGTAATTGCCCCCAGCAGGATCCCAGCGGCTCCGCGGGGCTGCTCGGAAGTGTCGCCGCTGAATTTAATTGGAGCTCTAAAGCACAAGTGGCACCAGGGAAGGAAAATCTGTGGGAGAAAAGATCAGACAGATCAGGCAGGCCGGGTCCTTTTCCCAGTGCAGCAGCTGGAGGGACACTGAGGGTTGTGGGGTGTCCTTGGATCATCCAGGGGTCACCCCCCCTTAATGCCAGAGGGGCTCAAATGTGGGGAAGGATAAACTGAGGAGGAAAATGGGATGTCCAAAGCTACAGGAAAGAGGAGGCCACGGAGCTGCTGCAGGGCTGGAGCCAGGCTGGGAGAGCTGGGGGCGCTCACCTGGAGAGGAGAAGCTCCAGGGAGAGCTCAGAGCCCTGGCAGGGCCTGAAGGGGCTCCAGGAGAGCTGGAGAGGGACTGGGGACAAGGATGGAGGGACAGGACACAGGGAATGGCTCCCAGTGCCAGAGGGCAGGGATGGATGGGATATTGGGAATTGGGAATTGTTCCCTGGCAGGGTGGGCAGGCCCTGGCACAGGGTGCCCACCCTGGATCCCTGGCAGTGCCCAAGGCCAGGCTGGACACTGGGGCTGGAGCAGCCTGGGATGGTGGAAGGTGTCCCTGCCATGGCAGGGGTGGAACTGGATGTGCTTCAAGGTCCCTTCCCACCCAAACCATTCCAGGATTCTGAGATTAGGAGCAGGGAAACTGTAGGGATGTGAGTTTGTAACCTGGCACCAGCCCTGCCAGAGCACCCAAAGGACATCAGGCTGGTGGGACAGGAGGAATAGTCAGGAGCCATTCCCTGGAAACCTGGATTTGCTCTCAGCCTGGTGACCTGAACAGTGCCTCAGACAGGAATAATGGGATGTAAAATGGAAAACTTTGGAAAATAAATGTTATCCTGAAGCAGCCACAGTCATGAGATGCTCTGGGAGCTGAGATGCTGGAGAGGAACTGAAGGATTTGAATTCATTCCCCAGCTCAGCCAGAGGCTCCTCCTGGGAATTTGGGTGCTTAAATCCCCCAGCCTCAGCTCCACGTTTCCCAAAAAGCAGCTCCCAGGTTCACAGATAAGATGATTAAAGCAGCTTTGAGACTTCATCCCATCACTCAAAGAATTTGGGGCAAAGATTCATTCCTATAACTTCCCAGTGAGATTTGCCAAAGAAAATCCATCCTTCAAGGGTTCTGCTTGCTGATGGATGACATTCCGGCTTCTACCTCCAGCAACTGCAGAGCTGGAGCTGCTCAGCAAATGTCAAAATGGGGGGGGAAAAAAAAAAAAAAAGAGGAAGAAAAAGGTGGAAAAAAATTCCAACTCTGTCCTTACAAAAGTCTTCAAGGAAAAAGAAGATCCCCCTTGACATTTTCTGCTTCTGTGCAGGGGCCAAAGTGGAGGGTGGGGGATTTAAAATAGGAATAGTTCATTGCTTGGTTTGTATCTCTGCCACCAGGTGTATTTTTAGAAGAATTCCCAGCAGGTCTCTCACCTCCCTCATGTCCCTCATGTGCCGCTCCTCACACTCCTCTCTGCTTTCCCTCCCAGCCCCCGAGGACGCTGCGGAGCCGAGGGAGAGCCCCGGGAGGAGGCAGGAGCCGCCTGAGGCCGGGAATGCTGCGGGATCCAGGGAGCCCAGCCCGGCCAGGGCCGCCCGGCCTGAGGGGAAGGAGCCCAGTCCCAGCGGGTCCCCGCCGTGGCCTGAAGCCCCCCAGGAAAGCCCGGCCCGGCCCAGCACCCTGGACTTGGGCAGCGCCCTGGGGAGGCTACAGGAGCTGCAGCAGCGGCGGGGCAGCGACCGGGCCGCGCTCAGGGACAACGGCCTGGAGGCCACCATGGCCACTGCCACCACCACGGCCACCATGGCCACCTCCATAGCTACCACAGCCAGCACCACGGCCAGCACCACAACCACCACTGCCACCACCATGGCCACCTCCACAGCCACCACAGCCAACACCACGGCCACTGCCACCACCACTGCCACCACCATGGCCACCACCATGGCCACCTCCACAGCCACCACAGCCAGCACCACGGCCACTGCCACCACCACTGCCACCACCATGGCCACCTCCACAGCCACCACAGCCAGCACCACGGCCAGCACCACAGCCACCACCATGGCCACCACCACAACCACCACAGCTGCCACAGCCACCACCATGGCCACCACCACAACCACCACCACGGCCACCACCAGGGCCACCACCACAACCACCACAGCCACCACAGCCACCACCAGGGCCACCACTGTCACCACCACGGGCAGCAGTGAGGAGCGCCAGGCCCTGCAGTCCGAGCTGGGCAAGTGCATCGAGGAGTTCCGCAGGATCAGGATCCCGGCCGCCTTTCCCAACAAGAAGCGGCAGTGGCAGAGCGAGCTGCTGAGGAAGTACCAGCTCTGAGAGCAGAGCCTGCTCCCGTCCAGGAATGATCTCTCCAGGCTGGAGGGTGGCTGTCCCAGCAGTGCCTCCCAAAGCGAGGAGCAGAGGTGGCTCCTGGAGCCCATGCCGATGTTGAAAGGGTCACAAGCCTGTCCCCGCCTCGGCCACGGAGGGGATGCTCCACAGCCTCAGGGGCACAGGCACAGCTGGAGGGGATAGGACAAGGAAGGATGTCCAGGGTGGTGTTCAGCACCAGCAGAAATTCCCACATTTCTGAGACTGAGTTTCCCTGGAATTTCAAGCAATAAAATCGAGTTGGTGTCCGAAATGAGCTCCAGACTCCTCATGGCTTCAGGGCAGAGGTGGGAATTTGGCTCTTCAGAACCCCCCAAGTGGCTGGGAGATGGAGTCCCCTGAATTGCTTGGGTTTTGGGGCTGTGGAGGGGGAGACCAGATCCACATTTTTATTCCTTTTATGTGGAGCCAGGTCAGTGAAGTGTTTGGGGAACTGTTCAAGGAAGTGTTTGGGGAAGCTTTTAAGGAAATGCTTGGGGAAATGTTTGGAGAAGTGTTTGGGAAAATGTTTAAGGAAATGTTTGGGGAAGTGTTTGGGGAAATGTTTAGGGAAAGGTTTATGGGAGTGTTCAGGGAAGTGTTCGGGGAAGTGTTCACAGGGACATGGAGAGCTCTGCAGTGTGAGGTGACCCTGGGCAGAGCTGGCAGCCAGGAAAAGGCTCTAATCCCACACAATTCCCTGCACAGGATCCCCAATTCCTGGGAGACAGACAGACAGGAGCTCAGGGAGCAGGGCAGGGGCTGAGCCAGAGCTGCAGTCGGAGCTGGAATCTGTCCATGGCTCTCTGGAGGCTCCTCAGCAGAACGAGCTGCAGAGGCACTGCTGGTGCCAGAAGGAGCTGGCAAACATTCCCAGCTGGATCTGGCACCTGCAGGCAGCCCTGTTCTCCTCAGGATCTGGGAATTACAGCTTCCCCCACCCAAGGACACGCTCCGGGCTCTCCCTGCCTGCATCAGCCTCCAGCTCCAAGAGGCAGCTCTGCAGGGCAGGCTGGATTTGGGGATGGAGGAGGAGGATGTTCCTGGCAGAAGGCCTTGGAATTCCTTCTGACTCCTTCCTGGATGGTGCCCATGGTGCCTGAGGGTGACAAAAGCTGAACTCAAAAGCATTTTACCATCTGAGAGCTACACGCTCTCAAAAATGCAACGAAAATTACAATTAAATTAACAAATCCTTAACTGGGCACCAGCCACCGCAACTGGCACTTGGAGAGGAGCTGTGGAATAGTTTGGAATCTTTCTTGGATGATCCTCTGCTCTCCAGGAGCAGCAGGATCCCTCAGGCTGCCCCTCCTCAGGGCCCTGTGCCATTCAACCCCTGCAGGTGCTGCCAGAGGTGCCTGGAATGGTCTCACCCACCTCATCCAGGGCTCATCCACAGGCAAGAGCAGCTGGGAAGTGTTCCTCTTTGTCCTTCCTGTTCATCCTTCAATATTTGTCCTCTTAACTCAGAACAGGGCTCAGTTCCCTCTGATTTGGGGAATTTATTCACGTTTATCTTCACATCCCAGGAAATTCCACTTTGTCCAGTGCTCCCTTCCAAAGCCAAGAGGACACAGAGCCCCATTTGATCCCAGACTTTGATCCTGGACATCAGGAGAGGAATCCTGAGTTTAGGCAGAGCCTGACTGCCCTGAGCACAGCCCTGGGCAGGGGATTGGCAATGGGAATTCCTGCTGTGTGTGGTGCTGGCCACACTGGGTGTCTTTTCCTCCTTCCCAGAGATTTCCCCTTGTGTTTCCCACTGCTGAAGGGTTGGGAGCAGCTCCTGACAGGTCCGTGCAGAGCTTCCTTCCATGAATTTGGTCCTGGGAGGGGCAGGAATGGGAGATCCCCAGGACACAGCTCCTTCCCAGGGGTGTGAACCCCTCACTTCCCCCTGGATTGATTTCCCACAAACACCTCGGCTTTCCTGGAGCAGCAGGAAGCCATTAATTACCCAGTGACAGTGTTCCCTTAATTGAATGTCATTATTCCTTAATTAATTAAACACCAATTAATTACCTGGAACATTGCAAGGCACGCAGCAAATGCCATCGGCTGCTGCAGACAGAATAATTTAAACATGGCCCAAATAATAATGAGCAGGAATTGTCCAGCAAAGGAAACAAGAAGGATTTTATTTCCCTCGGGATTTGTGGTGAAAAAAAACCCTTCCAACCAAATCCCTGCAGGAAAGCTGGAGGGGTTTTGCTCTCCAAGCCTGTCCTCAGCTGCTGCCCTCTGGCATCACCCGTGGATTCCAAGCTGTGATGTCCCAGCAGCTCAGAGCTCCTGGCACAGGTTTCCACAAAGGAATTGGGATATTCCATGGGGAGAGAAGTGGTTGCCTGACTTGGCTGTGAAGTATTTGGACTTGGTAGAATTTTCATGCAGGAAAATGGAAATGTTTTTTGTTTCTTCCTGATCTGAACGAATTTCAGGAACTTCCCAGTCCGCTGGTTTAGGAGAAATCCCCCCAAACCCCCACAGGCTGGGTCCTCAGCTCCTTGTAGGAGCTCTGCTTTTCCAACTGCAATAAAACCCAATTTTTTTCCTTCTTTTTTTGGCATTTTGGGACAAAACCTCCCTTCAAGCAGCACGTTTGCAGCCTCTCTGCTCATAGCACCTCTGGGAGAGGGGACAGGACATTCCTGGGGCTCGCAGCTTTCGGCCTCAGCTGTTCCAGGGATGCCGGGATGCTCCCGCCCAGCCCGGCAGGGGTTAAATCCCTCGGGATGCTCTGCCAGCCAAGCGCGATGATAACCGTGCTCAGGGAGCCCTAATGGCCGGCAGTGGGGATTGGAAATGGATTAGATTTTATTTTAAACCGGCAGGAAAGGCTGGAGCAGCTCCAGGGAGGGGAGGCACGGGCACATGGAATAGGAAAAGGAATTCTGATCTTCCCCAAGGATCCCCCTGGATAAATATCTCTGTTTCCAAACAGCTGCATCAGAGCCAAACCTCAGCCTGCCTCTTGTCTCTTATCTCTGGTTTAGGGCTGCCTGTGGATTCCTGCCCCTTCTCCAGGCTCCAGGAATCTCCAGCTGCCATTAGGAAAACCCATCCCTCGAAAGGAAAAGTTGGGGCTGGAGCTTGGGGAGAGCAATTCTGGGTTCAGGGCGTTTTATCCCCTTCAGACTCTTCCTCAGGGATGTTTCTCCCTGGTTCCTGGAATCAGCCCAAGGCAGCAGGGTGGGAGGGGATGGGGGTGACAGAGGAAAAATTGGGGTTGTTTGGGTCCTTCTCTGCTCTGGAGCCAGGCTGGCAGAGCTGGGGGTGCTCACCTGGACAGGAGAAACTCCAGGGAGAGCTCAGAGCCCTGCCAGGGCCTGAAGGGGCTCCAGGAGAGCTGCAGAGGGACTGGGGACAAGGATGGAGGGACAGGACACAGGGAATGGCTCCCAGTGCCAGAGGACAGGGCTGGATGGGATATTGGGAATTGGGAATTGTTCCCTGGCAGGGTGGGCAGGCCCTGGCACAGGGTGCCCACCCTGGATCCCTGGCAGTGCCCAAGGCCAGGCTGGACATTGGGACACCCTGGGACAGTGGGAGGTGTCCCTGCCATGGCAGGGGAGGAATGGGATGAACTTTAAGATCCCTTTGCACCCAAAGCATTCCAGGATCTCTCTCCACAGCTCCACCTGAGCCACAGCCAGAGCAGGAATGGTTTAGGAGGGAATCCCTGGAATGTTCCAGCACCTTGGAACTGTTTATTCTCATGTCCAGAGAGAGAATGGGATGAGCCAGGAGGAGGAAAGGATCCCTGCTCTGCTTTAACACATCCGGGGATTTCATTGATCCCAGCGCTCCCCCAGAGGGAGGCTGCAGCTTGAGCTACAGCAAACAAAGCCATTTTTAACTCTTCTGCAATTAGTTTGATTTATGTCTCTTTTCCAATTACTGGGAGATGAACATCAGGGTCAATGGATTTTTCTGGGAACTCTAAATCAGGGCAGAACTTTTTGGTAAAGGGAAAAGCCTGGATGTGATCCAGATGGGCAGGAAGAGGCTCCGAGGTGGGGAAGGAGAACCCACTGAACCCAAACTGGGCCATGGAAATGGGCAGGGAACCAGAAATTTCCAAAATATTCCCAAGTTCTCAGCAGCACCTGCAGCAGGAGGGAAGCCCAGCAGGTGCAGGGTCCCTGTGGCTCCAGCAGCTCTGGGGATGATGGATGGAGCTCATCAGGAGAGGGGAGAGGGGGATTTGTTGTCTGCATGGAAGGGAGGGGATCACTTCATTCCTGCTTTATTAACAGCCTGAAAATCCACTGGGACTTTGCCTACATAAGGAAAACTTATTATGGGTTATAATGAACGCCCATCAGCTCCCTGCTGAAATCTGCAGGGAAATGAAACTGTATTGGTAGCTTTTCCAAGGTTTTTCATTAGTGCTCAGCAGCCCTGTTTTCCTGGGATTTACCTCACCAGACCAAGGCCAAAGCTGCCCTCTGCTTCTCCAGAGGGTTTCCTGCTCTTCCCTTATTCCTGCTCCTTGCTGTCCCCATTTCCCTGTGGAAAAGGCCTCACTGGGGCACCAGCCTTGGAGCCACATCCCAAAGCTTCCCATGGCTGCTCCTCAGGGGTTTCCTTGATGGAAAAATCCCTGCAGAGGAAAGAGGCACTGAGGAGGGACAGAGCCCCCAGATCCTGGTTAGACCTGATTGTTTTCCTGCTCGTTGCTGTGTAATTCTGCAGCAATTCCACATCTCCCACAGGAAAAAAACAGGAAAATCAGGATGAGGAGGTGCAGAGGGATCTGGCTGCCATTAAAATGCAGGAACAGCCCCACTGCAGAGTAATTAAATAACGCTTGCTCAGAAGATGAGGAAGCATTTCTGGAGCAGCCATGGAAAACTTGCCAGGAAGTTTTCAGCACCAGAAATCAGCTCAGGGGGAAGCTCCCAAGGAGGAAACTGATCCCACGAGCCAAAGAAATCAAAATCCAGGCAAAAGTGATAAAGAACTCTCTGTTTGGCAGGAAAACTGGGACCAGGAGTCTGGAGCAGCTCCCAAAAAAATCCCATCAAGCTCTGGATTATCCCTGAAACCGCGGGACTCAAAGATGAGAAAAGATGGAATTTCAGTCTCCTGGGAAATGAAAATCATTTTATTGGGGGTTTTGCTTTTGGTTTTGTTTTTGTTTTTAAGATAAAAGAGGAAATCTCTCAACATTTTGCAAAACAAACACTGAAGGAAAATGTAGGAAGAGGGAATGTCTGAGCTGGGGTGCTGAACGAGGAGCCCTGAGTGTTCCAGGGAAGGATCCAGAGCCAGGATCCAGCAGGAAGCTGCCCTGGCAAGGGCACAGAGCAGATGGTGGGAGCAGGAACAGGAGAGGAGCCCCACAGAGAATCCTCTGGGCAGGAGGGAAAAGGCACAGAGGGGATTTTCAGGAGAAAAAAAGGTTGGGGTTTATTTCAGGAGTGACCCAGACGGAGACAGAACTGATGGGGTGGGGACAAAGCTGATATTCCAGAGACTGGGGTGAACCTGGCAGATGGAACCACAGAGTCCCAGCCCCTGGGGAGCACAGCTGGGATAGCTGGGAGGGTGGATTTGGGATTGGGGTGTCGGGAGATGTGGGGCAGCAATGGGGCCATGTAGGCCATGCCACCATCCAGAGCAGTGGGACAGGGCACAAGAATTGGGGATGAAAGAGCCAAAAGTGTCACCACCAAAAGGTCCTTGGGAAAGTCACAGGAAGGACACAAGGGATTGCCAGAACATTGAGCCCAGCTGGGAACTTTATCAGGAGAGATAAAATTCCTCTATTAAATCCTTTATCAGCTCCATAGGTGCCCTTCAGAGCAGACAAACCTCGGGGACATTCATCATCCATGGGAAGCATTCCCTGCAAGTATTCCAGAGCTCTGCTGTGCCTTGGGAGCTGCCCTGGTTTGTCACGCTGGGGGCAGTGGAAGGATCTGCAGGGGGCACTGGGAATATTTGGGCTCCAAAAGACAGATCAGTCTCCCCATGGGGCAGAGGTGGGAAGTCATGGGGTCATGGAATGGTTTGGGTTGGGAGGGGCTTTAGAGCTCATCCCACCCCACCCCTGCCATGGCAGGGACACCTCCCACTGTCCCAGGGTGTCCCAATGTCCAGCCTGGCCTTGGGCACTGCCAGGGATCCAGGGGCAGCCCCAGCTGCTCGGGGCACCCTGTGCCAGGGCCTGCCCATCCTGCCAGGGAACAATTCCCAATTCCCAATATCCCATCCATCCCTGCCCTCTGGCACTGGGAGCCATTCCCTGGGTCCTGTCCCTCCATCCTTGTCCCCAGTCCCTCTGCAGCTCTCCTGGAGCCCCTTCAGGCCCTGCCAGGGCTCTGGGGTGTCCTGGGAGACTGGATGAGAGTGCTGAGATTGTTCAGCCTGGAAGGGGATCCATGGACCTCAAGAAAAACCCACAACAGCCAGGGAAAAACTTTCTGTGCCTTCTGCTCTGCATCCCTGTTCCCAAAGAGTGCTTGAGTAGGGGAGATGTCACATTCCCATTCTCTGGAAAAATCCCTTCACCCAAGATTTTTCTCCTGGGAAGCTGAGAGGCCTCAGAGAAAAGGAAAACAATTCTTCTCTCATTTGCTTCTCCTGTGTTGTGCTCATGTGGAATGTGTTTGGAGGTTGTTTACCCACAGGTGATTGTTCCACTGGATTCTGCTGGGAGTTGTTTTCACTCTTTGGCCAGTCAGGGCCAAGCTGTGTTGGGGCTCTGGAGAGAGTCACGAATTTTCGTTATTATCTTTTTAGCCTTCAGTAAGTATCCTTTCTGTATTCTTTAGTATAGTTTAGTATAGCATTCTTTAATATAATATAGTATCATAAAATAATAAATTAACCTTCTGAGAACATGGAGTCAGATTCATCATTCCTTCCTTCCTGCCACCAGGGTCCCCACAAATCCAATAGGGAGAGGCTTTCCTGGGACATTTCTTCCATGGCTTTAGTCCAGGTGCTCCTGAAGGTACAAACAGGAGCAGAGCTCTCCTCCCATCCCGCAGGAACAGGAGCTGATCCCACAGGCAGGACAAAACCACCCTGAGCCCTTTGGCTGCTGCTTCCTGAACCTGTGCTCTGCTCTGAGAACCCTCCCCCTGCTCCAGAGGCTCGGGAGGAAAGCCCAGCACCTTTCCTGGCCCTGCCCACAGCTCCAGCAGGATCAGCTCCTGCCTGGGAGCACAGCCTGCTCTGTGCCAGAGACGGGTGAAATCCAATGGCTTTCTCCTGGAAAAATCCATCCCTGGGGACAAAAGGGATCTGTGGCAGTGCCAGCAGGGCCTGGGGACAGCAGCACCTGGGGAGGGGGCACTGCCTGCTCCCATGGGATGGGCTGCAGGAGAGGGGACCTGGGGGTGGGACAGGGACAGCCCAGGGCACTCTTTGGGACAGCAGGGACAGAGGGAGAGCTGGGATAGGGAAGGGAAGGGAAGGGAAGGGAAGGGAAGGGAAGGGAAGGGAAGGGAAGGGAAGGGAAGGGAAGGGAAGGGAAGGGAAGGGAAGGGAAGGGAAGGGAAGGGGGTCGTTCCCTCCTGCTGCTCCGTGTCCAGCTGCCATCTCACATTTCACGCTTCCCGGAGCCACAGACAAACAGCTCCTGGCAGCAGCTGGGGACAGGAGCTGCACATCCCCGAGCTCCTGAGCAGCATTCCCGGCTCTGTGCTGGCTGAGGAGGGCAGCAGGGATGGCACACGGATGTCCTTCACCCTCTGCCCACCTCAGAGACCCAAGTGCTGAAGGATGGGGAGATGTGGGAGAAGATCCAGGGGTGACACCTCTGCACCCCTGAGCAGGGGAATGGGGAAGGTGTGGGGGCAGCCTGGAGTCTCTGCCTTTCCCTAATAAATGCGAGTTAGGGATGAAGTGTTGACACGATCCCACATCCCAGAGATCCTGTCCCTGCTTCCCAGCGCCGACAGCTGTGCCAGAGGCAGAATTCCCCTTCCAGCCACAGGAGGAGGCTCTGGCTGTGCTCAGGAATAACTCAGCTGTCCCCAGGCTGCCCCAAACCCTCCCATTCCATCCCCTGCTTCCACAAACCCTGAGAGGAACCCCTGAGGGAGCTGGGGGTGCTCAGCCTGCAGAAAAGGAGACTCAGGGCTGCCCCCATCACTCTGCACAGCTCCTGAAAGGGGCCTGTGCTCAGCTGGGGCTGGGCTCTGTCTCCAGCAGCACTGACACAACCAGAGCACACAGCCTCAAGCTGTGCCAAGGGAAATACAGGCTGGAGAGCAGGAAAAGGTTTTTTACAGAAAGGTGATAAAGTTCTGGAATGGCTGCCTGGGGAGGTGGTGGAGTCCCCATCCCTGGGTGTGTTTAACAAAGCCTGGATGTGGCTCTGGGTGCCAGGGTTTGGTTGAGGTGTTCAGGCTGGGGTGGACTCGATGGTCTTGGAGGTCTCTTCCAACCTGGGGATTCTGTGAATTCTGTGAGGGCCCAGAGAGTGCTGGCAGCAGGACAGGGCTCCCTGGAGCGGTTCCCTGGGGGATGTGTCCAGCTCAGACCTCGGGATCCCTGCGGACTCTGCACGGCTCCACCCACCCCAGAAGATGCTCCAAGGTCCCTGGGCCTTCCCAGCACCTCTTCCACTTTATCCTGGTGGAAGAAGGGGTCAGGCACGTGGAATACTTTGTGTGTGAGCAGGGAGGGATTTCCCAGTGCCCCTAGAACTGGCTGAGAGCAGCTCCATGTTCCCCAGGAGGACAGAGCGTGTTCCCATGGAATCCTGCTGTTCTTGATTGCTGTTCCCAAATTAACAGATCCTGATCGATCATTCTCCCTCCCTTTTTTGGGCATTGAGCCATCACTCCTGGGAAGGTTTTGCACAAGGAGCAGTTTTGGGTGGAGAGGAGCTTCCCAAGGAGAGCAAACACCTGGATAATGGCTCCTGCCTTGATGGATGGGCTCTGCCTGCCCAGGGAATGCATTATCCCAGGCTGGGAACAATTCCTGACCTTCTCTGGGATCATGGAACAAGAAAATTTCTTTCTGGGGCTGTGCCAAGTGTCAGTGAACAAAGGAGTTCAAGTGCAGGGATTTCCATCTCCCTGCTCAGAGCCAACCCTGCTGATTCCAGGCGGGATCAGGGACATTCTGCTCTTCTCCATCTCCTTCCAGGCTGGGATTTGTCTCCATTTTCCCAGACCCAGCTCCCTGCACAGCCTGGGAATGAGCATGGAATGAGCTGGGCTGCTCCTGCAGGGTGGAGCCCAATTCCTGGGAGGTGTGGCCTCCTGCACATCCCAAATTCCAGGATGGAACTCCCACACCTGGGCAGCAAAGAGGCTCCTCGTGCTCTGGCTGTCTCCGGGCAGGATCCATCCCAGATTTCCACAGGATGATGTGTTCCCTGCTGCTCTGGGAGGGAGCAGACTCTGATTTTCCAGGCAGGAACGCTCCTCTGGTGGCACTGAAAGATTGATGGGATGGATTCAATCATTTGCTCTGTTGGACACTGTGGAATCCACGTTCAAATCCATCCTGGAGCTGCTCCTCCTCACACTCCAGGGCTCCAGCACCTCCCAGCCCATCCATAAACCAGCAGCTCATCCAAAATGCATCTGCAGCTGGATCAGGAGCATCCCTGACTGCCAGAGCTTCATTTTACTCTTCTCTTCTCTTCTCTTCTCTTCTCTTCTCTTCTCTCCCAATATCTGCTGCTCCTCTCTTTCCCTGGGAGGGGACGGTGCCCAAGGAATGCACTGGGAGCCCCAAAATGATGGATTTCTGTGTGAGGAACATTCACTGTGCCCAGACATCCCACAAAACAGTAAAACCTCCCTGTTCTGGAGGTGCAAAAAGTCCCAAAACCCCAATTTCTGCTGTGGAAACATGGGCAGGTTTTTTCCCTCTGTCTGGCTCTGGGGATCTTTTTGGAAGATGGAAAATGGGGTGGGCTTGTTGAAGGATGAGGCTGAGTTTCTGCAGGATGTGGCTCAGGCTGCCCTGTCCCTTCAGCCTTGGTGATCCCAGAATGTGAGGGCTGGGAGAGCCCCTAAAGCCCCCATGGGACCTTCCACACCCACAGTCGTGGATGGCTCCAGCCTGAGGGGGAACCTGGGAAGGGCTCCTTTAAACCAGAGGGAAAACTCTGGGAATTATCAGTCCACAAACACCTGACACATCTCCGGCCCCTAAAATGGGAAGCTCTAACCACAGCCCAGCACCCAACAGGGATTTTTGTGGATTTAACAACTCCAGGAAACACCAATTAACCCCAGGCTGTGCCCACACCTCTCCTGGATTTCTGACAGCTTTGGGCACATTCCAAGCCTTTCCCTCAGCAAATATTGCCTCATTTATCCTGGGATCACCTTTCCCACAGCCAATATTCCTCTAATTCATCATCATATCTCCCACACCCTGCTCAAATCAGCGCTGCTCCCAGCAGAGCTGGCTGGGAATTCCCAGATTCCCCTCAGGAGCCATCCACAGGGGTGAAGGCACAGCCAGGGGTGTGGTGGTGTTTGAGGGTCCCCAGGACCAGGGAAGAGATGGGAATCTTGACTCCATGTTTTAGAAGGCTGATATTCTATTCTATTCTATTCTATTCTATTCTATTCTATTCTATTCTATTCATTATTTTGATATACAAATACTACACTAAAGAAATAGAAAGGGGGCATCAGAAGGCTAGCAAAGAAAGGAATGAATAATAAAATCTTGTGACTGCTCACAGCCTCGACACAGCTGGCTGTCATTGGTCATCAAGTAGAAACAATTCACATGAGGCCAATCCAAGATGCACCTGTGGGTGAGCAACCCCCAGACCCCATCCCACAGCCATCAGATAATTATTGTTTACATTTCTTTTCTGAGGCTTCTCAGGAGAAAAATCCTAGTGAGAGGATTTTCATAAAATATGTCAGTGACACAGGGGCGCTTCCCAAAGGAGAACGGCAGTGTCGGGATCGGGATCGGGATCAGCAGGGCCGGGAGGGGCCGGACACGGTGGGGGCAGAGCGGGGCTGGAGCCAGGAGGGATCCACAGTCCCTGATGGATGGAGGGGGCTGTTCTATGGATGGGGCTGCCCTATGGATGGATGGGGCTGTTCTATGGATGGGGATGTCCTATAGATGGATGGAGCTGTTCTATGGATGGGGCTGTTCTATGGATGGATGGGGCTGCCCTATGGATGGGGATGCCCTATAGATGGATGGGGCTGTTCTATGGAGGGGGCTGTCCTATGGATGGGGCTGCCCTATGGATGGATGGAGCTGCCCTATGGATGGGGCTGTCCTATGGATGGATGGAGGGGGCTGCCCTATGGATGGATGGGGCTGCCCTATGGATGGAGGGGGCTGTTCTATGGATGGATGGGGCTGTTCTATGGATGGGGCTGCCCTATGGATGGATGGGGCTGTCCTATAGATGGAGGCGGCTGCCCTATGGATGGGGCTGTCCTATGGATGGGGATGCCCTATGGATGGATGGGGCTGCCCCTCCTGGGGTGGCTCCCTCTGGTCCCTCAGCAGAGCCAGGGAGGCGCTGCCAGGGCTGCCCCTGGCTTGGGATGGCACTGGAACTGCTCCCAGCACCTTGGCATGGCACTGGCACCATCACACCAGCTTGGGAAGGCACTGTCCCCTCTCCCACTGGCTTGGGATCACACAGCATCTTGAGTGCTGTGTCCAGCTCTGGCCCCTCCGTTTGGGAAGGATGTTGAGATGCTGGAGCACATCCAGAGGAGGCAACGAGGCTGGTGAGGAGCTGGGAACACAAACCCTGTGAGGAACGTTTGGAAGAGCTGGGGGTGTTTAGCCTGCACAAGAGGAGGCTCAGGGGTGCCCTTATTGCTCTCTACAACTCCCTGAAGGGAGGCTGCAGACAGGTGGGGTCGGTCTCTCCCTCCAAGCAGCACTGACAGAACCAGAGGACACAGCCTCAAGCTACAGCAGGGAAGGGACAGGCTGGACATTAGGAAGAAACTTTCACTGAAAGAATAATAAAGCACTGGAATGCTCTTCCCAAGGAGGTGGTGGATTCACCATCTCTGGATGTGTTTATAAAAAGCCTGGCCATGGCACTGGGTGCTGTGGTCTGGTTGAGGTGTTGGGGCACAGGTTGGACTCGATGATCTCAGAGGTCTCTTCCAACCTCATCATTCTGGGATTCTGTGGTCTGGGATGGCACTGCCATCACTCCCACTGGCTTGGGAAGGCAGTGTCAGCTCTCTCACCGCTTTGGGAAGGCACTGTCCTTGTTCCCACCCATTTGGGATGGCACTGTCACCCCTCCCACCCACTTGGGATGGCATTGGCACTGCTCCCACCGCTTTGGGAAGGCACTGCCATTGTCCCCACCCCTTGCAGGGCGCTGTCACCTCTCCCACCGGCTCCATCCCCATCATCCCCGGCTGGCCTCTCCTTGCTCCCCAATTTTCCCGGCCCCATTCCATGACACGGGGACAGGGCAGGGGATGGCAGAGCCACCCCAGCGGGTGCCAGCCCTGTCCCCTCCCAGCCCCTGGAATGCTGCCGTGCCCACCCCCCCCGTGAGGATGAGCCGGGACTGCCGCTCAACCCGATCATTTGTTAATTAACGCCGCCAGCAGCGCCCCGGACCGCACAACCAACCTCGGGCGGCTCCGTCCCGGACCCAGACCCTGCTCTGGTCGCACAGGAACCTTCCCTCGCTGAGGCTGGGGCTGCCTCCTGCTGGCAGTCAATTAGCGCGGGTTAATTGGGCTGCTCGGGGCGGGGTCTGCGGCGCAGGGGGGCTCAGAGCGGAGGCGCTCTCTGCTCCCTGCCCGCTCCTGCCCTCCCTCCGGCCAGCACGGACGGCATCTCCCGCTCTATTCCCACATTTCCTGCGCGCTCTGCAGGCTCTGGGTGATGAATTCCCGGGCAGTGGCAGGGCTGGGACTCGGTGTTGGGAGAGGGAATGTTCAGCTGCTCTGGGGAGCTGCACCAGGGCTGGGATGGAGCCAGGAGCCCCTGGGGCCGGATCCTGGAATGGTTTGGGTGGGAAGGGAAGGAAAGCTCATCCCATCCCACCCCTGCCATGGCAGGGACACCTCCCACTGTCCCAGGGTGTCCCAGTGTCCAGCCTGGCCTTGGGCACTGCCAGGGATCCAGGGGCAGCCCCAGCTGCTCTGGGCACCCTGTGCCACGGCCTGCCCACCCTCCCAGGGAACAATTCCCAATTCCCAATATCCCATCCATCCCTGCCCTCTGGCAGTGGGAGCCATTCCCTGTGTCCTGTCCCTCCATCCTTGTCCCCAGTCCCTCTGCAGCTCTCCTGGAGCCCCCTCAGGCCCTGCCAGGGCTCTGAGCTCTCCCTGGAGCTTCTCCTGTCCAGGTGAGCACCCCCAGCTCTCCCAGCCTGCCTCCAGCCCTGCAGCAGCTCCGTGGCCTCCTCTGGATTTATTCCAGCAGCTCCATAAAATTTTTATGCTTTATTCCACACTGGTTTAGGTTGGAAGGGACCTTAAAGCTCATCCAGCTCCACCCCCTGCCATGGGCAGATTCACCTCCCACTGTCCCAGGCTGCTCCAAGCCCCGTCCAGCCTGGCCAGGGACACTGCCAGGGCTGTGGATCCCTCTCCCTTTCCCTCCCCATCCGGACCAGAGCTCCCACCCAGCCAGCCCAGGGGTGTTTGGGCTCAGCAGGACAAGAGGAGGGAGGGGCTGGCTCTGCCCCCACAGCTCCTGTTCCCAGGGCCGGGAGTGATGGACGGCCCGGAGAGGGAGGAGCAGGAAGGATGGAGCTGATTTCCATCCCCCTGTGGAGCTGGCAGGAGCTGGGATGCTGGGGGTGGGAGGTGATTTATTGATTGATTGATGTGCTTATTTATTTATTTATTTATTGCTCTCTCCCTCTGCACAAATCCAAAAATAAATCAAAACCAAGCCAAGAGTGGGAGCAGGTCAAGGCTGGGGGAGCAGCAGGAGCCAGGGAAGGTTGGGATGGAAACCCTCCTGTGGGGCTGGCAGAGGGAAAATTGGGATGGGAATTGGGATGCCATCCCTGCTATGGGGTAGGGACAGGAAAGGTTGGGATGCCATCCCTGCTGTCAGGGCTGGCATTTCCCTGCCCAGGATGCAAAGGTCACCCCAGCTGCTGCTCCCTGTGCCCTCCCTGCTCCCCCTCCTGCAGGGATGAAGCTTTGGGAAGGCTTTGATCTCCAACCCTGCAACCTCCAGGGCCTCCTCTCCCCAGTGCCAACCTCCCCAAGGAAAAACTGGAGCTGCTCAGAGCTGCTAAGGGACCTCATAAAACCATGGCAGTACTGAAGCTGGAAAAGGCCTCTGGGATCATCCAGTCCAGCCTCTCCTCCAGCACTGCCAAGGCCACCATGTCCCCAGGTGCCACATCCACGCTGATAAAGTTCCCTGCCAATTCCAGGAACAGCTCTGTCCCTACACTGTGAGAAAATCTTCCTGGGCTGGGGAGGCTGGGAACTCCAGCCCTACACCCCAAAACACCCTGGGGGGCTGCAGAGCAAATCCTGGGAAGAGGCAGCCTCTATTGCAGCTGCTGGAGCTGCCCCTGGGGGCAGGAAAGGAGATGCTGCCTCTGGAATCTGAGCATGGATATCCAGAGTGGGGGATGTTTTAAGTTGGTGCTGGTGGAAGATTTCCCAGCAGTCAGGAGGAGCTTGGAGCAGTCCCAGCCCCTTCCCAGGAATGCTGAGAGCTCCTCCAGGGTCGGGGCTGGAGCTCTGCCCCTCTCTGGTTGTGCTAATTAATATCAGCAAGGAGGGAGAACACAGATATTAGCACTTAATGGTGATTAATGGGGCTAATAGGATTCTGTCAGGTTTGTTTGTCGCTGTGGCTTCCCGAGCCTGACAAATCCAATAAAAATTCCCAAATAAAAACCAGATTGCTTTAATATTTCAGTGTTAGTGAAAACCAGCAGGGGAGAGTTCCTGCCACTGGGGATTTGTTGGAGCTCATCCCCTGCACTCCAGGGATTGGGGTTTTTTTATTATTCATCCACGGGTAAAAAAATGGGTTGGTGGGAGCAGAGTCTGTGTCCCTGGGGTGGGAAGGACGAGGGGCACCTCTGAACCTGTCTCCAACATTTCTTCCTTCCTTAAAAACTGGGAATGTCAGAGGTTGGTTTGGGATGGGAGGGATTAAGGAGCATCCCGTCCCACAGCCCTGCTCTGAATTTGGGGTTGTGGGATGGTGGTGCTGGCACAGAGGGGTGACAAATCCCCCCTCCCCACCCCGGAGCTCTTCTCCAGGGAAAATCGGGCTCCAATCCCCTTCCATGGAGCGGTGAAAGGTCTGAGAGCTGCCCCAGCTCGGATTATGGATTATCCCGGGATCGGTGCCAGTGAATGCGGCGCTGCTCTCAGCAGGGACACCCCGAGGAGCAGCGCCACGGGATGGAGGAACCGTGTCCCTGCTCCGGCTGGATCGGGCAATCCCAGCAGGGCCGGCCCGGGGAAGGCTCCTCCCAGCGCTGAGCGAGGACACGAATCCCTCTCGCCCAAAAATCCCGGGGCCGCGAGCGCCAGGAGAGCCACAGCGGCCACCGGCGGCCCTGGCGCGGCAACCCCGGCACTGCGGGGAACGGGGACGCCTCATCAGCGGGGCTGAGAAACACCCGAGAGCGGCGGGGGAGAGGTCGGGATTCAGCTGAGCCTGGGCGGGTAAAGCTCGGCCCGGGCACGACGAGACTCCGGCCGAGCGCGGGATCTGCTGCTCCAAGGGACGGGATGGGATGGGGATGGGATGGGGATTGGGATGGGATGGGGATGGGATGGGATGGGATGGGATGGGATGGGACGGGACGGGACGGGACGGGATGGGGATGGGATGGGATGGGATGGGGTGGGATGGGATGGTGTCACAGACATCTTTTATGAACAATCCTTTCCTTAGGATTGTTTCTCCTGAGAAGCTGAGAGGCCCCAGGAACAAAATGTAACCAATGGTTATCTGCTGCTGTGGGATGCAACAGGTGCATCTGGGATTGGTCTCATGTGGTTGTTTCTAATTAATGGCCAGTCACAGTCAGCTGGCTCAGACAGAGAGTCTGAGCCACAAAACTTTGTTATGATTCTTTTTTTTTTCTATTCTTAGCTAAGCCTTCTGATGAAATCCTTTCTTCTATTCTTTTAGTATAGTTTTAATATAATGTATATCATAAAATAATAAATCAGCCTTCTGAAACATGGAGTCAGATCCTCGTCTCTTCCCTCATCCTCAGAGCCCTGTGAACACGGTCACAGGGATGGGGCTGGGAGAGATGGAGTTGGGAGGGATGGGATGGAGCTGGGAGAGGCTCGGGATGGAGTCAGAGGAGTTCCAGGACAGCAAAGGATCCGGGTGAAGGTCTGGCTCACCCCTGCGCTGGGTAGAGGTGTGGGAAGGAGGAATTGTCCCCCTCGGATGCTTCGGCTCCTCCTGAGCCGCCAGAGAGTGACAGAATCGCTTTTAGGAGAAAACAGCTTGTAGAATCACAGATTTTTGGGGGCTTAGAGGCGACCTCAAAAAGGCCATGGACAAGGACACCTCCCAGTAGACCGGGCTGCTCAGAGCCTCTGTCCTGGGTGAAGGAGGTGACATCCCCAGCAACAGCCGTGCTCCCAGAGATCATGGCCCTGGGGCGGGGATGGTCCTGGAGTGGGGATGGTCTTGGAGCAGGAATGATCTTGGCCAGGGATATCTCCGGAGCGGGATGTCCCTGGATCAGGGAAGTCCCCGGAGCGGGATGTCCCTGGATCAGGGAAGTCCCTGGAGTGGGATGTCCCTGGATCAGGGATGTCCCCGGAGCGGGATGTCCCCGCATTCCCGGTGTCCCCAGCCGCGGGGACGGGCAGGGCGATTCCCGGGGCTGCGGAGGGACCGGCACGGACAGGGATCGGCGGCGCCGCTGGAAAAATCCCGTTCAGCCCCGAGCCGTGAGTGGCGAGGGTCCCAGCCGAGCTGGAGGCGCTGGGAGGCGCTGGGAGCCTCCACGGACACCCCGAGGGCGCTCGGCGGGGCTGGAGCGCCCCAGAGCCCTGAGCTCCGCTCCAGGAGATCCTCCAGGGAGCAGGAAGGATGTTCCCAGCGGGAATTCAGCCTTGCTCTCCTCACCTTCCCACTCACGGTGTGCTCAGAGGGTGACCGGGTGACACGAGTGCTTGGGCTGTCCCCTGCTGGCCCCGCAGGGACCCTCGGCCACCACTCCAGGTCTCCACGTGCCCCTCCAGGTGTTTGTAGGAACGCCGACATTCCCCACCCCCGTGTCCTGTGTCTTCTGATCCCTCCAGATGGGATTTGTCCCCATCTTTGTGGGGCCTGGGACAGACTGGAGCCTCGCTGGGACAATTCTCCATCTGCCTGAGAGCCCTCACGCTCTCCCTGCTGCCAGAAAGGGACTTTTCCATGGAAGTTTTACCCGTTTCGCTTGTGCTCATCCCCGTGTCTCTCCAGTCCACCCATGATGGGCTCGGGGCAGAGCAGCCACACCCCAGTGTCCCCAGCAGCAGCTTGGGGTCCCGGTGTCTCCAAATGTGCCCTCGTGGGTGGGGGGTGCCCAGGGAGCAGGGATGGATAAACCCCAGGGAGCAGGGATGGATAAACCCCAGGGAGCAGGGATGGGTAAATCCCAGGGAGCAGGGATGGATAAATCCCGGGGAGCAGGGATGGGTAAATCCCAGGGAGCAGGGATGGGTAAATCCCGGGGAGCAGGGATGGATAAATCCCAGGGAGGCAGGGATGGATAAATCCCAGGGAGCAGGGATGGGTCAATCCCAGGGAGCAGGGATGGATAAATCCCAGGGAGCAGGGATGGATAAATCCCAGGGAGCAGGGATGGATAAATCCCAGGGAGCAGGGATGGATAAATCCCAGGGAGCAGGGATGGGTAAACCCCAGGGAGCAGGGATGGATAAACCCCAGGGAGCAGGGATGGGTAAATCCCAGGGAGCAGGGATGGATAAACCCCAGGGAGCAGGGATGGATAAACCCCAGGGAGCAGGGATGGGTAAACCCCGGGGAGCAGGGATGGATAAACCCCAGGGGTCCCCCGATGCCTAGGCTGGGGGGACTGGGGCGGGAATGTGGCAGGGAGGGAGTTCCCTGCTGCGCCCCGCAGCCCTGGAGCACCGGGATGAGCCAAAGGGGACCTGGCACGGGCGGAGCCGGCTCTCCCTGCGCGGGGCCCCTCTGCTCGCCCGGGCCAGGTGGCGCTGGGTCTCCTTGGTGACGGATTAGGGGATTAGAGGGCTCAGGTGAGGCTCAGGCGAGCCCTCGGCACGCGATCCGGGGGCTCCGGGAATTGTTCCGGGAACGGCCCCGGGTGCGATTCCTGCCCTGGCTCGCTCTGGGAAGGCTCCGAGCCCAGGAGGGACCAGGCACCACCGGGGTGAGAAGGGTTTGTCCCAGCGCTGGGGGCACATTTGGGGTCAGACCCCGGTGCTGAAAAGCTTTGGGGTGTCCCTGCCCTTCCCCGCCTCCAGGGAGAGGAAAGAAATTCTGGGAGTGGGAAGAAAGGAGTTTTACTGTGGGACAGTGGCTGGGATTTGGGATCCCGCAGCTCTGGAGCTGCAGGAGGGGGAGGCCCCTCCAGGAGCCAGGGAAGGGGCTGGATGTGGAGATTCCCTGTCCTGGCTGCCACTGCTGCCTCTGCAGATGGAGCGGGGACAGGACAGGGTGGGGATACAGCAGGACTGGAGAAACAGAGTGGAAAAGTCATCGGGAAAAGGAGGATTTCTCCCCAAAGGTGACCAAAAAAAAAGGGGAAAAAAAGCAGGGAAAGCTTGGACAGACCACTGGCAGGAGACAAAGACCTCCGAGGGCTGGGGGCACCGAAAATCCCCATGAGAGAGGGAGTCTGCTCTTGGGATGGGAATGCTGAGTGTCCCCAAGGAATGGGAATGCTGACTCCCTAAGGAACAGGAATGCCGGGTGTCCCCATGGAATGGGAATGCCGGGTGTCCCATGGAATGGGAATGCTGACTCCCTAAGGAACAGGAATGCCGGGTGTCCCCATGGAATGGGAATGCCGGGTGTCCCCATGGAATGGGAATGCTGACTCCCTAAGGAACAGGAATGCCGGGTGTCCCATGGAATGGGAATGCTGACTCCCTAAGGAACAGGAATGCCGGGTGTCCCATGGAATGGGAATGCTGACTCCCTAAGGAACAGGAATGCCGGGTGTCCCATGGAATGGGAATGCTGACTCCCTAAGGAACAGGAATGCCGGGTGTCCCCATGGAATGGGAATGCTGACTCCCTAAGGAACAGGAATGCCGGGTGTCCCCATGGAATGGGAATGCTGACTCCCTAAGGAACAGGAGTGCCGGGTGTCCCGGTGGCCGGGGCTCTCCCGGCCGCGCTGTTTGCCGTGTGTTATTTGAACATTCATCTTGTTCAAGCACCACTTGAGCGCCGCAGGACGGGCCCTATCTGGCAGAAAAGAGCCGAGAGCCTTCCTGCCCCCGTCCCTCACTTTCCCCCGGGCCTGGATTATCCCAAATAAACACTCGCTTTGGGTAATCGTTAACTTTAATGGCTCGGCTGCAGCGGAGGCTCGAGGGTTGATGGTCCTCGGGGCGCGGGAGATAAGGGCAGGGTTTGAAGGGCATCGCTCGTGGCCGCTGTCACGGAACGTTCTGTGCCACCTTCCCCAAAATCCTCCCCGCCGGAGCTCTCCCGGCGCTTCCCGGCGGGGTCGGAGCCAGGATTTGTCCCGCAGGTGGCAGCCCGGGGTGGCTGTGCCGCAGCCGCACGCGTGTCCCGATGTCACCATCCTCTGCCGAGAACCCGCCCGGCCGCTCCTTCCCGCTGGAATTGTGTTTTCCCGAGTCAATAAATAACTTTACAGCCCGGGCACATCAAACAGAACAGCCCACAGCTGCCGGGGGACATGTCGGGACAGCAAAGTTCAACACTAAAGCCACCCTCAAAGTCACTGCCAGGCTGGAGGGGCATCTCCAGGGAAGCTGGGCTGGGTTTGTCCCCCACGTCCCAGCAGACCTTGGGCACAGGCTGGCACTGAGCAGGACCTCGGCTGTCCCGTGGGACCTTCCAGCTTCCCAGAGGAGGGACAGAGCCTCCCCCAGGGGCTTTCCCATCCCCACCCTCCTTCCCTGCCTGCGTTTTCCAGGTCCTGGGCACGGTGTGGTGCCATCAGCATCGATTCCTTCTGCATTCCAAGGAGAAAGCCGCGAGGAGTCTCCTGTGCTGTCACCTCCCGGCCGTGCCCTGTGAGACCGTGTGGCCTCCTCCAGGCTTCCCCCGGGATTTTACCCCTCCCTCTCCCTCTGCTCCCCTTCCTGTCCTTGACCAGCGGGATCTTGGCATTCCTGGAGCTTGAACAGCCCGGCAGGAACAGCCTGTGCACAGCCCAGCCCTTCCAGCCCTTGTGCACCATCACACAAACAAGGCTGGGAAGGGGACGGGGCCAGGGGACACTGCAGGGAGGGACAGCCATGGGGTGGGAAAGGGAGCAGGGCTTTTTGGGGATCCTGCTCTGCTGAGACCCCGCTGAGGGGTGAGCCTGAACTCCCATCTGAGCCCGGTCCCAGACTTGGCACCGCTCAAAGAGGAGGCTCCAGGGAGGAGCTGGCCCAGAGGGACCTCAGCCCGGTGTGACACCTCTCCTGGGGCCCTCTGGGGTTTCCCCACTCTGGGAGGACCCTTCAGGCTCTCAAGCAATCAGCCACCCTCCAAACCTCCCTGACACCCCCGATATTCATGGTCATGGTGACGTCTCCAGGAACAGCCCAGGGGCACAGCAGTGTCCCCAAGGACAGGAGGGGGTCACGGAATGTTCAGGTGCCTGGATTGTCCCTGGCTTGTCCCTCTCCCCCTCCTGGCTCTGCTCCAGCTCCTTCCAGGATCTGTGGATGCCCCATTTCCCTTCTCAAGATAAAGAATGGGAGCACATAAAGGTGAGGGGATCAAAAACAAGGGTTGTGCCCCCCTGTCCCTTCTCATGGCACTGGGACAAGGACAACTCCAGGCTCACACCGTCCATGGACCCTTCCCTGCCTGGACACCCATTTCCCCAGTAAAAAAGCTTTATTCCCTCTTTCCTTATGCCTGGACAGGCAAGAAAAGCTCTCGGAGCAGGAAGGACCAGAAGCCAGACCAGGTCTGCAGGTGATAAAATTTTATTACAAAATAGGAGATGGATCAATATTCCTGGGGGAGTTCAGTGGGGGAGAGGGGTTCTGTAACCAACACAGCATCCCACAAAAATAAATCTTCCCCCCCACCTTCTCCAGGTCCCAATTTCTTCCCCATTGTGTTCATCTTGGATAATAAAGGATCACCTGGGAGAACCCACAAAGTCACACAGCGTTTTCGGCTTATTTACAGCGATTTTCTCCCCATTATCAAACAGAGATAAGGCACCAACATTCCAGCATTTGATCCAGTCCTTGCAAAGTGATGGACATCTCCAAAATGTCCCAGGGGACTGCGGATGGAGGGACCTTCATTTGTCACGAGTGTCACGTGGCCCCAGCCACGTGGCTCCACCACTCCCTTTCCCCAGCTTTCTCCCCAAAAACAGCTGCCCTTGGTCATTAATACAAACCCAGAGCTGTCCACTCTGTCCATAGAAAAATAAAGGAACAAGAGCTGAGGATTTGCCGTGGTTTTCATTTTTAAAAACATAAAATTGTTGCATAGAGAAGCATTTGCATGTGAGGAGTTTGCATACAGAGCAGTGCGTGGGTGCTAAAATACTTCTGCCTCTCATCAGATAGAAAAAAAATAATATATATATATTTATATATTTACACACACAGAGTCCAGGGGAGGACAAGCAGAGGCTGTAGGGAAAAAGATTCCCAAGATTAGCAGGAAAATTATGTCCAAATCCCCTCGGATTTCAAGCTGCCTGTTGGTGGGTTTGGCTTTGTACTGGGTTTTAGCAAACTGGTTTTGGGCTCCATCAGCATCACAGGGTGGGGAAAGAGGGGAATTAGGGATGGGAAGAGGAGGTTTCCTTCTCCAAAGGCAGAGGGGGGTGAAGAGACCCTTCTGAGAGGGCCACAGGTGGGGCTGATGGTGACACACAGGGGGACCCTGTGCCCTGGGGTTTGGCTCCTGCCCTGGGGAGGTCCAACCACAGAGATCCCCCAAAAAACCATCTTGGAGCATTGGTGCAGAGGGCTGGAAAACTGTTCCCACTGTTGGGAAAGCCATGCAGCAATTCCATGGTGTTTCCCCCCTGCATTCCCACCTTCCCTGGCTGAGGAGCCACAGGGAAGGGTCAGTGCAGAGCTGGAGCAGCGTCTGTCCCAGAGCCAACACACACCACGGACCCCAAATCTTTCCTGCCCTCCTCTGCTGCCAAACAGACCCAGGGGATTGGTCCTGTTCACTTAAGGAAAAGGCCAAGCAGGAACCCAGCAGTGGCTCTGGCAGCAGCAGAGAGGAGTGGCCTCCAAATTCCAACTGACCATGCCATGGTGCAGCCTGGCCCCTCATCCCACACATCAATCCGCGAGTCACCCGAATTTATCCACGGAGAAACCAGAGAGGAGGAGGAGGGTGGGGAACAAATCAATGTTCTGCTGGACACAGCAGACCCATTATTTGGTCCTGATTCATTTACAAAGCTCACAGCTGGTCTTGGAACTGGCTCTCGTTGTGCCCAAATTTAACCCCTGGAAGGCTTTGGAGAACGGGGATGTTCATCCCATGGATGGGGGAAGGAGCTTAGGGAGCCAGAGGAGGTGAACCTGTGAGGTAGTCATGTGATTCCACTCTGAACAGCAGGACTTATTGGAATTTGTTTCCAAGATGCTTTTTTCCCTGGGGTTTTTTTTTTTCCCATCTGCTGGAATGGCAACAGCACAGGCCTGGTGGGACCAGCAGCCACCAAGTCCTTGAGAGATTTTGGAGAAGGGCACCACTGGTGGATTCAGGGACACCAGACCTTCAGCAGTGGCTCTTCTGCTGTCCCCTGGGTGGCTTCAAACCCACGCTGGTCCTCCCAGAGACACCTGAAGTCCAAATTCCTCTTGGAAGCAGAAATGCTAAGGACACTACTATAAAAACCTGGCCAGGCAGGGCAGGTGCTCACAGTCCCAAGCTGGCTGCCAGGAATGGCCTCAGTGGGACACGGGTGACACTTCTGTCACCTGCTTTTGTGCTGCCCCTTGTTTGAAGGGTGAGTTTGTCACAGGTCTGTTCTTCTGTGCCCCCACAGAGACTGGGATTGTCACAGCCAACAGTCCTGGGCACGGCTCCTGTTCTGGCAAGCACTAGTGCCACATCCATGCTCACACCCTGGCACTGGTGCCACATCTATGGCCACACCATGAAGGACAGGGCCACATCCACATTCATGCCATGGGACAGTGTCATATCCATGGTCACACCATGGGGGACAGTGCCACATCCATGGTCACACCCCGGCACCAGTGTCACATCCATGGTCACACCATGGGGAACAGTGTCACATCCATGGCCATGCCATGGGATAGGTGCCACATCCACGACCACACCATGGCACTAGCGTCACATCCATGGTCACACCATGGGAGAAGGTGCCACGTCCATGGTCACAGTGTCATATCCATGGCTATGCCATGGGACTGTCCTAGAGAGTCCAAGTGAGAGCTGTCACAGCCAAGCTGTCACATCCTCCTGGGCCTCACCAAAGGGGCAAAACCCATCCCAAAGGGCCTTGAGACACGAAGTTGCTCCTGAGTGATGAATAGATAGCAGGATTGCCAGAAGAAAGCCCTTGGGCATCCAGGCTCCAGCGCCCCAGTGCCACCAGGAGCCTCGTCAGGAGCTCAGTCTGCAGTCAGGGCTGGTTTGAGGTGAGCTGGGGGGTTCCAGTCTCTGGTGAGACCAGACAGCGTCGGGGCCGGGCTGGCAGGGCTCTCCTGCCGTGCGGGGCCGTTCCTATGTACAGGTCCTTCCCTGGGAGAAGGGAAGAGTTCGAGCTGCTCTCGGAGAAGCGGGAAGGGAGGCAGCTCCTAATTCTGGTGCCTCTTCATGTGCAGGGCCAGGTGGTCGGAGCGGGAGAAGCAGCGGCCGCACGCCAGGCACTTGAAGGGCTTGGCGCCCGTGTGCTTGCGGTAGTGCCGGGTGAGCTCGTCCGAGCGGGCGAAGCGCCAGTCGCAGCCCTCCCACGTGCACTTGTAGGGCTTCTCACCTGCCCGGGGACAGCCACAGGTCACACGAGTGCCCAGCCCCCCAGAACCCCCCTGGCCTCTGGAGATGCCCCCGTCAGTGGCGCTGCCAGGGCTCCCCGGTGTGCACAGCGAGCGTGGGCTGAGCGGCACCACACAGGTCTTGTCCCTCTCCACGCCCTGCCCAGCCTCCCAAAAACACCCCCAAGCCTCTGGGAGACACCCAATTTCCTTGGCACTGCCAGGGCTGCACACAGCCCAGCACCAGCGAGGGACTGAGCTGCACCAGCCAGGTCCTGCCCCTCTTCACCCCCTCCCACTTTCCCTTCTGGTGCTCTTCAAGTTCCTGCTGGATTTTGGAGCATTTCTGGCAAAAAATAACTTGTGAATTAGGTTGGGTGTTTTTAAATAAAAACCCAGAAATTCCTAAAGAAGCTGTGAGTGGTGGGAGGCACCAGGAGGAAGACAGGGCTCTAAATCTAAATTTCAATCCGAAAAATCTAAATCTTTTTGAAACTGCCATCCAATGTTGGTGGCTGCCCAATCCCTGGAAGTGCTCAAGGCCAGGTTGGATGGGGTTTGGAGCAACCTGGTTCAGCAGAAAATGTCCCTAAAGGATCAGACAGCCTTTAAAGACCCCTCCCGAAGACAAACCATTCCAGGATTCCATGACCTAACGCTCCGCACCTTCGAGTTCCCCTGCCAGCAGCTCTGTACACAACCCATTGTGTTTCCCTCAGCACATTCAGGTGATGTCATCCCCGTGCCCTCTCCCCCTCCCTCCCAAACACACCCATTCCCAACCGAAATCCATTCCAGCACGCACCTTCCCGGCCAGCTGGGAACTGCGCTGGAAAAGCCGCGGCCGCTTCCAGCCGGGCCACGGGGCTGAGCCCTGGCTGCAGCCCTGTCCCCACGCAGGGCGTGGTGCTCTCAAATATTAGTGCTGCTCTTTACAGCCTGAACAGGCAGGCAGAGTTCAGGGAATGTGCTGACATTCCCGACCTCAAATATTTACCCTTCCCAGGGCCAACTGCCGGGCGTAGCGGCGGCGGGAGCGCACGTCCTCACGCAGCACGCGTGCACGGGCATGTGTGCCCTGCCCTGCCGTGCTTCCAGGGATTCCTTCCTCCCCATGCTTCCAGGGAGCCCTTCCTCCCACAGGCTGCTCCACAGAACCAGGGAATCCTGGAACAACTCAGCTTGGGAAGGACGTAAAGCCCTTCGTGTTCCACCCTGCCCAGACCAGGTGCCACCAACTTCCAGGGATTCCTACAGCGATTTCTAGGGATTCCTTCCTCTCCGTGCTCCCAGAGAGCCCTTTCTCCCACAGGTTGCTCCACAGAGACAGGGAATCTTGGAATGCCTTGTCTTGGAATGGACCTTAAAGCCCAACTTCCCCAGACCAGGTTCTACTAGAATGCATTCCAAATTCCACTACATCCAAGTTCTATCCAACCTGGCCTTGAACAATTCCAGAGCTGAGAATGCCACGTTTGGCCAGGGAAGTGAAATCAGCCACAGCAAGGACTCCAGTGCCTTGCCTGCAGTGGATAAAACACAAAACCATGGATACGTGGGCCTGGAGGAGGCAGAGCAGCATGAGCACATCCTGCTCCTCCAAAAACCCCTGGATGCTGCTCCATGGGAAAGGGAGAGGGGTTTTCATGGCTCAGGTAAACACAGCACTTGCAGAGGATTTACAAGGAGTTGGTGGGGGTTTTATGGGACTCGGGACATGCCAAGACAAAGGTAGGATTTTCCCAAAGGCAGGATTTGCCCCAAGGTAGGATTTGCCCAAAAGCAGGATTTGCCCAAAAGCAGGATTTTCCCAAAGGCAGGATTTTCCCAAAGGCAGGATTTCCCCAAAGGCAGGATTTGCCCAAAAGCAGGATTTGCCCAAAGGCAGGATTTCCCCAAAAGCAGGATTTCCCCAAAGGCAAGATTTTCCCAAAGTTAGGATTTGCCCCAAGGCAGAATTTTCCCAAAAGCAGGATTTTCCCCAAAGCAGGATTTTTCAAAGGCAAGATTTGCCCCAAGGTAGGATTTTCCCAAAGGCAGGATTTCCCCAAAAGCAGGATTTGCCCCAAGAGAGGATTTTTCCAAAAGAGGGATTTTCCCAAAGGGAGGATTTTCCCCAAGTTAGGATTTTCCCAAAAGAAGGATTTTCCCCAAAGCAGGATTTTCCCAAAGGCAGGATTTCTCCAAAGTTAGGATTTGCCCCAAAATAGCAGGATTTCCCCAAAGCAGGATTTTTCCCAAAAGAAGGATTTTCCCCAAAAGCAGGGTTTTCCCAAAGGCAGGATTTGCCCCAGGGTAAGATTTTCCCAAAGGCAGGATTTCCCCAAATTTAAGATTTACCCCAAGACAGCAGGATTTTCCTAAAGTTAGGATTTGCTCCAAAATAGCAGAATTTTCCCAAAGGCAGGATTTGCCCCAAGGTAGGATTTTCCCAAAGTCAGGATTTTCCCCAAGGCAGGATTTCCCAAAGGCAGGATTTTCCTAAAAGCAGGATTTCCCAAAGTCAGGATTTTCCCCAAAGCAGGATTTTGCCAAAGGCAGGATTTGTCCCTTGCAGCCCAGACCTTGTCCCCTGCAGGTCACCTGGCTGGGTCAAGCCCTTTGCTTTCAAACAATGCCAGGTGGATGTCCAGGACACAAAGCCAAGGTTTCCCATTGTCCCGGGTTTCCCATTGTCCCGGGAGCTGGCTGCCTCTCCCGGGACAGCACGGCAGGGCGGGCTCAAACAAAGGATCCGGGGTGGCATTCCCGCCCCGGGGGTTTATGTTTAACCTCACAATGGCACCCAGGAAATGAATGGTGGCTCCAGCAGAGGAAAACAGCCGGCCATGGCAACGGAAACCACAAGGAAAGAGCTCCCAGACCAGGCACTTGTCAGGCAGGGAATGGGAGAAGGGACGTTTTTAACCCTTTGGGTGGCAGAGCTGAGGCAGGATTTGGGGTGAGGCCTTGCTCTTGCAGCTCGGGTGAAGACCTCAGCAAGGACAAGGCCTCCAAAGCAAAACACAAGGCTTAAAACATTGGATGCAGGGATCCTGGGCCAGGACTGTAGGATGCTCTGGATTGGATTCCCTGCTGTTTGCTCATCCCACACCACCACCAGTGGTCCTGACTCCTCAGCTCACACCCTCCCTCACCTCTCCACCCTTCCCTCTAACAGCAGGGGAATGAAAGGAGGCAAAGCCACCTGGATTTCCTGCCTGATTACTGGAAAACCTGGAAAACCAGTGAGTTTTCCTGGATTTCAAACTCACCCAGGTTTTCCTGGGTACATCTTTATATGTGATAGGTAAGGAGGTGCCCAACTCATGGATCCTGTCCTGGGCACAGAGCCCCCAACAGAAGGGACAAGAGATATTTAATTTAATTTAATTTTAAAGGCCTGATTCCAGTCTGTGATAAACCCCTATCAGCACCCAGCTCTGGGACAACATCCTTCCTGTTCCTTTTCTTCCAGCCCTTCCGTGCTGTTTTCCAGCCCCCTCGTGCCCAGCCCCTGCCAAAGAACCACTGTGGCTCAGGCACAAGATGAAATTCTTTGTTTGAAGGGCTGATAAGGGGGGGAAGGAACAGAGCCAAGAGCAAGGAGCAATTCCCAGCCACAGAACGGGCTTTGGTCGTTGTTCATAAAAAACAGAAGTGAACTCTGGGCCTGGCTTAATTGCTCTCAGCAAAGATCAGCCCTCCTATAAAAGAGATTTATGAGGGCACTGATGGTTCCTGGACTACCTGGGGATCTGATAATGTTTCAGGTATAATAAATGCCTTAATGAGGGCACCAGGGCTTGAATGCAGAGTGTCACGGAGCTGGGACCAGCCCAGAGGAGCTGTGCTGGGAGCTGCTCCCAGCTGGGCTCCCTGTGGCACCTCTGCCCATCCCCTCACGGACTGGGAGCCCTTCCCTGGGTGGGTTCAGAGGCAGTGGAACTCAGGGAGACACGAGGGGTTCCTCCCTCTCCCTGGGAGCCCTGGGGTGGGGGTTTAACACAGAAGAGATGCCCTGGTCTCCTCAGAGATCCTAAAGGTGCAACACAGGCCTTATAGAGACCTCCTGTAGGATCAGCAGGATCAGCCCCAGGTGGGATTTGGGACATCTCAGGGAAAGAGCTCAGAGACAAAAAATCAAAGATTCAAAGAACAGATCAGGTTGGGAGGGACATTAAAGCCCATCTGGCACCATGGTAACTTCCACTGTCCCAGGCTGCTCCCAGCCCCAGTGTCCAGCCTGGCCTTGGGCACTGCCAGGGATCCAGGGGCAGCCCCAGCTGCTCTGGGCACCCTGTGCCAGGGCCTGCCCACCCTCCCAGCCAGGAACTCCTTCCCAATATCCCACCTAACCTTGCCCTTTTTAGGGGGCTTTGGTACCTGAGGCTGGCAGCATTTCCTGGAGCTGCTCTTACCTGTGTGAGTCCTCTGATGTGCCTTCAGGTGGGAGCTCTTGGTGTAAACCTTTGAGCAACCTGCAAGGACAGAAAAAAGCACAATTTCCCCGTGAGAAAGGGGCCCTTGCTCAAACAAACTCTGATATTTGAGGGGAGGGACAGAGCTGGGCCATGCAAACAAGCCTGGCTTGGGCTCAGCACTAACTAAGCAGCCTTTGCTCTTAGGCACCTAAGGAGACTTTAACACCTCCTCCTGCCACCCATGGGAATTGTGCTGGGAATGAGGGGGGCACAGTCAAGCACAGAGGCTCAAACCCCCCTTCCAGCACCAGGATGAGAAGCCCTGATTCCCCCACGTTTCTGGCTCTGTGCTGCCCTGTCTCTCTGGGCTCCACTCACGGCTGACAGGACTTTGCAAGGCCGGGTTTTGTAACAGTCCTGGCCCAGCAGACGTGGTACCAATGTTCCAGGAAGCAGGAAACAGCCAGGGACAGGCACAACTTGGCTTCCAGGTCCCAGAGCAGAGCCAGGGGGAAGTGTTTTCATAAGACCAGCATGAACAGGTTTCATCAAAGGCAGTGTTTAACAGAAACACCACGACTGGGGAACAGTTCCAACAGCAGGTATCTCAAAAGGAATCAGTTAAACTCCTCTGAAGTTTAAGTTGGATAAAGCTTAAGGAAGCCTCTGCTGCCCTTTCTGGCCCTGCTGCTTTGTGTTTTGACGAGGACATTCAAATATGAATTTGCATTTTTATGACCTGCGCAAGCAGCACAGGGATATTTTTCATCCCAGGGTTTCCATCCAGCCCAGAGGAGCCTCCTGCTCAGGATCAGCCCTTGGTCCTGTCCTGCTCAGGTGGGGCAGGAGCTGCTTTTCTCCTCCTTGGCAGGAGGGACAAAGGGTTGGTTACCTTGTTCAGTTTTGCTTCTGGGGCTCTGAAGCTTTGGCATCTCCTCACATTTGGGAGAGAGATCATGGAATGAAGGAATGGCTTGGGTTGGAAGGGAGCTCAAAGCTCTTCCCATTCCATGGGCAGGGACACATTCCACTGTCCCAAGTCCCAATGTCCAGCCTGGCCTTGGGCACTGCCAGGGATCCAGGGGCAGCCCCAGCTGCTCTGGGCACCCTGTGCCAGGGCCTGCCCACCCTGCCAGGGAACAATTCCCAATTCCCAATATCCCATCCAGCCCTGCCCTCTGGCACTGGGAGCCATTCCCTGTGTCCTGTCCCTCCATCCTTGTCCCAGGTCCCTCTGCAGCTCTCCTGGAGCCCCTTCAGGCTCTGGAAGGTTCTGGATGGGGCTTTACCAACAGCTCTCCCACATTCATCTGGTTCCAGGTGTGAAGTCTCCAAGCCCCCCTCATTCCTCACAGAGACCAGGTTGGTGAGAATCCCTCACCATTTTTCCTGACTTGAGTCACCTCCCTTCAAGAGAGGGATCACATGGATCCCTGCTCCATCTCTGCATGTACAGACCCAGGATTTATTCAGCATAGATTGAGGTATTTTTCTTTTTTTTTTTTTTTTTTTCACCACAGACCAAAATCCTGCTAAAAGCAGCTTTGCCTCGGTGCAAATCCTGCAGGATGAGCCTCTGAGCAGTCAGACACGAGGAGTGTGTCTGATACCAGCAGAAGATAAAAAATTCAGCACAAACCATCAACCACTGGCAGCTTGTGGCTCAGAAAGCCCCTGATCCACAGGGTGCCAGAGAGTGGGAAGGTGTAAGCACAGAAAGATCTCTCTCAACCTCTCCTGTTCTTATGCAGCTCCTGGCATCATGGCTGGAGATGGGATCTGGAGCAGGCAGAGCCTCTGGGCTGGCCTCAGCCACTCCCGTGCCAGGGAAAGGGTCAGTAAATCTCCCTGAGGCAGTTAGGAAGTGACTTTCCTCATTGACACACCCCCACGGGAAAGCTGTTTGCTAATCCGCAGCCGTTCAACCCTGGGGATCAGCCCAGGAAGTGGGAGGTGTGTCCTGGCCCCGGGAGTGGCTCTCAATGGGGTTTGCTTCCCTGGTGTGTGCCATGGAATCCCAGACTGGTTTGGGTTGGAAGGAAAGCTCACCCAAGTTCCATGCCCTGCCATGGCAGGGACACCTCCCACTGTCCCAGGCTGCTCCCAGCCCTGTCCAGCCTGGCCTGGGACACTGCCAGGGATCCAGGGACAGCCACAGCTGCTCTGGGCTGATCCCCAGCTGGAGGGTTTGGAGCAAACTGGGACAGGGAGGTGTCCCTGTCCATGGCAGGAGGTGGGATGACATCCCTTTAAACATCCCTTCCAACCCAAAGCACTGCATGAATGCCCTTGCACAGCTCCTGCTGCAGCACGTGGAGCCATGGAAGGATGGCACAGGGATGTTCAGTTCATTGCCTCTTTGGAAGATCAGAACTCTCAGAGAGAGTCCAGCAGGTGGGAATTCCTTGCTGGTTTTCCACCCACTGTAAGAGGGAAAGGAAGGGGGAATGGGAATGGCAGAGTGGCTTCAGTGGCTGCTGGGGGTTGGGAAGGACCAGAGTGAAGCAACAGCTCAGGAGCTGTGCAGATTCCTAAGTGCAGATTTCCAGGAGCAGGCTCCCAGGAGCAGATTCCCAAATGCAGATTCCCAGGAGCATCCCTGCCTTAGGAGCTTTGCTGAGTCGCATTTGCCTGAGTGTAAAGTGAGAGGGAAGGGGACACAACAGGAACCACACCGCGCTGGTGGGATCAACCTCTTCTACCCTCTCCCACTCCCTGGGGCTCCATCCACAGCCTCACACCAAAAGGATCTCAGATTATCCTCCCTGGAGGCTCCCACCCATCCTCGGGGTGCCGAGAGCCCCCAGAGGCCCCGTGAGCACACCTGGGTAGTCACAGTGGTGGATCCTCCTCTTCTCCAGCTCGGGGTTGTTGCGCCGGTTGTACTTGGGGGGCTGCATCACCACGTGGCCCTGGGAGACGCCCCCGACGCCGTTGGGCCCTGGGGGCACCTGGGCTGACTGCACCAGCTTCAGTCCAAAGGTGGCCTCGTAGGAGGGCGGGGGAGAGATGGTGTTGATGAGCTCGGGCTGGTTCTCGGGGCTGCCGGGCTGCGAGTTGGGGGGCGAGGGGGGCAGAGTCACCCCCGGGGCGGGGTAGAACTGCCCGGAGATGTTCCCAAAGCTGCCCTGTCCCTGTCCCACGTGCGGGTACTGCTTGAGGGGCCCCGCCGGCTGCACGGCTCTGTGCGCCACGCTGGCCACCGAGCCCGTGGACATGGTGACCCCGCTGAGGCAGCTGATGGCCGTGGTGCTGCTGGAGGAGGAGGCCAGGGCGGGAATGTCGGCGCTGGCAGCGCCCAGGGGCAGCTGGAAGAGCTGGGAATGCTGCGGGTGGGCTGACAGCGGGATCTCAGCGGGCATCTCCTGCTTGATGAAGACGTTGTTGACCGCCACCGACTGGGGCATGCTGAACACGCTGGTGAAGTCGGGCAGGGTCTGCGTGGGGCCGGAGGAGGACGAGCAGGGCTGGGAGAAGCCGGTGCCGGGCTCGGATTTGATCTGCGGGAAGGGGCCCACGGGCTTGGGGGGCCGGTAGAGCCCCGTGCGCAGGTGGGTGGTGTCGGGCAGGACGTTGATGTTCACGCTGTAGGGCGCCGAGCTGGGCTTCTCCGTGGAGAAGAACTCGTCCACCACCGAGGCGCTCTCCCGGCGGTACTTCTTGTCCGGGAGCATGGGCATGGGCGGCACCTCGCCGGACAGGTACTTGTCCATCTCCGAGCGTGCCTGCGGCAAAAACACGGACACGGGGCTGGGAACGCTGACCCTGACAGCCAGCAGGGGGGAGGAAACGTCCCGAGGGGGTTTGAGCCAGCAGGAAATGGAGGGAGCAGCAGTAACCGCCCAGGAACCCCAGGAACCCGAGCTGAGGTGATTTAGCTCCGGGTCTGACTCAGCCAGACTCCTCAGGGCTGAATCAGCGTCCTCTGCCCCACTTCCCCCCTCCCTATCTCACTGATAACACTGGGCAGCCCGGAGAGGATGCAGGTAGGACAGAAATCAAACCTGATAAAGGGAAGCGAGCTTTGGGTACAAAGCTTTGGCCACGCAAGCAGCAGGAGTGAGCACTAGGAATGGGATGAACCCAGCCAGGATCACACCTCAGGCATGTTGGATCTGCAGCCCACCCTGGACATGCTGGCTCTGGTCTCCTTTAAACTCAGCAGCCTGAGGAGTGTGTTTTATTTTGGGGCAGTCTCTTTAATGAACTGAGGAATTCTAGGACAATAGCTTTAATTAACTGGGAATGATTCAGGCCTAGAAATCTAAGTGATGTTGCCACTAATTCAGCGTGTTCTGAGCCTGAAATGGGAACAGTTCCTGCCTTCCTGCCTCACCTGGGCAGTGACTCAGCCCTGGCCTAACCTTTGGGTTAGTTCTGGTTTTACAGCGCTGTTTTTACAAGCCTGGCTCCTCCAAGCTACCAGAACCTCTGGGCTCCTTCCCCTCCAGGTTCCTGCCTGCTGGGGCATCCCACTGGATCCAGGCCCAACAATCCAGCACCCTGATGGAGCAATGCTCGAGGAAATCCATCCTCTGGCACTGGGTGACTCAGGTTCTGCCCACTGTGGCTGCAGATCCCAGCACTAAAGCTCTGGTGCAGAGCTCCAGCCCTTCACTGCGTGGTTCCCCAAGTGCCAAAGCCCTCATTCCCATGGAGAGCAGCTGGAAAAGGACCAGGCTTCCCTGGCAGAGCCTGGAGCGCACTCCAGGAGCAGGAGCTGAGCTCAGCCCACGCCCTGAGCCACTTCTAGCCCTGAACTGTGTCACCACGGTGCCACGGGCCAAAGTCAGCCCTGCTGCCACCTCAGGGCTCTTAACAAAGCTGGGTGGGAGCCAAGAGATTTCCCGGCCCTTTCCAGGGAAAGGATGGCAGAGCTTGCAGCTCATTCAGAGCCTTTGCACCTCCGGGAGCCCTGCTGGCAACACATGGCTGAGCTGGCTGTCACCCAGGCAGGGGACAGCCACCAATCCACCCCGGGCACTTGGGAAGGAGCTCGGGGAGGCCGGGCAGGGCAGGGCAGGGTGCTGTGTGTACACAGCCTGCCGGGAATCCTGCAGAACCAGGGAACTGTCACGTGTGGAAAACACCTCTAAGGGCATCAACCATGACATTGCCCTCGTCAAATGTGGAGATGCTGCAAGTTCCTGTCCTGTTCCTGTTAAAGGAAGCTCAAAAGCCCCCCTGGAGAAGGAACCCTGGCTCAGGCAGGGCCTGAAGCTGCTTGTGGACTCATGGGATATCCCAAGGTGGAAGGGATCCACCAGGATCATCCCGTCCAGCCCCTGGTCCTGCACAGGGCACCCCAACAGCCTCACCCTGATTGACCAAACATTCCTGGAGCTCCATTCCCTGGGGAGCCTGGTCGGTGTCCAGCACCCTCTGGATAAGGAACCTTTCCCTGATATCCACCCTGGCACAGCTCTAGCCATTCCCTGGGCCCTGACCCTGGTGCCTGCCCTCCCTCTTTACACCGAGGCATCAGCAGGGAAGGGAAGGGGCTGGGAGAAAGGAGCTCCTGTGGGCTCCTTCTCATCCCACATGGTTCTCCTGCTCACTGCCAGGAGAGTTTCAGATCTCAGAGCTAGAGACTCCACATCCTCTGCCTGTCCCCTCCCATGGGACAGCATGGGATGCTCAGCCCATTCCCCCTGCAGCTCCACTGCAGCTCCACTGCATCCCCACGGAGAGCTCCAACCCCTCCCTGCTGGGGCTGGGCGGGTTCCTCCCCCGGGAGAAGCACGGGAGAACCACGGCACAGCCTTGGAGCCCAGCCCTGGGCACTCCTGGCACCCGGGCTGGCACGGGCCAGGTTCCCTTGGGAATCAGCTCGCCCCGGGCAGCTCGGGATGCCACACATTCCTGAGCCATGAACGGCCCCACTTGGCAGGAGCGGGGCAGGGTGAGTGCTGGCTGCCATTTCCTTCACACTTCCCTTATCTCTGGCATTTCACTTTCTCACCTCCAGTTCCCAAGGGAAGGTCCTTCTGCCCAGGGGACCAGGCAGGAGAGAAATGGGCAAAGGTGTGGAGCTCAAAAGGTCTTTCCAAACTAAAGGATTCCATGGAGGACCCGAATTTCCATGGAGGGTGATGCCTCAGGGTTTAGCTTTTCTATTTTTCAGATTCTGTGCTGCTTCAGTGTGTGGGTCTGGGCTTTATATGAGGGGCTGGTGAGCTCTGTGCACAGAGCAGGGAGACAAAACAATTCCTGCTCCAGCTGGGGACCAAGGACAAATGATCCAAATTCAGGTCCAAGAGCACAAACACCGTGGGCTGAGAGAGAAAAACAAGCAGGATGGGACTGGATGGGCTAAAGCTGGAATTGGACAATGAACTCCAATATGCAAATGGAGCTGAACTGATCAAAGTGAGAGACCCCATCACTGGTTGGGGATTTTTGTGACCATTCTGGTTCCTCTTGGGTGCAGCCCTGCCTGGGTTCTTGTGCTGCCCAAGGTGGAGCCATTGAGGCCTTTTAATAAATCCCTGCTTTATTCTTTAAATCCATCCAGCCTCTGCTCTAGTTCAGTCTCCACAAGGCATCAAGGGCCCCAATTTCCGTGGAAGGCCCTTGTTTGGTGTCCCCCAACCTCCCTGCCTCCAGAACCACCCCTCCCTTCAGAGCACCGTCTTTTCCTGATCCTTCCATTTAAAAAAACAGAGCAATTCCCCTTCAGGCTCCTGGAGAAGGGGGTGGTAAGGCACAGCAGTGGCTGTGACCAGGCAGGGGGACACCATCCCTGCCCCCCTGCTCTGTGTGTGTGCAGGACCTGGACAACAACAATCCCAGCCCATGGAATGCCCCACCGTGCCACAGCTCTGCAGGAACCCCCAGCACCAGCGTCCCTCCCACAGGGACAGGTGGGACCCTTCTGTTTGTGGGATCACCTGGAAAACTCTGCCCGGCCGGGTGCTGGCACCTCCCGGCCCAAAGCACTGCCCAGGCAGGGCCAGAGCCCAGGGCAGGGCCCGAGGGAGCTGGGAAGGGGCTGAGGCTGGAGAGGGGCTGGGAAGGGGCTGAGGCTGGAGAGGGGCTGGGAAGGGGCTGAGGCTGGAGAGGGGCTGGGAAGGGGCTGAGGCTGGAGAGGAGCTGGGAAGGGGCTGAGGCTGGAGAGGGGCTGGGAAGGGGCTGAGGCTGGAGAGGGGCTGGGAAGGGGCTCAGCCTGGAGAGGGGCTGGGAAGGGGCTGAGGCTGGAGAGGGGCTGGGAAGGGGCTGAGGCTGGAGAGGGGCTGGGAAGGGGCTGAGCCTGGAGAGGGGCTGGGAAGGGGCTGAGGCTGGAGAGGAGCTGGGAAGGGGCTCAGCTGGAGCAAAGGAGGCTCAGGGGGCCCTTGTGGCTCTGCACAGCTCCTGAGAGGAAGGGACAGCCAGGGGGGTCGGGCTGTGCTGCAGGGAACAGGACAGGAGGAGAGGGAACGGCCTCGGGCTGGGCCAGGGGAGGGCAGGGTGGATAGTGGGAAAATCTTCCCCAAAAAGTTTTCCAGCCCTGGCTGGAGTCCCCATTGCTGGAGAGATTTAACAGCCCAGTGGATGTGACACTTGGGGACACGGGTCAGTGGTGGCCTGGGCAGTGCTGGGGAATGGTTGGACCTGATGGTCTGAGAGGGCTTCTCCAAATTAAACAATTCTGTGATCCTAAAAAGTCCTCAGCTCAGACCAGCACAACTGGGTTACCAATTGCCACTCAAGCACTCAGGGGCTCCTGGCTGTCACTCCTGTGTCCCACAGCCCGTGGGGACACACAGGCCATGGAGGTGACAGTGACACACACAGAGGGGACTGGCAGGGAGGGAGGGATGTGTCCCAGCTGGAAGCGGGGATGGAAGGAGGGAGTGGGAATGGGGAGTGGGGAATGTCCCAGCTCAGTCTCTGGGGGACTCCTGTGTTTCCTCTTCCCAGCAGGAGCAGAAGGATGCAGGGAAGGGATGAGGGAAGGTGCTCACCTCCAGGATGAGCGGTGGCATCCGCTGGTCCATCCTCATGGGGTGCAGCTGTGGGAGGCAGGGCTGGGTTAGTGGGGTGTCCTCCTTGGCTTGGCCACCCCAAAGACCCCTCAAATTCCCTTGGCCGTGGAGGGAAGCACCCCCAGAGCCTCCCACAGCCTCCCAGAGCCCCCCAGGTCTCCAGGTGCCCCCCATGCCAATGGGATCTCCTCCCACCCCACATCCCATGCCATGGAAGCAGCTGGTGGTTGCCCACCATGGGTTGATGGTTGCCCACCATAGCTGGAGCCTGTCCAAGGAGGAACAGGGAAGCCTCTTTGGGAAGAAGTGACAAATGGGAAGTACCAAGCTCCCAAAGGAGACTGAGGCACACACCTTAAATCCCTTTATCACCCCCACACAGATGGCAGTGAGCTCACAAATGTCCTGCACCTCTCCCTTCTCCTGCCTCTCCCAGATTCCCACAGAGGGCTCAGGGCTCTTCCCAGATCCCTCAGACCCAGATCCTTTCTCCAAGGTCAGTGTTCCAAACAGGCCACAGCCCCCCAAGAAGAGGGGAAAAGATCTGGGTTTCCTCCAATCCCAAACCAGTATTTGCCAGACTCCTGAGGGCTCCTTCTCATCCCACATGGTTCTCCTGCTCACTGCCAGGAGAGTTTCAGATCTCAGAGCGGGAGACTCCGCACCCTCTGCCTGTCCCCTCCCATGGGACAGCAGTGACCTGGGATGCTCAGCCCATTCCCCCTCCAGGAAGGAACCATTTCCTGGCTTTTTTTGGGCAGGACTGAATTTATCCCACACACAGGGTGCTCAGCTCCTCCCAACAGTGCACGAGATGTGGGCTCATGGGGAAAGGCCTCGGAGCCCTGCAGATGAAGAGCCAGCAGGTTTGCAGTGGGGTCACAGGCCCAGTTTCCCCCACAGTCATGGCCAGGCCATCCCTGGGGACCAGGGCAGGAGGCACCAGACAACCCTGCCTGCGTGGCCACAGCTCCAGCAGCCACCACAGAGCCAGGGATCAGCAGCTCAGGGAAAGGGGAAACACCAACAAACCTTCTGGGAGGCCAGAGGGACTGGGATCCTTCACAGAGCCCCACAATGGTCTGAGCTGAAGGACCTCAAGGCTCATCCCATCCCACTGTCCCAGGCTGCTCCCAGCCCCAATGTCCAGCCTGGCCTTGGACACTGCCAGGGATCTGGGGCCTGCCACCCTCCCAGCCAGGAATTCCTTCCCAAAATCCCACATAAACCCACCCTCTTTGATTTGCAGCTGTCCAGGAAGAGAAAGCCAACAAGAAACTCCTCTCACAGCCAAAGCACTGAATTCTGGGGGGATTTTCCCCCAGAAGTCACCCAAGTTTGACCCTGGATAATCATCTCCTCAACTTGGCAGAGAAAGAAAACCAAATTGAAAACGAGGAGAAGGCACAAAGCAGCACTTTTTCCAATCCAGAAACACAGGTCACCAGTTTGTGTCTCTGGACCAGCAGTGTTACACTCAGCACACCCAAACCTGGTGGCCAGAATTCCCTGGAGGATGGGATAAGCTCAGGAGCAGCCCCTGGGAGAGCTGCAGGATGTGAATCCCCAGCCCCAGTAAACCAGTGGCTCAATGAAGAGAGCAATGCCATCCCACCTCTCCAGAGGGGATTTTCCAGGAGCAGGATGTTCCAGTGGTTCATAGGGGTGGACATGAGCCCCTCCAGCCCTGGCAGTTCCCATAAATCCTGCAGGAGCCTGGGATTTCTGCCTGGATCAGATGTCCCAGCCTGGGGGAGCTGTTATCAGCACAGAGATCGATTCAAGCAGAGTCCAACACAAACATTTCTTGGCAGGCCCCAGATAAACCCGGATTAACCACGAGCACGGAGAGCTGGGCTGGGGCTGGGGTGGGACTGGCTGTCCCCTGGTTAAACACCTCCTAAGCTGCAGGTGATAAATGACAAACGGCCCCAGGAGGAACATCAGGTGTTGTCACCACCTGAGCAGCGCCAGGCGACCGGGAGGGAAATCGGTGTTTGCTAAACAGGCACCAGAGCTCTGAGGGTGGCACAGGGAGGCACCTGGGGGTATTTCACCAGCCCTGTGCCCACTCCTGCCAGGCCAGACCTCCCAGCCTTCTCCCTGGGAGATTCCCTCTCAGCTGGATCCAGGCTCCTGCTCACAGCCAGCCCCCAGAATGGGGGCTGCAAACAGCTTTGGGGACAGGGGGCAGGATAAATGTCACCTGTGTCCATGCTGGGCAGGCAAGAGCATCCAGCCCTGAGGCCCAGCATCACAGGGATGTGGAACTGCTGGAGGAAATCCAGAGGAGGCCATGGAGCTGCTGCAGGGCTGGAGCCAGGCAGGGAGAGCTGGGGGTGCTCACCTGGACAGGAGAAGCTCCAGGGAGAGCTCAGAGCCCTTCCAGGGCCTGAAGGGGCTCCAGGAGAGCTGCAGAGGGACTGGGGACAAGGATGGAGCGACAGGACCCAGGGAATGGCTCCCACTGCCAGAGGGCAGGGATGGATATTGGGAATTGGGAATTGCTCCCTGGGAGGGTGGGGAGGGGCTGGAATGGAATTGCCAGAGCAGCTGGGGCTGCTCTGATCCCTGGCAGTGCCCAAGGCCAGGCTGGACACTGGGGCTGGGAGCAGCCTGGGGTAGGGGAAGGTGTCAGGCTGGGTGATCTCCAATGTCCCCCAGCACAAAGCAGTCCCTGACCGGACGATTCTCTGACCTGGGGGTTCCAGGAATGGGGGAGCAGCAGGAGGTGGCTCCAGCAGGAAGGAGGGGCTGTCCCAGGATGAGGGACCCGGGGCACAGGTGTGGCACAACGGCCGCGCCACAGCCCAGCCCCGGCTCCTTCTCTCTGTGCACCTGCACGAAACTCCAGCCTCCAAGGGAATCAGCAAACAATGGGCAGGATAATCATCAATCAACCCCCCTGGCACGGCCCTGGCAGTGCCCCTTTGCAGGCTCACTTTATAAATAGCCTGTATTTATATCCAGATTTGGTTCAATATCAGCATTTATTGTCTCCTGGTTAAATATTGACCTGGGTAAATATTTGATCCTCTGATCATTTGGGTTTGATAGCGACCTGAATCGACGTTATTTTCTGTTTGTTCCTCACGTCTCCTGGAACTCTCTGTAAAACGGGATTAGCAAAGAAAGCCCCGGGACTCTTCCTTTCAAGTGCCCAACGTTTGGCTGCTGTAAACAACAAAGCCTGTCCCAGATGGAATCCAAGCTCCCATGGGAATGTGTTGGGCCCACGGAGGCCCTGGATGGGCTCGGAGCACTCCAGGGTGAGGGGTGGCCCTCGAGGCATTAGTGGATTATTTGGGTTGGAAAACATCTCTAAGGTGACCAAGCCCAAGGCTGACACCATCCACCCCAGACATTTCCCCTTTTCCTGCCCCAGTTCCCTGCCAGACAAAGGATGTCAGACCCCATCCTGCCCCAAGCTGGGCGTTCAGAGCACTCCAGGATGAGGTGCTGCTCCCAAATCATTCATGGAATTTCATCCATTCTCCAGGTTTGTGCCCATGGCTGGCCCGGGAGATGGGGAGGGTTACCCCAGTGCTCTTTCCTGCCCTTGTGTTGGAACTCCCTGAGCAGATGATGAGTTCCCAGGAACCAGGGAAGCTGGGAATCTCCATGCAGGCAGCCCCACTCCCAGACCCGCTGGCTGTGTTTGCAGTTCCTTCCCTCCAGCAGCTGATAAAGGCTCCCTCAAAGGCAATCCAGCTCAGGAATTTATCACTGGGATCATGCCACAATCCCAAAGGCCAAGGGAGCCAGGGAAAACAGCCTCATCCAACTCCAAGGTCAAGGGGCTGCAGGAGGAGCAGCTGGGAACAGCCAGGCTCCAGCAGCAAGCAGAAACCTTCCCAAAAACAAAGCCATAAATGGAGTGAAAAATAACAAACCCTTGGAGACACAGAATGGGAAGGGAATGACACAGGAGCATCTCCAGGTGTGAGGGTGGGGGGGTCCCATGGTGACTTTGGGGTTGATCCACATTTCTGGGGTGGATGCCACTTCTGCAGGAGTACTGGGAGCCTCCTCAGCCCTGGATGGAGCTGGAAGGGAGGTGGGATTCAGGGATGGCCTCTCCCATTGCTCCACCCGGAGTGAGGACAACTCTCAAAGTGTGGGAAGGGAGGACATGAGGGTTTAAGGGAGCTGGACCTCCACAGCTTTCAGAATATTCCCATTCCATGATTTCTGAGCTGCCCCTGCTCAGCAAAGGCTGAGGTGAAGCCCCTGAAGGCAATGAAAGCTCCATCAAAGCTCCTGGAGGTCAGTCTGGGCTGATTCCTGGTGTGAGCTGCTACAGCCCCTTGGAGAGTTTTTTGGGAAAAATGAAATTACTTAATGCCATTTCAACTCCTGGAAGATCAAGAGGCTTGGAGCTGCTCCAGCCTCAGCCAAAACACTCAGGGAGCCCTGGCTTACACGGGCACAAATCAGCTCTGGATTCGGAATTAGCCAAGAGCAGGGGCCCCCTACAGCTCCATGCTTCTTCTGGACTCAGCTCCAGCCCAGAACTGCCTCTCCCTGACTCCTGGATGGCACAGTCCCCAGGATTCCTCTTTTCTGCTCCAGCCCAGAACTGCCTCTCCCTGATTCCTGGAGGCCACAATCCCCAGAATTACCTGGGCAGATTTATCCACCTGTTCCTGCCCACAGGACACTGGGATTGTCTTTGATCTTCCAGTTCCCCCAGTTCCACATGCCGCCCCTGAAGGTGCTGTGGGGGAGGTTTGGAGCTCCAGGGATCATCCCCAGCTGGTGGGATTGACTCTGCCTGCCCCAGCCCCTGCGGCAGCTCACTCTCCTGTCCAAGGCAGCTCCCAGGGGCTGACAATGCAATGAGTCACTGGCTGCTTGCCGGGGCTTGTGGAGCCCTCCTGGCACCCAGATCCCATCAAAGAGGACACAAATCCTCTTCTTCCCAGGCAAACCACAGGGCAGACCCCGGGCAAGGTCAGGTTTCACGTGCAGACAGCAAATCCCCCCCATCCCTGCAGCCCCAGCTTCCTCCCAGAGCAGTTGGGAAAACAAAACAAAGCCCGAGGCAACCTTGGGTTGTGCCAACCCTTCTTCCAAGCCTGAACATCCCCAGGCCAAGGAGATCTGCCAGAACAGGGACTGAGGGGGACACTGGAGCAGGCCCACTCCTGCCACGTGCCCTGTGCTGAGTATTTCATGGAATCCTGGAATGGTTTTGGTTGGAAGGGACCTCAACCATCACCTGATTCCACCCCCTACCATGAGCAGGGACCTCTGTGCTTCTGGTGCGGTGCTGGCAGCAGAAATCTGGAGTTTCCTCCAGATCCAGGGCCCTCCACCCAAACCCTCCCTTTCCACACTTTCCCTGTAGGAAGGAATCCCCGGTTGCTGTTAATTAAGGGAAGCTGATTATGGCACAGGCCAATAACAGCTCCCAGGGGAAGGCTCTGGAGAAGCTCCAGGGGGAGCATTTGGGAGCCTGGGCACTGCCAGCCCTGGGAAACACAAGGACTGGGACAGTCCTGGCACCCAAGGGGATGGCAAACCCCAAATTAATGGAGTTGAGCTCCTCCCACACCACAGAACCACAAAAACCCCAAATATTGGAAGCTGCCCAGAACAAAACGTTCAGGAATGTTTTGGATGAAGAGTTGGGGAGATGCCCTGATTTTCCCCAAGAAATTTGGGGCTTTTCCACAGTTTAGAGAGCATCAAAGCTGCTCATTGTGAGGAATTTAAATATATCCAGCCATTCCTGTGTTTAGCGTCCTGAAATATCCCCGAGGAGCAGCAAAACTACGATTTTGTAGAGACAACATCAAAATATTTGGGGTAAACAAATACACAACAAAAACCCCCATGGTTGGATGGGCTGGAGAACATCCACATCCTCTGGCCTCTCCAGAGGGGCTCAGATCCATGAGATAAATCACCTCAGGTGTGAGGGATCTGATAAGGGATGGATAAAACCCTGCTGTTTGGGATAAATCTGTGTTTGGGATAAACCTGTGTTTTCAGAGCAGCTACACTGCAATGAATTCCTTGCTGTTCCCTTCTCCTGCTTGCACCCAAAATCCTACAAGGAGCGAGGTCCTGAAATGCATTTTAATACTCACAAATCCTGCTCTGGGTGGGAACTTAAGGTCCCTCCCCATCACGCTGAAAATAATTTTCCAAGAATTCTCGCAGCATTTCTGAACTCAATGAAAGATTCTTTGTTTGAGTTTCAAGCCAAGCTTGAACGGGGCTGAAGCTCTTTGATGTGGTAAACAGCCCATGGGGGTTTTTTTGGAGGGTTTTCATGCTAGCTCAAGTTCTGAGAACATCTGAATTGTAAACACGAGTTCTCCAATCCCCGGAGCCCGGCCGGGCCCTGTGACTGCGGGAATTCGCCAATGGAGCACGAGGAAAGCAAACACTGTAATCGAGCTCACAAGACGCTCGTAAGTGCGATTATTTGCAGTGGATGGGTTGGATAAAAGAACTCACTGGAGCAGGGAAGGAGAACAAAACAGCGCCGGGAGGTGACCGAACAGGTTTGAGAGGGGGAAAACTCCCGGGCGGTGATGCACGGGCCAGAAATGCATTCCCCAAAGCCGGGCAGCGAGTTCAGGTGACGGATCTGCCTCCCGCACAGCGCTCAGGAGGAGCTGGAGGGAAACCCGGAGCTCGTTCCCTCCTTTCCCAGCTTTCCAAAAAGGAAAAAACACCAACCACCATTGGCTCTCCCAGCCAATCCGAGCGGATGGCAGGTCGCAGGGAGGAGGATGAGCACGGCACACCTGGAATCCTCGGCCCCTTCCCTCGCTCCCTCCTTCCCGAGCAGAACAATCAGCCTTTGTCCCACCGGGACAGAGCCGCAGCTCCGCGGCTCAGAGTTCGGCCGAGCTGCTCCGTGGAGCTGCTCCTTCCATCCTGCCCCTCCTTCCATCCTGCTCCTTCCATCCTGCTGCTCCCTCCATCCTGCTCCCTCCATCCTGCTCCCTCCATCCTGCTGCTCCCTCCATCCTGCTGCTCCTTCCATCCTGCTGCTCCCTCCATCCTGCTGCTCCCTCCATCCTGCTCCCTCCATCCTGCTCCTTCCATCCTGCTGCTCCCTCCATCCTGCTGCTCCTTCCATCCTGCTCCTTCCATCCTGCTGCTCCTTCCATCCTCCCGCTCCCTCCATCCTGCTCCTTCCATCCTGCTCCCTCCCTCCATCCTGCTCCCTCCCTCCATCCTGCTCCTTCCATCCTGCCCCTCCCTCCATCCTGCTCTTTCCATCCTGCTGCTCCCTCCATCCTGCTGCTCCTTCCATCCTGCTCCTTCCATCCTGCTGCTCCTTCCATCCTCCCGCTCCCTCCATCCTGTTCCTTCCATCCTGCCGCTCCCTCCGTCCTGCCCCTTCCATCCTGCTGCTCCCTCCATCCTTCCCCGCTTTCCATCCTGCCCCTTGCTCCCTCCTGCCCCTGCCCAGGGAGCTCAGCAGGGTTTGGGGCCTCCAGCAAACTCCAATAATGGACATTGTGGATGAAGCCCCCTCATGTGCTGAGTTTGGGCTCACTGGTTCTACCCAGAGCTTCCTGCAGGCTCTGGAGCTGCTCTGCTGTGGGACCAACCCCTGGCACACCCCTGGGCTGGGGGTTCTCCTGAGGGTCTTCCAGCAAAATCAGAGGGATAAATGGATCCTTTCTGGGAATCTGTCCCAGCTCCCCGTGGCCCTGCAGACACCTGCCAGGCACAAAGCCCATCAGACTTGTAAATCCACGGGCTGGTCCCAAAAACATTGGGATCAGCTGATCCCAAAGCAAAACAGAGGGAAGGATCCCTCCCTCTGGAGATCCCTCATGCAAGGCTCCACCAGCTCCCAAACCCATCCTCGTGCCAGAGGGATCAGGTGTTCCCATTCCTCCCTGGCAAGATTTAACTGCCCATCTCTCCCACCCCATTCCTGCCCTCCCTGGAGCCAGCACCCTTTGGAAATGGATTTTGCATGGAATTTCTGAACCCTTCTCTAGAGCCAGGAGGATCCCCAAGGGAGGGAATTCTCCCCAAGCATCCCATTCCAGATCCACAGCAAAATTCCAAAGCAGCCATCTCCCCTTGCCCTGCAGAAAAGCCAAATTTATTCCCTGCCTGCAGCTCCTGAGATTCCAAGGAATCAGGCCCTGGGAGCTGTGCTGGGCACTCCAACATCTCTCCTAAAAAGTAAAGGAGCTTTCTTTATGGAAGGCAGGACTCTCCATCACCCTGGTTCCCAGGCACTGGAGCACCAAGAGACAGGGAAAGCCATCCCTGCTCCAAGGGACAGCCGCCCTCAAGCCACCACAGCCACATTCATGACAAGGATACACCAAAGGAGGTGCAGGACATGGCAGGACTGAAACAGCTCCTGAAAGCTGGAGCATTCCTAAAAATGCTGGATCCAGCTTCTCCTGTGATCCAGGAGCAAAATCCCTGCTAAGATGAAGTCAGAGGAGCAGCACAGCACTTGCACCCTGTTCCACAGCTCTTCCACGCTGCTGGAAAGGGTCTGGCAGTGCCATTCCCAGCACTGAGGGGGTGAAGTGCCAGGAAAAACTCTGGGAACAGCACTTTCCTCATCCCATCTCATGTGGCCAGGCACCCCCCAGATGCTGGAGATGTTTTATTCCTCCTGAACACCCCCCCCCCAGCCCAGAGGGAGCCAAGGACAGGGTGGGGAAGCGCCTGTGGGGCAGGAACTGGGATCAGGGGACACAAAGGGAGCCCTTTGCTGCTGTTCCTCAGCCTGCAGCCAAGGAAAATCCCTTTCCACACTCATCAGCATCTTCCTTGTTTCCCACCACAGGCTCAGACCCACCGGGAGCTCACCAGCCCCACCACAACTGCCCTGGGGCCTGGCACAGGCAGGAAGGGGTTAAACCGAGGGACAAGGTCGGGAGTTTGTCCTTCTGTCTCTTCCCAGCAGCTCCTGCCCTCTCTCAACAGCCCCGGAGCCTCCAAGCCCAGAATTCCCAGCTGGAGCCAGGGACACAGGGACTGCCTTCCCAAACCCTCAAGGACAGAGGGTGGCAGAGCCGCCTCCCCACAGCCACAGGGGAGCCTGGAGGAGCCAATTCCTGCCCTGCCCCTCCCGGCCCCGGGTGATCCCGGGATGCTCCTCCAGCCCCAGGGGCCCAGGAATGCTGTGGCAGCCAGGTGGGAGCAAGGATAAATCCCCCAGGCCCCTCACTCATCCAGGGAACCCGACAGCCACACAAAGGGATCGGCTCCTCCTCTCCTGAAATGTTCCCTGGACATTATTATTATTATTGTTATTATTGTTATTCGTTACTGCCTTATTTTTTATTATTATAATTTACCATCTTGTTTATTATTATTATTATTATTATTATTATTGTTATTGTTATTGTTATTATTATTATTATTACTATTATTATTACTATTATTATTACTATTATTATTATTATTATTCCCTCGAGCATCAGCCACTGGAGATTTAAAGAAGAAAATGCTTTTTCTGGCTGATTTGACCCAAATCAGGAATGAACAGTCCTTTCCTCTCACAAGCCCTTTTCCCTCCTCTTTTCTCTCACTGTTTTTTGGGGTTTTTTTTTTTTTTGCTTTTTTTTTTTTTTTTTTTTTTTTTTTTTTTTGTTGGAAAAGCCAAGGAAAGGGAAAATTTGATTGGAAATTCCACCAAGGATCTGTTTCCACCTGAGCCGAATCCAATAAAGTTTTCGACAGCAAAGAGCTCCCACCTGAAAAGCAATTTGAGGGGGATATATGGCAATGGGACTTTGAAATCACAGGGATGATTTGCTCCTGCCTCTTCCCAAGCTCGGGCAGCCAGAGCAGCGGGAACTGCCCCGAGCTGGAGCCTGACAGGTCACAGCCTTTGGCACCTGCCTTGTCAAGCTGATAAAAACCCTCTGGAGCAAAGGCTCCCCAGCCCTGCAGCTTCCAGCTCCTCCAGCCTCCCACAGGGCTCCCACAGCCCCTGGGAGAAAGGGACCAGGCCATGGAAACTCCTGCCCGGGGCTCTCGGGGTGTCCCAGCACAGCCCTGCTCCCTGCGTGGCTTTGGGGATCCCTGGGATCCACGGGACCTGCTCAGCTCCACAGCTGCTGTGCCAGGATCCCACTGCCCAGGAGGGACACAGGAGGGTCAGTGGCAAAGGGTGACACCTCCAAGGCCACCCTCAGCTGCCACCACCCCCGAGGAAAGTGGGACCACACTGGGAGGAGAAACCACCTGGACAGGCAGCAGGGATGGGGTGGAGTGAAGGTGTCCCCAACCACGGGTACCCCACAGCCATGGATGTCCCCATGAGGGGGACAAGAGGTGGCTCAGGGCCAGCCATGGCTGCACTGCTTCATCCCATCAGGACAGAAAAAGGCAAGAAGCCAAGCTCACCCTCTCGAAACCCATTTTGAGGGGGTTTGGAGGGAGCTGACAGCTTTTCCCCCCGGGACAGGCCCTGGGGACAATCCCAGCTTTCCAAGAGCCACCACCCGGCTCTCATCCAGGCGATCCCCAAACCCCACACAGAGGGGCAGAAACCGCACAGGGGAGGGAGGAATGGCTCCCCTGTTTGACCCCACACCCACAAGCACCACTGACAGCCCCTGTGGATCCTGGAGCTCCAGGAAATCCAGGGATGGAGCCACGGCCTCCACCTCCCTCTGCGGGACACAGCCCCAAAATGGCCCTGGGCACACCGGTGACGTGGGGAGCAGAGCAGGGGCACTGGGGACGTGGCCCTGAGCCTGGCTGGTGCCACCCAGGCTGGGGTGGCCTCCCGGGGGTCTCTGGAGGAGCAGCAGCCGCTTGGGGGTCCCTGCGTGGCCCTGGAGCCGGGCCCGGAGCGCTCCCGCCCCGCTCAAGATGGCGCTGGGGCCGTGGGGTTGGGGTTAATCATTACCCCGGGCACCCCGCGCCCCACGGAGCGGGAAAAGGGGAAGCCGGGGCTCCAGGGTGGGGCCCGGCCTGCCTCAGCCTCCCTGCAGCAGGAAGGGCGGCCGGAGGCGCTGGGGGTGGCACACGGAGCCTGGTCCCCCACATGGGGTGGGCAGCAGGGCCCAGGAGAGGGGTGGGCGTGCGGGAACATCCCAGAGCCTCATCCCGGCCTTTATCTGGGGGGAATGCTGCCAGGGAATCTCGGGGAGCTTTCCTTCCCCACGGCGGTGGTGGAAAAGTACAGAGAATCAAATAAAATGGAAAATAAGGTCCTGTGTCCCATCCAGCACACGCAGGCACAGCAATCCCGATCCCAAAACCTTTCCAGGTGCGAGAGCCCCTGGACACCCCTGGCCTGCCAAGCCCAGGGGACAGGGACTGAACCCTGGAGCGGGAGCAAAGCCCACACGGACTTTGCCGGGGAGTTTTGAAAGCAAAAACCCCAAACCAAAATTCCCGAACGAAACCCAACACGTCCAGGAGAAAAGCCAGCGCGGGGGGAAGCGGGAGCCCACAGAGCCACGGAGGTGTCGCAGCCACGACGGGAGAAACAAAGCAGAATTCAGCCCAAAGCCGGCGGCACCTGAGCGGGCGGGAGCGGCCCCGTCCCAGCGCTTACCTGCGCCAGCTCGGGAGGGGTCTCCAGGGGCCGCGAGGGGCCTTTGATGTCCTCGAAGACCGGGGTGTCCTCGCTGGGCTCCCCGGACATGCTGACGGGCTTGAGCGGGGCCAACACCGCCGCGTCCACCAGCCCGCTGCTCATCCCCCCGCGCCCCGCACGGGACAGGGAACCAGGCCCGGGAAACGGGAGAAGGGGAAAAAAAGGGGGAGAAACAAGGGAGGGGAAGGGGAAAAACCCCCCTGAGGCGAGGCGGAGCGAGCTGCGCGGGTGGGAGGCCGGCGGCGGTCGGAAGGCTGTACCTGGCCGCGGGAAGGCTCTACCTGGCCGCGGGAGGAGGAAGCGGCCCCGGGAGCGGCGCTGATGCGGAGCCAATCAGGCTCCCGGCGCCGGCCCCGCCGGGACACCGCTCATAAAAGGGCGAGAGGAGCCCCGGCAGCGAGCCCGGGCGGCTGCAGCACCCCGAACACAGCCCGCCAGCTCTGCCACCAGGTGGGCTCCGACAGGGAGCTCAGGACGATCCCACAGCCCGGGATTCAATCCCGATGCCCACCCTGAGCAGGTGGCCGGGAGCTCTGTCACCAGCCGTGACCCCACACCGTGCTTGGGAAGCTCCAGCACCCCAGGACTCAAATCTCAACCTCTCTCACCAGCCATGCTCTGATAGGGAGCTCAGGACAATCCCACACCCTGCGATTCAATCCCAACCCCAAGCAGATAGCCGGGAGCTCTGTTACCAGCCATGACCGCACACGGAGCTCAGGACGATCCCACACCCCGCGATTCAACCCCAACCCCAAGTAGGCGGCCAGGAGCTCTGTCAACCAGCCACGATCCCACACAGAGCTCAGAACGATCCCACAGCCCGGGATTCAATCCCAATGCCAACCCTGAGCAGGTGGCCGGGAGCTCTGTCACCAGCTGTGACCCCACACCATGCTTGGGAAGCTCCAGCACCCCCAGCACTCAAATCTCAACCCCAAACTCTGTCACCAGCCGTACTCTGGCAGGGAGCTCAGGAAGATCCCACACCCCGGGATTCAATCCCAATCCCAACCCCAAGCAGGTAGCCAGGAGCTCTGTTACCAACCATGACCCCACACGGAGCTCAGGACGATCCCACACCTCGGGATTTGATCCCTAATCCCACCCCAAACTCTGGCACCAGCCCTGCTCCCACAGAGAGCCCAGGAAGTTCCAGCACTCCAGGATTCAATCCCAATCCCAATCCCTGAGCCCTTCCAGGGCTTTATCAACCACAGGGCCCAGGCAGCTCCAGCACCACCAGGATGGAGGGGTCAGTCCCCAACCCCAAGGCCTGGAACACCCCCTAGCTGGGCCATTGTCCCCAGACTGTCCCCTGCACTGAAGTAAGGGGGATATGGAATATCCCCCTCTTCCTTTTTTTTTTCTTTTTTTTTTTCTTTTTTTTTTTTCTTTTTTTTTTCTTTTTTTTTTTTTTTTTTTTTACAGACATGGGCACTTTTCAATAAGAAAATGCCATTTTCCCATGAATGGGTCAATTTTGCATCAAAACTACTTTTGGGAGGAAATTCCTGTTTGTTCACACTTCTCATTCCCAGGGAGAAAAAGTGAAGAATAAAAAATAAAGGAGAAGGATCAAAAATAAAAGGAACAAACCCTGAAGGAAAAGAAAAGCAACAGTTGGAAAAGCACAGACAGGTAGGAGGGCACAGGGTTCTATGGAGACACCAGGCAACTGTGTTTGGGTTTCACTTCTGGGAAGGAAGGAGTGTAAAGATCCAGAGATAAAGGGAATAAAAATTACCTCTCTGGCAAAGAACTGGGAGGGAAAAAAAAAAAAAAAAAAAAAAAAAAAAAAGCCATTCTGCTCCAGGTAATCCAGCCCTGATGGTCCCCAGCCCCTCCCCAAAGAAGAGCCTGGATCCTCCCCCTCTCTGTGCTCACCCATCCCAAATCAGCCCCAGATATTCCCCACTTCCCTGTGTGTCCCAGCAGGATCCCACACAGGCAGGGATGCTGCTGTCAGCACCCTGGGGACATGCCAGCAGCTCCAGAGGAGCAGGGGAGGGAACTGGGGGGGCTGAGGCTGCTCTACCCCCCTGGGCAAAGGGAGAGCAGCTGCAGTGCTGTCAGGGCACAGCAGTGCCTATTCCATGGCATTCCTGCCACTCCAGGGCCCTCACATGGGACCTGTGACCGCTCAGAGCAGGAGCCACAGCAGAGGCTTGGTGCCACAGCTGCCACCCCACACCAGGGAGCAAAACCATCCCAGAGAGCAGAGCTTGTGAGCCCTTGGGAGAGCAAACACAGAACAGCTCCAGCCTTGCAGGGTTTTGTTTTCCAGGGAAGCCGTACTGCTGCTGGAACTCTCCCAGGGGGATGCCAGGGACAGGGGGATGTGTCACCAGCCCTGCAGGAGCACAAGGGGACAGGAGGAAGTTGTAGTGAGGGTGGTGAGGGTGCCCAGAGCAGCTGTGGCTGCCCCTGCATCCCTGGCAGTGCCCAAGGCCAGGCTGGACATTGGGGGTTTGGAGCAGGAAGATTATGATGGATGTTAGAATTAGGGCTCATTTGTGTCCTTTTTTGTCTAGGGGTATTATTAGTTGTTTTGTGACTAGGTGATAATCATAGCTGGAGGGTTGAGAGTCGGTTAGTAATTCATGGATTGTCTAGGGAGGGTAGTAAGAGAGCTGGGAATGTTATTGAGATGAGAATTAGTGGGATTCCTAGGAAGGATGGGCTTGAAATTGGTCGAAGAAGCTTAAGTGGGACGGTGGAAGGTGTCCCTGCCACGGCAGGGTGGAATGGGATGAGCTTTAAGGTCCTATCGACCCAAACCATTCCATGATTCCATTATAAAACCCAAAACTGCTCCCTTTCTCTCCATCCCACGCGCAGCCGGGTGAATCCCAGGAGCGGGGCTCACTGCGGGCTGCTCCTGCGAACCACGATTTCCCAAGGCGGAGAGCTGCCCCTCCTTGCAGGGACGGGCCCAAGGCAGGCAGTGCCCTTATCTGCCCCGGAGAGCGGCCTTGGGTCCCCGCTCTGTCCCGGCCCTTTGCCCCGGGGCGCCGCCGGTCCCGTTGTGTCCCCACGTGCCGCCCGCGATGGCGCACAGATAGCGGCGGCTCCCGGTGACCCGGCCGCCAACGCGCCCCCCGCCGACCTCCCTCACGTTTTCTCCCTCATCGCACGCAGAATTCCCCTCTGAAAAGCCGACACCGAGAGGCGGGAGGGGCTGTGGGAAGGGAGATCCTGTGCAGGGAGGGATGGAGCTGAGAGGGGGTCCCAACCCAGGGGCTGGGGTTGCTGGGGGGAACTGGGAGCCAGCCCTGGATCCCGGGATCCCGGCACCCCGGGTCCATAGGAATGGTGAGGAAGGACAGCCAGGCTCTCCTTCCTCTCACAAGGGAGCAGGAGGCAGGTGAAGCCCCGGATTACAGAGGACTTGAGCTAAAAGGCAAGAAAGGCACCGAATTTTCAGGAAACCTGGATCGGATCAGGCTGGGAAGCAAATCTCAGCTCCCACTCCCCAAATGAGCCCAGGCACAGGCAGAGGCAGCCCCAGCCAGTCCCCAGCATCCCCAGAGCCACCCTCACACCTCAGCACTGGGCGGGCTCCCCGAGGGACCCCCGAGAGCCCCCACTCGGGTCCCACCAAGGAGGGGGGCTGGGGAAGGGGCCGTGCCCTGCCTGGGGGTCCCTGGCCCATTTTCCCTCTGCAGCAGCTCCTCCCTCCCTGCTGCCGCCCCGAACCCCCCAGGCACCCCGGAGCACGCACCTGTCTCGGGGTCGTGCTGGACATCCCCAGCCCGCTCTGGCTGTGCCTCCTTGGGCCGAGGCCACCCCGGTTCCCGTGGCCAGGCCCCGCTCTGCTGTCCCCACGGCCGGCGCACAAAGCTCTGCAAAGCTTGCCGGAGCAGCCCCGCGGCCTCCCCCGCTCCCCCACCGAAACCACAAAACCACCTATTTTTGTCTTCTCCATTCTCCTCCTCGGGAGGTTTCCAGCCATCAAATGCTTCCCGGAGCCCTTCAAAGCAAAAGCGGCCGCCCCGTCCCATCCACTTGCTAAACCAGTCTGAGCAGTGCCGGGCGGGCGGGCGGAGAGGCCCCGGCACCCCCGAACAGGGGACAGGGACAGGGACAAGGAGCCGTCCGCAGGGACCGCGGGGGACAACAGAGCCAGGGCACCGCCACCCCACTTGTCCCCCGGGACACGGGGGAACACCAGCCCGCAGGACCCCCCAGCAGGCTGCAGAACCCCTCCCAGTCACTGCTCCTTGGGGATTGCTAAATTCTTCTGCCAGTCCACGGCAAAGTGCAGGCAGGGCATGGGGAAAGAGCCCCAGAGGAGATGGGGAGGCCCCCAGTACCGCCAGTCAGGCAGGTGGGAGAGCACTGGGAGGCAGGGAGGTGGAGCAGCTCCTCCTGGGAGAGGAGGAGGTGAGGAAGCAGAAGGGCCTGAGGGCTGAGCGGAGTTTCCAGGACAAAAATTCAGGGTGAAAGGAAGATGATATTGGCCGTTTTCCCCCCCAAACCAACAGCCTTGGACCTTTGCCAAGCCTGGGAAAACAACCGGGACGGTTTTCTGGGCTCCACCAAGCACAGCCCCAGGCACTGGAGAATTCCCAGGGCACGTGGAGCTGGATGTGCCCCTCATGCCACAGGTCTTTGCTGAAGCTCAGGGACCACCTGTGCCCAGAACGGGGGTGGCACAGCCCTCCCTGCAGGTCACCCTGCCCTGGGCCCGTGCTGCAGGGTGGGGAGGGACAGGGATGGGGACAGGTCAAGGTGAAGAGCCAGGGGGAAAGTGATTGTGGCTGTGGAAAGGGCTCCGACAGCTCTAGGACAGCACAGGGAGCAGCTAGAGGCCGCTGCTTTAAACTGAGCTTAAATGGGCCCAGGGATGTGGGTGGGGATCTCCAGTGGGGCTGCTCAGAGCAATTAATTAAAATCCCCCAGGGCCTCACCCAGGAGAGGCGGCTGGGAGGAAGCACAGCCTGGAGCCCGCGATGGGGGGGGCCAGCCCCTGGGGAGGGGTGGGCCACCTGCTCCTGTGTGGCAGGACCCACACCGCTGTCCCTTTGTCACACGCGTTTAGGCACCGGACCCTGTGAGACCCGCACACCTCTGCAGCTCCACCCGACACCTGGGGGCTGTCCCCCCCATTCCCCCTGCGCCGGGCAGTCCCTGCCAAGGCGCTCGGAGCGGAGGAGCTGCAGCCCGAGCACCGGAAGGGTTTGATGCCCTCGTGCTTGCAGAACTCCTTGTGGAGCCTTCCCAGGGGCATTTATTGGGGGCTCCTCAGCCGTGCCGAGGGAGCACCGGGGGAATCAGCGGTGCCACGGCGGCCGCCGGACGCTCGGGGAGCTCCCACAGCGCGGGGATCGCTCGGGGAAGCTCCCACAGCGCGGGGATCGCTCGGGGAAGCTCCCACAGGCGCGGGGATCGCTCGGCTCCTCCTCCGGCCGTGGCTCAGCGCGGGCCGCTGGCGCCACCGGGTGCCCGAGCGCCGCCAGCGGGTCCCAGCAGCGCGCCCGGCCGGGTCCGGGTGCGAGCAGCGCCCACCCAGCAGCCCCAGGCACCGCCGGGGGTCCCCAGCCCCACACACGGACTGCGGGGCGCTGGGCGTGCTCAGGACGGGGGGGCACCCCACAACCAACCTGGGCAATGAAGGACAGAAGGGTCCCCGCCGAGCATGGCTTTGCTTACCAGCACCCCAAAAAAGGGCGAGCACAGAGCCTAATACCCCAAAGTGCCATCCTGCACCTTAACACAGGGCGACAGCACCCCCAAAGAGAGCCCTGTCCCCCTAAAGGGCACCTTGTCCCCCTAATGAGTGCCCTGTCCCCCTAAATGGCACCTCCAGAGAAGCACCCCCGTCTGCCCCCAGAGGAAACCCCCCCCAGCCCTGACACCACACTGCCAGCACCCTGTGCCCCCAAGCGACACCCAGGCTCTGGCTGGGGGTGCCAGCACCCCCAGTGACACCCCCGAGGGTGCCCACAGCACCCCTAGTGTCACCCCGAGGGTGGCCACAGCACCCCCAGTGTCACCCCGAGGGTGGCCACAGGTGCGTGCAGGGGAGCCCCGGTGGTGACGAGGAGCCGGTTTTGGGCAGGGGGTCCCCGTGGCACCTCATGCTGGGAGCCCCCCGCGTGTCCTGGGTGGTGGTCGGGGGTCCCGATTGTCCCTCGGCTGTCCCCGGTCCCGCTGGCCGTGCTGCGGCTGGGGCCGGGCCGGGCCCTTTAAGAAGCTCCACCCTCGGCCGAGCCCAGGCGCGCCACGGGCTCTTCAAAGGTGACAGAATTCCCAAGTCCTCCAAAAGTAGGATTTTTTCAATTCTCTAAGGAGTATTTTTTTATCTTTTCTTTGTAATTTTTCTCCTGGGAGTGAGACATCTTTCATGCAAAATCCCCAAAAAGCTTCAATTGAAGAATTTAGAAATTTTTTCCTTAGTATTCCTCAGAGTCCTAGATTGGGTTGTTCATCAGGATGATGAAGAGCCCTGTGGATGAGGCTGGAGCCCTGTGGCACCCCAGTAATGACAGGTGCCAGGCTGGTGTCACCCCACTCTGTCATCCTCAGTGCCCAACCCAGGAGCCAGTGGCTGCCCATCCCATGTGTTTATCCAGCTGCAGCCTGGACATTTTGTCCAGAAGGACCCTGGGAGAGACAGGATCAAAAGCTTTGCTGGAGTCCAAAAAGATTCCATCTCCTGGCTCTCCTTGATCAGCCAGGTGGGATACCCTGTTGTGGAAGGAAATCAGGCTGGACAAGCAGGACTGTCCTCTCATGGAGCTGTGACCAATGACTCTGTTGTCTTTCCAATACTTCCCAGAATCATCTTTTCCATGATTTTACTGGGCATTGAAGTGAGACTGACAGCCCTGTGGGTTCCAGGGTCCTCCTTCTTTCCCTTCTGGAAAATCAGGACAACAGTCCCCTCAGTTTCCAGCCAGCTGGGGACCTCCTGGAGTCCCAAAACCATTCAAAATCATCAAGAGAGGCTTTGTGATGGCATCAGCAACTCTTGGAGGATTCTCAGATGAATCCCCCCCACGTCCCAAAGGGATTTGGAGGGATCCAGCTGGAGCAGGAGATCCTGCACAAGTTCATTCAAGATCATTCCTGCAGGTCCTGCTCGTCCAGCTCAGGGCACTGAGACCCCCTTGGTCCTATCAGTATGAACACAGAATGCCTCAAACAGCTCTGCCTTGTCCCTGTCCCCTGTGGGAGGTGACATCCTCACCGCCACCATGCCAATCCTATGCTATTCCTACAGTGGCTCCTGCCATTACCAGGTTTGAAGAGGCATTCCCCACCTGGCAGCTTTCCAGCCCAGCCCTGCAGGGTGGGGTGGCTGTGCCAGGGCAGTCCCAGCCCTTCACCTGTGCCCAGCCAGCCTCCCCCTCAGGCCGTGGGCTCAGGGACCACCAAGCTCTGCCCACGGCACAGCTGGCTGGTGGATGGCAAGCTGAGGATGGGCACTTTCCCAAGCAGCTGTGAGTTGTTTTCAGGGGCCACAGGTCCCAGAAGTGCCCCCCAGCCCCTCCTCACACCAGTTCCTCCATCTCCACACAGGGCAGGGCAAAGCACCAGCTCAGAGCGAGTCTGGGAGCTTCCCACAGGGACTGCCCTGAGCATGGGAAGGTGTCATGGTCCCCATCACCCTTCCCACCATCCAACCCCAAATCCTGACTCCCTCCCAGCAACCAGGGGTTTGGTTGGGGGGGATGAAGAAACACTCCTCAAAAACCATTATTAAAAAGCAAAGCGTGTGGCCACAGCCGCTGGTTTAACTTAGAAACACTTCAAGTGACCCAGAGTCTTCCAAAAAACCCGGAGCTGCTGGCCCTCGTCCCCCCCACCCTGTCCCACCCCCTTGTAGAATTCCCATAAAAGAAAAGTTCCATCTTCCACAAAGTTTCCCTTTGTGCGGTGCTGATGGTCTTGTTTGTGGGTCACTGTTGGGTTGTTTCCCCCTTTCTTGATTCCTCTTTTCCTCCTGGCTCTCTGCACACCCAGCACTTCCCATGAAGCCCAGCACGTGCTGAGGGACACACGGAGTAGGGGCATGTCCCTTCTCCTGATGGGACAGTCTGGGGATGGAGCAGGAATGGCCATTAGTTCCTCCACGGGGCCCCCTCACCCCCTGCCCCCCGTCCTTGCCACGGCTCCCAGGGAGTGGCAGGGGACAGGGAGCACACGGGGGACAACAAGGGGCAGGAGGCTGAAGAGCCGGAGGCAGCTGCTGGGTAAATTCCAGTGAGGAGTCAAGGAGCCTCCGGGCGAGGACAAACCAGGAATAAAACCAGCTGGGGACAAGAGAGAAGGGGCAGCAGTCCAGAATCCATCGCTCGCCGTCCCGTGGGGGCCTCCTGCAGCGGGCACGGCTCGGCCCCGGCGCTCCGCAGTCCCCGCCCCGCCCCGCAGGAGCCGCGGGGGTGAGCACGGATGGAGGGAGGGAGGCGCTGCCGGCTCCCGGCGCGGCGGGGCCCCGCTCACTTCATGACGTGCCGCCGGCGGTGCAGGGCCAGGTGGTCGGAGCGGGAGAAGCTGCGGTCGCAGTCCGAGCAGCGGAAGGGTTTTGATGCCCGGTGTGCTTGCGGAAGTGCCGGGTGAGCTCGATCCGAGCGGGCGAACTTCAGGTGCAGCCTTCCCACGTGCATTTGTAGGGCTTCTCGCCTGCGCAGGGGAGCAACGAGGGGTCAGCGCCGCCACAACAACGGGCCCCAGAGCCCTCACAGAAATTCCCAACGGGGAATCCCTCAGCACCTCCACCCAGCACTCCCACAGGGCCACGGCACCATCCCACGGGGAATGCGGGGACACCAATCCCAGCCCTACCTGTGTGTATCCTCCGGTGGGCTTTGAGGTGGGAGCTTTTGGTGTAGACCTTGTTGCAGCCCTCGAAGTCGCACTGGTGGATGCGCCGCTTCTTCAGGTCCGGGGAATCGGCCCTGGGATCCCCGCGCCGCCGGCCTGCCGGGAGGCAGGGAGAGCTGGAGCCACGGCCCCGCAGCCCACGGGGGGCTCGGGGGGCTCGGGGCCATACAGGGTGGGGAGGCACAGGCAGGAGGACACTCACTCTCTCGGCAGGTCCTGGAAAAGGCGCCG